>OX365962.1:0-1200000 GCA_947247005.1 Spisula solida | reverse complement strand
TGAGATTTGGACGTTGACTTGAAGCATGCCACTGTATGATTTGTGGCACGGCATTGTATGATTTGTGGCACGGCATTGTATGATTTGTGGCACAGCATTGTATGATTTGTGGCACGGCATTGTATGATTTGTGGCACAGCATTGTATGATTTGGCATTGTATGATTTGTGGCACGGTACTGTATGATTTGTGGCACAGCATTGTATGATTTGTGGCACAGCATTGTATGATTTGTGGCACTGCCTTGTATGATTTGTGGCACGGCATTGTATGATTTGTGGCACAGCATTGTATGATTTGTGGCACAGCATTGTATGATTTGTGGCACGGCCTTGTATGATTTGTGGCACAGCATTGTATGATTTGTGGCACAGCATTGTATGATTTGTGGCACAGCATTGTATGATTTGTGGCACAGCATTGTATGATTTGGCATTGTATGACTTGTGGTACAGCATTGTATGTTTGTTTTTGAGAGATACACATACATGCATACTGGAGATGGATATATGGAGAGTTACAAATCATTCACATTTTTAATCTAAAAAAAATATGTAATTGCAGAAACGTCGAAAATACAAGTTTAATTAATTGCAATGCGTGTTGTTGTTGATATTTATCTACATATTTAATCTGAAATAATTTATCAAGTCAATATTTTGCTGTAACAAAACATGTTTTAATCATTTTATCACCTGGATACTAATTATATTGATTAGGGTTCAACATATACTGGGCGTCACTAAAAAACTACAACTTATATACATGTATACCTCTGTATTTTGTATACAATATGACCTATCAGTACAAAAGTTTTATAGTGTGTGCATTTGAATAGTGTTGAATAGGATAGCTGTCACTACGCATTAATGTAAAAACATAGTCGTGTTCGGCTTTGAACCCAGTGTAATGTGAACTTTAAAATATAAGAGTCAATAGGGTGGTAACTTTTTATTGACGCCGAGTATATCAGATGATCATTAAAAATCAGTATTGTCAACAATATTGAACAAGGAGAATAATAATAATAAGAATGGTTTTGGATTTTACTCAAATATGAGCTCTAAACATATCAACTCTGATCAACATACTTAATATAATGAGTGAGTTCAGCTGACTTACAAAACTCGATTAACTAGAGTTGCAGCAAAACAAGTCGAGTTTCAACCCACCAGAGTACCCGAGTTCAACCCCTCTGCGAGCCTGGTTTGCTGTAGTTCCAATCGGGATACCTCGGACAATTTCTTACGATTCACCTTTAAATGCCGTACGGACCGGTCCAATGGCTGTATCTCCACATGTCCACCATGTTTGTTTACACTGTAGTTTAACTCTTTTCCGTTTGGCTGAAGAGCTCCAAGAGTTAGTTAATTTTTAGATTCTTACGTCACTAGAGTTAACTCTAGTAGGACAGCTGAACTCACTCCATGTAATGGGATAATACACTTGTAAATAGTCCAATAAAGGTATGTTATGTTACATGGAAATAAACAGTTCAATAAAAGTGACATAAAAAAGTGACAGTTCAAATAGAGGGACATAATTAATAACAAAATGAATTATTCAAACAAAGTGAGATATTCAATAACATAATTTAGACATAAAAAGTGACATAAAAAGTGACACAAAAACACAGTTCAAACAAAGTGACATAAAAAGTGAAATAATTAAACATTTCAAATGGAGGGACATTATTAGTGACATAGTACAAAAAGAGTGACATAAAAAAGTGACATGATCAGACATAACATTTAAAACAGGGTGACATAAAAGTGACATAGTTAAGCAGTTCAAACAAAAGTGACATAATTCAGATATAACACATTTTAAACCTAGTTACATAAAAAGTGACTTGATTAAACAATTTTAATGAAGTGACATATTTAAACAATTAATGGTCAGTAACATGTACGTAAATGAGACAAAAATAAAATATATACAGTATATATATATATATTCAAATTGTATGAGTAATGTCTGTACCATAACCCGACATAACATCTTTAAAAGCTGAGTTAAATAAAAAGTGACATGATTAAGCAATTAAAATAAAGTGACATAATTTAACAATTAAAGGTCAGTTACATTTATATTTACAAATTGTATAAAATATGTCAGAGACATAATCCGATATATTTCAACATAGCTTCAATAACTATCAAAATTCTGAAAAACAGAAAATGTGATATTAACATATAGGGGATATTAACACAGCAACTATGAACAGTTAAAGGGGTATTTAGGGGAATGTAGGGGTCCATGTAGGGTGTAAATATCTTATCATTTCTCTAACCTCACTACCGAGGGGTGTACCGTCCAGCGGTGTATGTAGTACATTGACTGTGACAACGTGGCGTTCATTGTCTTTAAAACAATCATACATTTGTTACAATGATTATACAAGACAAATTGCTAGAAGCTGGCACATAAAATATACACGATGTTCTTACGTTGGCACAACAAATTAGACCTGGTTATTTCCGTCCATGTAAAGTACTTGATCCTAACCTGTATGCAAACGTTCTTGCGTTGGATATATTTCTGCGAATAAGTAGTGCAATATCGGTCCTTAAGATTTGTGCTTATATTATACCTGGAGCATCTTCGTGATACTCCTCGCTCACGAAAGCATCCAACCTGGGTTAATAAATACAGACACAATATAAGATATCAGCTTTTAAATTATGCTAATAGAAGGTTGAGGATCACATCATATTCTCCGTACTACACAACCAGCAAAAGTAAACTTATCTACAGATTTAAAGTCATTACAATCATTAATAGTAAGATAATGGTTGTTTTTACATATCAATTATACAAGAAAGTAAAAGTAATTTAATGTAAAGTATGTTTTTATATATACATGAAATCCAGACATATTGCTAATGTAAGATATTAGAAGTAACCAAGGTGATAGATAGTTGTTGTTGTTGTAGGTGATTATTGTAGAATCCTACCTTCTGTATCACCCAGTGTCGGTCGTTGATCTACCATTATAAGTCTACCATTAGATTTAGACACATCAGACTGCTGGTCCATGGCTTCATCAACCTTTTCTCCGATTGGAACATCCCTAGCAACTATTTCCTTAGCAACCATATCCAAAGCAATCATATTCACAGCAACCATATCCCTAGCAACCGTTTCCGTAGCAACCATTTCCATAGCAATCATATTCACAGCAACCATATCCTTAGCAACCATTTTCGTAGCAACCATATCTGTAGCAACCATTTCGGTAGCAACAATATCTTCATCGTCTGACTCTATGCCCAGTGCTATAGACACTGACTGCAGAGATTGAAGTGTCAGTCGGCTCTGCTGCACCGTGTTCCGACTTTGTTGACTCGGTAAAACGTCCGTCCGACTTTTTGTACTCCGCATAGCGGAAATCATTTCCTGATCCTCTTCTATACCTGTTAATTCTTTATCTACTTCATTGAGGAGTTCTTTATCTATTTCTTCAATAAATTCTTTATCTTTTTCTACTTCATTCAGTTCTTTATCTAATTCAATAAGCTCTTTATCAATGTCAATAAGTTCTTTAACTTTATCTATTTCATTGGGTTCTTTATCTACTACTGTAAGCTCTTTATTTACTTCACCACTCTGCTGAATGTCAGATTTGCGACCGACTTCAGAAACTTCTTCAGTCTTCTTACTTTCTTCACCAACTTGTTCATGTTCCACTTTCTTGTGGTGATCACCCTCTGCATCTTGAGCAATCCCTTTGTGATCAACTTTAGGACTATCATCAACATTTGTTTCCATTTTCTGATTGACTTTTGGGTTCTTCATATCAGTTTCAGGACCTTGAACTTTATCTACAAGGTCTGGCTTTTCTTCCAGGTCAAGTTTATCAAGGTCAATTATTTCAGTCTCAGCGTCGGAGATATCCGGAGAGTCAAGTTCATCAACCATAGCAATTGAAGATCGAACACGGCGAAGTCTGTGCATATCTGTAAACAATCGTTCTTGCACTTCTTTAGGAATCTTCGCTGATGATGTTCGTCGTACAACCTTGACCTTTACTTCCTCTTCAATAGGAGGTACTATGGATGCTCTGCGTATCTTTTCAGCAGCTTTGTTTTTCTTATAAGCAGCATAGATTTTCTTTTGCTCTTGTTTAAATTTCGGATTCTTTGCTTTTTTCATGAACTTGACAGCTCTGTCCTTTTGTTTATTCATGTCTTTCTTTGTGTTATCTAAAGGTAGAAATGGTAGATTTGTATGGGATAACATAGGAAGACTGATCTTCTGTGACCCTGTCAGACCTTGACCAGAAATCTTAGCATTAGCTACTCTGTGTGTGTTAGGTTGTTTTGTTTCTTCTATCTCTTGTTTTACAGGTTCATCAAATACATCATTCACGGTATTATGTTTCTCTTTCGTCTGACCTGTTTTCCTGTACCAAGGTGTAGCAAGTCCGTCCTCATCGGGTATACTTGGAAGTCTGGTTAACTTCGTAGATGTCCTTGACATTAACCTCTCTCTCTCACCTACGATCCCTCCTATTGGGGGAAACTTTTCACCTTTGACCTCGTCTGTCTCACTAAGGTCAAGGTCAAGATGATGTCCAAGGTCAGGGTCATCTTGTGTAATAATATGCTGAAGTTCTCTGTCAGCTTGTTGAGTTAACCTACTAGTTGCTGCCTCTGTTTCAGACTGGTTGTCGGGAGATTCTGACTGGTTGCTAGGTGACCTCTTCTTCCTGTCAACATCTCCTTTGATATAAGCCGGGGTCAGCCAGGGAGCAATAGGGGAACCATCAGGATCAGACTCTGTTCTAGACACACTTCTGGTTCCTGGTTTACTTGGAGTTACCTGACTGGTACCTGGTCTGCTGATTTGCTTCCTTGCGGAACCAGCACGTGACTAGAGAAATATTGGAACAAATAACAGTAGAACGTGCAAAAGTTATATATGGTATAAAAGTAAACATATCAGGGTGCCATCAGTGATGTGTTTTTACACCATGCTTAACTGTAAACCAAGAAATTATTTCACGCTAGTTCGTGAGTGGTAGAATTTCGCAAAATTAAGTCGCCGAAAAAATGGTAACACATTAATATGGATATTGCGGGAACTTAAAAAGCGAAAAACTTGTAGTCACGAATATGCCGACGACCAGCAAAATGCGAAAGTTAATTGGTTTACATTAGTCTATTTATTCAGATCTGTCACTTGTATACAAACATTGTATTTTAATTGTTTTAAATATTTTAATTGGAGTAACAGGCAGTGAAAACCAATACGTTATTCACTAAGCTACATACTAATACACATAATATCTATCAAAAAAAGACATTAATCAGAGAAATTGCAATATTCACGTACACAATGTTATGTAAACAAGTGACCGGCTCGAATAATTATTTCTATGATCTTTGATTTTATGTATTGGGAAGTCCATGAACTGTGGGGGTCTTCCTGCAAAATTCTATAAAATGTTTTAGGTAAGAGGCAAAACAGTTGCAGTATACAGGGTGATCAGAACCACAGTATATTTTGTTTGTCTTAACAGTATATTTAACAAAAAAAAAATTAAAAAAAATATTGAGTTATTCCAAACAGTATATTTAACTAAATACAAGACAACAAAGAAAAAATAGTAAATATAAATCAAGAGCGATAAATTGAAATACAAAAACAAACACAAACACAAAATCTGCTATATTCATCGTTTCAGAATATTAAGAAGCATGCAAACTTTTTATGTTGTGCCAAATGTTTGAATGATTTCATAGGCAAATGTTACAGTCCTTGATTTAAATCCATAACAAAAATATGGACGATATTGTGTTTGTTTTTGTACTGCAATTTATCATGTTATAGTTATACAGTATGATATCATGTATGACCTCATTGACCTTTAAGACAGATTAACTCTGTATCAAGCACTTCATAGGTACTACGGAATATTCAAAATTCTTGAGGTTGTTTATTTTATTGAAATATAGTTTTGACAAAAGGGAGACAATAAAATATAGTTTTGACAAAAGGGAGACAATAAAATATAGTTTTGACAAAAGGTAGACAATAAAATATAGTTCACATGAAGTAAACAGGGGAGGAAACTCACCTTAGCGTCATCAGTTTGTTGTAAGAGGTTAGTTAACTCTTGTTCTGACTGCTCTGTCTGTAATACTTCAGGTTGCTCTGGCTTGGCTGTAATCATACAAATATTCATACATATGTTTTCATACAAATATTCAATACATCTGCTGTAATCATACAAATATTCATACGTATGTAATCATACAAATATTCATACATTTGTAATCATACAAATATGCAATACATCTGCTGTAATTATACAAATATTCATATGTATGTAATCATACAAATATTCATACATATGTAATCATACAAATATTCATACATATGTAATCATACAAATATACAATACATCAGCTGTATTCATACAAAAAGTCATACATATGTAATCATACAAATATTCAATACATCAGCTGTAATCATACAAATATTCATACATATGTAATCATACAAATATTCAATACATCAGCTGTAATTATACAAATATTCCTACATATGTAATCATACAAATATTCAATACATGGGCTGTAATTATACAAATATTCCTACATATGTAATCATACAAATATTCCTACATATGTAATCATACAAATATTCAAAACATCGGCTGTAATCATACAAATATTCAATACATCGGCTGTAATTATACAAATATTCAATACATCAGCTGTAATCATACAAATACTCATACATATGTAATCATACAAATGCTCATACATATGTTTTCATACAAATATTAATACATCGGCTGTAATCATACAAATATTCAATACATCGGCTGTAATCATATTAATATTCAATATTGATCTGTTTTTGTGTGGTGGATTTCATTCGATATCATGTTAGTAATACGTTGTGTTTGGCTACATTCTGGGATCTGTCCAACTATTATATACTATTTAGGTTATTTGCAACAATTGTTACCAAATACCTTTTTAAACATTATTAACAAAATGGGATAAGTAATCATTGTTTATTTCTAAATAACAGCAATTTTATAGTTAACTGTTTGTGTACCTATCAGGTACCATATCTGGACATACCCGCACTCAAAAGTCAAAACTATATTTTGTAATGTTTGTATGCAATGTATTACAAACTTATGTGAAAAACAAGACTGCGTTCAATAAACGCTTATGCCCCCTGTGGAAGCCTTGTCCATAAATAAGTCTAAGTCCAAAATTAGGTCAAGGTGAAGGTCAAAATGGGGTCAGGTGGTACAGGTGTGTGGAGAGTGTTCATATACAACATCCATGCAAGTTTGGAAGCTTTGTAGCAAGCCATAATGATGCTAGAAGAAACGGTCAATTTGGGTTAACCAGGACGGACGAACGAATGAACGAACGGACGGACAGGTGAATCACTATATGCCTCCCGATCTATCGATACGGGGGCATAAAAATATGTTTAAATAAATGAGAAGAAACAGAACTCACCATCTGGAGTGATTGGTTTAGGTTCTGTGGGAGCCGGTGTGGCTTGTTTTACTGTTCCAGGACGTGACATCGATTTTATAATCTCCTGTCGTTTCTGTTCCTCCTCGTCTTCCTGAAATATGACACACCTTCATATATACTGACTGTTCATTGGTCAGCTAGGACACACCTTCATGTATACTGACTGCTGATTGGTCTGCCTAGACACACCTTCATGTATACTGACTGCTCATTGGTCAGCTAGGACACACCTTCATATATACTGACTGCTCATTGGTCAGCTAGGACACACCTTCATGTATACTGACTGCTCATTGGTCAGCTAGGACACACCTTCATATATACTGACTCCTCATTGGTCAGTTACAACACAACTTCATATTCTTTAATGTTTTGACCAAAGTCTGTTGTGTGAGGAGCAGGGTCCTATAAGTAGCATGGGTGCTTCAGGATGGAGAGGTTTGCTCCACATCTGTGTCACTACCTAATTTCTTTGAGCAAATTTAACCCACATACTCAACTTTAAGTGTATAAATGGTCCCATGAAAGGGTCAAAAGCCAATATGCTGTGGCTACCAGCAGTGCCTAGTGTAACAGCAGACTTGTGACTCAATGATCAGGGAGTACATGGACAGTCAGTTGAACAGACACATGTCTGAAAATAGACTTTAACTGGGGTCTTTACTTTACTTTATAGAAGGAGTTCTATAAGAGAATGTTACACAACGTGTTTACCAGTTTTTCCTGTTCGTTGATGAATTCCTCGAGTTGAGTCATGGCTGCGTCAGCTTCTTTCTCAGCGTCTGTCTGTAACTTCTGTGCCTGCTCTACTTGTTCTATCAGTATCTTCCTCTCCTGTAATCACAAGGAAACCAAGATATGAATGAATAACTGTTAAATCACGGATACAGCAAATAACTTAATAGCTTTCTGAGGAAGAAAAAAGTGCAGATGTTACAATGTTTTCGTGTTGTAAAATGCGGAACATTGGCTATGTTAGTATTAAAATACTGACTAAGTAGATCTACCAGGGTTTTATCTATAATAAAGCATGGCCATGTGTTGGGATGCGTACATTAAATCATGAGTGCCTAAATTACTATGCATCGAAACTCAAGACTGTGCTTTATTCTACAATTTAACACAGGTGCGTATTCATTATTTCCGTAATACATCACCACACATTACAATGTATCAGTACACTGCCCCCGCTGATGTCAAACCCACATCAGTCTAGGACAGGGCCCTCGCAGAATGTTACATTAAAACCCCACCATCGAAGGTAACATGTCAGATTTCAAACTCAAATGACAAGTGCAAAGCAATATCACTTGGTCATCAAAGATGTGGCACACAATTATTATACAATCTTACTCCTGTCATACCTAATTTGAACGAAAATCGCCATCTTTCTATGATAAACAAATGACTACCTAACATGATTAACAAATAGCATTTGAGTATTGACAAAGTACTAAAACTCAGAACCCAGTCTAAATGTAGATAAATTGAGAACCCGACTAAATGAAGTCCAGAAATAGTGAGAACCAGTCTAAAACAGGTAAATCAGTGACACAGTCTAATGAAACTGACAACAAAAATACAAGTTTATTGATTAACACAATTATTGCCGTAATTAAACCAATATTTTATAGACAGGTGAGGTCTATATATAGACAAACTAAATCAATGATACCCGAATCTACATGGAGTGGATTTCAATTATCTAACAATCAGACGACAAGGATGCTGACAGGTCGGAAACGGGAACCAAATTACCGACTTCCTGGATACAGTATTGTGAGGGAATCAATCAATAACACACACTCTATTATTATCTACTTTCACTTCTCAATACCAGAGATTTATACTTTAGGCCGGAATCTATAAAATCCTAGACTTCTGTATCTATAAAATCATAGACTACTGTATCTATAAAATCATAGACTACTGTATCTATAAAATCCTAGACTTCTGAATCTATTAAATCATACACTACTGTATCTATAAAACCTTAAATTTCAATAACATTAAAATAAGTTTTATACTCAGTTATAAATGATACTTACTGTTTCCCATTTACTTTTGTGTTCGTTGAACTGACTCTTCAATGAGTTGACCTTCCGGTGTGTTTTGGTCAAGGTCACCTGTAACTGATCTTCTAAATCTTTTACTTTTGTCACCGTCTGGAAATATGAAAATACTGTAAAATCACGTATTTTCGATGGTATTAAATTTTGTGGATTTCGATAAAAATGCATTTTCGTGGGGTCGAAAATTTGTGGATTACGAAACATGGAAGGGTAAACCCATGTTTTGTATTTGGGAAGTTGATTAATCGTGAGAATTCCGAATAAAGCATTCATCCCCATTTACAAGTGTATATTATCAAATTATGAAATAGAAGTTTTTAAATGGAATACACCTTTGATATACAGCCGCATAATATGATATTATGAGTGACAGCGACTGTACACACTATAAACAACGGTACATTATTTATTGACTCTATGCTACTCTTCTAGATAAAGATACAAACAGTACTTACGAGACGACGATACTGATTAAATCTACCGGATACGTGTTGTGATGGGACGCCAGACTGTAATATACCAATATAATATTGTTAATACAATGAAATATACAAATACATGTTATGTAAATTATATCAACTATATTTACTCTTGGGAGTGCCAAACAATATTTTTGTCACAGCTTTCTGACACTGCTGGGTCGCAGGTCATGTGATAAGCAGACAATATTCATGTTTTAAGTATACATCTACATGATAAGATCCAACGTTATTTCACCAAGTCAGCTACTGATGCAATATTTTTACAAATGCATGACTGACCAAGCAAGGTCAGTCTATGTTACTGAAGAGTGCAATCCTGCGCGAAACTAGTTTAACGACTAAGCGCTGCGCTGAGTCATTGTGTAGCCAGTATCCAACCTTCTCAGCATAGTAAAGCTACAAGGAAAACAAGTCACTAAGAATTGCAAGCAATGCCGGTAAGCTTTATATTATTTTCAATGTTTCTGCTGCCATAGCAACCACAAATTTTATCAAAATCAAATTATTTTTAGACATGCATAATCCACTTATTGCCCTCTATCCATATACCAAGTTGCATAAAGCTAGCTCGATAACTGTTTGAGTTATGTCAGGATCCAGATTTTTGATGGACGGACAGACAGACAAACAGACTGACCAACCGACAGACGAAGGGAAAACCTATAGTCACCTCCAGTCGAAAACAGGTAGGGGACTAAAAACTAATCCTAACAAACTTACCCACGATTCTTCATCATCCAGATCAAATACATTCGGGAAATCTGAATCACCTTCCATAACAGGTTCCAAGTTTTTAGATTGTCTCGTTGGTTGTCTACTTGGGTCATTCGATTTTTCAATAAAAGCTTTCGATGAGTCGCCGCCTTCATCTTGCATTGATGCATCGGCATAATCTGTAACGTTATGCACAGTAAGGTAGAGTTTTACTTTAGTTTATGTCTTGATGGACGAATGAACAGACAGATGGATGAACGGACAGGACAATCACTATATGCCTCTGCATCAGTATGCTGGGGCATAAAAAGGGTGAATAAGAGCCAGCAATTTACCAGGGAATAGTGAAATCTTGAAAAATCTTTATCAGTAATAAGACTGCTTTAAAAATGGTGATTTAATCACAGCTTTATATTCATTATGTCTTAATTTTTTATACAAAAGTACAATTTTCTCAAATTATAAATGTAGAGCGGGTGCACCTTAATCCGAACATGCTTCTAATTCCGAACAAAATATAAATTTCACACCTGATGATTCAATTTAACAGATTTTAATAATGTGTCGTCATTATTTCGACAGCACATCCTTTCCACTTGTTTGTGGCTAACTTTGATGGTCGAGGTGGTACTAATTATTGTTTATGTCACGTTCACCTATAGTCTTAGCTTTTCATCAGGTAAAATTATCAATTTTCTTATTTTTTGCACTTTTTTGCTAAGGTCATACAACCATTCGTATGTTTGCTCCAGTAATGTTCTATAGAAATAAATGCTGTAGATACATGTAATTATCATCTTTGACAATGATAGGAAGGTAAGAAGGTCACATTTATGAGGAACTGTCAATGTTCGGAATTACATAGAAAATTCGAGACCTGATCCCAATTCCGAACAAACGATATTTCAAGTGAAAATTACTTGGAAATTAATGACAATTCATTAAAATACAAACCTTTCAAGTAATGTGACATTATAATAGCATGCAAATTTCAGTCTAGGCTATAATTAAACTATGTAACCAATGTTCATATTGTATCCACATATTTTAACATTTGTAATACAACCGAGTCATTACTAATTGACAATACAAATGTACTTAATTGTCTCTTCATAAAAAAGGTTCTGATTCTGTCGATCGATCGTGTAAACTGTTACTCCTTCTTGTGACTTGAGATGATCAATGAAAACATATACCTAGGCTGCTGTAGTAGATACACTTAACATATTCAGGTTGGCGTGACAATAACACTACCGTTAACAAATCCGTTCATCATGTGTTAACTCTTTGATGTTTTGCGAGTCCTACATTATATGTTGACGCCCTTTGGGGTAGAAGATATATACTGGTAGCCAAAACTCCTCACAGTATTCACTTACGTGTAGAGTTTGACTGGTAGCATATACGTGTAGTGCTTATAAAGTATGCGTGACTGATCGCAGCCCTAACCGGAGTCTGTTTGTTTAAAGGCAATTTCTACTAAGAAATACAAGACATATGATTACACAAATTGTTTGACAAATTTGCAGTATGATTTTTATTTATTATTTAGGCTACTTAAACTCCTGTTTTTATGTTTATAACAAGGGATGTACATGAACATAGATTCTTCTTTAATTATTACGTACATGTATATTCTTGCTGTATCATTTAGACATCGTAATTTAATAAAATGTGTCTATGTTCGGAATTAGGAACACCAATGTTCGGAATTACAATCAATGTTCGGAATTAGGGGCAGTTGGTTGCACTTTTGTAATGACGATTACGACATTCTTTATACACATGGAGTGTTCGGTAATGGACGAACGTGTAGCTTTTAAACACATCTTCTTAAAATTTGTCTCCCTTCGCTTGGAAGGGCTCCTATTTCCGAAAAGCATAAAAAGTGGCTTAAGTGTTCGGTAATTGGTGCACCCGCTCTACATAAAATGTTAAATCTAAGTAGAAAACTGTTGTAACAAGTAATTGAGAATTGCAAGCAATACAGAAGTCCCCTACCGGTTTGAAGCCATTTTCAATGTTTCTGTTGCCATAGCAACCACAATTTTTGTCAGAATCAAAATATGTTTAGACCTGCATAATCCCCTTATTGCCCTCTATCCACATACCAAGTTTCATAAACTTAGCTTGGAAACTGTTTGAGTTATGTCAGGATCCCGATTTTTTGACGGACGGACGGACGGACGGACGGACGGACGGACTGACTGACGGACGGACTGGACTGACGGACGGAGGGCAAACCTATAGTTCCCTCCGGTCAAAAACCGGTAGGGGACTAATAACATATTGAATATCAACCAGAGACCATACATACCTTTTCTTCCCTTCTGAAAATGTAAAAGAGACAAATAATTAATAATCATACATGTGTACAGGAGACTGTAAGGGTGTCAAACCAGGCAGCCCCCGATCTCCCGAAGAGTCTAAATCTCATCTTAAATATTGTCATGTATGTGCCCTTGAGTTATTTTCCATGTGAGACTCGGGACTAAAAATTGATAGCACAAAACAGATACATTGTACACTATTTTGAGTTTCAGTGATTTTCCTTGAACAAAATGAAACAGCCTGTGCCCATAAAATTGGGAAATTTTAGCGCGACAATTCGCGAAATTGGGAATTATTAAAAATAATTGTTTGGTTAAAATTGTTCATATTTTGCTATTCTCTACTGATAATACTCCAGTCACATGTAGCAACAACTTTTGCAAGTTTGAAAATCTATTGTTTTGACTTTAAACAGTCATACCCTTAGTTGCTTTTAAACCAGCAAGAACAAAACTGAAAAGGGGGAAAACAGGAATTCTTTTTGGGAAAAAAAAATGACTTTTTGGGAAAAATGGAGGTTATTTTGCTAGGGGAAGGTGCCTGTATTCGGCCCCAAAAATAGCCAAAAAAAACCACTGAGTTTATTACAGTAAAATTTCAAGTTCTAAAAACTACAGATTGGTCTCAAACACAGACTCTTTCGATTTACCTCCGTGTCGAAATTTGGCCAACGAATACTTAGGAACTTGAAGGTATATTCTTTAAAATTGAACATTATTGGAATTAGAATGTAAAACTGTCTTTTATTCACAACCCTTTTGATACATCACAGTATTCATTTGAAATCGAAACAGTAAGTATAGTATGGAGAATTTGACACGACCTTCGAACTTCTATTAGCATAATTTCACAGCTGATTTATTGTCTATACTTATGACTCAGGTTGTATGTTTTCATAAGCGGGGAGTTTCATAAAGAAGCTCGAGGTGTAATACCAACACAAATCTAAAGGACAGATTATTATTGCATGATTTGCTCACAGAACTTTATATATTCAACGCAAGAACCTTGTAATACAAAAAATGTATATTCATGCATAAATGTCAGGATCAGGTCAAATTCTCTGTGCTATATATACTGTAAAAGCATTAATATTCGAGGGGGATTTAATTTCATGGATTTCGTGGATTTAATTGTGTGGTTGAGGTCATCCACGAAATTTAATTCCATTTTTCACCAAAAACGCAAAATTTTATCCCATTGAAATTAAATGATTTTACAGTAAGGGCCTTATTAACATAAAATCTAATGTAAAATTATGTCCAGCAAAAAATGGATACTTACATCTTTACCGAGTCTATTTGGAGATTTCGATGGTTTGCCTGTTTTCAATGATTCTGATTTCTTGCTTGACTTTGTATCCTTCGTACTTGGTCGGCTATCCTGTAATATAGCATAACATAAAAACATTATAAGGCATCACAACACTATAAATAATATCTCAAGGTCAAAGGACACTAAAAGTTCAAAGATAACTCATGCACAATATGATATTTCTGAAGGTATCTTTATCAGCGTAGCAATACCATGTAACTTTTGGCTACAGTTCCAAGATGAAATTTGTCAACATTGGAAAACAAAAATAGTCATAAGTATTTTATTTCTTCATCGATTTCTATGAAATATAAGCCAAATTATTTGCTTTCCATGAAATATAAGATCAGTTGTTCAGCAGCTGTGCCGCTTAGTCCAGCACCCTGTGAAACCGTGGAACATACAGGTCTTGGACTTGTTGCATAAAGTCACTAGGTATGTTGCTACACTGTATATAAATCATTCAGCTTTTTAGTAGAATATAATGTTAGTTGACATACCTACATGCGAAAATACACTGCCCACCCAAAATAAGTATACATATGCTATTTCCCCATTTACTTGTTGATAATAACATTATTTGCAAAACTGTGGATCAACAATATTTTTTAAGAAAAGGAATATTTTGGTTATTAAATGTAAAGACCATACATTAATTGGTATCCTAGGTGTTAAATGTAAAGTCCATTTGTGCCCCTTGAATGGTAACTTTGTCACAAAAAGATGGAAAATTCAGCCTTTTGGGTCACATGGTTATTTTATTTCAGAACATATTCATCTTTATTTCTATCCCTCTTTTGACTCATATAGTAACTGTAGTTCCAGAAACTACTATAATTGTGACCGTCTGATAAACAGATATTGAATAATTTTACCAAGTCTAATTTTTCAAAAATTGTTTACTGTATACTTCATTTTGGTGGGCACTGTATACCTCTATTATTAAGGGCCGGAGAAGGAAACTGGTCCTTATTTTAAAACATACATGCACATAAAGCAACACTTTAAAGTCCAACTAAAGCCATTATATCGAGTAATTTTTTTCAATTTTCAATTCATGCAAGATTTCAAAGGCCCATGATGACAATATGCTGTTTACAATTCATGCATAATTTCTTTGTGGAACAAGAGCAATTTTGAATTGTTTTCAAATCATGCAAGTCCAACGAAGACCATAACTTGTTTTTTGATAACAACCAGACATCCTGATGTACAAATGCCTCATTATAATGTTACTGAACATTACCAATCAACGGTCAATGATTGAATTTATCAACTCAGTTATAACATAAAACTATAGATAACACAGAATGGCAGTTAACTGTTGACGATTGGACAAATAACGACATCATCAACGACATCATCAACAACATCATCAACGACATCATCAACGACATCATCAACAACATCATCAACGACTTCATCAACAACATCATCAACGACATCATCAACGACATCATCAACGTGAAGAGAAAGGAATTATTCGAGCAATCAATACAGAGATAAGAGACGTTTGTTGTCAATAGTGATTATAAAAGTCCCATAATACTATATTGAGTTTTTACGTAAACTTGAGCAGATAACATGCTAGCCACCAATAACCATGTCAGTATTCTGTCAAGTCCCAGATAACAGGCTAGCCATCAGTAACTGCATGTGTCAGTATTTTGACAATACGTTGAAACACATTCTTACAATTTAAAGAGAAAGGAAAATCAGAAACACACATTTTGACTTTCTTATAATGTTTAAAGATATAAATTACTCTGAATAAAAAATATCTGAAGGTGAAATCATGTTAATAAACAGATGATACATAAAACAAGGTTTGAAGGGAGAAGCTGACAGCTTTGGTTATTTTTTAAAATAATGAAACATTTATTTACAGACACGTGAACACATATATTGACAACACATCGAGGAATGCATATGGGTGGACAAGTGGTCTAGTGGTAAGGGCTACTGACTGCTGATCTGAAGGTTGTGGGTTTTATCCCGACTCCAGACAGTCAAAAACAGAAATGCTTTTCAGTGTTTCCCACCTAACATAACTAAAACTACTGACAGTAAAACTACTGACAGTCTTTGGACGAGTCGTTAACCAATGTCTTGTGTAAGATGCTTTACATTGGCACGTAAAAGAACCAGGGATGCTTCTGGAACTGTGGCATCTTCTGCACTATCCCCCAAAAACTAAAGTGACTAGCCTCATCTGGATTTCTGGTGGCAAGGATAGATAAAAGCAAATAAACGAAAGGAATGCATGCAATGAAGGGTATAGTGTGACAGAATTGGCCGGAGACATTAAAGCATATTCTGTGACCTGCCTACATTAATCAAGGTACTGTAAAATAATTATTTTTCAAGAGAGTTAAATTTTCGTTGATTTCATTGTTGAACCCAACCACAAAATTTATTACAAATGTTTAAACGACCTATCTAATGTAAAACATGGTTTTACCCTTTCATCTTTGGTGATCCACGAATTTACGACGATCACCCTAGAAAATGCATTCTTTTCAAAACCCACGAAATTAATTACCCACAAAAATCTATGATTTTACTGTATAAAAATATATTTTCAATAAAATCAACAAGATGACACATCATGTTATAGTTAGAACATATTAAGTAAATTTTAATGATTAAAAAGGGCGGCGCGAGCTATATGTTCTAACTGGCTTAGAATATAACATTCTGCATTCTGATTGGCCGATAACAATTAGCGCCAACACATGACGTCAAGTCTGTTAAGAGAAAAATTTAATTATTAAATTTTCATTTAACCGCTTAAATTCGGCATTTTTATTGGCTCATAATGTAGCATACAATGGTTATAAACAAAGTCCTGGCCAAGTTTAATCAGTCTTAATCAAACTATTTAATTACTTTGGAGGAACAAACGAAGATGAAAATTTCACACCATAAGAATGACATTTTGTAGAATGATGACATGTATAAATCTTAGTAATCTTTATTTCCATAGCAACAAGTAAGCTCTAAATGACAATAGCAGCATAATATATCTATGAACACGAATAAGCACAAAGCATGGACATGTACAAAAGGTCAAGGTGAGATTCGATAACTGATTATGTTTCCATGGTAACAAAAGGTCAAGGTGACATTTGATCACAATTTAATCATGTTTCCAGGGTAATACAAGGTCAACAGAAAATTTTGATAACAGATAATGTACCCAAGGTAAGGTCAAGGTCACAATTTGTTTACAGATGGATTGTTGACACTGTAACAAAAGGTCAAGGTCACATATTGTAACATGGGTTTCCAAGGTAACAAATATTACATAAAGATTTCCTGTTTTAGCACTGTATGCTGATAGGGGTCGGATACTATCATCAGGGGACAGTGTGTATAGAAAACCAATCTGAAACAGCAAAACATGATAATGATGAAAGATGATGAAACTTGTCATATGGTGATGATGATAATAACAGCAACCATATGATAACTATGATAATTACAATGATGATAATGATTGTATATGATGATTATAATGATGATGATTATAACAATGACGATTATACCCAAGGTGATGATTATTATGCTGATTATAATAATGACGATTATACCCAAGGTGATGATTATAATGATGATGATGAAAATTATGATGATTATACCCAAGGTGATGATTATAATGATGATGATGAAAATTATGATGATTATAACAAGGATGATTTTTATGATGATGATTTTTATGATGATGATTATGACAATGATGATGATTTTTATGATGATTATACCCAAGGAGATAATTATGATAATGGTGATTGAAATGATGATGATTACCGGTTTTTATGATGATTATACCCAAGGTGATAATTATAATAATGGTGATTGAAATGATGACCTTATGATGATTATGATGATTATAATACAAGTTATAGACAATGTGTGATAAATCCTCTGCGTAAGGAGCCTGAATGGAGCCTGAATGTCAGAATAGAATGGAAAACATTTCAACAAAACATCACATGTAATATTTACCAGTTTTTTCCTCATTGTTGGACTATAGATTGTTACACTGGATTGTTACAATAGTAACTTAACTCCAACTTATACAATAAACTAGAAAATTGAAATAGCTAAATGTGTATTCACAGATCATATCCATTGTTTTAAAAAAACTACAAAAAACGGGAAAGTTCTACTTCACTATTGAATGGTTTACCCGTAATTATGCCACACACTTGTTCATTTTGCTCTCAATTTTCATTGAATTTTAAGTGAAGAAACACTGAATTATAATTTTCACAGAAAAGTATTCAAACAATTTGAGAAATAGAATAAGTTCCAAGTTAGCCTGACCATTGAAGATTAACAAATTCCGATATTTTAAGTGAACATTTCACACTTCACAAATTCCCTGGTAACAGAATAGTTTCCATGGTAACCGAGACAGTTTAAAATCACAAACAGAATTTAACTCCATCAGACAACAGGCACAATAAACATATTGTCAACACAATGATACATAATATAGCAATCCTCAACAACCAATGCACAAACCAAACATAGCCAAATGTTGAAACGCAAATTTATGCCTCACTAAAATTATAAAAACCGGCTCAATTATATTGAACAAAAGTAAAAATAAATATTGAATAACAACGGCGGCAGACGGCACGCTGTGTAGCATTACAGTAACACAATGGATTATATACCGGAATCCATAATTAATTATTAAATTGATCAAGCGCACTTAATTCAGTAATTTAAACAAAAAGTGAGTACAGAACATTTAGCAGACGCCCTCTCTGGTGTTTATAATATCAGCTGAATATTTGCCGAATCAACAGAAGTTTGAAGAGAAAAACAAATAAAATATAGATTGAAGTGTTTTCCCGATACAAGCCAATCAATGATGTTACACTATAGTCAAGCTTTCATTGATCCTGATTTCACGTAGAAATTGACGTGGAAATTGACCGCGGAGAGCATGACCAGGTAACACTGTCACTTTTAGGACTCTCTCTAGTTAGTGAATGTCTGTAGAACAGATTTAACTGATAGTTGAAGCTTATATAGCACAGATAATTTGACATGATCCTGACCTTTATGCATGAATATATTACAAGGCTCTTGCATTGCATATATAAATTTCCGCGAGCAAATTATGCAATATCGGTTCTTTAGGTTTAGTTTAAACAATATTTATTTCTTTATAAACATATAATAACATTCATTTACACATATTAAGGATTGTCGAGTAGAAAGCTAAGCTTATTTATAAACTCGTTCCTTAAAGGATTATGTTGGTATAGCACCTCGAGCGTCTTCGTGATACTCTCTGCTTATGAAAACCTACGACCGGGGTTATAAATATAGACAATATATGAGCTGTTAAATTAGGCTAATTGAAGGTCGGGAGTCGTGTCAAATTCTCTGAACTATACTAGTGGTTGAAGGGGCTTAATGCTGATTGTCAGTTAGGGAACATGTCCCTTGTCCCACAGGTAACTGTAGTATGGTGATAAAGAGTAAAAAATTTATTTTTTTTATATAAAATTTTATAAAAAATATTTTATTTTTTACTCTTTATCAATGACACAGTTACCTGTGCCTTGTCTATGGTAAAGAATACTATATCAATAACTGTCAAAGATTATTGAACAATTTGTAATTGATTATAATAATACCATATAATATAAGTAAATCTTGGTTTTGTAAATCAACTTTGTCAGCCAATAATCCAGACAGTATTTAAACAGTCGTAAAACCTTGAAATAATATTTGATCACATACAGGATATGTGTTATATTTATAATAATTTATATGATATTTTTTAATCATTTAACTGTTAATATTTCATCAAAACAAAGCAGTACATACACATGGAACTTGATGAAACTTTCTAACAATATCAAATGTCAAAACATAATTATGACTGACCTAATCCCGCAGACAACTTACCGCAGACGACTTAAACTACGAAAGGCTAGTATACTACATAATTATGTATAATTGGGGTCGTAGGTTCGAATCCCACCCAACGCGTAAGGGTTCATATACGATTTTTAAAAATTTAACCGATAGCTACTGTCCCAGGCATTCATAAAAGTCAGGTGGCGTGTCTGTCTGCGAGGCATTTAATAAGTACTTAAAATTATCAGAGATAATTCATAATTATGGTTTTCCGTAGATGAGTTATTGGGTTCTTAGTTTACAGTAGACAATTTGCAGCAATTTACAGCACAGCAGACAATTTACAGCAGACAACTACATAACTGAGGTATAAACACATATTTTACTTTATAATGAACAATGGAACTCCAGTCTATAAACAGTAAACAAAGAGTAATTCAATTTTATACAAACTCTGAGAATTGTTAAATACTGCCTGTTACGTATAATCAATGACGTCTGTAACCAATGACTAGAGAACCACGACCAATCAATGTCAACTCTTCATTATAGAAATCAATATAGTATAACAATGTAACTTTCAACTGTCAATCTAACAAAACATATGTGTTGATTTACAAAACATAAATGCAGACTTAATAGACCTTTGGTTAATACATGCAGCGTCCACTTGTTAAGAATAACTCAAGGCCACATAAGTCTAGACCAGTCAAACTTTTAACTCATTTTAATAATCACAAATTATCATGGTCACATATTATATTTCAAGTATATTTCAATGTTTTCAATGCTATACAGTGTAGCAATACCATGTGACTTTGACAATCACTTAAGGCAACAAATCCAAGACAAAATTAGCTTCGCTTAAAAAAAAAATAGCCGTAAGTATTTTATTTCTTCTTGAATTTCTATGAAACCTATTCCAGTCTAAGGGAAAAAAATATATGCTTTCCACATAATATGGGATATGGTTCAGCGCCTGGGCCGTTTTTAATTTCAAGCACCACGAGAAACCTTCATTAACAAGTCCAAGTAACGTCTGCAGCTGAACTAGTTCGTAAAACTCTTCACTTTATTTCAATCAGATTTTAAAATCCTAAATTCACAAACTGAGGTGTTAAAAAAAAGAGTATATTCAATGTTAATTTTAATGCTGACACTGGGACGATTCACTATGCAAAAAAGACAATGTACACAAAACATATAAAATTCCCAATAATGAATTCATGGCGAAATTATAAATCAAGACAGATAATTCCATGTATATAGGTGAGATATTGTTTTGTAAGGCAAGGGAGACAACTGTTCACATGAAGAGTGAGATAGAGAGTAGTCTCCCTTGTATAATGAGGATTTTAAGGCAAGGGAGAGAACTGTTGACATGAAGAATGAGATAGAATGTAGTCTCCCTTGTATAATGAGGATTTTAAGGCAAGGGAGAGAACTGTTGACATGAAGAGTGAGATAAAGAGTAGTCTCCCTTGTATAATAAGAATTAGAGCACTGTTGATTATTCATCATTATTTTTTTTTGAATACTTTTTTAAGTCAACAGTTCTAAAGTAGTTCAGACAACCCCTGCAGTCACACTATCCTGACACCAGACAAATCAACAGTGACCTAGAACTCAAACTAAAGTACTGAAGGAGTGTCACTGTTGGCCAATCAGTGTGCTACATTTCTGAAGGTGTGTCACTGTCGGCCAATCAGTGTGCTACATTTCTGAAGGTGTGTCACTGTCGGCCAATCAGTGTGCTACATTTCTGAAGGTGTGTCACTGTCGGCCAATCAGTGTGCTACATTTCTGAAGGTGTGTCACTGTCGGCCAATCAGTGTGCTACATTTCTGAAGGTGTGTCACTGTCGGCCAATCAGTGTGCTACATTTCTGAAGGAGTGTCACTGTTGGCCAATCAGTGTGCTACATTTCTGAAGGTGTGTCACTGTCGGCCAATCAGTATGCAATGTTTCTGAAGGTGTGTCACTGTTGGCCAATCAGTGTGCTACATTTCTGAAGGTGTGTCACTGCTGGCCTATCAGTGTCCTACATTCCTGACACCAGACAAATCAACAGTGACCTGGAACTCAAACAAAGCTGATCGCTGAGCATCAAGCAAGTAAGATATACAATTATAACATTATTAAAGGGACTGCCTCACGTATTGGCGTATTGCAAAAATAAAATAAAATTGTCAAATATTCATGTAATTTTTTTATAGTTTCCTGTATATGCCATAAACAACCACATTTAGCATTTTCACACCAAAAATTCTATAGGGTATTAATACCCTATTTCTTTCTATAGGGTATTAATACCCTATATGATTAGCACTACTATCACTTAAATTGCCTGGAATTTGTTTCCATTCGATTAAAACGAATTGAGGAACGAATTGAGAAACGAACCGAACACCTCACAGATGTTTCGGCTTTAGTTTGTTGAAGTTACAGTTTGATCATGTGTGAATTACATAATTCACAGAACATTTTGGAAGGAAACTCTGCGGTATTTTCAAACAGTAAAATACTGAGTGCCAAATATCAAGAGTGATTTAAATTGCTTATATGCCATAAATCTTTCATAAAGCAACCACCAGTGACTTTCTATTATATAAATACTTGGTGAGGTAGGAAAATTACGTCATACAAAAATTTTAGCCCAATCTGTGAGGCAGCACCTTTAATGACTTTAGTAATAGTATACCATCACAACATGGGATCAAACCCGAGACCTCGCACACTACAAGCAGACGACTCTAACACTATCGAGGAGAATGAACGAACATTGAATGAAACATTGATACAGTGAACGCAGCAGGATGTGTTATATACATGTAACTGCATAAATTAAATAAATTGAGGGTTGCCTGCAAGACTGCAGTATGTCCTTCTTTAACAAGTAATTGAGAATTGCAAGCAATACAGAAGTCCCCTACCGGTTTGAAGCCATTTTCAATGTTTCTGTTGCCATAGCAACCACAATTTTAGAATCAAAATATTTTTAAATGTGCATAATCCCCTTATTGCCCCCTATCTACATATGAAGTTTCATAAACCTACCTTGGAAACTGTTTGAGTTATGGCAGGATCCAGATTTGAGCATATTTTCACTCTTTCTGTCGCCATAGCAACCACAATTTTTGTCAGAATCAAAATATTTTCCACATATCCACATTATCCACATACCAAGTTTCATAAACCTAGCTTGACAACTGTTTGAGTTATGACAGGATCCAGATTTTTTGACGGACGGACGGACGGACGGACGGACGGACGGACTGACTGACTGACTGACTGACTGACTGACTGACTGACTGACTGACTGACTGACTGACTGACGGACGGACGGACGGACGGACGGACGGACGGACGGACGGACGGACGGACGGACGGACGGACGGATGGACGGAGGGCAAACCTATAGTCCCCTCCAGTCATAAACCGGTAGGGGACTAATAATAAGCAGTTACAACAGTCTTACAGGCAACCCTCGTAATGGTGATAGGCATTTCAACATAACAGCTCATCCACATTTTAAAATGTTAAATACAACTGGGTACTGTTTTATCAAAGCACTTACGGAAATCGTAAACTTACGATCAAATTTAAATTCTTTATAATTTGTTTACAATTATTAAGTGTGGTAAAGGGATCTGCAATACTAATAATGATTCAGTTACTGAACCCTACAAACCATATCCTTCACCAATTTGCAGTTGTTGAAAAACTTATACAGAATTTAGATATGAGCGTAACTTTAATATTTCGATAAGTGCTTTGATAAAATAGTACCCTGATGACTCACATTAACAACAATATACATCAAAACATCATACCGACCAAAACATCATACCGACTGATCACATTATTGCTTACTTTGTTATGTTTTTTTCTCGGACTTTTGATGCTTGGAATATCAGGCACGACAACCATTTTCTTTGGTACGGGTTTTCTTTTAAATACTTCAATTGCCGCGGCAACTATAGTCGGATTGGTGACCCACTGTAACTTGACTTTGGATACGGCCTTCACACTCTCTGTGGAAACACCATTGTCTGCCGTCTGATCCTTGACAACTAATGTTTTACTTTTAAACGTTTTCACTGCACGTAAGGTTGCCATAGCGACCACACATTTCCCAGACAGTACACCCTATCACAGATCTTATATCCAAATATAAATACTCATGTTTCATTAATATATTGTCATTGACGGCTATAATAAAGCCCAAATATCCGTCGCTAGTACAGTGTCCACCAGTAGGGTCTCCGCTAGTACGGTCTTTGCTAGTATGGTCTCCGCTAGTACGGTCTTCCCTAGTACAGTCTCCGCTAGTACGGTCTCCGCTAGTAAGGTCTTTGCTAGTAAGGTCTTTGCTTGTACAGTCTCCGCTAGTATGGTCTTCCCTAGTAAGGTCTTCGCTAGTATGGTCTCCACTAGTAAGGTCTTTGCTAGTATTATGTAGAATTGTCTACAATAATTCAGTGTCGTTTAATGTGAAGGAATTCACTCATCCCATATTTTAGATTGTTTATAATTTCTTAAAATAATTTGC
Organism: Spisula solida; assembly: GCA_947247005.1. Taxonomy (NCBI): domain Eukaryota; kingdom Metazoa; phylum Mollusca; class Bivalvia; order Venerida; family Mactridae; genus Spisula; species Spisula solida. The sequence goes on along the minus strand of OX365962.1, from coordinate 1,175,135 downwards.
GATTGAAATAATTCCAGGGTAATCACGAACACACATTTTATACTCTTGGATAACAGTTTTTACCAAATGTTCCACCTCTGAGTGCAGCCATTGCCTAGATTTTAACAAACTAACTTATGCAATGAAAAAATACACAATATTCTTCCATTAAAAAAAAATTACTGACAATTTTTTTTTAAATATCTAGCTATAATCATTCATCTAGAATTTCATCAGATACAATGTCAGAAATAAACTGAAAATAATCATTGTGACAAAATTCACTCCTGCAATTATTTTATACTTTCACAAGTTTTGTCCCCAAAACCTACAATGTAGCTGTTCCACAAAATACTGAAACAAGAGCTGACCACGATCTGACGCTCCACTACATAGTAGAAAAAGGGGGCATAATTTCAACAAAATAGCAGATAGAGTTACCTACTCCTGCATATGGGTTGGGGTCATGATGGCAAACAAGTATGCAAAGTATGAAAGCAACATCTCAAAGGACTTAGAGAATATAAGAGGTTAAAAAACCTGTACCTAAACTTTAACAAAAGTGTTACGCCAACGGCAAAGCCGACACTGACGCCAACACTCGGGGGACTGCAATAGCTCCCCTTATTCTACGAATAGTGGAACTAAAAAATGCCCTGTTATAGTTTAAATGTGCTTTACACTGTATGTGTCCTTTTTTATAATTTATTCATGTTTTTAGTATTATAGTTATTATTAAGTATTATAATTTAATATTTTTAGTATTTATGTGATTAAAATGATGACCAACATCCATATAAAGTTTGAAGATTGTCGGCCAAAAACTTTCTTCAGTAATTGATCGGAAACCGTTTTGGTCTAATTGACCGACCGATAAAGACTGTGTAAATTAAATGGCTTCAAATTAATTTCATACATATGACCAACATTTAAACAACCATTTTTTAGTTGTTTTGATGGCCAAGTCATAAGGTCGCAGTTATAATTTACAGTTACAAGTGTGCAGTTATCAAACTGTGTGTTCCGTATAATGTAAGCTTTCAAATCTCACATGGTTTTCTGGTTCTTATGTATCAAGATTATTATATGGTCGCAAAAATTCATTTTCAACTACGTCAGTCAAGCCAACAAGGTTTCCTTGACAAAGGCATTGTATATCTATGACGGTTCAATAAAAGACAGAACAATGCCGTCTAAGTCGTAGAGACTAAACGATGCCGTCGTACACTTTCCCATATTCTAAGATAATCATTTCCGTTGCTACCCGGGAATCAAATGACATTTAATTATCCCAAAATTATAGCATAATCAACACAATCAATATTAATGGACCAAAAGCAGTAGAAATGAAAGTAAAGTAATCAGGCTTCTTTTGTTTCCTTTATTGATTTCAAACTTCTGAGTAGCAGATTTAGAAAAATAAAGTCTGGGGATAGAAGGAAGCAATGATTTATGTTTATTATGATTTCATTGTTCGGATCCCTTGGTTTCCCTTAGTAACCATATATTATGATTAAACTTGTGTTTAAGTCTGTAGAAGTATGTAAAAGATTTTATTACTAATATGGGAGAAACTTGTGTAGGCAGCCGGCTAGCTCAGTCGGTAGAGCATTCGCACTGTAAGCAAACGGTCCCGGGTTTGAACCCCAGACTGGTAGCATATTTTTCTCACCCAGTTACAGGTCTACCATGATAATCCTTCCAGAACAAAACTTAAGTTCACTCAATATGTATATTGACAACTACCAGCCTATCTAACTTTGTCCTGATCAATTTCACTCAGGTACTTTTTGTAAAGTTTGGGCTCACACTCAGACCTTGTCCAGCTGATACTGCATGGCTCATACAGTGAACACTCAGATCTTGTCCAGCTGATACTGCATGGCTCATACAGTGAACACTCAGACCTTGTCCAGCTGAGAATGCATGGCTCACACAGTGAACACTCAGACCTTGTCCAGCTGAGAATGCATGGCTCATACAGTGAACACTCAGGCCTTGTCCAGCTGATACTGCATGGCTCACAAAGTGAACACTCAGACCTTGTCCAGCTGAGACTGCATGACTCATACAGTGAACACTCAGACCTTGTCCAACTGAGACTGGCTTACAAATGGAACACTCAGACACTGCATGGCTCACACAGTGAACACTCAGACCTTGTCCAGCTGAGACTGGCTCATACAGTGAACACTCAGACCTTGTCCAGCTGAGACTGGCTCATACAGTGAACACTCAGACCTTGTCCAGCTGAGACTGGCTCACACAGTGAACACTCAGGCCTTGTCCAGCTGAGACTGCATGGCTCACACAGTGAACACTCAGACCTTGTCCAGCTGAGACTGGCTCATACAGTGAACACTCAGGCCTTGTCCAGCTGAGACTGCTTGGCTCACACAGTGAACACTCAGATCTTGTCCAACTGAGACTGCTTGGCTCACACAGTGAACACTCAGATCTTGTCCAACTGAGACTGCTTGGCTCACACAGTGAACACTCAGACCTTGTCCAGCTGAGACTGCATGGCTCACACAGTGAACACTCAGACCTTGTCCAACTAAGACTGCATGGCTCACACAGTGAACACTCAGACCTTGTCCAACTGACACTGCATGGCTTACACAGTGAACACTCAGACCTTGTCCAACTAAGACTGCATGGCTCACACAGTGAACACTCAGACCTTGTCGAACTGAGACTGGCTCACACAATGAACACTCAGGCCTTGTCGAACTGACACTGCATGGCTTACACAATGAACACTCAGACCTTGTCCAGCTGAGACTGCATGGCACACAAAGTGAACACTCAGACCTTGTCCAAGTGAGACTGGCTCACACAATGAACACACAGGCCTTGTCCAACTGACACTGCATGGCTTACACAGTGAACACTCAGACCTTGTCCAACTAAGACTGCATGGCTCACTAAGTGAACACTCAGACCTTGTCCAACTGAGACTGGCTCACACAATGAACACTCAGGCCTTGTCGAACTGACACTGCATGGCTTACACAGTGAACACTCAGACCTTGTCCAACTAAGACTGCATGGCTCATTAAGTGAACACTCAGACCTTGTCCAACTGAGACTGCATGGCTCACTAAGTGAACACTCAGGCCTTGTCCAACTGAGACTTGATGGCTCACAAAGTGAACACTCAGGCCTTGTCCAACTGAGACTGGCTCACACAATGAACACTCAGGCCTTGTCCAACTAAGACTGCATGGCTCACACAGTGAACACTCAGACCTTGTCCAACTAAGACTGCATGGCTCACACAGTGAACACTCAGACCTTGTCCAACTGAGACTGGCTCACTAAGTGAACACTCAGACCTTGTCCAACTAAGACTGCATGGCTCACAAAGTGAACACTCAGGCCTTGTCCAACTGAGACTGGCTCACTAAGTGAACACTCAGGCCTTGTCCAACTGAGACTGGCTCACACAATGAACACTCAGGCCTTGTCCAACTGAGACTGCATGGCTCACACAGTGAACGCTCAGACCTTGTCCAGCTGAGACTGCATGGCTCACACAGTGAACACTCAGGCCTTGGCCAACTGAGACTGGCTCACTAAGTGAACACTCAGACCATGTCCAACTAAGACTGCATTGCTCACACAGTGAACACTCAGACCTTGTCCAACTGAGACTGGCTCACTAAGTGAACACTCGGGCTTTGTCCAACTGAGACTGCATGGCTCACACAGTGAACACTCAGACCTTGTCCAACTGAGACTGGCTCACTAAGTGAACACTCGGGCTTTGTCCAACTAAGACTGCATTGCTCACACAGTGAACACTCAGACCTTGTCCAACTGAGACTGGCTCACACAATGAACACTCAGACCTTGTCCAACTGAGACTGCATGGCTCACACAGTGAACACTCAGACCTTGTCCAACTGAGACTGCATGGCTCACACAGTGAACACTCAGACCTTGTCCAACTGAGACTGCATGGCTCACACAGTGAACACTCAGACCTTGTCCAACTGAGACTGGCTTACAAATGGAACACTCAGACACTGCATGGCTCACACAGTGAACACTCAGACCTTGTCCAGCTGAGACTGGCTCATACAGTGAACACTCAGACCTTGTCCAGCTGAGACTGGCTCATACAGGGAACACTCAGGCCTTGTCCAACTGAGACTGCATGGCTCACACAGTGAACACTCAGGCCTTGTCCAACTGAGACTGCATGGCTCATACAGTGAACACTCAGGCCTTGTCCAACTGAGACTGCATGGCTCATACAGTGAACACTCAGGCCTTGTCCAACTGAGACTGCATGGCTCACACAGTGAACACTCAGACCTTGTCCAACTGAGACTGCATGGCTCATACAGTGACCACTCAGACCTTGTCCAACTGAGACTGCAAGGCTCACACAGTGAACACTCAGACCTTGTCCAACTGAGACTGCATGGCTCACACAGTGAACACTCAGACCTTGTCCAACTGAGACTGCATGGCGCACACAGAGAACACTCAGACCTTGTCCAGCTGAGACTGCATGGCTCACACAGTGAACACTCACACAGTGAACACTCAGACCTTGTCCAACTGAGACTGGCTCGCACAGTGAACACTCAGGCCTTGTCCAACTGAGACTGCATGGCTCACACAATGAACACTCAGGCCTTATCCAACTGAGACTGGCTCACAAAGTGAACACTCAGACCTTGTCCAACTGAAACTGCATGGCTCACTAAGTGAACACTCAGACCTTGTCCAACTGAGACTGCATGGCTCACACAGTGAACACTCAGACCTTGTCCAACTGAGACTGCATGGCTCGCACAGTGAACACTCAGACCTTGTCCAACTGAGACTGCATGGCTCACACAGTGAACACTCAGACCTTGTCCAACTGAGACTGCATGGCTCACACAGTGAACACTCAGACCTTGTCCAACTGAGACTGCATGGCTCACACAATGAACACTCAGACCTTGTCCAGCTGAGACTGCATGGCTCACACAGTGAACACTCAGACCTTGTCCAGCTGTGTTGCCTCTTAAAATGAAGTCCTTTATATATCATATTATATATCATCATACCTCATTTTTTTCTAAAACACTAAACTCCCACTGGTAACTTTAAAATGTTCATGAACATTTCATGGTATTTCAAACAGTTCATGAACATTGCATGGTATTTAAACAGTTCATGAACATTACATGGTTTTTAAACTGTTCATGAACATTTCATGGTATTTAAACTGTTCATGAACATTTCATGGTATTTAAACTGTTTATGAACATTTCATGGTATTTAAACTGTTTATGAACATTTCATGGTATTTCAAACAGTTCATGAACATTGCATGGTATTTAAACAGTTCATGAACATTACATGGTTTTTAAACTGTTCATGAACATTTCATGGTATTTAAACTGTTCATGAACATTTCATGGTATTTAAACAGATCATGAACATTTCATGGTATTTAAACAGATCAGGAACATTTCATGGTATTTAAACAGATCATGAACATTTCATGCATTTCAAACAGTTCATGAATAGTTCATTAGTTAAGGGGATTGTGTCCCCTTTTACATGGAGCAGGTACAGTATGACTGTGTACTATAAATCATTAAGTCACGGAATCTGATTTCTATGTTGTTTCCCCCCAGAAACATCAACATTCAATTTCATGCTTGGTTTGTAATGTCATTCTGTGTCCGACACAGTCATAGGTAGACCAAATATCACATTGGTTCTTACATGTTGAGATATACTGACTTTATTGTTCACAGTATCTGACAGAACTCAGAAAAACGATATAATGCTCCAACGGAACTCAGGATACATGACATCTGAGTTCCTCCTGAGCGTTACATCAGTTTTCAGTTCCATCAGAGCCATCTCTGACATAACTGAGAAGTGGTGTATCCGGATACATACCGTGTTATTGTTTCTCAAAGAATCATGTTTGTATTTGATTCACTGAGCTTTTATATACTGTACTTTTTCCTACCTGATTAATGAACCAAAGCACTGAAAGCATTGAAACATTGAAATGTTACGGCACTTCAGATGGATGATAGCTTTGTTTTTCCTTTGTATAGTAACTATACATAATATGTTCACATTTCTGTTATGTTGATTTTTTCAACCTGTGACAGGTACTTTGAAATTGAATATTCATCTGATGGGCTCACATGACAGAGTAATAGTTTTATTATATGGGACAGAGTTATAGTTTTATTATATCTGACAAAGTTATAGTTTTATTATACTCTGACATAGTTATAGTTTTATTATATCAGACAGAGTTATAGTTTTATTATATCTGACAGAGTTATAGTTTTATTATATCTGACAGAGTTATAGTTTTATTATACTCTGACATAGTTATGGTTTTATTATATCTGACAGAGTTATAGTTTTATTATACTCTGACATAGTTATGGTTTTATTATACTCTGACATAGTTATAGTTTTATTATACTCTGACAGAGTTATAGTTTTATTATACTCTGACAGAGTTATAGTTTTATTATATCTGACAGAGTTATAGTTTTAATATATCTGACAGTTATAGTTTTATTATACTCTGACAGAGTTATAGTTTTAATATATCTGACAGTTATAGTTTTATTATACTCTGACATAGTTATAGTTTTAATATATCTGACAGAGTTATAGTTTTATTATATCTGACAGAGTTATAGTTTTATTATACTCTGACATAGTTATAGTTTTATTATACTCTGACAGAGTTATAGTTTTAATATATCTGACAGTTATAGTTTTATTATACTCTGACAGAGTTATAGTTTTATTATACTCTGACAGAGTTATAGTTTTATTATACTCTGACAGAGTTATAGTTTTAATATATCTGACAGTTATAGTTTTATTATACTCTGACAGAGTTATAGTTTTATTATACTCTGACAGAGTTATAGTTTTATTATATCTGACAGAGTTATAGTTTTAATATATCTGACAGAGTTATAGTTATATTATATCTGACAGAGTTATAGTTTTATTATACTCTGATATAGTTAAAGTTTTATTATACTCTGACAGAGTTATAGTTTTATAATATCTGACATAGTTATAGTTTTAATATATCTGACATAGTTATAGTTTTATTATATCTGACATAGTTATAGTTTTATTATACTCTGACATAGTTATGGTTTTATTATACTCTGACATAGTTATAGTTTTATTATACTCTGACAGAGTTATAGTTTTATTATACTCTGACAGAGTTATAGTTTTATTATATCTGACAGAGTTATAGTTATATTATACTCTGACAGAGTTATAGTTTTAATATATCTGACAGTTATAGTTTTATTATACTCTGACAGAGTTATAGTTTTAATATATCTGACAGTTATAGTTTTATTATACTCTGACATAGTTATAGTTTTATTATATCTGACAGAGTTATAGTTTTATTATATCTGACAGAGTTATAGTTTTATTATATCTGACAGAGTTATAGTTTTATTATACTCTGACATAGTTATAGTTTTATTATACTCTGACAGAGTTATAGTTTTAATATATCTGACAGTTATAGTTTTATTATACTCTGACAGAGTTATAGTTTTATTATACTCTGACAGAGTTATAGTTTTATTATACTCTGACAGAGTTATAGTTTTAATATATCTGACAGTTATAGTTTTATTATACTCTGACAGAGTTATAGTTTTATTATACTCTGACAGAGTTATAGTTTTATTATATCTGACAGAGTTATAGTTTTAATATATCTGACAGAGTTATAGTTATATTATATCTGACAGAGTTATAGTTTTATTATACTCTGATATAGTTAAAGTTTTATTATACTCTGACAGAGTTATAGTTTTATAATATCTGACAGAGTTATAGTTTTAATATATCTGACATAGTTATAGTTTTATTATATCTGACATAGTTATAGTTTTATTATACTCTGACATAGTTATGGTTTTATTATACTCTGACATAGTTATAGTTTTATTATACTCTGACAGAGTTATAGTTTTATTATACTCTGACATAGTTATAGTTTTATTATACTCTGACAGAGTTATAGTTTTAATATATCTGACAGTTATAGTTTTATTATACTCTGACATAGTTATAGTTTTATTATACTCTGACAGAGTTATAGTTTTAATATATCTGACAGTTATAGTTTTATTATACTCTGACAGAGTTATAGTTTTATTATACTCTGACAGAGTTATAGTTTTATTATATCTGACAGAGTTATAGTTTTAATATATCTGACAGAGTTATAGTTTTATTATATCTGACAGAGTTATAGTTTTTATATATCTGACAGAGTTATAGTTTTATTATATCTGACAGAGTTATAGTTTTATTATACTCTGATATAGTTAAAGTTTTATTATATCTGACAGTTATAGTTTTATTATACTCTGACAGAGTTATAGTTTTAATATATCTGACAGTTATAGTTTTATTATACTCTGACAGAGTTATAGTTTTAATATATCTGACAGTTATAGTTTTATTATACTCTGACAGAGTTATAGTTTTAATAGATCTGACAGTTATAGTTTTATTATACTCTGACATAGTTATAGTTTTAATATATCTGACAGTTATAGTTTTATTATACTCTGACATAGTTATAGTTTTAATATATCTGACAGAGTTATAGTTTTAATATATCTGACAGTTATAGTTTTATTATACTCTGACAGAGTTATAGTTTTATTATACCTGACATAGTTATAGTTTTATTGTTAGTTGAAACTGCAGTTATTTTACTTTTGGGTAAACGTTTCTATCATGATATTTTTTTTATAATCCTGAGGAAGACATATTTGAAAATGTTGCCTTAGCAACCAAGTGATAAATAAATATTGATAACTATAATACTTTTATACACTTTTTGATAAATCCTGGTATTGTAGCCACGGCGACAAAACTTTCAGTAGAAAACACGAACTGAATCAAGGAATATAGATACAGGAAGAATATAATCACACATTCCACGAACACACCACACGCTCCAGTAGCTGTAGAAACATGAATTTATCCTGCATTTACATAAATCCACAAGTGAAATCATTATTTTCACACATCATGAAATTCATAACAATTCTTAGAATAGAGACACACTGTGTTTATAATCAAACTTTATAAACACTAGACAGTTAGTTCAGTGTCTCCACAGCTAACTCGTTAAGCGTGTAATAAATCTTATTTTCTTAACGATTTTCGAATTAAAATTTCATCACATTTAAATGAGTATCGAGTGCTTGGAAAATCAGTTGACAATACCACAACGAATAATCAATGTCCAATAAATGATTGCAGGACTTTATTGAATTAAGTACCAGTCTAGTGTATAATCCAATAAGCATGTCTTTGACACGGATCAGCCATAAAGCAGATGGGCAACCAGTCTAGCATAAAATCCAATAAGCATCTCTTTGACACTGATTGGTCACATTAATGCAGACAGGCAAACCAGACATCGCAATAATTGTTGGACATTCGGTCCAGGAAAAAATGTCCAGTAATGTCGTACAAACTGCCGGACCAAAAACAAAATTGTGGGACCGAACATCAGATAAAAATAAAAAATTTGAAAGTCTGAATAAATTTGTTTTAACAAGCAACTTTTTGTTCCAGCTAAGACATTTCATCCATTTTTCATGGAAAGTAAATATTTTCATGTTTTTTAAACTCTGCAATTGACCGCAGTTAGATTTATCTTTATATTTCATTGCACAACAAAGTATTTACAGACACCATTTTGATGTGTGAAGTTGTGGATGAAAGCTGGTGAGTCGAACTGATTCCGAATTGAAAAAGGCGGACTGAATTAAAATCGTCAGGACTTGTCCGTCAGACCAGCAAATTTCGGCTGATTGGCAAGCTGTATATTCCAATACGCATGTCTTTGACACTGATCGGTCATAATGCAAATGAACAACCAGTCAATAGTGCAAAATCCAATAAGCATCTCTTTGACACTGATCACTCACAATAAATTAAGAACATTGAACCAGTTTGGTCTAAATAACTTATCATGAAAACACGGAAATTTCAATATTGTTAATTTTAATTTAATGCGTAAACTATTATCTAATGAGAAATGATCTCAATAAGCTTCAGAAAGCTTCCGATCAGATCTCTTTTCTGTAGTATAATGTTTGTATGTATTGTAATTTGTAGACTTATTAGACTATATGTGAAATAAAATTTGGTATGTACTGTTTTTCACCTTCCTACAGTTTAGTCCATAAAGCCAATACAATAAGCCCATATTGAGACCCAAATGACTCTAATAACCCCAACATAGTTTGACTGTATCCACAGTGTATAAACCAAATCATTATATGACTTATTGGGAGATTACACAATTCAACTTGTATGACTTATTGTGAGCAAAAGCATTTGTGATTTCAGATCACTGTACGACTTATTGGAAGACTATACAATTCAACTTGTATGACTTATTGTGAGCAAAAGCATTTGTGATTTCAGATCACTGTATGTTTTATTGGAAGACTATACAATTCAACTTGTATGACTTGTTGGAAGACTACAATACAACGTGTATGCCTTATTGCGATCACCAGAAGTTGACTCGTTTATACACTGTGGTATCTATTACACTTGTGTTTGATGGTCATTCATATGCAACAACAGATCCATTCACTTAATCAGTGTAGCAATACCATGTGACTTTTGACTACAGTTACAAGAAGAAATTGGTAAACATTGGAAAATAAAAAAGCCATAAGTATTTTATTTCTTCACCGATTTCTATGAAATATGCACCATGCTAAGGGGACAATTATTAACTTTACATCAAATATAAAATCTTTTTCAGCGGCTGTGCCGTTTTGTCCATTACCTTGTGAAACCGTGAAACGTGTAGGTTTCACAGGGTAATGGAAAAATCGGTAAAACTGCTGAAAAAGATATTATATTTCACGGAAAGCAAATACTTTTCTCCTTAGCGTGGCGTATATTTTATAGAAATCGATGAAGAAATAAAATACTTATGGCTATATTTGTGTTCCAATGTTTACAAATTTCTACTTGTAACTGTAGCCAAAAGTCACATGGTATTGCTACACTGTTAATTAGAGACAGAAACGATCAGTCAACATTATAAAAAATATTTATGGAGACTTTTACAAACATTGCATAAAATCCTCAATAGAAACAGGACAAATAATACCTGATCTTTTTCTTTGATGAAACAATAAACAAGCTAACTAACCAACTTAACAAGGGTTGTTAGATATTCAATGAACACAAGCAATGATGAGAATCATACAATCACTCAAGTTGTTGCTGATTGAACAGAAAATTTATATCAACAACAAGACGTCCCTTTGGTGCAACAAGGTTGTATCTCAATTTTTCACTTTTTTCATGAAGAGGAAATAACTTGATTATTTTATTACAAATTGATAAAATAATTTTGGCTTTTGACATTTAATTCAGTAAAACAATACATTTAAGTTGATACATAAAACAAACAACAAAAACAAACTATAAAAGAGATTTTGATCAATGTTCCAGATACAACCTTGTTGCACCAAATAAATCTGGATTATTATTAAAATGTTTGGCGCAACAAGGTTGTATCTTAACATATTTTAGAAATTCATTTAACAATTTTTTGCAATGTATTTTGTAGTGATGTTTATAAACACATTAACAATGTTGAATAAGTTATCATCACATTTGTGACTAAAATATTGCAAAAATCCTTTTTTGCCTGCCTTTTTAAAGAAAAAGGGAGCTACCAGAATTGCCAGAGTCATATTCCAAAATTTTGTTATGTTAAAGACTCATATCTTCTGAAGTATAAAACATATTCATTTGAAACTTACAACATATACTTAATGTCTGTATATCATCACATGCATTATACCCCTTAATATATGTAATGTATTTTGATGGAGTTATGGCCCTTTATAAACTTAGATTTGGGTTTAAAAGCCAATTTTTATGCAGAACGCACACAACTTCCGAAGTATTACCTATATCATCTTAATATTTAAAACATTTATCAAGTGTCAAATACTCCACCTAATAAGTGCACTTGCATCCCATAACTTTAGAATGTATTTGGACAGAGTTATCACCCTTTCAACTTAGATTTTTAGGGGTAATTAGTGAAAGTTTTATGCAGTAGACATATAAAGTCTTAAGTATTAGACATACTCAATTGACACTTCTATGATTGATGTTTAATAACCCAATTATCAAATACTTACAACATCTCACAGTTATGGCACTTTTAACTTTGATATCTGGATTGAAAATTAGAAGCATTTCTGCAGTAGTAGTTAAAACTTAAAATGACCCCATTTCAAATCCTAAATCACAGAACACTGAACCAGCCTGTGAACTGGTGTCCCTTTACAAACACTGAACCACCCTGTCAACCGGTCCCCCAATTACAATACAAACAAGGTGAACCACCAGTCAACTGCCCCCCCCATTACAAACACTGAACCACTTTGCCAACTGGTGTCCCATTACAAACACTGAACCACCCTGTCAACCAGTCCCCCATTACAAATACTGAACCACCATGTCAACCAGTCCCCCATTACAAACACTGAGCCACTCTGTCAACTGGTCCTCCCCATTACAAACACTGAACCACCCTGTCAACTGGTCCTCCCCATTACAAACACTGAACCACCCTGTCAACTGGTCCTCCCCACTACAAACACTGAACCACCCTGTCAACCTATATATCCCCATTACAAACACTGAACCACCTTACTGTCAACCACAGTTTGACATAACTTATGTTTAAGAAATGATATATATAAAAAATCATGGTATACCGGCTGTAATTACAATGGTTTAAAATCCTGATGTGTAGGAAATTAGCCATGAAGGCTGAAATGTTGAGTGGTTAATACAAAAGCGCCAGAAAGACAAACTGTTGTTAAACAAAAGGTAAAATACGGCTTTAAAATATTTTACTTCAATTCAAACATGATTGGATGATGTTATAAAAATGATGTGACATCACTTCCATCGGTATATGAAACGTTATACAACGCTATTCTTGCTCTTTGTCTATATAAGTTGTAGTCATGTTAGAATAAAGATGAACATATTGCATAAATAATGTATTGACATTTGACTATAAATATATTAAATATAAAAGATTGATGAAATAAAAAACTAGAGTTTGCATTTTAATTCTCTTGCAATAATACAAAATATGTATTTGCATTAATAATCACAATTTGATGGTTCTGTTGCTGTATTATGCTTTGGATCAGAACTAGTCACTTACGTCATAGTAGCTTAGTAGACTAAGTAGTGACATCATGTTATACTAGTAATGTGCATTACTGAGATATTTTTCAGCCAGATTTTAGATAATACTAGAATTATCACTGTCGTGAACAGGGCCCCGTGGTAGCATGTTGTAAGAGGGGGGAGGGGAAGAGTGTAGGAGTATAGTGGGGTTGCATAATTATCAGCACTATAAGTTTCTGTACTAAGACACAATAACAAAGTCAGATCTCAAACTTTCATGTGTTGATGCCTGAAATAAAGTAATTCACTCCCTTCTAAAATTCAATAAAAACTGTTTGACAAGCGCAGGTTTAATTTCCTACATAGAAACCATGATGAACTTTGACTTTTATAAAGTTTGGAATTATCTTTGACAGACTAAAATTGCACACTGAATTAATGAAATCATGACATTGGTTTCACTGACATTGTCCTGTTCCTGATTGGCCAATATTGTTTGCAAGATGGAAAAACACAAAACAGAACTACATTAATCTGGTTTTTTGTGTGGCGTAAACGCCACACAATGATATTACCACTTTTCAGCTTACGACCAATTTAACGCATTAGGCCTCGGCAAATAAATAGTTCTATGATTTGAACAATATTACAAGCATGCAACACAGGTTACACGTATCATTGGACCTGATTTGTTTACATTACCAACGTTTACTTATATTAAGACCAACAATTTTATCAGACTTTTATTTTTAGAGGATTTTTATAGCAAATCATTCCGCAACGGACTATTTTTTTACTACCAACGAATGTTCTCACTGGTGGCGGGAATCTAATAGTTCCCACGGTTTTCAATCGTATACTGTAACGTATGTAAATCACTCCGCCGCTGCACATTGCAGACGATGACCTAATTATGTTGTATACAAACATTGATGCTATATATAGCTGATGGGGGGAACTGAAATAGTTCTACGTACATATCGATCGGCCGATTAACGATGTTATCGCGGTAAGCGTTAAACGCACTAGTCAATTTCTACCGTGCTTTATATAAGACCTCATAATTTTCGTATCTATTATCCGATTTTGAATATTTAAAGCTTGTAATGAAGCAGAGATATATGTCTCTCTTTATGACAACATTCAACACGATACCCTAATTAGTTAATCCACGGCGACGAGTAAGAATCCGTTCCGCGTAAAAGTAAGTTTAAAATATCCCGTTTTATACCAAATAAACGGTCGAAAATCATCAATTATTAATTTAATATTCGATCGATTTTGTTCGTTAAAGCTTGTTTTAAAAGCTAATACTTAAAGGTTTTATAAAATGTAAAACTTGTTTTTAAAGCATTAATCGGCCGATCGATATGTGGGAGCGACGCCATGTTTACCCCTTTTACATACGTTAATATAGAGTGTCATTTAATTAACATGCGTGGTCATACGGAGAATAAACAGTCAGTTATCTTGACACTGGTCGAATTCTCCAAGTCGTTAAAAATGGTATTTGTAAATATCCCTTCATTGATGCTCAGCAGTTACTTAAGTAAGTTCCAGGTAACTGCTGATTCTCTTGGTGTCTTTAGCAGCACAAATGTTTGAGTAAGGGTGGGCTTATCAGAACTGTGACATAAAATTATGATACAACCTGGATTCGATATTGGATTTAATGGCATCAGTACGCCACACAGCAGTACTTTCAGTGCTTTGATTTGTGTTCTAGTGTTAAGGGGAATCAGTCAAAAATTATTAAAGTTTTAAAGAGTTGTCGCCCTTTGCTAAAAATGTGTGTATTGTTTTTGCTCCACATACGTGTACTTATTGTCGTAGTCAATATCAGTAAGTATAGCAAGTTTCATTTAATATCTTGAACCATTTTTAAACTTTGACTAATCTTAAAGTTTTTGAAGCTAAAAAGGGACATAAGTCAAAATATATCAAAGCAAGAGTTGTTGCCCTTTGCTAAAGATATGCGTATTATCACTGGCAATAATTATAGCAAGTTTCATTTGAATATCTACTATGGTTGTGAAGTTATGAAGAAAAAAGATGAAAAATGAGTAAATTGGAATTTAACGAAGGGCCATAATTCTTCCAATATTATAGCTAGAGTAATGTTACTAGCCATAAAATAGTATTTTGTTGTTGTGAGCTTATGTTTAAAATTTAAAGTTGATATCTTCAATGGTTTTCAAGATATCAAGAAAAAAGCTGAAAATTTATGAAAATTTGAATTTTACAAAGGGCCACAACTCTTCCAATATAGTAGCGAGAGTAATGTAACTTGCCATTAAATAGCGGACTGTTGTTGTGAGCTTATGTTTGAAGTTTGAAGTCAATACCTATAATGGTTTTCAAGTTATTAAGAAAAAACTTGAAAAATGTGGACAGACGGACAGGGTGATTACTATAGGGCACGCAAAAAAAAATTTGCGGGCCCTAATAATTAATAATTTTATAATACATTTATTATAATGTATGTTGCACATCTAACTATTAACTTTAAATTACATTTACAGTACTCTTAAAAGAGATACAAACATGTTTCACTAAAGTATCCCACCTAAATGTAAGTAAAATATTTGAGATACAACCTTGTTGCGCCAAACAAATCATGTCAATATGAGATACAACCTTTTGCCAACTATCATTTTTAAGGGGTTAGAATTTGAATTTAGATTTCAAATTTAAATAGCAATATGTATTTATGGATTCTTAACAATTTTATGCAAAAAAGTCATTTTCACAAAAATGTGAGATACAACCTTGTTGCGCCAAAGTTTGTAAAACACGTAACGTCCCCATGGATGGCAGCCCAAAAGTCAGAAATGGTAAAAAGTCACAGTGACCTTGACCTTTGACCTACTGATAGTACACAATAGGGGTCATTTACTGTTGATGACCAAAGAATGGAACAAAATACAATGGTAGGTCATTAGAAAGCCATGTATGTCGAAAACGAGCCTGGTGACATATCATTTTTATGATTACAATGTTGTTCTAGAAGATTGTTCTGTCATTTTAAGATGTTTCAAGGAAAATTCGATCGTTAGATCAAAGGTGCGCATACCTCCTTAAGGTGGGGGGGAGGATAATTATAGAGAAAGTTTTTACAGATGATAAATTGTGTCATTGTCAATGATGATAATATAGATCTTGTTGATGAGAATTTTTGATGATGATGATGATGATAATGATGATGATGATAATAATGATGATCAAAATAATGATGATGATGATAATGATGATGATGATAATAATGATGATGAAAATAATGATGATGATGATAATGCTGCTGCTGCTAATGATGTTACGGATGACGATGGTTATGTTGATAATGATGATGATGATGATTATTATGATGATGATGATAATAATATTGATGATGATTATAATGATATTAATGATGATGATGATAATGCTGCTGCTGCTAATGATGATGATGTTACTGATGATGATGGCTATGTTGATAATGATGATGATGTAGAAGTGGGTGGGGTATCAATATAACATCCACATGAGTCTTACCGTTTCAACGATAACAATCTTTTTCAACTTCTGATTGCATAAACAAAATATAATATATATATAATATAAAATATATAACGATAACTAAATCAAAGGCACATGTTTTCAAATTGTCTGAGTATACCTTATGACTAATAGAGGGTCAATCAGCAGCCATGTTTAACTGAAACGGATATGATGTTACGAAAGCTGGTATCCAGTTTTACTACAGTTGTCACAGCAAACACGGATACCAGTTCCTGTAACGTCATATCCGTTGCAGCTAAACATGGCTGCTAAACATGGCCGCTACACAACCTTCTCTATACATAGGGTACACTCAGAAAATTTGAAACCATGTGCCTATGAACGAAATGCTAGTAACATACATGCCATACTTTGCTGAACCATTTGCAGGAGATTGGTGATGGAAATGCAGGAGATTTCAATAAAATGCAGGAGATTTTTTTTGCTCGAACTATCGACTAAAATTAATGAAGTTTATATGCAGTTTGCACTTATTTTACTTGTATGACAATACCATGCATGCATACATGCTTCGTGAAGTAATTTAATCTAGTGTTTGGGATGATATTCATGATGCAAACATCAAATGTCCAGTATGTTCAAGTCTTATGACTCATAGTTAAAAGAATTGTAAGTAACCAAACCAAATGCTGACTGGACATGTATTAGTTATTGTTACATTTATGCTATACCAGTTCATTTATCATACATCTGAAAAGAAGACATGTCAAGCAGAAGATTACCTGATAAAAAAACATAGAAAAGAACTCATATGTTCAAAATGGTGCTAACATATTAATTCAAACTCAAAAATGCATTGATAATACAGAAATAAAATCAATTCAGTTAATTTATAAAGCTTAAAAAATGTATCTGAAATTGATATGGACTGAATATCATGCAAATTCCAAATTACAAACTAAAACTTTTTGAGGCCTTTTCCTTTGATACTGTAACTGCAAAGGGAAGTAACTGCTACGAGTTTATATCTGTAATGTACGGTCATGTGTGGGCTTTAAACCTAACCAGTAAACAAACATATTTCGGCTGCTTGGGAAGATGTTTATCAGTTTATGACACCTTAGCATACTCTTATCGGGACAATTATCGATTGTTTATTGGAGTGACCACTCTCCTGGAGTGTTATAAAGGTTTGTTATGTTATGACTTGTTGATTAATTGTAAGTTTATCACCGGAAATTACGAGGAAAGTGAAACTTTAATAATTCTGAGATTCTTACGCGGATTTTTGTCTAATCCGGGAGATTTTATCAAAATGCGGGAGTGCGTGAGTTGAGGCTCAAATCCGGTAGACTCACGCACGATCCGGGAGATATGGCATGTATGTAGTAAATAAAACTCCTGCAAAATCTAAGATCTAGATGTGATATATTTGTGTTAGTGGTCAAATAGAGAAAGGATCAGAAGAAAATAAAGTTCATCAAACCTTTATTTTTCTTTAAATTGTTTTTCATAAAAAAACGTAAATTTACCTGTTTCGTTGCTTGTTGATCTTCATCCCCTGCAGATATCTCTCCAATAGACTTGCCCTATAAAATATAACAACAAATCTCATTGGCTGATAGAAACACAAGCTAAATGAAAGGCCAAATTTGATTGGCTGAACAACAAATCCCATTGGCTGATTCAAACTCAAGCTAAATGAAAGGCCAAATTTGATTGGCTGAACAACAAATCTCATTGGCTGATTCAAACTCAAGCTAAATGAAAGGCCAAATTTGATTGGCTGAACAACAAATCTCATTGGCTGATTCAAACTCAAGCTAAATGAAAGGCCAAATTTGATTGGCTGAAAAATATTCATTTCCAAATGCATGCAACATAATTGGCATAAATTAAAGTATTAATAACGAAAATTTAGCAATTTAAATCATGCAAAAATCTTAAATATAAATATTCTATAATAAATACATTATAATCAATAGATGTTTGCAAAGACCTAAATATACAAAGATTCATTTGGAAAAATCTACCAAATCTCACAATATCTCGCGACGGTCTTCTGAAATCTCGTGAAATCTAGTTTGTTTTTAATACCTTATATCTCCTGTTTTAATATACATAGAAAAAATCTAATACTTTTATGCAATAGATTTATTATTCTGCTTTAAAATGATACATAATTTATTGAAATCAGTCAAGGAATAAAACAATATACCTCGAAGAGCCAGACCTACTATCATTTTAATGGAAATTCCAATTTTATCAGAAAATAGTTAAAAATACCCAATTTGCCTCATACAATCAGGAATTGTCTGAATTCTACAAGCGATAAAAAAAAATAAGTTACATCATGCAACAGAAGAAAGTTAGCTCTTCAAAATGAGATATTCGTCATTAAAAAGGATAACAAACAAAAGTGTTCATGCAAAATTTCCGAGTCTGCTGCATGCTATTTTGCACTTTCTCTCCGTTTTCAATTAAGTGTCCAATCTGTGTATATTTAGGTCTTTGATGTTTGTAATACAAAATGTAGATGGGTAACATGCAGCAATATAAGCTACTATAATTCAAGATCACTAGCCTAGTTACTATAACATTACAAGCGACTGCATGTAATTAACAAATGTTAAATTAATAAATTATATTTATCACATGTTTGACGTCGCGGCAGCGTAATAAAGCCATTAATTAGTTTTGATAATACACTAGTGTAGTAAAGCTATCACGCGACGTCATTCAAATGATAGGCGACGTCGTCAAAATTGCGCGTTTATTATAGTGAAAAATAAGTAGCTATTTAATGTTTCGGCCGGAAAAGGCTAACATGTGATAAAAAGAACATTACATTTGTGACTTTCCACATTGAATTTATTAAACTCGTTGAAAAAAATTGATATATGCTCGGCAGAGCCTCGCATTTTATTATTTTATTCAACTCGTTTAATAAATTCAATATGGAAAGACACTCATGTAATATCCTTTATATATTTAAGCATGAAAATCAGGTCACTGTGACCTTGAAAGCATGATATAACTGCATGCATAATATTAATATTTTTTATTATATTACCAAGACAGGTAACTCTAAACAATCTTATGTGTAAGCAGAATAGAGTTAGCTCCCTTGGTATGCAGTTAAACATAGACTAAAACAACAAGTAATTATATCAACAAGTTTAAAGCATGAGACATGAAAATTACATAATGTGATATCAATGCATCTTAATTCAATAGAAAGCTGAACTATATCTTTAATGAAGCTGTTAATTCATAAATATCTTAAACAAACAAAATTCCATTTGCACTGGTACTTTATTATGGTCATTTTAAAAATATACTTGTCATGGAAAATAAATATCATTTATGTTCTCTGGTCTGGTAGTAATTCACAAATCATCTTGGAGGACAACTTTTAAAATATATTGACTTAAGTTAAAATGTTGGGCTTATCATAAATTATTTATTGCATTTTCTAAGTGAATTTTTCATCTATTCACATTATATAAAAATTAAGAATTGATTTTTTTGTTGCAAACTCTTTTTTTTTGCTAAGTTATATGCATTGTAAACTTCTGGTACCAGCCCTGCTGATTATTAGATTGGATATTTTGGTCAATTAAAAGAATAAAATAGTTTCACAATGACACTGAAAGTGAATCCAACTATAACAGTGTAGCAATATCATGTGGCTTTTGGCTACAGTTACAAGTAGAAATTTGTAAACATTGGAACACAAATATAGCCATAAGTATTTTATTTCTTCATTGATTTCTATAAAATATACGCCTAGCTAAGGGGAAAAGTATTTGCTGTCCGTGAAATATAAGATCTTTTTCAGCAGTTTTACCGATTTTTCTATTACCCTGTGAAACCTACACGTTCCAAGGTTTCACAAGGTAATGGACAAAACGGCATAGCCACGGAAAAAGATTTTATATTTCATGGAAAGCAAATAACTGTCCCCTTAGCGTGGCGTATATTTCATAGAAATCTATGAAGAAATAAAGTACTTATGGCTTTTTTATTTTCCAATGTTTACAAATTTCTTCTTGTAACTGTAGTCAAAAGTCACATGGTATTGCTACACTGATTAGGAAACTCCATAACCAGTGAGTGACAAATAAAACAAACTGATGCACAATGATCAGACAGTGATAATCAATGTAAGTTGAACTATATAACAACTGATATGATTGGCTGATATTCAACAAACTATCGAATTCTACTTAATTTCAGCCAATCATTCTTTAGCTAATCTGCCAGCAAATAATTATATGTTAAAATGTAACATCGCATTTCATTGGTTAATGTCATATGACACTGTGAATATTAACCAATCCTGGGACACATAACAAAACATAACAACACCAGTTCCAGTAAGAAAGGTTTTCATTGGCTAAATTCACCAGCAATAGATTCAAAGCTTTGTCAGTTGATTTTACCCAGAACTGGTCCACCAATTAGTGAGTCCATGGTGGCGGGTGGGGGGAGTAAAACAAACTGTTGTTAAAATTACAGGGATGTTACAAAATTAATGTTAGTTGCAAAACTACCAGAACATTTCCAACAATTCAGTATCAAAGGGTAACGTGAAGGGACTGTGCACACTATTCTTATCACTGTCAAATGTTACTTTCAACAAATTTCAATAAACCATAACTTTGAAAATTTTAAGTTGCAAAAGTGAAAATGTTTCAAGACAGAGAAGAAAAGAAATGTGCATGGTCCCATCTATATGTTACTAGTGCAGTACATAACAGCATTATTGAGGGGCGGTTAGAAAGTTTCTATAAATTGCAGTTAGTCCAAATACAGCAGCAAAGTGAGGGGCGGTCAGATAGCATTATGTTATTTACATATCAGTAAAATTATGAGGGATGGTCAGTTAGTTACATTACAGCAACATTATGAGGGACGGTCAGTTAGTTATATTACAGCAACATTATGAGGGGCGGTCAGTTAGTTACATTACAGCAACATTATGAGGGGCGGTCAGTTAGTTATATTACAGCAACGTTATGAGGGACGGTCAGTAAGTGTCGGTGCATTGACATACTACTGATAACTTGGCTGAAGATTCTCGAGATGCTGGCTGCTCTGCAATCATATCAGTAGTACTTTCTCGAAGTTGAAGTTCGAGTAGTTTGGATCTTAAATCTTCGGATATATCGTTGGCCTGGTTAGCATTTTGCTCCATGTTGGCCACCTGACTCTGCAAATCCTGGACCTCATCCTGATATCATCCGTAAAAAATTGGCAAAAAACATACATAAGTAAAGCGCAAACAAAAACAAGGGGTGTTTCAAAAATATTAAGCAAACAATTACTATAATCAATTAGTGAAAGCAATTCACAAACTTTCATGCCGTGTGGGCTGATCATGACTTACACAAGCTGAAACATTTAAACCAAAGCAAAACATTATTTGATCAAAACTACACAACAATCCATAGCAAAATACAACAACACAATTATTAGCATTCTTATAGTGACAAGTTATTTTGTAACATCCCACATCTTGGCCTGAAAGAAATCTTATATACATTTTAGACAAACAAAACACAACCTTAACTTAAGTCAGGGGACCTGGGGTGGTATTCAATATTGATCTTACTTGACTTAAGGATAAGGACAACCAATCAGACCACACCATATTATACTCTTGGTCAGCAACAGGCAATATGATTAGCTATCCTTATCCTCCAATTAAATAAGACCAATATTGAATACCACCCCAAGAATCATTGTTATACAAACATAGCTAACCTACAATGTTTCTGATTGGTCAATAAATAATTGGTTAGTAACAGACATTAGTTAGAAATCATCTGATTGGATAAGTAATCTAGAACAATCATCTAACATTGAATCTAATTGGTTAGTTGGAAAGTTGCTAATAACAAGAGCACTGCCTACGAGCACTGGACGCTCGACTTTCTTTTTACTTGATAGTACTCTTGCTCATCTATTAGTGAAGTTCTAAGAGTAACATGGTAAGATGAAATATAACTATAGTTCACAGTGTTACTAGCATTGTCAGTATGAACTCCCCTTGTGATGGTGAATAACAATGAAGGGTTTCAAGTGGATACTTTTGATAGTCTTTGAGAAAATGACTCTGACAATAAACAACCAACGCAATACGCAGACGATCCCGTCACGACAATTAAGCTCAACTTTTTTCTTTGAAAAGTCGAGTTAATAATAATATTACACAGGAAATATTCAACTTTACCAACAGACTTACCTTATACGGAGCGTAATGATAGGTTGGTGGGTTCACATCTATTGTATGCCTTAAATCTATGTACTGTACTATTTGCACTGCCATGATTGGCTGACTAATTATATCATCCAATCAAATTGAAGAACACAATTCAATATCACTATGCTTTTTATAACATCCAATCAGAATGCTTGTCACATGTTAATATCCAGACATCTATTTATATCATCCAATCACATTGGAGAATGTATTTGTTACAATGCCTCATTTCAGTTCACATTTTTTAAAGGTTTATTCTTCAAATAAAGCCTATTATAGCAAAGTATGCAAGGTTAGTCACATAATCAACTAAAAAAAAAAGAGTTCCATTCTTGATTCAATTTTAGAATACCATTTACACAATGTAACAACTTACACTCATTATTTGATCAATAATATACTGTAAAGTCATTTTTTGCAGGAATTAAATTTCGCGGATTATGGTAAAATGGTAATTTAGCGGTTTCTTAAATTTGTGGACATAAAGTATTGAAAGATAAATCACTTGTTACATATTTGTGAGATCAACTGTTCGAGTGGATTAAATTTGGCGGTTAAGTTAATCAGCGAAATCAACAAAAATTCATCCGCCGCAAACATTGATAGATTTACAGTCCATGGTAAGTTTAAACTTAAGAATGAAAATTACTCCATGCATGCAGTCATGAAACATTAAGGACAACTTAAATCATTATTTTCCCAAAATTAAAAGTCAAGTTTCCATGGCAACCAAACGACAATTTGGAATTTAAAATTTAATTTTTTTGAACAGAATGGTGACGGGTATGTATGGAATGTAAATCATTAAAATCCATGACTACGCCTAGCCAAGTTTTGTTGGTGGTTACAGAGAATTGCTCTTAACTAGACCATTTCATGACCATTAAGCTGTCAACAGGCTTTTTAACAGAATATATCAGTAAAACTTAGAACAGTCAAAATATAACCAGGTAGAAA
Source organism: Spisula solida (assembly GCA_947247005.1). NCBI lineage: Eukaryota > Metazoa > Mollusca > Bivalvia > Venerida > Mactridae > Spisula > Spisula solida. Next base: position 1,151,185 of record OX365962.1, on the reverse strand, counting down.
CTCCATGAAAACAAAGTCTGAATAACTGCTAAAACATGAAATCACTTAGAACAATATATAGATGGTGTACTACTCAATTCACAAGTGGATAAACTTTTCTTTTAGCTTCAAATGTAACAAGAAATGATTTATCAAAAATAGAATATAACCACCAAACATCAATAACATTTAATGAATATTCATTCGATCACAACGTTAAAATCGTTAGTTCCTATTACTCTGTTTTTTTGTTTTTTTTTGTTGTTTTTTTACAAGAAATGATTTGTAATACAATAATGCCTCTTGGCAGCCAAATAGATATTTATATTATAGGTCATGGCAACTTTAACCTTTGACCTTCTGACCTTAAAATCAATAGGGGTCATCTTACTGAAAATGAGACCAACTTTCCTTCATTCATCTACAAAAACAATCAAATAATGGAAAGTTCAGGTCTGGCTGTATTGGAATTTTAACAAATAAACAAACAAAGCACCAAGTTCACATCATGCTAAGAAACCATCTTGTCTTCAAGAGTCAGAGTCTCTGATTGGTCGGTTCCAAGTCATCTTTTAAAAATTAACCAATGGAACGGCTGCATTCTCAGACTGGTTCCTTATAAACAAAAAGCAGACATAAGAATCAACCAATCACCAGCCAGCTTACATCCGTACACATCAGATATACAATGCAAAGAAAGCCTTCCTACTCATAACATCATCACTCTCAAGCGACTCCCTCCTTATAACAACACCCAAAAGAGGGACCACTGTACTTGGGACTTTATAAACAATCAATGGCATTGTCACATGATATAAACAATCGAGGCATTGTCAAATGACATAAACAATCGAGGAATTGTCACATGACATAAACAATAGAGGCATTGTCACATGACATAAACAATCGAGGCATTGTCACATGACATAAACAATCCAGGCATTGTCACATGACATAAACAATCCAGGCATTGTCATGTGACATAAACTATCGAGGCATTGTGACATGACATAAACAATCCAGGCATTGTCACGTGACATAAACAATCAAGGCATTGTCACATAACATAAACAATCCAGGCATTGTCACGTGACATAAACAATCCAGGCATTGTCACATGACATAAACAATCCAGACATTGTCACATGACATAAACAATCCAGACATTGTCACATGACATAAACAATCCAGACACTGTCACATGACATAAACAATCCTGACACTATTATATGACATAAATAATCCAGACTCTGTCACATGGCATAAACAATCCAGGCACAGTGTCACATGAGGTATTATTTCTACAAGAGAAACATTCCAAGTATTTGAGAACCCACACAAATATTGATGACCTTCACAAGCAATCACTCTTCAAACAGAAGGAATGAAAAGCCTTTAAAACTGATCATTCCCCGTCATTGTCAGAGCAGCAAATTTTCTCTCAAAAGCTGATTGATTTCGCGTTTAATATGACAACTAGCTGGTAAGAAGGCACAACACTTCACAACATAAAACTGTCCCCACGAATGAAGATATTTATTCGAGGAGTATTTGACACAAAAACATGATAAATGTCTCACACTTAGGGCCACATAACTTCGGCAAAAATCATCCAACATAAAATTCCTGACAATACGCACAATTAAATAATCATGTGAAACTCCTTGTAGTCTGGCAAATGGTTTAGGAAAACAAGAGTGGATGAACTTTAATGGTACGGAGCGATGTCAAAGCGTGAGGCTAGTCAGTAAGCGAAACCATGCTGTAGACTCTGTCCGAAGAAAGACAAGAACTCTCTCTACCTGGGAGAGGGCAGAAGTGGTTTAACATGGTACCTACTTCTCATGTTTGTTTTGTTAGCTGCATTTTTATGTCTGAATAAGTTTGTATCTTATTTACATCTGAATCCATACTGCTGCAAATAGGTCATATCCATCAAGATATCAATGCAGCACAAAATCAATGTGTCTCCCCTACTATGAAAAAGAACAAGAAATATCACTGAATGTGATGAATACCCCCAGCAACTGCTTGACACAGTCATATATGCACAACTAGACTTGGTACTGATCGGTCATGCAAAGTTTCAAAGGGCCATAACTACCTTAAAATTGATCTGACCAACGTGTGCCGATTAAATGCACAACTAGAAATTGTATTGATGAGCTATGCAAAGTTTTGATGAAATACGACCAATAGTTACAGAGAAATAGCCCTGACAAAATTTATAAGTATAAACAAATTAAGGGCCATAACTCCCTTAAAATTAATCCGACCAACGTCCGCTGACGATATGCACAACTAGACTTGGTACTGATCAGTCATGCAAAGTTTCAATGAAATACGACCAAAGGTTGCGGAGAAATAGCGCGGACAAAATTTATAAGTATAAAAAATAAAGGGCCATAACTCCCTTAAAATTAATCCGTCCAACTTCCACCGACGATATGCACAACAAGACTTGGTACTGATCAGTCATGCAAAGTTTCAATGAAATACGACCAACAGTTGCGGAGAAATAGCGCGGACAAAATTTATAAGTATAAAAAAATAAAGGGCCATAACTCCCTTAAAATAAAATCGACTAACGTCCGCCGACGATATGCACAACTAGACTTGGTACTGATCAGTCATGCATAGTTTCAAAGAAATACTACCAATGGTTACAGAGAAATAGCGCGGACAAAATTTGTACGGACCAACCAACCAACCAACAGACCAACCAACCAACCTAAAGCATGACTCCAGTATAGCCCCCATATACTATGTATCTGGGGGTATAAATATGAGAGAACACTCAAATTTTTATAACATCAAACAAGAGGGCCCAAAGGACCCTTAGGGTTGCTGACCAGTCATAGAAGTGCATGCAAGCCCCTACCAGTGACCTAAGTAATCATTTATATTTTATGAATAAGATTCAGGAAAGTCAGCTTCTATTGAAAGCTTTGTTATGATTTGACCTTGTGACCTAGTTTTTGACCCCACATGACCTAGTTTCAAACTTGACCTAGATTTCATAGAGACCAAGTTTTATGAAGATTGTGCCTTAAATGTGACCTCTAGTGTGTTCACAAGAAATTGTGAACGGACGGACAACGGACGAAGAGTGGTCACAAAAGCTCACTTAGGTGAGCTAAAAACAACAACATTTTATTGCCAGTAACTTCTAAATCAAAGTGTAAAATCACAGACTCAATAAACAAAATCAACCATACCACAACAGTTACCACAAGATATGACTGTACATTTACTATTTATACCACAAAGTTTTAAAAGACAAGTTCCAGTCATTGTGCAGTATACCCAACAGTACCGATTTAAATATGGACATCTTTCGCTTCCTTTTTTTCTTCTTTTTGGAATACATCTTTCCATGTCGTCTCCCCTATTTATAGATACATTTTCTGATATTGTATACACACAGTTACCTCCCCTATTTATAGATATAGTTTCTGATATTGTATACACACAGTTACCTCCCCTATTTATAGATATAGTTTCTGATATTGTATACACACAGTTACCTCCCCTATTTATAGATACAGTTTCTGATATTGTATACACACAGTTACCTCCCCTATTTATAGATATAGTTTCTGATATTGTATACACACAGTTACCTCCCCTATTTATAGATATAGTTTCTGATATTGTATACACACAGTTACCCCCTCTATTTATAGATATAGTTTCTGATATTGTATACACACAGTTACCTCCCCTATTTATAGATATAGTTTCTGATATTGTATACACACAGTTACCTCCCCTATTTATAGATACAGTTTCTGATATTGTATACACACAGTTACCTCCCCTTTTTATAGATACAGTTTCTGATATTGTATATACACAGTTACCTCCCCTATTTATAGGCACAGTTTCTTAAATTGTATACACACAGTTACCTCCCCTATTTATAGATACAGTTTCTGATATTGTATACACACAGTTACCTCCCCCCTATTTATAGATACAGTTTCTGATATTGTATACACACAGTTACCTCCCCTTTTTATAGATACAGTTTCTGATATTGTATACACACAGTTACCTCCCCTATTCATAGATATAGTTTCTGATATTGTATACACACAGTTACCCCCCCTATTTATAGATACAGTTTCTGATATTGTATACACACAGTTACCTCCCCTATTTATAGATATAGTTTCTGATATTGTATACACACAGTTACCTCCCCTATTTATAGATACAGTTTCTTATATTGTATACACACAGTTACCTCCCCTATTTATAGATATTCACCATATCAACATTACAACTTAAAACCCGTTTTCCGGGATTACGGAATTAATTGAGCGACAATGTGCGAGATATTCCGAATGTACGTCAGGGGGGGAAACGGATATAGCGTATAGAGCTACTAGGTACAAAAATCGCGATTATTTAAGCCAAATGATAAGAATTTGTAAAAAGTCTTACTAGAAAACAATGACAACACTATTTTACGACCTCGCTGATAATATTTTCGCCTAAATGATATGTTTAACTTGAAAAATGCGTATTTTTTATCGACATCGGTATCGAGCCACGGAAGCGGCCGTGTATAATAAAAATGCAATATTTCAAATATAAAGCATTTTTTAGGATAATTCTTGCTAAAGTTTAAAAACAAATATGTTTAATGATAATGTGTAATAATTATTTTATATGTTTTCATGTTTAAACGTTGAAAAAAGAATAATTATATACATTCCCGCTATATCGCTTATTGCTCGCTAACCCCCTGACCGTGAAATTTCAGTTCCGGAAAAACGGGTTTTATTGAGTAATGTCGATATCGAGAATAGTTTCTTATATTGTATACATACACAGTTACCTCCCCTATTTATAGATATAGTTTCTTATATTGTATATACACACAGTTACCTCCCCTATTTATAGATATAGTTTCTTATATTGTATATACACACAGTTACCTCCCCTATTTATAGATATAGTTTCTTATATTGTATACATACACAGTTACCTCCCCTATTTATAGATATAGTTTCTTATATTGTATACATACACAGTTACCTCCCCTATTTATAGATATAGTTTCTTATATTGTATACATACACAGTTACCTCCCCTATTTATAGATATAGTTTCTTATATTGTATACATACACAGTTACCTCCCCTATTTATAGATATAGTTTCTTATATTGTATACATACACAGTTACCTCCCCTATTTATAGATATAGTTTCTTATATAACACACACAGTTACCTCCCCTATTCATAGATACAGTTTCTTATATTGTATACACACAGTTACCTCCCCTATTTATAGATACAGTTTCTTATATTGTATACACAGTTACCTCCCCTATTTATAGATACAGTTTCTTAAATTGTATACACACAGTTACCTCCCCTGTTTATAGATATAGTTTCTTATATTGTATATACACAGTTACCTCCCCTATTTATAGATACAGTTTCTTAAATTGTATACACACAGTTACCTCCCCTATTTATAGATACAGTTTCTTATATTGTATACACACAGTTACCTCCCCTATTTATAGATATAGTTTCTTATATTGTATATACACAGTTACCTCCCCTATTTATAGATATAGTTTCTTATATTACACACACAGTTACCTCCCCTATTCATAGATACAGTTTCTTATATTGTATATACACAGTTACCTCCCCTATTTATAGATATAGTTTCTTATATTACACACACAGTTACCTCCCCTATTCATAGATACAGTTTCTTATATTGTATACACACAGTTACCTCCCCTATTTATAGATACAGTTTCTTATATTGTATACACAGTTACCTCCCCTATTTATAGATACAGTTTCTTAAATTGTATACACACAGTTACCTCCCCTGTTTATAGATATAGTTTCTTATATTGTATATACACAGTTACCTCCCCTATTTATAGATACAGTTTCTTATATTGTATACACACAGTTACCTCCCCTATTTATAGATACAGTTTCTTATATTGTATACACAGTTACCTCCCCTATTTATAGATACAGTTTCTTATATTGTATACATACACAGTTACCTCCCCTATTTATAGATACAGTTTCTTAAATTGTTCCCATTCATCTCAGAATCTTTGGCATGATAAAACCTATTTTTGATGCGGTTGAAAGTGTGAAGAACATACTCTATATGGCTGATCAACAAACAGGAACATATCCAGTCAACAAGAATGTAATATTGGAATTTGTTACAAATGGGAACAGTTTATCTACTGTGCTGACAAATACAATATTTGTTTTATCGTGCTGGGAGTCAATAACTTATCTTTACTCTAACTGTTTGCCAAGTTCTACTGCAAACAATTTGTTTAAATCGAACATAAAAAATGATAAATGTTTCATTGTGCCTCTGAAAAAAAAAACTTTGAAATACTCTGTGAACTTTTTAGTAAAACACAATTTTTTATTTCGAACTTTAAGTTAACAATTAAATACCAATAAAGGCAGTAAGTATTGTTTATTTATGTAGAGTATAGTGCTGGGATTTAACCTGATCCTCGACCTTCAATTAGCATATTTTAACAGCTGCTATTATCTGACCACATTAAACTTAGACTTCAAATCTGATATCAGTCTTCAGTTACATGTAGTTTGCTAATACTTTGTCTAATATTTAAAACCGTAATTAATCATTGCTGGGGGTGGGGGAGTAATATAAACACAAATCTTAATTACCAAAATTGCATAATTTGTTTGTGGACATTGATATATTCAACACAAGAACCTTGTAAAATATTCACACATAAAGATTAGGGTCAGGTCCATATTTCTGTACTATACATATTATGATATAGACCATATAGTAAACAGTATTATTTGGTTCAAGGGACAGAACTCTACTATTACTGAGGTCACAAGGGGGTGAACATGTATTGTGGGGGAATATAATAATGTTTATTCCAGTAATTTAGGCCTCCGGCCCATAATAAATAGCATTAAATGGCAAACATGCACAGTTGAAAATAACCCAAATTATATACAAAATTTCATAATGACTTACATCGCATTTGAATACATACAGCAACTTAATATAATAACATGGATGAATTATCTATCATCTGTCCTACTACATTACTTGTACTAGTGGTGAAAATGTTTCCATATTCACTATCATGCACGCACACAATCACACACTCACGCGGGAATATGTCCCTATGGAAGTCACTAGAGGTCTCTTCTTCTTCCGATAAATGGGTGTAAACCTTTCGGAGTGTCTAGTACCCAGGGGTAACAACTATTAATTGTGCCCGACAAAACAGTTGAAAATATATAAATATACAGATCTGTGGCATATAGTTTATCACTATCATACGATATACTATTAGACCTAATCTGAAGTTTCTTTATGAGACTGATCAGGGCCGTAGCTAGAGGTATGTGGATGTGTACGCAAAATGGCTAGGGGGGTCTGGGGGCATACTCCCCCGTAAAAATTGTGTTCGCTAGAACGTCTCTGGTGCGTTCTGGCGTGTTTTTTTGCTTCAAATTTAACATTACTTTACTGATAAAACCAGGTTTTTTTTGTTTGTATAAAGCTTTTTAAAAAGTTTTCTAAGAAATGCTGAAAATACTAAAGGCTTACCCCCTTAGGGCTTAGGCATCAGTTTTTTATTGCATTTTTCGATCATTTATTTTTTCACTTTTTAAAAAGCATGTGTACGCAGCTGCGTATTCTGGGTACAGGTAGCTACGCGCCTGCTGATTGAGGTATATCTTCATATATACAGATGGGAACAAATCGTACATATCTTGGTGGGGGCATAACATATCCCTCGCTGTCATATATGTCAATACTTCTAAAAACAATCTCACAAAAATTTCAAACAAATTTACCAAAAACTGACAACTTCTCACATACGTTTAATCTGTAACTCTTCACATAGTCCTAGATAGGAGGTAATGAGTCGGGACTGGATTATATATAATCCTCGAAGATGTCACATGACACAACGATGAGATAATTACATACGTAAATCAAATACAACGGTAAGACGTGAAGTTTTTATTGAGATTAGAACGACTACAGGCAACATGGTAGACAGTGAAAATTGTCTTGGTGGTATTTAAGATATTGGCGTAAAAGATCTCTGAATGTATTTTTTAGGGAAAACCACATTCTAATTAACATGAATTAAGCAACCACCTGTCATCGGCCTTCAAGTACAGTCAAACCTGTGTTAAAGGTCATATATTGTCACATATATTGTTGTTATGTCGGTTTGTGAATAAAACATATGTTTTATGAAATGTTTTTTTTCTTTTCAAGAGTATTATCATTAATTCATGTTTTTGTTCGCTTACTCTTGTAATCATGTATATATGTACAATTATTTCGTCATAGAGGCTCAATACAAAGGAAAACTGGGCTTGCCCAACTGTGTTTCCTCTTTAAATAAAGTAATTATTATTTTTATTATTATTATTGTCACCTGAATTATATAACCACGTGTCTTATTACAGTCATACAAAATTAAAAATATGTTGCAGACATAATAATTATCGTTCTTTCTTTATCGTATGAATAAATACTTGTAATAGAATGAAATCATTTCAGCATTGAAATTTCAAGTTGCGTCATAAATCTATTAAACATTGCCTTCCAATATGATAGCATTCACAAATGAAGGTAATTTATTCAATAAAGGTCTTCACCCTTCATGGTAATTAGACGATTTAACCTCAATGTGGTTGTACATTTTTTTATTGGTATCTTTATATTAAATAATTTTATTTCTGATTTAAAGGGACATGCCCAGAGTTTTGTTAAAATTACATGTAATTAACCGCAATTTTTTTATATTTCAGAATATTTTTTGCGGCCTAAGTTTGTATGTATGGTATAGCGCTCTGGACGCTGTGTTCAGGTGAATAAACAGAAAGTTTAAAACCATTTTGAAATAAAATCAGTTATTTATCTTACAGAATTTATCACTAATGGGTGCATCGTTACATTCACCCAGAATCTGAGTACAGAACATTTTTCTTAAATCTTATGATAACCTTAAGCTGGATGTTTAAATAAAAAGTTTGAGCATATACCTTTAATACCACAGACTTGATTGAATTCTATTCAATTTGAACTTGAATAGCATCATGAAAGAATTTCTAACCTGCATAGTATACTGGGTCGTATCAATAAACATGATCGTATCAAACAAATAATTAACGAGTAAAAAATCAGATCCATTACCGACAGTCAACTGTCCTGGTGTTCACTGTCCTGGTATTGAGAATAAAATGTCTTACAACTAATGACCTCATTAAACATTAACAATAAATTTAGTGGGGGGGGGGGGGGGGGAGGAAAGAAAACTGACATATTTATTTGCAATAATTCAGACTTTTACAATAACAATTTATCTTCACCCAGACAGGAAGTGTTTGTTGCTAGGTTTACTAAGAACAGGAAGTGCTGGTTGCCAGGCAACAATAGTGTAGAGATTAAATTATTCTAAAATAGAATATAATAAAAATCCAATTACGCATAATTTATCATAATATGCCTGATCACGGTATACACTGGGAAAACTGATAAAATATCCTAATTGAAATTTCTTGAAATTTAATATTTCAAAATTGAAAGCCGCAGAGATCTGAGTCAGGTAAAATGTGTATTTTATTATAAAGATTTTATCATTGTTAAACCATTCAATCATTCTCCTACCAAGCTGGAGTTTCATCATCCTATTCAAACTGGCATTTAGCCCTTATAACCTTAGAGAGCGGAGTTTAGCCCTTCTAACCTTAGAGAATAGAGTTTAGCCCTTCTAACCTTAGAGAATGGAGTTTAGCCCTTCTTAGTTAAAGAATGGAGTTTAGCCCTTATAACCTCAGAGAATGGAGTCTGTCCCTTCTAACCTAGAGAATGAAGTCTGTCCCTTCTAACCTTGAGAATCGAGTTTAGCCCTTCTACTTAGAGAATAAAGATTAGCCCTCCTAATCTTGGAAATAGAGTTTAGCCCTTCTAACCTTAGAGAATGGAGTTTAGCCTTTCTAACCTTAGAGAATGGAGTTTAGCCTTTCTGACCTTAGAGAATGGAGTTTAGCCTTTCTGACCTAGAGAATGGAGTTAAGCCTTTCTAACCTTAAAGAATGGAGTTAAGCCTTTCTGACCTTAGAGAATGGAGTTGAGCCCTTCTAACCTAGAGAATGGAGTTGAGCCTTTCTGACCTTAGAGAATAGAGTTAAGCCTTTCTAACCTTAGAGAATGGAGTTTAGCCTTTCTAACCTTAGAGAATGGAGTTTAGCCCTTCTGACCTTAGAGAATGGAGTTTAACCTTTCTGACCTTAGAGAATGGAGTTTAGCCCTTCTGACCTTAGAGGATGGAGTTTAACCTTTCTTGACCTTAGAGAATGGAGTTTAGCCTTTCTGACCTTAGAGAATGGAGTTTAGCCGTTCTGACCTTAGAGAATGGAGTTTAACCTGTCTGACATTAGAGAATGGAGTTAAGCCTTTCTGACCTTAGAGAATGGAGTTAAGCCTTTCTAACCTTAGAGAATGGAGTTAAGCCTTTCTAACCTTAGAGAATGGAGTTTAGCCTTTCTAACCTTAGAGAATGGAGTTTAGCCCTTCTGACCTTAGAGAATGGAGTTTAACCTTTCTGACCTTAGATAATGGAGTTTAGACTTTCTGACCTTAGAGAATGGAGTTTAACCTTTCTGACCTTAGAGAATGGAGTTTAGCCTTTCTAACCTTAGAGAATGGAGTTTAGCCCTTCTGACCTTAGAGAATGGAGTTAAGCCTTTCTAACCTTAGAGAATGGAGTTTAGCCCTTCTGACCTTAGAGAATGGAGTTTAACCTTTCTGACCTTAGAGAATGGAGTTTAGCCCATCTAACCTTAGAGAATGGAGTTAAGCCTTTCTAACCTTAGAGAATGGAGTTTAGCCTTTCTAACCTTAGAGAATGGAGTTAAGCCTTTCTGACCTTAGAAAAGTCTTAATCCAAACTTGAGTTACATGATTTAAGCCCCAGACATCCAAACTGAATTTTAGTTCTTCCAAACTGGAGTTTAGACATTCCCTTAAAAACTTTACTTTAATACGGCAGGTTATTGTTCTATTTATGTTTATTTATTGCTGAAATCTCTCTTTATCATTTGAATTTTAGCTCTTCCAAACTTGAGTTTAGACATTCCAGACTGGTTTTTCCCTTAAAAACTTTAGTTTAATACGTAAGGTTATTGATGTATTTATGTTTATTTATTGCTGAAATCTCTCTTTATCGTTTGAATTTTAGCTCTTCCAAACTTGAGTTTAGACATTCCAGACTGGTTTTTCCCTTAAAAACTTTAGTTTAATACGGCAGGTTATTGATGTATTTGTGTTTGTTTATTGCTGAAATCTCTCTTTATCGTTTGAATTTTAGCTCTTCCAAACTTGAGTTTAGACATTCCAGACTGGTTTTTCCCTTAAAAACTTTAGTTTAATACGGCAGGTTATTGATGTATTTATGTTTATTTATTGCTGAAATCTCTCTTTATCGTTTGAATTTTAGCACTTCCAAACTTGAGTTTAGACATTCCAGATTGGTTTTCCCCTTAAAAACTTTAGTTTAATACCGCAGGTTATAATTTTATTTATGTTTATTTATTGCTGAAATCTCTCCTTATAGGTGGACAAGAACCCTGTATAATTCATCAAACAATTAATTATTCTATCAAATTATATCAGCATAATTAACGACTGAATAGGAAATCTTCCTCAATAAATTAAGTAATTATTTAAACCTTAAATATTATAGATCAATACACATAATAAATCATACAAAAATATGTAATTGAATAATTAAGACATGCAGTGTACTCGATCTTTGTGATCACATTCTAACTACGGTGGTAAGGTGACGGATTATCACTAGTCACATGACCAGGTGACCGATTATCGCTAAGTTTATCAGGCACCCCGTTAACAGGCAGATTTTGCCGGAAGTCACTGGATAAATCATACTACAGCCCTACGTTCAAGGAAAAATAAGTTTTGTACCAGGTACGAAACGTTTCGTACCGTTTGCGTACCAGGTATGAAACGTTTCGTACCTGGTATGTTACAGGTACGAAACGTGCGTCACATGATTTTTCCTGGAACACAGGGCAGGTTGTAGGGTACTGAATGAATACAGCTCAATATAACCCACTACAGCACAAATTTACTTCAATCTCAGTAGTTAGTAAACGGGAAAAAATGTCTTTTGTCAGGGGCGTAGCCAGACTTGAATTGATGTTATGCAAACAAGCCTTGAGGTTGTTGGTTATGGTTGGGGGTCCTCATGATTGTGAAAATTTGGGACTTTTATGCCATTTTGGCCATTTTTATATTTTTACTTTTCAAATTAATGTTACGCATGTGCGTACGCCCATATAGCTTGTTATGCCCCTGTTCACTTTCAGTAGCTGGTAATAAATGGGGAAAATTGTCTTCTGTATTAATTTATAAGGTATTTATTTTTCCTGTATACTGAATAATTGATTTTATATTCAATTCAACACCACATAATCCCAACAAAACAAGAATAATATCTCTGATAATTTTAACTACTTATTTGCCTTGCAGATAGACACATCATTTGGCTTTAACAGGGTGATGGCTCATATATATGATTTTTAAAAACAAGAATTCTTCATCTGACTCGAAGAATTATCCGAAATTCTATACAAAACCTGCAAGTTTTAAGTGAGCTTCATGTGAGTTTTATGTGAGCTTTATATAAGCTTTATGTGAGCTTTATGTGAGCTTTATGTTATCTTCATGTGAGCTTTATGTGAGCATCGTGTGAGTTTAATGTGAGCATCATGTGAGCTTTATGTGAGCTTTATATAAGCTTTATGTGAGCTTTATGTTATCTTCATGTGAGCTTTATGTGAGCATCATGTGAGTTTAATGTGAGCATCATGTGAGCTTTATGTGAGCTTTATATAAGCTTTATGTGAGCTTTATGTTATCTTCATGTGAGCTTTATGTGAGCATCGTGTGAGTTTAATGTGAGCATCATGTGAGCTTTATGTGAGCTTTATGTGAGCTTTATATGAGCTTCATGTGAGCTTTATGTGAGCTCAATGTGAGCTTCATGTGAGCTTTATGTTGGCTTTATATAAGCTTCATGTGAGCTTTATGTGAGCATCGTGTGAGCTTTATGTGAGCTTTATGTGAGCATTGTGTGAGCTTTATGTGAGCTTCATGTGAGCTTCATGTGAGCTTTATGTGAGCTTTATATAAGCTTCATGTGAGCTTTATGTGAGCATCGTGTGAGTTTAATGTGAGCATCATGTGAGCTTTATATGAGCTTTATGTGAGCTTTATATGAGCTTCATGTGAGCTTTATGTGAGCTCCATGTGAGCTTCATGTGAGCTTTATGTTGGCTTTATATGAGCTTTATGTGAGCTTTATATGAGCTTCATGTGAGCTTTATGTGAGCTCCATGTGAGCTTCATGTGAGCTTTATGTTGGCTTTATGTGAGCTTTTTGTGAGGCTCATGTGAGCTTTATGTGAGCATCGTGTGAGCTTTTTTGTGAGCATCATACTAGCTCAACTTGCTTCAAGCACGATCATAGATAATGAATAATATTAAATGTTGCACCATACAAATTGCAAGCCAAATGTATATCCCACTATTTGTTCAAAAAAGAATTTAGCACCATCAGTTATTATGATGGTGAGAAAAATTAATGGTTCAACCCTTTCCAAATTTTTAGTAGATTGTATAATACTACATGTATTTATAATATGCAAAATGGATTATAGAGATTTATCAGTGAAAATAACAGAGAAAAATTCACTGTTTTAGAAGCCGGTTCCGTTTAAATTTCCATGATACAGAAAATGAAACGTAACCTCAACAACGCCGGGTATCAAATCATATGGTATATCATTATGATGCAATAATTGTCACATCCTGACGTTCTAATTTCAACAAAATTCTAATTTCAACGAAATTTTTTCAAAAGGTCAATTGCTGAACCATTTTACAAGAAATTGAACCATATAATAAACAGAAAATTTGTTCATTTTTGGCCAAAAATCTTACACAAAAATCAACAAATATCCTCAATATTTCAATCACTCTAGACTAGCACATATAATTATATATCATATAATCTGCTTTTAAAAGAAATTCAAAATAACTGCAACCCCCCACTCCCCCTCCGCACAAAAGGTCGACATTTACAATGAAAAGAATATATGATACATTATGAAGTGTGTACATAAGTTGTTAAGATACTTCACACAATTCTACAAATATTAATCCATGCTTTTAAGCAGACCATGTTTGAAAATTTTGAAAACGGTCTTAAAGTAACATTTTTGTTATCAATAACGTCAATGACATGTTGAGCTAGAATTGTTAACTATAATCCAACCTTACTTTCATAGGTAAGTGAAAAATAACGCTTAATATAAAGGTTGAATTAAGGATTATAATTATTGAAAAACATGACTCTCAAATGAAAATTTGTATTTAAACATTTATAACAAGAATAAAAAATTGACTGCTGCAACCAATTTATAAGTGTAATGACTGTAGCTTTGTTAAACAAGAGATGTTTGTAAAACATGTATGCCCCCATGGCAGCCCAATAGTCAGAAATGGTTAAGGGCACAAATACCTTGACCTTTGACCTACTTACCTAAAACTTAATAGAGTGTCATCTACTCTTGCTGACCAACCTCCATGTAAAGTTTAAAAATCCTAGGGCAGTGTTCTTGAGTTATTGAAAGGAAACCATTTGGTCTTCCGACTGACCAACCTCCATGTAAAGTTTAAAAATCCTAGGGCAGTGTTCTTGAGTTATTGAAAGGAAACCATTTGGTCTTCCGACTGACCAACCTCCATGTAAAGTTTAAAAATCCTAGGGCAGTGTTCTTGAGTTATTGAAAGGAAACCATTTGGTCTTCCGACTGACCAACCTCCATGTAAAGTTTAAAAATCCTAGGGCAGTGTTCTTGAGTTATTGAAAGGAAACCATTTGGTCTTCCGACTGACCAACCTCCATGTAAAGTTTAAAAATCCTAGGGCAGTGTTCTTGAGTTATTGAAAGGAAACCATTTGGTCTTCCGACTGACCAACCTCCATGTAAAGTTTAAAAATCCTAGGGCAGTGTTCTTGAGTTATTGAAAGGAAACCATTTGGTCTTCCGACTGACCAACCTCCATGTAAAGTTTAAAAATCCTAGGGCAGTGTTCTTGAGTTATTGAAAGGAAACCATTTGGTCTTCCGACTGACCAACCTCCATGTAAAGTTTAAAAATCCTAGGGCAGTGTTCTTGAGTTATTGAAAGGAAACCATTTGGTCTTCCGACTGACCAACCTCCATGTAAAGTTTAAAAATCCTAGGGCAGTGTTCTTGAGTTATTGAAAGGAAACCATTTGGTCTTCCGACTGACCAACCTCCATGTAAAGTTTTAAAATCCTAGGGCAGTGTTCTTGAGTTATTGAAAGGAAACCATTTGGTCTTCCGACTGACCTACCTACCAGCAGACTCAGACCAACTGACCGACCCAACACGTGCAAAGCAATTTACCCCCTCATCAAATATGCACTGCAGTAAATTATTTGTATTTGTCAATGTAGAGAGACACTCAGGTCCAGCAACAAGAAGTAATACAGCCAAACAGAACAACAAAATTACAGCAGTAATATTCCAACATCACTAAATCATGAGTTGAGCAATACATGATTCAAACATCACTAAATCAAGAATTGAGGCAAGACATCACTAAATCAAGAATTGAGGCAAGACATCACTAAATCAAGAATTGAGGCAAAACATCACTAAATCAAGAGTTGAGCAATACATAATTCAAACATCACTAAATTAAGAATTGAGGCAAAACATCACTAAATCAAGAGTTGAGCAATACATGATTCAAACATCACTAAATCACGAATTGAGGCAAAACATCACTAAATCATGAGTTGAGCAATACATGATTCAAACATCACTAAATCAAGAATTGAGGCAAAACATCAAAATATCAAGAATTGAGGCAAAACATCACTAAATTAATAGTTGAGACAAAACATCACTAAATCAAGAGTTGAAGCAAGACATCACTAAATCAAGAATTGAGGCAAGACATCACTAAATCAAGAGTTGAGGCAAAACATCACTAAATCAAGAATTGAGGCAGGACATCACTAAATCAAGAATTGAGGCAAAACATCACTAAATCAAGAGTTGAGGCAAAACATCACTAAATCAAGAATTGAGGCAAACATCACTAGATCAAGAGTTGAGGCAAAACATCACAAAATCAAGAGTTGAGACAAAACATCACAAAATCAAAAGTTAAGACAAAACATAACAAAATCAAGAGTTGAGGCAAGACATCACTAAATCATGAGTTGAGGCAAAACATCAATAAATCAAGATACATAAATTCTCTTTTAAAATATTTTAATTGAAAAAAAAATTTTTTAACAAATTATTTACATCTTTTTGTTTTTATAAAAAAAGAACTATTTTTATCCAATCAATATTTTTTCACAACGATTACACATGTTCATGAAAAGATTAATCAAATAAATAATTCCACAATAATGTATCCTTGATTACATCTCACTCGGTCAAATATTCCAGAATTTTATTCCACTTTAAAAACTGATCACAAATCAAGCATACCAAACTTAATCCAAAAAATAATTTTTCAAAAATTTCAAATCGTCACATATGTCAAATGAATTATAATGCAGCTCTTTTTAACCTCCAATAGAATCGGGCAATAAAGAATTGTCGACTAATCATGCATGTATACAATAAATCTGCCTTTATCTTCTACATACATTACCAAAAACACCGAACAAAATGCTATCCGATAGCAGTGGACTGTTATACAAATTAAACAAATTTTAAATTTTTAAATTACCAATTCATAAGGCAGTTACTCTGGGTTTATTTAAACAAATTGAACGTTATCACAATGCAGGTATATATAGGTTTATACGAGACTCCATGTATCTGACTACGACTATTGATACTGGTCTATTCTATGTATACCTTGAAGACTACAATATAACATTAAATAGAACTCGTTAAATGTCATTATGAACGAGCCTTTTATACGGCTAACAGTCCTGCAAAGATCTTATAAAATCAAACATGAATACCCCATGATAACAATCACATATCTAGACCAACAATCTCCATTTTTTATCATATCACTGTTATATTATGATCCCTGTCCATCGAAACATTTTTTAAAAGTTGATTTAATCCCTTTTTTATTGGTTATATTTTCATATTGATCAAAACATTTGTATAATTATTATAATGTTACTAGACCATTGTAAATGAACTGCAACTGAAAATATCATTTTTTTTATATCTATTTAGGCCTTTCGGTCAAGAATAACCCATGAAAGTGCAAGCACTTATTTCCAATGTGGTCCTGTTTTTTTGCTGAAGGGACAGCGAGTAGAAGAAAGAGTTGTGATACAAGGAATCCGGGTGCGTTACCCTAGCTCGTTCCGAATAGACTCCTTGGTTCTTTAACGTGCCCTGTGTATAGCACCGATACACGCGAGACTACCTCTGGGTTTCCAACCGCAGTTCATCTCTAGTTGGGTGGGAAACACTGAAAAGCGTTTCAGAAATGACCAAGTGTCCCGGCCGAGATTCGAACCAGGGACCTCTCGATCAGTAGTCAAGTGCGTTATCCACGCGACCACTATGCCACTCAATGTTGCATATATATAAGCAAACTAATTTAACTGCATTTGTAAAATACAATCCATTGGTGACGAAACAAGTAACTTTGTAGACACATACAAAACATAATATATGCTCAAATAACTTACACTCTCACTCTTCAAAACTGCATGTTCATCAATGTTATGCCTACATAATTTTTATATGCAAGACATTTTTCTTTTTTGTAAAAGCCAACAAAAGGATCGAAAATGGGCAAAGTGTTCAAAGTTTAAAGAAACTGGCTTGTTGATGTCAAACTCAAAATACAAAAACATGTTTTTTCTTTATTATTTTTTTCACAGACTGTATCTAACAATATAAAGCTTAGAGCTAGACACAGGTATTGAAATGCAATGGTCTAAGTGACAGCAAACGACAAGGTAAACATAACAAAGCTATATATATAATTACATTGAAAACTTTTGTGTCTGCATAAGTACAAGCATAATTATGCTCAAACTCAATTGATTATAATATTTAAATTGCACAAATTCTATGAATACTAGAATTGTCAAGTGACCCGATCTTGCAATCATGCACATTACAGATTATCTGTCGAAATTAAATCTTTCAATACGACACGAAAACATTCAATAGGATAAAAATTTGATCTTCGGAAAAAATTCTCATGCATTTATAACATTGATCAACGATTCAACGTGATTAAAGTGCCAACGTACATCACGCTAAGGTAGAATGAAATATTCATTAAAGCTTCCATATATACACTTCTATAGGCAGTGTAGCCATACGGCATGACTTTGACATCACTAAAGGCTACAAATCCAAGACAAAATTTGCTTCGCTTCAAAAATATAGATAGCCATATTATATCACTTCATTGATTTATATGAAACATACTCTGAGTCTAATGGAAATTTTATGCTTTCTACAAAATATAGGATCTTTTTTTCCAGCACCCCCTTGTGACGTTATTTTAATGTAATTTTCCAATTAAGCAAATTACTATTATACCATTAAATGAGAAATTGAAGCATATAATAAATAGAAAATTTGTTGATTTTTGGCGAAAGATCAAATTTTATTTCACTTGTGATCACAAAAAAATAAATTTTGATATCTGTGATGACTCAGTGAAATAAACTTTGAAGTCAACTAATCGCTTGCTTAGAATTAGGTCGTAAGTACTACATACTGCATATTTAAAATCTGCATTTCAGGGCGCTTCATATGAGCCAATTTTCATGAAAATCGGAAGTGGTCATGTTGACACAACCTGAAGTTTAAAAAGCTTGTTTTTCCATATGTAAAGACTAGTTTTCAGACAGTTTATTTCTTGTTTTCTCAAAATATTGATTTTTACTTACGACCTAATTCTAAGTCAGCGAAATATCCTCTTTATATTGTAGCTTCAATCACTGCATGTTGGCATTATGAAATTTTGAGCCATTTATATTCTCATTGTGTTTTTATATGAACAATTATTAAAGGATAGATTAATGACTTATCTCAGTTTAAACACACACCTACTCGACATGTTTTTAATTAAAAACATAACTGGATTATAGCAGGTTTCTGTCAGATTATGTCATTTCAATGTTTGTTTATTTGGGTTTTAAACACTGTTTCTCAACAAATTTTCAGTTACACGTTTACGGCGGTTGATTTCCCTAATAAGTTATCCTGGACTGTATCCTTATCGGCAGTACTAACTGACTCTTCAAAAAGTATATAACCTGAAAAATTTCTCTACAAGTAGCCATTATCTTTAAGGAACATCTTAGAAGAGGACAGATGTCTAGCTATATATATATGTCACCTCTCTGATGCTTATTTAAACAACAACTTAAGCTCTAGATCACATGGCTGTGAACACACAGAGCTCCTGAGTATTAAAGCTCAGTTCACACTTCTTCATTGTAGGCTCGGACAAAATTGCTGTAACACGTGTTCTTAGAATACATTTAAAAACTTAATATTTTCATCAGTACATTTTGAACATTTGTTCAACATGGCCGTCAGGTAAAATGTCTGTATTTATGTACATGTATGGAGCTATAGTGTAATATCAATATTTATATAACGATGTACCGACCACTTACTACAAGTGTGATGTCAATATGATATAAATTACGACTCACATGCAAGTGTTTGTTCTCAGTTTATTTGATTATCAGTTAACTGCATTTCTCCTTAACATCTAGGTCCTTGAAATTATCACAAATCTTGGGAGTTAAAGCAGCTATCCTTGAAATTATCACAAATCTTGGAGTTAAAGCAGCTATCCTTGAAATTATCACAAATCTTGGAGTTAAAGCAGCTATTCTTGAAATTATCACAAATCTTGGAGTTAAAGCAGCTATCCTTGAAATTATCACAAATCTTGGAGTTAAAGCAGCTTTGCTTAAAATGTTCACAAATCTAGTATTTAAATCAAATGTCCTTCAAAATCTCACAAATCTAGTATTTAGAGAGGGACACATTGTACGGGAGTCATTGTATGGGAGACATTGTATGGGAGACATTGTACTGGAGTCATTGTATGGGAGACATTGTACTGGAGACATTGTATGAGAGACATTGTATGGGAGACATTGTATGAGAGACATTGTACTGGAGACATTGTATGAGAGACATTGTACTGGAGACATTGTACTGGAGACATTGTATGGGAGACATTGTATGAGAGACATTGTACTGGAGACATTGTACTGGAGACATTGTATGGGAGACATTGTATGGGAGACATTGTATGGAAGACATTGTACAGGAGTCATTGTATGGGAGACATTGTACTTAAGTCATTGTATGGGAGACATTGTAGAGGAGTCATTTTACGGGAGTCATTGTACAGGAGACATTGTACTGGAGTCATTGTATGGGAGAAATTGTATGGGAGACATTGTATGGGAGACATTGTATGGGAGACATTATATGGGAGGCATTGTACGGGAGACATTGTATGGGAGGCATTGTACGGGAGGCATTGTACGGGAGACATTGTATGGGAGGCATTGTACGGGAGGCATTGTACGGGAGACATTGTATGGGAGACATTGTATGGAAGACATTGTATGGGAGGCATTGTATGGGAGGCATTGTACGGGAGACATTGTACGGGAGGCATTGTACGGGAGACATTGTATGGGGACATTGTACGGGAGTCATTGTACGGGAGACATTGTACGGGAGGCATTGTACAGGAGTCATTGTACACAAGTCATTGTACGGGAGTCATTGTACGGGAGACATTGTACAGGAGACATTGTACAGGAGACATTGTACAGGAGACATTGTACAGGAGTAATTGTACGGGTGTCATTGTACGGGAGACAATGTACAGGAGACATTGTACAGGAGACATTGTATGGGAGTCATTGTACGGACGTCTTTGTACGGGAGTCATTTTACAGGAGACAATGTACAGGAGACATTGTACAGGAGTCTTTGTACAGGAGACATTGTACGGGAGACATTGTACAGGAGACATTGTACAGGAGACATTGTACAGGAGACATTGTACAGGAGTAATTGTACGGGTGTCATTGTACGGGAGACAATGTACAGGAGACATTGTACAGGAGACATTGTATGGGAGTCATTGTACGGACGTCTTTGTACGGGAGTCATTTTACAGGAGACAATGTACAGGAGACATTGTACAGGAGTCTTTGTACAGGAGACATTGTACGGGAGACATTGTACAGGAGACATTGTACGGGAGTCATTGTACGGGAGTCATTGTACGGGAGTCATTGTACAGGAGACAATGTACAGGAGACATTGTACAGGAGTCTTTGTACAGGAGACATTGTACAGGAGTCTTTGTACAGGAGACATTGTACGGGAGACATTGTACAGGAGTCTTTGTACAGGAGACATTGTACGGGAGACATTGTACAGGAGACATTGTACGGGAGTCATTGTATGGGAGTCTTTGTACGAGAGACATTGTATGGGAGGCATTGTATGGGAGTCATTGTACGGGAGGCATTGTACGGGAGTCATTGTACAGGAGTCATTGTACAGGAGTCACTGTACAGGAGACAATGTACAGGAGTCTTTGTACAGGAGACATTGTACGGGAATCATTGTACGAGAGTCTTTGTACAGGAGACATTGTATGGGAGGCATTGTATGGGAGACATTGTATGTGAGGCATTGTACGGGAGTCCTTGTACGGGAGGCATTGTACGGGAGGCATTGTAAGGGAGACATTGTATGGGAGGCATTGTATGGGAGGCATTGTATGGGAGACATTGTATGGGAGTCATTGTATGGGAGTCATTGTACGGGAGTCATTGTATGGGAGGCATCGTACGGGAGGCATTGTAGGGGAGGCATTGTATGGGAGGCATCGTACGGGAGGCATTGTAAGGGAGACATTGTATGGGAGGCATTGTACAGGAGGAATTGTATGGGAGACATTGTATGGGAGTCATTGTACAGGAGACATTGTATGGGAGGCATTGTATATGAGGCATTGTATGGGAGTCATTGTATGGGAGTCATTGTACGAGAGTCATTGTACGGGAGTCATTGTACGGGAGGCATTGTATGGGAGGCATTGTACGGGAGTCATTGTATGGGAGGCATCGTACGGGAGGCATTGTAGGGGAGGCATTGTATGGGAGGCATCGTACGGGAGGCATTGTAAGGGAGACATTGTATGGGAGGCATTGTACGGGAGTCATTGTATGGGAGGCATCGTACGGGAGGCATTGTAGGGGAGGCATTGTATGGGAGGCATCGTACGGGAGGCATTGTAAGGGAGACATTGTATGGGAGGCATTGTACAGGAGGAATTGTATGGGAGACATTGTATGGGAGTCATTGTACAGGAGACATTGTATGGGAGGCATTGTATATGAGGCATTGTATGGGAGTCATTGTATGGGAGTCATTGTACGAGAGTCATTGTACGGGAGTCATTGTACGGGAGGCATTGTACGGGAGGCATTGTACGGGAGTCATTGTATGGGAGTCATTGTACGGGAGTCATTGTACGGGAGGCATTGTACGGGAGGCATTGTAAGGGAGACATTGTATGGGAGGCATTGTATGGGAGACATTGTACGGGAGACATTGTATGGGAGGCATTGTATGGGAGACATTGTATGGGAGTCATTGTAAGGGAGACATTGTATGGGAGGCATTGTACGGGAGGAATTGTATGGGAGACATTGTATGGGAGTCATTGTAAGGGAGACATTGTATGGGAGACATTGTATGGGAGGCATTGTATGGGAGTCATTGTATGGGAGGCATTGTATGGGAGTCATTGTACAGGAGTCATTGTACGGGAGGCATTGTATGGGAGACATTGTATGGGAGGCATTGTACGGGAGGAATTGTATGGGAGACATTGTATGAGAGGCATTGTACAGGAGGCATTGTATGGGAGGCATTGTATGGGAGGAATTGTATGGGAGACATTGTATGGGAGTCATTGTATGGGAGTCATTGTACGGGAGGCATTGTATGGGAGACATTGTATGAGAGGCATTGTACAGGAGGCATTGTATGGGAGGCATTGTATGGGAGGAATTGTATGGGAGACATTGTATGGGAGTCATTGTATGGGAGTCATTGTACGGGAGACATTGTATGGGAGTCATTGTATGGGAGTCATTGTACAGGAGGCATTGTATGGGAGGCATTGTATGGGAGGAATTGTATGGGAGACATTGTATGGGAGTCATTGTATGGGAGTCATTGTACGGGAGGCATTGTATGGGAGACATTGTATGGGAGACATTGTACAGGAGGCATTGTATGGGAGGCATTGTATGGGAGGAATTGTATGGGAGACATTGTATGGGAGTCATTGTATGGGAGTCATTGTACGGGAGGCATTGTATGGGAGACATTGTATGGGAGGCATTGTACGGGAGGAATTGTATGGGAGACATTGTATGGGAGGCATTGTAAGGGAGACATTGTATCGGAGTCATTGTATGGGAGGCATTGTATGGGAGGCATTGTATGGGAGGCATTGTATGGGAGGCATTGTACGGGAGTCATTGTACGGGAGGCATTATACGGGAGACATTGTATGGGAGACATTGTACGGGAGGCATTGTAAGGGAGACATTGTATCGGAGTCATTGTATGGGAGGCATTGTATGGGAGGCATTGTACAGGAGGCATTGTATGGGAGGCATTGTATGGGAGGAATTGTATGGGAGACATTGTATGGGAGTCATTGTATGGGAGTCATTGTACGGGAGGCATTGTATGGGAGACATTGTATGAGAGGCATTGTACAGGAGGCATTGTATGGGAGGCATTGTATGGGAGGAATTGTATGGGAGACATTGTATGGGAGTCATTGTATGGGAGTCATTGTACGGGAGACATTGTATGGGAGTCATTGTATGGGAGTCATTGTACAGGAGGCATTGTATGGGAGACATTGTATGGGAGACATTGTACAGGAGGCATTGTATGGGAGGCATTGTATGGGAGGAATTGTATGGGAGACATTGTATGGGAGTCATTGTATTGGGAGTCATTGTACGGGAGGCATTGTATGGGAGACATTGTATGGGAGGCATTGTACGGGAGGAATTGTATGGGAGACATTGTATGGGAGACATTGTAAGGGAGACATTGTATGGGAGGCATTGTATGGGAGGCATTGTACGGGAGTCATTGTACGGGAGGCATTATACGGGAGACATTGTATGGGAGACATTGTACGGGAGTCTTAATGTATGGGAATTTACTTCTAACTGACTATAGCATTAATATTAACTTCCCAAATTTTGCACATATATACATAACATAGCATAGATGGTTTACAGTAAAACAAATTGTTCACATATTAAATATCTTATAATCTGTGGGATCCTGCACTGATGTCAGTTAAATTTGACATAATTGGAATTTTTAATTGATTTCTTCAGCGATATAATCATACAAACCTTCGCATCTTTTTCATTAATTATTAAAAATGTTTTCGTCTTTATTGTATATTTGTATATTGATTTGAGACAATATAGGAAAGCATCTGTCATTGTGTTGATGATTTAACTATCATTTATTGACAGTTATTATTGATAAAGCCTTGGTCCCATTGAGGAAATCCACATCTGCGATGTTCTCCCAATTTTTTCCTATACCATCCGATTCATCAAATTATTTTTCCAATATCATACTCTGTCTCATGACTTCCCTGAAGCTTCCCCTAGACCTCGAGGAACCTGTTCCTGATGTCCTGATAGCTCATTAATTTCAATCAGGAGTACATCGCCGACGCAAAAAATGCTCAGTGGGACCTAGGTTAAATCGCTGGCACACAGGATTTACTTGCAAAGTAAAGAATTCACCAAGATGATGAACAGTCGTTATAAGGCCTGTATGCCTTTATCTACATTTAATATTGAACATTCCAGGTTTGGTTCATTACAAGCATCTCAAAATCACAGAATAGTATTTAAATACCAACCATTGCGTTTATATGTTCAAAGCCAAGTTACATAAGTTACAATTTGTCCATTTTGCCATCAAAAGCAGTCAGAGTTAAGTACAAATATTATGATTGTAGTCAGAGAATTTACAACAAATACCTGACTTAGAATGAAAAGGTTATAAGTGCTAATAAGAGCCGTGGATACATATTTGAAATATGCATTACAAGGCGCTTCTTATGAGTCTATTTTAATGAAAATCGGAACAGGCCATGTGAACCAAACTGAAGTTGAAAAAGCTTGTTTTTCCATAAGTGAATAGTAGTTTTCAGACAATTTATTTTTGTTTTTCTCAAAATAGCATTTTTGTACTTACAATCTTCTTCTTCTAATTAAGTCAGTGAAATATAGCATAAGGCCAGAGTTTTTTAACTTTTTGTTACTCAAGAAATTTTTCAGAAAAAAATCTACAGGAGGGGAAAAAATAAAAATAAAAACTCCCAAAATATAGCTTCCACAAGCTGTTGGTGGTAGAATAGTCAATGACAGTCCAATTTAAAGCAATCAACACTCAACAACAGTGTTTACTTAGTTTTCAAGAAAACAGCCAATTTATCTTAAGACTTAGTACATTACAGTGAAACACTAATATAATAAAACTTATTATAAAAAAATAATGAAATAATAATACAAGGCTGGTCCATTTATCATCAAAACATTATAATTATGCAATTTTTTTTTTCCAGTTTTCAAAAAAAAAATTTATGAAAATGCCAAAAAATTGGACAGGAGGGTCCGAGTAACGAAAAATAAAAGAACTCTGGCCTAACTTAAAGCGTCGAAGATTGACATGAGTGTAATTAGTCGTTCAGCTATAAAGCGTCGAAGATTGACACGAGTGTAATTAGTCATTCAGCTATAAAGCGTCGAAGATTGACACGAGTGTAATTAGTCGTTCAGCTATCTTGTCTCTGGACATCAAGTGAAGAAATTAGTCCTTGACTATTGAATGTAGTACAACACATAAGCCCCTGATCTTACATTGTGACAGAAACATGAACTTATTAAAGAATCCATCTCTATACTAATGATGTATGCCCTATTTGCTCACTATTTATAATAATGAGTTGGATTTTAAGGCACATAAACACAGTACAGATAATAATCATGTTATCTATAATAATTATTTATTTCCAGTAAATAGCAAATATTCAATGCATTCCTGCATTCTGATTAGCTGAGACTACAGTGAACACATTCCTGCATTTTTATTGGTTGAGACAAGGCCAGGTGAACACATTCCTGCACTCTGATTGGCTGAGGCAATGGATGAACACATTCCTGCATTCTGATTGGCTTAGACAAGGGGTGCATACATTCCTGCATTCTGATTGGCTGAGACAAGGGGTGACACACATTTCTGCATTTTCATTGGCTTAGACATTAGGGATGAACACATTTTTGCATTCTGATTGGCGAGACAAGGGGTGAACACATTCCTGCATTCTGATTGGCTGAGACAAGGGGTGAACATATAATTACATTCTGACAATATTTCTATCATGATAGTTTAAGCTTAATGACAGTTTTTATAGAGAGACAGATGTACAGATGGATGGCCAGAACATACAACATCTGAAATCAACATCTGAAATTAACATCTGAAATTAATGTCCGAAATCAACATCTGAAATCAACATCTGAAATCAATATCTGAAATCAACATCTGAAATTAGCGTCTGAAATCAACATCTGAAATCAATATCTGAAATCAACATCTAAAATCGATATCTGAAATTAACATCTGAAATCAACATCTGAAATTATCGTTCGAAATCAACGTCTGAAATCAACGTCTGAAATTAACATGAACAACATACCTCAGCAATCAGATGTATTTTTACATCACTTCCTTGTCGTGTTGTTTCCATGACAACAGAAATAATCCAGTAAATATTTCATCAAACTTCACAGATAATTCATTCACTGTTTCTATGGCAACTGTCAAACTTTTCAAAAAATATCAACTCACATTTTCTGTAGCAATATTAATTTATACACAAAATACAAATAAAACAGTTCCAATGTATCTTAAATGTGTTGCTAAGGTAACTTAACTCCTATTAAAAGACAATTAACAAACAGTTTTTTTTAATAGAAACAATTTTGCTAAGGTTATAGAATACATAAAATCTTATAATCAATGATCAAAATTTAATATATTATTTAAGTAATACCAAAATTGTGTTCTGTAATAATGTTTTGAAAATTGTTTTTAAATTTATCAAAAAGTTGACAATTAAATATGGAAGCATTGATATATTAGTACCCACAGCTGGATGGTATAGTTCTATACAATACGCATTTAACACAATCAATATCATAAAATTATCATATTATCAAAACTTTATCAGCAGTTTTTTTAACATAAACACATAAATGATTACACCAGTAAAGTGTTTTGCATACACAAAGCTTGCTGGTATAATGTTATTGCTTTGTTGGGAACTTAATTATGAAAAAAAAACATGGTATGAGAGTAATAATTGAAAATGGATTTCAATGGATAAACTCTGAAAACAATTTTCTTGGTTTATGACAGAGCAGTTATATCCTTTGATATTGCTTATAGTGCTAGGTTCTCCACTGTGAAAAACTTGAAGCTTAGATAAATTTTAGTAATGTTCATTTATATAAGTTGTTCGG
Source organism: Spisula solida (assembly GCA_947247005.1). Classification (NCBI taxonomy): domain Eukaryota; kingdom Metazoa; phylum Mollusca; class Bivalvia; order Venerida; family Mactridae; genus Spisula; species Spisula solida. The sequence goes on along the minus strand of OX365962.1, from coordinate 1,123,411 downwards.
TATTTCATATATGCCATGTTTTGTGAACCATTTGCAGGAGATTGGTGATGGAAATGCAGGAGATTTCAATAAAATGCAGGAGATTTTTCTTGCTCAAACTATCGACTATAATTAATGATGTTTATATGCAGTTTGCACTTAGTTTACTTGTATGACAATACCAATGCATGCATACATGCTTCATGAAGAAATTTAAACTAATATGTGTGATGATATTTATGATGTAAACAACAAATGTCAGGTTCCAGTATGTTCAAGTCTTACGACTCTTACTATCACACGACTCTACGTAATAACACGAAAAAACGCACCTTTCTGTTGAAAAAACCACCTCGCTATATAAACAAGCCCAATACTGCCGTCATTTATGGCAAAAAATGACGTCATTAAATATTGTCATATGAACGTTACACTAGCGTAGAATAAGAATATACAAGTCATACTCCTTATACTAACCCGGATGCAACCTAGGTCATGTGATATAAGTAAAAGCTTTTTTTGCATTTTCCAAACGGGGTCCAAATTTCTATCTTCCGCAAAAGTTTGCCATTGGAAAAACTTATCTATTACTGTTACAATTACAATCAAGGCTATAGCTAGAGACATTAAATTAAATGTACCTTTTCAGACCTTCCATACAACAATATTTCATCATAAATCATGACTCAGCAAAAAATAATTGGACATTGAAATTCATGTAATCCTGTGTCAATAATCACAGAATATCACAATCTTCATGTAAGTAAAATGTAAATATCACTATGTTTTAAAATCATCAGATAAAAATATCTGCAACATTAGCTTTTTCAAATAAAATTCTGTGTTTATTCAAGTTTTCCTGGACTGAATTTGAACTTGGGTACAAACTTATGCTTCCACAAGGTAATTATCAACTTCTCCGCATGTGGAGAAAAATCAACATTGTCGTCAAATTTTCACCAAAGGGTCTTAACCAGAAATAAGAAAAAAAAATTTAATCAAATACTAGCTAGGTTAAATACTAAAGTTAGAGTGCTGGCAGGACACATTTTATATAACTATAAATTACATTATATTTACCAAAATTAATGTTTTATTTTTTCACAAAGTCTACAATTCAGAGCAATTATATCCTGTTTCCATAGCAACACATTTTAATCCAACAATTTTTTTAAAAAATATTTCCGTTAAATACTTTAAATGTTCATATTTTGGTTTTGTTTCTTATAATTCACAAATTATTTCCAGTTCCATATTCATTGTATTGAGCTAAGTGAACAACTCAATATTGTAAAATCCTCAAGTAACAAAATAAACATATTCAATAAATAATTCAAAGTCCAACTTTTAACAGTCTGGAATATGGATACAGAGCAACAAGTTAAACTGTTCGATATTGTAAAGCAAGAATGTTTCACGGTCGTTATATTTTGTAAGTTCTAAGAATTAATCATTTAGGCCAGAGTTCTTTTATTTTTCGTTACTCGGACCCTCCTGTCCAATTTTTTGGCATTTTCCAAAAAAAAAAAATTGAAAAACTGGAAAAAAAATTGCATATAATGCTTTGATGATAAATGGACCAGCCTTGTATTATTTTTTCATTAATTTGTTAATAATAAGTTTTATTATATTAGTGTTTCACTACAGTGTCCTAGTCTTAAGATAAATTGGCTGTTTTCTTGAAAACTAACTCTGTTGTTGAGTGTTGAATGCTTTCAATAGGACCGTCATTGACTATTCTACCACCAGCAGCTCGTGCAAGCTATATTTTGTTTTTTTTTATTTTTTTCCCTCCCCCTGTGGATTTTTTTCTGAAAAATGTCCGAGTAACTAAAAATTAAAAAACTCTAGCCTTACCTTAGAATTTTATTACCAATCTTCTATCATACCATTCAAAGAAATAGAAGCACACTTTCAACACCAGTTTAAAATACTTGTTTTTTCTAAAAATGCCGTGCATTATAAGCTAAGCCTTTATTTGCCAGTCAGCTTTCTGCTGAAATAATGGCAGGCAAATGAGTGCCTCCACCCGTATTTGAGCAGGCACATACATACTTGGGAGATTTTCAATGTTCATTGGCTATCATGTTTGAAACTTGTTGTCCATTGGTTATGTCTTATTCAGTGTAGCAATACCACGTGGTTTTTGACTACAGTTCCAAGTAGAAATTTGTAAACATTGGAACACAAATGTAGCCATAAGTATTTTATTTCTTCATCGATTTCTATGAAATATACGCCACGCTAAGGGGAACATTATTTGCTTTCCGTGAAATATAAAATCTTTTTCAGCGGATGTGCCGTTTTGTCCATTACCCTGAGAAACCGTGGAACGTGTAGGTTTCACAGGGTAATGGAAAAATCAGTAAAGCTGCTGAAAAAAATCTTACATTTCATGGGAAGCAAATAATTCTCCCCTTAGCGTGGCGTATATTTCATAGAATCAATGAAGAAATGAAATACTTATGGCTATTTTATTTTCAATGTTTGCAAATTTCTTCTTGTAACTGTATTCAAAAGTCACATGGTATTGCTACACTGTTATTGGATATCTAATAATTTCTAAATTGTAAAAAATACTCATTTACGAACAATTCTTGTTGAACATTTATGAAAACACCTTCAATAGCAAATACTGACCATTGCTGTTAACTGACCATACCACATATTTATTTGGTAAATTGATTTTCACTGAGTGAATAAATATAACCACTGAACAAGTAATTGTAGAATTTAACGGTCATTTGTCCAAATTTAACGGTCATTTGTTCGACCATTCTACCATAATGTATCGGCTATTTCCTGTACATCAAAATGTTGACCAAACAAATCATACAATATTGACACAGTATAGTCCCAACAAATTTACCTCGACAATTTATAGTCCAAACAAATTTACTTCGACAATGTATAGTCCCAACAAATTTACTTCGACAATGTATAGTCCCAACAAATTTACTTTGACAATGTATAGTCCCAACAAATTTACGTCCCAACAAATTTACTTTGACAATGTATAGTCCCAACAAATTTACCTTGACAATGTATAGTGCCAACAAATTTACCTCGACAATGTATAGTCCCAACAAATCGACCTCGACAATGAATAGTCCAAACAAATTTACCTCGACAATTTATAGTCCAAACAAATTTACCTCGACATTGTATAGTCCCAACAAATTTACCTAGACATACATGTATGTGGGCACTAATCCCTTTGTTTACAAACATGATCTTTCCTATTATACAGTGCCTACTGTACCAAAAATAAGTATACAGTAAATAATTGTTGCAAAATTAAAATTGATTAAATTATTCAATATCTGTTTATCAGACGGTCACAATTATTCTACTTTCTGAAACTACAGTTACTAAATGAGTCAAAAAAAGAGATAGAAATAAAGATGAAGATGTTCAGAACTAAAATAACCATGTGATCAAAAAGGCTGAATTTTCCATCTTTTTGTGACAAAGTTACCATTCAAGAGGGACAAAGAAACTTTAGATTTTTCACCTAGGGTACCAATTAATGCATGGCCTTTCCATTTAATAAACAAAAATATTCCTTTTTTTCAAATATACTGTTGCTTCACTGTTCTGAAAATAGTATTATTACAGGCAAGTAAGTGGGTAAATAACATAATTATGTATACATATTTTTGGTGGGCAGTGTAACTCTATAATGTACTAAAAGACTGAGTCTCTCTGAATAATTATAATCATGTCAAAACTTCAAATTCTTCATGTCAATGTAGGGACTCATTTAGGAGAGTTTTTAGTTTGGGGATTAGCTCTGAGATCCAGTTAGTGGAATAAATTAATTCAAATTTCAGGAGCAATTTATTTAGGATTTAATTTCAAAACCTCAATGTCTTAGTTAATGTATTTAGTTTAAGACACCTTCTAATACCTATAAATATTGAATTTATTAAAAAACATTGATAAGGGAATGTCCACATAAAAAGTGACAAAGAATCGGAACACAATTGAGGGAAATATTGAAATGTTGACTCAAACATATGAATTATTATTTGATATTAAAAGCCACACAATCAACTGAAAAATCTTTCTGTTAAATGCTGCTTTCACTGCCCTGATTTTTCATTATATATTTTTTTAAATAAATTATTCGTATTCAAAAAATGTCAAAGTGACGCTCTTAAAGACTCATTATATAAATTATTTATTGGAATAAAAATAAAATTATAGAGAACATTCATTTTCAGTTACAACTGAACCATAATACCATCAATACATTAGACGTAGATGCGTAGAATGACATCTGGGCTGTACAGTATTACATGTTTACTTAAACCAACCATGATGTAGCCAATATCATCTCATAGAAAAGTTTATCACATAACCTGCGGTTCAGGAGTGCCGTAAAGCCGTGCCGTAAATATCGTTTGGCACTCCCAGACTGTGCAATAAATATTTAAATGAGCTTGACGTGACGTTAGCCAATCCATGCATTGATCCATCATTGACGTCAGGATAATACAATGTCACCATGACGTCGCACTAATTGTACCGCGGAATTTTGGCTGAAATATATGCAGCATACATAATCCTTTTGAACAATAATGAGCGTTTTCTAAGGTTATGTGATAAATAGAATCTTACATTCATGCTCATTACATACGAGTTTTATTAAACTTGTCGACAAAAACAATATGACACTCGGCTTTATATCATTTTGTCCACTCGTTTAATAAAACTCGTATGTAATGAGCACTCATGCAATATCCTCTATATTAGTAAGAGATATATCAAAAATGGTTCAATATATAATATATTACGTATCTAAGAAACAAACCTTAAGTAAAGAGGCAAATAGTTTCTAAGGTCTATTTGAGGCTTTTTTTCAAAAACATGATTATTTTGGTGTCATTTCTCAAATATTTACCGAGACAATTAAATGTATACATGTGCCTCAGTGTGGCTACAGGCCTGATAATCAACATATTAAAAAATTAACATTAAAAAATAATTACCCTACTATTTACAAGTCAAGCCATAAATTCGAATTTACATGTATTAAATATTTAGTTATAAAGGTAAAGGCTTGGTTTATTATATAAGTGTCACTCATCCCTATTGAAAGGGCCAGACAGTTTTGACTTACAAGATACCTATCTTTAGTGGAGACAGTACAGGTACCTTCCGAATCCTAGGCATTCTCTTATTGCCAGGGTCCTACTGAGGCATAATACCCAATCCTGAAAATGAGTCGCAAGTCTCTTTCTGGTGCCATTATCACACATCCCTAAACCATAACTAGGTTTCAAACATTGATTGTTAAAAATTCAGATTACGGAACTTCAAATGACCATAACTTTGTCAATTCTGTGAACTTTTCCATCAAATAACTTATTTTGTGCAGAAAAGATAATTCTACCTAATATAGTTAAACCAGATTTCCGGATTATTCTGGAATTGTAGAACCCCTGTTGATACATATTACCTGTCTAGCTCGCACTTTCCCTAGCTCCCGCACCCCCCCCAATCATCCTGCATTCCCCTATGCAAATAAAACTTTCATTTATGTATATGTTTTCAATAAATAAATAATTTATCAAATTTGAAAACTTAAGGTGAGCTAAAAAGTTATTGAACAACTCAAATATACACAATCATTTTAGCCTTCAACAAATATATAATGTACATTCAACTGTAATCTGTGGTACATCCAGGGAAAACAACTTTGTCCAACCACAATGTCTATTCGGACTTATCTCCTGAACAATTATTTTACCAAGGGAAACAACTCTGTCAAACTCTGACCAAACAGTATATACAGAGTTATCTTGAGAATCATTTTTTAAGTCAGGGATTTGTTTACAGGTATTTATTAGAGGAGTGTTTCCACACCAACAGACACATTTTCATTACCAATAATGTTTGACAACACTCTACACGGATTGCTTGTTATAATAAACAAGTAATTAAGAATTGCAAGCAATACAGAAGTCCACTACCGGTTTTAAGCCATTTTCAATGTTTCTGTTGCCATAGCAACCACAATTTTTGTCAGAATCAAAATAATTTTAGACGTGGATAATCCCCTTATTGTCCCCTATCCACATACCAAGTTTCATAAACCTAGCATGGAAACTGTTTGAGTTATGTCAGGATCCCGATTTTTTGACGGACAGACTGACAGACGGACGGACGGACTGACGGAGGGCAAACCTATAGTCCCCTCCGGTCAAAAACCGGTAGGGGACTAATTAAGCAAAAACTACAATAAACAACAACAACAACATTATTACAATAAAATCATCCTGAACTCAATGATTGCTTGGTAGAAAACTTATATTGACATAGTTTTATTACAGTGGAGTAGCAAACGAGATTTTCAACATCCAAGGTGGAACTAAAAAGTAACTCGCCAGCTTGGACATCATCTTGGAGTTTAAGGCCCTCACCAAATTTGCAATTTATAATGACAGTCCCGAACATTTTGGTATATAACTTGTGCTGTTAATTTTTGGGTCCATCTTACTCCTTTAAAAACTAAGCTACTCAAAGGTAGTTTGCGCTCTACTTAGGCCAGAGTTCTTTGATTTTTCGTTACTCGGACCCTCCTGCCCTATTTTTTGGCATTTTCAAAAAAAAAAAATTGGAAATCTAAAATTGTACAAATTTTTTATATCAAATATTTTGAATGGTAATGTTACTTATTATAATACACCTTGTTTTATTATGTATTTCAATATTTTACTAACGATAAGTAGGTATAGTGCTCTAATTTACCACTGTGCCAGGTATCATTGAAAACATATCTAACTGAAATTTATTTTGAAATAAAATGTACATGTCATTAAATTCTGTAGATTTTTTAAAATCCTTTATCAATGATACAGATACATGTGCACTGTATTTGTTATAAGATAAATTTGCTGTTAGAACTAACATTGTTGCTTTCTATAATGAACAGTCATTGACTACAATCCACCATCAACTACATTTCGGGAGTTTTTATTTTTTTCCCTCCTCCGGTGGACTTTTTTCTCAAAAATGTCCGAGTAACAAAAAATTAAACAAGAGGGCCCAGAAGGCCCTGGATCGCTCACCTGAGTAATATTCGAGTGATGTTAAGTCGAGAAATGAACTTTTTCTACATAGAAGTTCATTTTTTTTAGTGCAGCTAATCCTGATTCTCGGATAATTCCGGAATAGTAGGATATGCCTCTATGATAATTATGTTTAAGGTTAATGACCTTATCTGTTTATTTAATGACCTCAAAACACATTATAGGGGTCATCTATTGATGATAACCAACCTCAAAGCAAAGTTTGATGATCTTAGGCCAAACTGTTCTCGAGTTATTGATCTGAAACCATTTAGTGTACCAGACAGCTGACATGTAGAAAGCAATTTACCCCAAATATCTCAGGCTGACCTTAAAAAATTCTTTGTTTGGAGTTACACAGAAATGTTTAGGCGGGTAGGTAAGTAGGGAATGTTTTTAATTATTTTTTACGAACACTTAATAATCTCATTAAAGTAAAAAATGTCTCCTGAAGGCCAAATATGTTGCTGGGATTTTCGTGAGTAGATAGAGTAACTCCAACCAAAGAATTTATTAAGGTTAGCCTTAGATTGAGGGATATATTTGGTGGAAGAATATAAAACACAACTAACTTGTATGCAAATATATACACTTTATGGGCATGATATTTTGTGAAATAATGGATTGAAATAATCAAATTGATTATAATTATAAGACAACGGTTGCTTAACAAACATGGTACAAGCTTGATACTGTAAAACATACAATTTTCTTAATTGGCTACAATTACTAGCTGAACACACAATAAACTTCTCCTACTGACTGAACAAATGACCAGATGGTCTACACATGTTTGAATTCAGATACCAGAGTCAGGGTTTAGTATATCTCATTGAAAAGTCATTAATGTCAGCAAGAAAGAAATATCCAACATTATTTCTTATCTAAAGGTGAGGTCAGTGGGAGTCTGCATTGTGGTATAAGAGAAGATTTTCAAAGTTTTCTACAATAACATAGTGACTGGGGTAGGGGGCTATTTTAACCCCATGGGGGTAAAATTTGTACAATCTTGTTAGAGGACCCCAATAATTATGATGTTACATGCAAAATATCAAAGTTGTAGGTCTTGTGGTTTCAGAGGAAAAGATTTTCAAAGATTTCTCTCTATAACTCTATTGCAAAACAAGTGACCCCCGGGACAGGTGCAGTTTTGACCCCAGGGGCAAAATTTTAACAATCTTTGTAGAGGATCTCATGATGAAGCTTCATGCAAAATATCAAAGCTGTAGGCCCTGTGGTTTCAGAGAAGAAGATTTTTTAAGTTTTCACTTTTAAAATCTATTTTTAGCTCCTGTGACCTAATTAATAAATTAACCAGAACCATTTGAACAACTTTGAAAGAGGACCACCCAAGGATCATTCCTGTGAAATTTGGTTAAATTCCATCAATTGGTTTAGGAGAAGAAGTCATTTAAAGGAATTGTTGACGGACGACGGACAACGACGGACGATGACGGACGCCGGACAGCCACCTATCCTAAAAGCTCACCAGTGAGCACTTCGTGCTCAGGTGAGCTAAAAACTCTGGCCTTAGTATCAGGTTCTGAGTAGAAGCTGTTGAGCCCAAATCAAGTTGTCTAACATCACAAGCAGACTCAACAAGAAGGGTTAACCCTAACCCTAACCCTCAACTCAATCAATCAAGCAAGTATAGACTTATACCAAACAATCATCGATGGTCTAAATATCAAACAACATAAAGTTAATAGAACTAAACATCAACATAATATACATAAATATACATCTACATTTTATTTGCATGTCAATCATTATTTCAAATGATTGTATCTTGATATTTAACATAGGACAGTGATTATATTAACCACCTGTGCATATTCAACAGGAACATAATCTGTGCATAATTATCTAATTCACAATGATTTAGCAACTGATTTCAAAATAATGATGGGAATTTTGAATGAAAATTTTCATTACAAAATTTAAAGTCATAAACAAATTTGAGTTATTGGTAGGACATGTATACTGGCTGGTGACCACCAAACCCGGACGACCACCGATCCGGACAGACTCAAAAACGCTTTATAGCGGCCATTGAATTTGATCATCTGTTGTCAATCAATTAGACGCTTGATTTTTGTCAACATTACGAAGTAGAAACGATTTAAGTTAAATATTTTACAAGAAATGTCGCATTTATTTCGTCTGCACTCGGGAAGCTTGTTTACATTACGGGGGAAGTCGAAAATCGTATAACTGCGCATGCGCAATACTTCTGCGCAGCCCCGAAATGTAAACTACTGTCCTTATGCTAAATATGAGGTAAGCCGATGCAATGTTTTTGTTAACAGATAAACCTGAAAATATAGCTTTAGTAATGTACGTACAGAGTTTCAAAAACATCGTACAACGTCATTTTGTATCAAAATGCCCGCTTTGAAAAGTGAACGTTTAAAATTTTACCGCTAAGTTTCGATCAATATTTTTCCAATATTCACGGGAGGTAAGTCGTACAAATTTTGTACAAACCGTTCGTCGGTGCTCTCCCTTGATTTATTACCCAGTTTAATTCTATTTTTAACGCCTTTTTCGTAATAAAAAACGCGACTACAAGGTGTCTGGATTGATGGTCCTGTTGGACTTAAAAATGAGGTGATGAAGTGACCCCTACAACCGCCCTTAAAAATGCACTTGAGCTATTTTTAGAAGTAAACAAATTAGCTCTTCAATTCAGAGACGAACCTTGCTTCATTCAGGTGAAATTTCAATGACTTGATTTACACATTTCTCGAGTTATCGTGAAAAATATGCCAAAAGTGTCCAAATGAAGGATGCCTGCCAGTAGATCAAAAACTTGAATTGAGCCGTGACAGCACTTGTAGCTATAGACTTTATATAGTGGATACCCAAAGGTTACGGATCAGTGGTCAGATTCTATCAATAATATTTGCAAGTTTATCTTGTCAAAGTTAATTATTTTGAAACTTATCATTTAAACAGCAAATAAAATGTAAAATATTCACAAGTCATAGTAACACTATACTAACAACAAAAGTACACAAAAACCTTGTCACCTTGGAAACAAGAGTGCAATCTCCCTAGTCATTTAAATGGTATTATCTGACCACATTAAACTGACACTTCTGGTGCATAACTCTTTCAATTTCGGAGAATTCCGAAGTTATATAAAAACATATAACATGTATCGCTATATGTTGCTACTAAAGTAACCATCTTTGATTGCTCAGAGCAAAGTGAGGGGCGTGGAGCAGGGCGTGGAGCAGGGCGTGGAGCAGGGGCGTGGAGCAGGGGCGTGGAGCAGGGGCGTGGAGCAGGGAGTTTTAGGGAGTTTCAACTACCCAGTTTCCATGGCAACACACATAGAACAATCAATTACCTTGTATCACTACTAAACACTCTAAGTGGGTGGGATAAAAGCATCAAACAGAAACATTATAAGCAAAGTTGCCATCAAATCATATATCAAAGCATCAAAACACAACAAGAGGCCATGTAGGGGCCACAATTCTAGACATAGATTCTAAAACATACACTTTAAAGACACAGTATACTACTAGTGCCCAGAAAACACATACTAAGTATGAAATGAGTGTTAGGATTTCCATTGTAGCATGGATTTATAATGGCTCTATCGTACGTTGTCATTAAGCCCTTTAGGCAGGATTTTCTTGCCTCAATGCCATAAACCAGGTTTTTAAACTGGGACAGACAACCCAACATAACAAATGACATCACATCCATTATGAAATATCAACTGTTACAATCAGGGTACTATAAATTACTAAGATAATATAAGCTTTTTTTTCAGTCAGCCAGATATTAACAACACAATATTGTATGAGCTTTTGAACCTGACTATCAAGTGAATGTTTCGAACATTAGTTAAAATTTTCCAATAATAAATAAAACCATTGTATAAATTTTACATGATTATCAGCTTATCAATAACCAATATAGAAAATGAATCTATTTTTAGAACAAACAGTTGAAAATTGATTATAAAATAAAAGCATAATTATTACATCCTAATTCACATGATATGATTCTTTAACATATCAAACCTGCAAACTATTATAATGTAATTACAAATTTAATATTATAAATATAGGATATAAATAAACATGTTTCTACTAAATCTGCAAAGCACTTAGAATTGATGAAGACAAAACATCAAGATCTATTTTTAGAATCAAATGACTCCCAATCTATTTACAGGACAAAGGTAGATCTATTTTTAGAATCAAATGAGTCACAATTTATTTATTGAACAAAGGTAGATGTAATTTTAGAATCAAACAACTCACAATCTATTTATAGAACAAAGGTAGATCTATTTCTAGAATCAAAGGAGTCACAATCTATTTATAGAACAAAATCTATTTATAGAACAAATTTTATTTATAGAACACAATCTACTTATAGAACAAAGGTTAAAGGTGACATGTGAGTAACTTACAGTGAGTTTGACTATTTCATCCTCGTGTTCTTTCTTCAATTCCTCGATCTCATGTTGATGTGTCTGATGTAAGTTAACAAGTTGTTCTTTGTGAAGTCTTTCCATCTCTGAAATAAAACAAGAATGCATTCAGTAAATGCTTAATAGGGGAGGTCATGTTTGTATACAAAGGGATTAGTACCACCAGCTAGCTATTGGTGAATGGTAGGTTTTTATTGTTCATTCATCCAATAGATTGCTGGTGGGCATTTTGCATATGAATACGGTGATCTCTCCTATTATGCCCCGGTGTAAGCCTCATCAGTAATAACTAGCCTCATCAGTAATAACTAGCTTAGTTAATCAATTAATTTATTATGTTGAAATATTGGATGGAGTTATATGGCGTTGACTATGTAAGGTATTTATGATGGTAAACAAGTATGCTAAATTTTTAAGAATTGCCTTGATGGTCTTCGAAAATATTTGAGTTTCAAGAACTCAAAAGTTTTGGTTAACATTTACTATGGAACGGGCAGATACACAGACAGGACAATTACTACATGCCTCCTGCAAAAATAGCATTGGGGCATAAAAACATTAGAACATTTACGTTAACTTATTGGTGGCATGAAGGGCAAGTGGATAACACTCTTGACTAAGGACTAAGGTCCCTGGTTTGATTTTCAGCTGTTCTAAAAGATTCTTCCAACTAGAGATGATCTGGTTCGAAATTCATAGGTAGTCTCCCGTGTATTGGTGCTGTACACTGGGCACATTAACTTTTAGCATGCTGCCGTCGCATATATGCACCAGGATGATGTTATGTCGAACCGCTGCCGTTGCTCTGAGGCAATGCGATGATTTTATTCCATCGCATTCCGGGTCGCATTTATGCCACGAGACGATCGACTTTCTGTTTTTGTGTGTAGCTGTCAATACTTTTACCTACCCCAATTCTTTTAAGGTCATGTATGAAAGACAATCGTAAATCGCGATTGCGACATAAAAATACAAAAGTTTAGCTGCTTTAACAGTTAAATTAACAGCGATATGACAATTGACAATTGCATGCATGACAGAGTTTGACAGAAGTTGTGCATTTCCATGTAAAAAATAAGAAATGAGAATAAATATATCCTAAACTTCCACCACACAGGTTGGTGTAAGCAGAAAAAGAGCTTTTTTTAAATCTACAAGGTATCATTAGTTGCAGATCTAAGTACTGCTCTTAGATAATGATCACGACTCATGACGTTACATAGGCAGTATACTGGGATATTGAACCTATTATTTAGGCAGCATGCTTAAGGTTAAAGAACAATAGAGTTTATTCAGAAAGAGCTAGGGTACTTTCTAGTGACCAATATTTGCTAAATTTAGATCATAAAGTGGTTTACGGTACCCCGTTCAGCATCAGATACTGCTATCTTCTTGGTATGGACTTCTTCTTGTAACTTGGACAACTTTTCCTGTAAAATAATATTTGATAAAATACTTGTTCTGTACACTCTATACGCATATTATATTTTGGGGACTTAGTTTGCATTGAAATGCTATTTGTTACAACTATAACAGCTTTATTTAGTATTTACAACCACAGCGTTGGGCAAAAACAAAGTTTCTCTCTCATGACCTAACTTAACCTTTATCTTCAACACAACAATACAATCTGTGGTGTAATAATCGAGGCACTACCCCAACATGACAGACAATCAGACGTTGTTACGCTGTATGCTTCATACAAATTATAGCAGTGTAATCTTTGACATGAAATCACAAACCTACATAATTACTTTCCCTTTAAGTAAACTTTTAATGCACAAACTAAAGCTGAACAATTGAATGATAAAAACAAAACACATAAACCAAGAGAGAGAAACTGCTGTTACATAATATGGAACCTGGTCCTAACAAATATATGTGTGCTCATATAACCTGGTCCTAACAAATATATCTGTGCTCATATAACCTAGTCCTAACAAATATATCTGTGCTCATATAACCTGGTCCTAACAAATATATGTGTGCTGTACCAGGACCTTACAATATTTCGTACTAACAAAACCTTCCCCCATCCAATGTATTGTGCTTACAAAACCTTCCCCCATCCAATGTATCGTGCTAACAAAACCTTCCCCCATCCAATGTATCATGCTAACAAAACCTTCCCCCATCCAATGTATTGTGCTAACAAAACCTTCCCCCATTCAATATATTGTGCTAACATAAAGCCTTCCCCATCCAATGTATTGTGCTAACAAAACCTTCCCCCATCCAATGTATCGTGCTAACATAATCTTCCCCATCCAATATATTGTGCTAACAAAACCTTCCCCCATCCAATGTATCGTGCTAACATAATCTTCCCCATCCAATGTATTGTGCTAACAAAACTTTCCCCATTCAATATATTGTGCTAACACAACCTCTATTAAAACTGGTGCTAAATTGTAGTACTATATTCGACATGTGTCCACAATGCTGTATGAAAACTGTTACAACAGATATATAAGAATGCCAGCATAGCCTTTATTTGCCAGTCAGCTTTCTGCTGAAATATGGCAGGCATATAAGTGCCCACTAGCCATATTTGAACCTGGAGTCGCCAGATTAGACGGCAAACGTGGCGGTGCTTACCATTGAGCTACAGTGGCACAAAATATAAGAATGAAAACTCAAACATGTGCAGGGTTCTTACAGTGGGCTCAGCATTACGTGGGGATTCAATGAAAGAATTCGGACTTTCAGATATCTCAAAAAGCTGTAACATTAATTATAGTCTAGTTAGGATATTGTGACAGTGACGTTGCAGTTTATGTGTACGCAAAAAATCACAACCATTGGCTTAACAGGTAGAGCAAAGTTAAGCATTGAAATTATAGTTGTTTGTACAGTATAAGCCTTTATAATTGGTTTTACAACGTTATAGTGGACTCCACCTCTGCGTTATAGTGGACTCCACCTCTGCGTTATAGTGGACTCCACCTCTGCGTTATAGTGGACTCCACCTCTGCGTCACTGGATTATAACACTATCAGAATGAAAATATTATGAACAACACAACCAATAATAATATATTATTTACGAACACACGGGTAGACACCGTACACCGGATATAGCCCCCTAAATCGAAAGTAAAAGTGGAAATCGAATTCGGACAACTGTAAGTTTTCAATGATTATCCTATAAATATTTATGTGATCCACTTGAAGTGAACAGATTTAAGCAGCGGAATGTTTATTTCAAAGCCCCAATGTGGTAATTTCCTCTGATCTTTCCTTATTTCTTGACAAGCGGCATCGAAAGGTATCACTGTTGAAGGACAAGGCAGAAAAACGTACATTTTCCTTTTATTACGGCTAAATTATGCGTTTTCCAGGACACTGTTTAACTTCGACTGGATCCCATGAATTTTTACAGAATAATCATTGAAAACTTATCGTCTGAATTCGATTTCCACTTTTACTTTCGTTTTAGGGGGCTATATCCAGTGTACGGTGTCTACCCTTGGAACATTCTTAATAAAAGAACAAACTGAATTAATTGTATCAATTAACTATAATTTTTACATTATTCATAAAACATTGTCCATATAGTCAGCAACTGAATATAAAATCTACAAAAAAATAAATGTTAGTATAGAATATACCATAAAATACAAGACAAAGGTTCTGCTATTCATACATTGTATTAAGGTATATCACTCCACATTGATTTTGTTAAATCCTTTATATAAATCCCCTATAAACAGGTCCATCCCCTTACCAGCAGGAGGCAGAGTTATAAACAGGTCTATCCCCTTACCAGCAGGAGACAGAGTTATAAACAGGTCTATCCCCTTACCAGCAGGAGGCAGAGTTATAAACAGGTCTATCCCCTTACCAGCAGGAGACAGAGTTATAAACAGGTCTATCCCCTTACCAGCAGGAGGCAGAGTTATAAACAGGTCTATCCCCTTACCAGCAGGAGGCAGAGTTATAAACATGTCTGTCCCCTAAGCAGCATTAGGAAAATAAGCACCTACCGGTACAGCATAAAATCCTATAGAATGTTAAACTTTGTAATAGACTGTCTGCTTTCATAGCCACAAGGGTATAAAAATGATGTTGGCTGGGTTTTGGCAATAACTATGACTATGGTTACCCAGTGATTTTTTTTCGGAAAAATTTGGGGAAATGATAGCCTTTTTCAAATTGGGAAGGTGCCGTTTACCGGTAGCAAACAAAGAAGGAAAAAAATCCCTGTTACCATAGTTCAATTATAGACCAGGAAAAGCTTCAGTGGATAAAGTATCATCAAACTATAATCAGTTCGGTTTTATTCTTGTTTCATCTGCGCCATCTTTAAAACCATTCTAACGCAAATATGGGTTTTTGTGCCAGCAGAAACCAGACATGCGCAGATAATCAAACCAGACTAGACTATAGTTAGCGCCAAAACCCAGCCAAGATATGTTTCAAGACTTGTCTCAAAATTAACACAGCCTCGTCATTGGTCAGTTAATAAACACAGCATTATGTCCTCAGATTCAGAATCAATTAGCAGCAAAAAGCAGAAATTAGAGGTGTAAAGGTTATCATGGTACTGTAACAAAGAACCCCAGTCAGTTTGCACAGTTTGGCAGTTGTTTAACAAAACAGAATAGATTCATCATAGTGTGCGACCAACTGACTATGAAAACAGACAAATGTGTAATTACTTCAATGTATTAGGAATAAACAAGGACAAAATTGAACTGATTCTCAAAATTTTGATACATATCAAACCATTTTGATGGTCGTATTGTTACATCCAAGGCTCATAACACTACAGCTCCTAGTATAAAGGGTGGTAACTACAGAAAAATATTCTATATGTGATAAATATCTTATATTAGTACATGACTTTTGGAGTATTTGTCCAGCATATGTCAAATTTGTTATTACAACCAACAAGCCCAGCACGGTACATCAATATTGTATGAGTTTGGTCATTGTCATTTTATCGATATTCAAAATGCAGCATTGTCATTGGTCAATGTTTTCAAAATGCAGCATTGTCATTGGTCAATGTTTTCAAAATATAGTATTGTCATTGGTCAATTTTCAAAATGCAGTATTGTCATTGGTCAATGTTTTCAAAATGCAGCATTGTCATTGGTCAATGTTTTCAAAATGCAGTATTGTCATTGGTCAATTTTCAAAATGCAGTATTGTCATTGGTCAATGTTTTCAAAATGCAGCATTGTCATTGGTCAATTTTCAAAATGAAGTATTGTCATTGGTCAATTTTCAAAATGCAGTATTGTCATTGGTCAATTTTCAAAATACAGCATTGTCATTGGTCAATTTTCAAAATGCAGTATTGTCATTGGTCAATGTTTTCAAAATGCAGCATTGTCATTGGTCAATGTTTTCAAAATACAGTATTGTCATTGGTCAATTTTCAAAATGAAGTATTGTCATTGGTCAATGTTTTCAAAATGCAGCATTGTCATTGGTCTATGTTTTTAAAATGCAGTATTGTCATTTATTCAATTTTTTTAAAATGCAGTATTGTCATTGGTCAATCTTCAAAATGCAGTATTATTGTCATTTTATCAATTTTCAAAATGCAGTTTTGTCATTTTATCAATTTTCAAAATGCAGTATTGTCATTGGTCAATCTTCAAAATGCAGTATTATTGTCATTTTATCAATTTTCAAAATGCAGTTTTGTCATTTTATCAATTTTCAAAATGCAGTATTGTCATTGGTCAATTTTCAAAATGCAGTATTGTCATTGGTCAATCTTCAAAATGCAGTATTGCTATTTTATCAATTTTCAAAATGCAGTGTTATTGTCATTTTATCAATTTTCAAAATGCAGTTTTGTCATTTTATCAATTTTCAAAATGCAGTATTGTTATTGGTCAATTTTCAAAATGCAGTATTGTCATTGGTCAATTTTCAAAATGCAGTATTGTCATTGGTCAATTTTCAAAATGCAGTATTGTCATTGGTCAATTTTTATCATGCAGTATTGTCATTTTGGTCAATTTTCAAAAAGCAGTATTGTCATTGGTCAATTTTCAAAATGCAATATTGTCATTTATTCAATTTTCAAAATGAAGTATCGTCATTGAGCAATTTCAAAATGCACTCCAAATGAAGCTATATAACAAGGTTTAGTAATCTATACAAAAGAAATCAATAAAATACATTTGTCCTCAGCCAATGTTAGGTATGAAGTTCAATATAACCAGAACTAATTGTCCCTTTGTCTACGTGACTTACCACCACTTGTTGCTGTATGCCCTACAATTGTACATTCATAAAATACACAATCATGTACAACAATACTGAAACATTTTCTGGCAAAATTAAACGTCAGAAATCTAATTGTGGTGAAAAAAGCACCTAAAACGCTCACCTTACGTAGCAGTGCATGCAAGCCCTGTTTTCCAATGGTTTGACCAAGTGACCTCTAGTGACCACACAAGGATTTTCTATGATTTGACCTTGTGACCCAGTTTTTGACCACGGATGACCCAATATCAAAATTGACCTAGCATTTGTTCAGATGATCATTGTGACCAAGTTTCATAAAGATTAAGTCAAAATTGTGACCTCTAGTGACTACACAAGGTTTTTCTATGATTTGACCTTGCAACCTAGTTTTTGACCCTGGATGACCCAATATCAAACTTGACCTACAATTAGTTGAGATTATCATTGTAACCAAGTTTCATAAAGATTAAGTCAAAATTGTGACCCCTAGTGACAACACAAGGTTTTTTTATGATTTGACCTTGTGACCTAGTTTTTGACCCGGATGACCCAATATCAAACTTGACCTAGATTTTGTTGAGATGATCATTGTGACCAAGTTTTATAAAGATTGGGCCAAAATTGTGACCTCTAATGTCTACACAAGCAAATTGTTGACGGACAGACGACGGACGAAGAGTGATCATAAAAGCTTACTCTGTCATTTTGTGACAGGTGAGCTAATAAAACACAGCAGAAAAATACTTTAAGATACTCTACAAAATATCAGTGGGCTATATAATTATAGGAGACAATTTTGTCACCAATTCTGTTCAATCTCATGGAATTAAAATTTCAGAAAAAAAATGGAAGCAATTTCTTTTAAATCAAGGGTTTGATTAGTTGTTCAAGTCCACCATGAATAATAAAGTGATTTTACACTCAGTACTGATCAAGAAATAAAAATTCATAAAAAGCTCAGACACAATAAACAACAGCAAACACTTCACAAGAAATAAGATCACTCATCAATACATAGCATGCACAATATTTACTACTCAATGTTTGATAAGGGTCAAGAAATCTATATTCATGTCTGTATTGTGTTAACTATGGTGGCTCATTTATGCCTTGCTTTTTCGCCACAACAAAGCAAAATTGTAACAATGCAAAGATACCACAAAGGCGACTTTTTCGCATTGTTACATCTTTGCTTTGACGTGGCAAAAAAGCGAAAATATGACAAGGCATAAATCAGCCACCAAGTTAACTGATCAAAACTGATGACGAAAACGTCTTATATGTTACTAAATTTTGAATATTCCCTTGATGCATTTGGTAGGCATTTGGTATGCATTGACATAACATTGTCTTTTTCCAGATAAGCCCTATCAGCAGGGACCCAAGGTGGCAAGAATAACATGGAATTTTTAGTCCTTTAATCCCCTAACTGTTCTCATTATTATTCAGGCAAGTGATATGCACTTACGCACATGCGTAACAATAATTTGAAAAGTAAAAGTATAAAAATGGCCAAAATTGCATTGAAGTCCAAAATTTCCACAAGTGAATCATGAGGATCCCCAACCATAACCATTGAATATTTGTTGTTATAGCAATTGTTGGAAAAATAATTAATATTTCGAGAACAGGTCTCTTTTCACGTTTTTTTCACATTTCCCAACTTTAAGACCGGTTGCTATGGAAACGGAGAGGAATTTCAAGAAACGGTAAAAATTTGATATTAAAATATGGGGTCAGTCTACACAACTAACACATTTTTATCAAAATCTGTGAGATTGCGTGGCCAAAAAAATTTGGTGCTCTCAGAGAACTGCTCTTAATTTCTACGCTTGTCTGAGTAACATCAATTCAAGCCTGGCTATACGGCCCTAATATTTGTCTATGAATAGAAATTAACAGGATTTTGTTTTTACTAATCATTGAGGAAGGAGATCTCTAACACACACACAAATTAACAAAACAAACTCAAAATCTCAAGATTCACGAAAAGGAAGCAGACTGAGCGCAGCACGCGATCTCACCTTGATCTCAACACCAACAACAAACCTAACCTGTAAACATAGGTTATATAATCAGATAAAAGTAGGTCACACCATTATATTGAGTTATCTGCCCTGCAACTTCTAGGGCTGGCCTATCTAATGGACAATATGGTCTAGGACCGCCCTATCCAATGGACTATATGGTCTAGGACTGCCCTATCTAGTGGACAGTATGGTCTAGGACTGCCCTATCTAGTGGACAGTATGGTCTAGGACTGCCCTATCTAATGGACAATATGGTCCAGAACTGCCCTATCTAGTGGACAGTATGGTCTAGGACTGCCCTATCTAGTGGACAGTATGGTCTAGGACTGCCCTATCTAGTGGACAGTATGGTCTAGGACTGCCCTATCTAATGGACAATATGGTCCAGAACTGCCCTATCTAATTGACAATATGGTCTAGGACTGCCCTATCCAATGGACAGTATGGTCTACGACCGCCCTATCTAATTGACAATATGGTCTAGGAATGCCCTATCTAATGGACAGTATGGTATAGGACTGCCCTATCCAATGGACAGTATGGTCTAGAAATGTCCTATCTAATGAACAATATGGTCCAGAACTGCCCTATCTAATTGACAATATGGTCTAGGACTGCCCTATCTAATGGACAGTATGGTTTAGGACAACCCTATCCAATGGACAGTATGGTCTAGAACTGTCCTATCTAATGGACAATATGGTCTAGGACTGTCCTATCTAATAGACAGTATGGACTAGGACTGCCCTATCAAATTAACAAAATGGTCCAGAACTGCACTATCCAATGGAGAATATGGTCTAGGACTGCCCTATCTAATGGACAATATGGTCAAGGACTGCCCTATCTAATGGACAGTATGGTCTAGGACTGCCCTATCTAATGGACAGTATGGTTTAGGACTGCCCTATCCAATGGACAGTATGGTCTAGAACTGTCCTATCTAATTGACAATATGGTCTAGGACTGCCCTATCTAATGGACAGTATGGTTTAGGACAACCCTATCTAATGGACAGTATGGTCTAGAACTGTCCTATCTAATGGACAATATGGTCTAGGACTGTTCTATCTAATAGACAGTATGGTATAGGACTGCCCTATCTAATGGACAATATGGTCTAGGACTGCCCTATCTGATGAACTGTATGGTCTAGGACTGTCCTATCTAATGGACACTATGGTCTAGGACTGCCCTATCCAATGGACAGTATGGTCTAATACCACTCTATCTAGTGGACAATATGGTCTAGGACTGCCCTATCTAGTGGACAGTATGGTCTAGGACTGCCCTATCTAGTTGACAGTATGATCTAGGACCGCCCTATCTAATGGACAGTATGGTCTAGGAGTGCCCTATCTAATGGACAGTATGGTCTAGGACTGTCCTATCTAGTGGACAGCTTGGTCTAGGACTGCTATATCTAGTGGACAGTAATTGGCCTAGTACCGCTCTATCTAGTGGACAGCATGGTCTAGGACCGCTCTATCTAGTGGACAGTATGGGTAAAAAATAAGCTGAAATATTTGTATCAAATCAAACATCAAACTTAATACTCCTGAAAACAACGAATATATAGAATCAGCTGAAATAAAACCAGGTTAGCCATTTCAATGCTGGAAAAGAATCTAGCCAATCAAATGGTTTAATCACAATGCTGCAATAGAATCTAGCTAATCAAAAGACTTAATTTCAATACTGGAATATAATCTAGCCAATCAAATCTCTAATTTCATTTCATCCAATCAAAATCCCTGAAATAAATTGCTGCAAACCTGTAAGCATAGTAGTATAAGAAGCAGTTTGATGTTCTAGAATGTTCTATGTTAATAAGACACAGTCATGGTTATATTGTAGTTAATAAAGAGTAATTAATATAAGCATAGAAGAAAAATTAATAAAGATTAATTAGTTAACTATATTAGTGATGTAAAAGCTATAAAATGGGTTAGTTGTCAGTTTTCGTGTAGGGATACGAATCCTCTATCAAGATCACTGAGTTCATACCTATGATTTTGTTAATACACACCAAGATCACTTCATCTGCTCTCAAGGAATTCTTGATCAGAACGTATTATTCTTGCTCATCCACAAGCATTATAGACAACTTCTCCACATGTGGAGGAAATGATCCTATTTAATGAGACAGAAGGAGATAATTTGCTCCACCCAGGGATGGTTCCAAAATCAACCAGGGGGATAGTCAAGGTACTCTTCCAAATTTGGTACCAGCTGGTTGGACTAAACATATAAGACCTGGTAAAAAATACCTTATTACCGTAAATTATGAAAATTCACCTGCAATGTGATGTGTTAATTTTGTAAATTTGCGCATTGATTATTTTATATCCTAATCAATCAAATCAGTTGTTGTGGTATTAACGTGTCGAGTCATGCGGACAAAATAAGTGAGGAAAAAAAATGCAACAACAAACCTTCGTCTGAACTTGAACCTTGTCAAGTTTACGAGTGGACATCTCTTTATCGAACTGTGACTCGGTTAAATTGATCTCCATACGAGATAACTTGGTGCGTAATTCTATAATTTTTTCGTCTCTTCTTGTGATCTCGTCTTGGAGTACCGCCGTGTGAGCCTCGTTATCCTGGGCACTTTTCTATTGGTTAGTAAAAGAATAAGCTACATAGTATTAAAAGCTACTTGGGACTTTAAGAAATAAGGAACTACAGCGGTGTTCAACACAGTGGTCCAGTTTGAAACTACAGCTGTGTTCAACACAGTCGTCTCATTTTTTTCTCTAAAATAAGATATATTTTAATCCAGGTATGATTCAAATTAAACTACTGTGCTACCAGCTTTATTTCAAAGACTTCAGTTATATAGATCTACAGACTCAAACCATGAGGAACTATTATCATCATTTAAATATTACATTAGTCTATTAGATATACGGTAGAAATGACATGGACAGTGGAAGAATGGATTGATGTACCATGATATATAAGAATATTCCCAGCCGAGAATCAAACCAGAGACCCCTTGATACATAATAATCCACTCAACCACTTTGCCACCCGATGTTACTATAATATGATAGTAGTGGAGTAGATATACAAATTAATGAGGATCTATAAACTTTGACATGTGCGCTGACCAGTCAATCATTGAAGATCTATAAATCATGTGACCACTGACCGGCCAATCAATGAAGATCTATAAATCATGTGACCACTGACCAGCCAATCATTGAAGATCTATAAGCCATGTGACCACTGACCAGCCAATCAATGAAGATCTATAAGCCATGTGACCACTGACCAGCCAATCATTGAAGATCTATAAGCCATGTGACCACTGACCAGCCAATCAATGAAGATCTATAAGCCATGTGACCACTGACCAGCCAATCAATGAAGATCTATATATCATGTGAACACTGACCAGCCAATCATTCAATGTATACATTATCAAACACTACAGATTGAAAAAATCTAATACAAATCTATAAAAGAATTATGAGAAAGAGATTGCTGAAGACAAAGAGATGGTCAAGATGTTTATATTGTTCACATTGAGTACTACCATGTATCAATACTTGTTTACAGGAAAAAATGCTATAAGCTTGCAGGAAAAGTTCGCTCGAAGCTTGCACGAAAAAGTCGCTAGTAGTTTGCACATACAAAAGTTGTTAAAAGTTTGCATGAAAAGTTTCTAAAAGTTTGCACGAAAAAATCGCAAGAAGTTTGCACGAAAAAGTCTGAGTCATGCAAAAGCTCTATTAGCAAAACAAATATGAACAAGTGAAGCAAGTTTGGAATTTATAAATCTAGGGGCCTTGACAGCAGTGGCCCATAATGGAGGGGTGATGATGGCCCTTAACACATGGTATTGATGTTGGTCTTGCTCAATTCATAATGCAGAACATTGTTCTGTGTCTTTAACGGACAATGAAAGATAAACATTGATTACAGTAAGAGTACACAGAGTGTATGATGGTTAGACTATAAATCCAAGCAGGTAGTAAAGTAGCCAGAAAATATAGACATATACAGTGTAGCAATACCACGTGACTTTTGACTACAGTTACAAGAAGAAATTTGCAAACATTGGAAAATAAAATAGCCATAAGTATTTTATTTCTTCATCGATTTCTATGAAATATATGCCACGCTAAGGGGGGAATTATTTGCTTCCCATGAAATATAAGATTTTTTTTCAGCAGCTTTACCGATTTTTCCATTACCCTGTGAAACCTACACGTTCCAGGTTTCTCAGGGTAATGGACAAAATGGCACATCCGCTGAAAAAGATTTTATATTTCACGGAAAGCAAATAATGTTCCCCTTAGCGTTGCGTAGATTTCATAGAAATCGATGAAGAAATAAAATACTTATGGCTACATTTGTGTTCCAATGTTTACAAATTTCTACTTGGAACTGTAGTAAAAAACCACATGGTATTGCTACACTGATATAGAGACAGAAAGACCACAAAAGTTGATAAAACAAAGAATGTTTTGTTTCAACATGCAAGGCAAAAATGCACTGCAACTAGAGACTTGTCAAGCTTAAAACTTAATACATATATCTAATTTGTATTATACCTATATAACATAAGATGACATTTATAAAACATAGACAATATACACAGCAATCCTTACATCTAACATAAATATATAAATCAAAAGCTTGACACATGACTGTTGTAACTCAGATATCACCTTGACCTTTGATCTAGTGTCATTGAGATTTCACCTTGACCTTTGACCTAGTGTCAATCAAGGAGCAACTCAGATATTCCCTTGACCTTTGACCTAGTGTCAATCAAGGAGCAACTCAGATATTCCCCTGACCTTTGATGTAGTGTCAATCAAGAAGTAAATCAGATATTCCCTTGACCTTTGATGTAGTGTCAATCAAGGAGCAACTCAGATATTCCCTTGACCTTTGACCTAGTGTCAATCAAGGAGCAACTCAGATATTCCCTTGACCTTTGATGTAGTATCAATCAAGGAGTAAATCAGATATCCCCTTGACCTTTAACCTAGTGCTAAAAAAGGATCATTCCATAAGTCACCTTGACCTTTGATGTAGTGACAATCAAGGAGTAACTCAGATGTTACCTTGACCTTTGATGTAGTGTCAATCAAGGAGTAAATCAGATATCCCCTTGACCTTTAACCTAGTGCTAAAAAAGGATCATTCCATAAGTCACCTTGACCTTTGATGTAGTGACAATCAAGGAGTAACTCAGATGTTACCTTGACCTTTGATGAAGTGTCAATCAAGGAGTAAATCAGATATCCCCTTGACCTTTAACCTAGTGCTAAAAAAGGATTATTCCATAAGTCACCTTGACCTTTGACCTAGTGACAATCAAGGAGTAACTCAGATGTTACCTTGACCGTTGATGTAGTGACAATCAAGGAGTAACTCAGATGTTACCTTGACCTTTGATGTAGTGACAATCAAGGAGTAACTCAGATGTTACCTTGACCTTTGATGTAGTGTCAATCAAGGAGTAAATCAGATATCCCCTTGACCTTTAACCTAGTGCTAAAAAAGGATTATTCCATAAGTCACCTTGACCTTTGACCTAGTGACAATCAAGGAGTAACTTAGATGTTACCTTGACCGTTGATGTAGTGACTATCAAGGAGTAACTCAGATGTTACCTTGACCTTTGATGTAGTGACAATCAAGGAGTAACTCAGATGTTACCTTGACCTTTGATGTAGTATCAATCAAGGAGTATGTACAACAGTTTTATGTCCAACTCTCAAGGTATAAACACAGATGTAGATTAGATTGGTGAAACCAGAACTAATATCCATTTTTTTCCCAATTACAGCCAGGACTCGATACAACGAGCAAAATGTTGCTACAACTAATTTGTCAGTAAACCAAATTTCACTTAGTAAATAGAATTTTGATTGGGAGATTGTTTCATAGAAATCAATTAATGATTCATATATAATATATTATGTCATAAAATTGACATATCCAGCAAAATTAGCAGTATGAAATTATAATAATAACATAAAAATGATATTTAAAATAATAGGTAATTTTTCAAAAGAGCTCCAAATAAAGTCAGTCCAGATACTACTACATTAACCTATAAAATATAATGCTCTAGAGAATAAAATGGTAATTCATTTTGTCATGTTACCCTATCATTATTAAGAATTGATGAATTAAGTCTAGAAATCTCGATTAATGTGTTTGTTTCAAAAACTTTGGTTTATGAGCACCATAGTCTAATCTTCATGTGTGATATTACATGGTCATATCAACATGCACCACAATAAATGATGATGTCATCATATGTTGTGTACTAATGTAAATATATCAACATTCATCACAATAAATGATGATGTCATCATATGTTGTGTACTAATGTAAATATATCATCATTCATCACAATAAATGATGATGTCATCAAATGGTGTGTACTGCAGTTAATATTTGACAATATTCCATTTGATGTACATCGGTCATGCATTAAGATAAGACTGCTAGATAAAAATACACATAAATTAATTATTCAGTAAACGACTTGAGATGTCATCAGTTCAACAGTATGAGTTAATTCCCTTTCATGAAAACAACAAATTCAGGGGAAGTAACTCAAGTAAACATTTTGTATTAGAGGGGAGGTAACTCATGTAAACATGTTGTATTTCAGGGAAAGTAACTCATGCAAACATTTCAGGGGAAGTAACTTATGTAAACATGTTGTATTTCAGGGGAGGTAACTTATGTAAACATGTTGTATTTCAGGGGAGGTAACTCATGTCAACATGTTGTATTTCAGGGGAAGTAACTCATGCAAACATTTCAGGGGAAGTAACTCATGTAAACATGTTGTATTTCAAGGGAGGTAACTCATGTAAACATGCTGTATTTCAGGGAAGTAACTCATGTAAACATCTTGTATTTCAGGGGAAGTAACTCATGCAAACATTTCAGGGGAAGTAACTCATGTAAACATGTTGTATTTCAAGGGAGGTAACTCATGTAAACATGCTGTATTTCAGGGAAGTAACTCATGTAAACATGTTGTATTTCAGGGGAAGTAACTCATGTAAACATCTTGTATTTCAGGGGAAGTAACTCATGCAAACATTTCAGGGGAAGTAACTCATGTAAACATCTTGTATTTCAGGGGAAGTAACTCATTCAAACATATTATATTTCAGGGGAATTAACTCATGTAAGTATGTTGCAACATTATTGATGACATCTCGACAGTATTTTCCTCGTCTATAAAACTCAAACCTGGATATGATTGATCAGGCCTAGAGGATCCGATGTTGCATTCTTAGGATAAATATATACATTTAATTTCAATATCTCATTATATAGAAACACTAATAGACTGACCTTGAAGAATTCATTGTTTGGACTTATCAGACTCAGAAATATTTACATTAGGTTGATTTTTTTAAATACATTTTCAAAAAACACTCAAAGTGTAAAAATAAAATGACTCCAGAAAGGCCAAAAAAAAAGAAGTTTGAGTGGCAAAGATTTTCGAGAGTAGGTATGTAACTCCAAATAAACAATTTATTAAGGTCAGCCCTTTCATCAATATTTTTTCAACAAAATCAGGGGACTGCTTATAAAGAGGGAAAGTATATTCTGTTTACACATTGTTTATTATAACAAGAGGATCATAGATCCTTGGGCACTCACCTGCTAAACATGGTCAAACTTTGAACTTGACCTTAAGGTCATCAAGATAAACATTTTGACAAAACTTGATGAAAGTTAAAGCAAACATGTGGCCTCCAGAGTGTTAACAAGGTTTTGCTATTATTTGACAAATTGACCTAG
This sequence comes from Spisula solida, assembly GCA_947247005.1. Lineage (NCBI taxonomy): Eukaryota > Metazoa > Mollusca > Bivalvia > Venerida > Mactridae > Spisula > Spisula solida. The sequence goes on along the minus strand of OX365962.1, from coordinate 1,095,864 downwards.
TTTTTGACCCCACATGACCCAACTTCGAACTTGACCTTAAGGTCACCAAGATAAACATTTTGACTAAACTTCATGAAGATCAAAGCAAAAATGTAGCCACCAAAGTATTCACAAGGTTTTCGTATTATTTGACCTTTTGACCTAATTTGTGACCTCACATGACCCAACTTCGATGTTGACCTTAAGGTTACCAAGATTAATATTTTGACCAAACTTTATGAAGATTAAAGCAAAAATGTGACCTCCAGAGTGTTAACAAGGTTTTCCTATTATTTGACCATTTGACCTAGTTTTTGACCCCACATGACCCAACTTCCAACTTGACCTAGATTTCATTGAGGTACAACTACTGACCAAGTTTGATGAAGATCAAAGCAAAATTGAAACTGCTAGAGTGTTAACGGTGAAAAGGCTAACAGACGGACTACGGACAAAAAACAATCACAAAAGCTCACCTTGCCACTTTGTGGCAGGTGAGCTAAAAACTAAATTATAATTCAAGTTTCAATTTTAACCGTTTTAATTGTGTGAACAGAAATAACTAGAACTAACGGGAGTTTCCGGAGGGCATGAAACTATAAGGGGTCCAGAGGGCATGAACCAATAAGGGGTCCAGAGGGCATGAAACAATAAAGGGTCCAGAGGGCATGAAACAATAAGGGGTCCAGAGGGCATGAATCAATAAGGGGTCTGGAGGGCATGAAACAATAAGGTGTCCGGAGGGCATGAAACTATTAGGGGTCTGGAGGGCATGAAACTATAAGGGGTCCAGAGGGCATGAAACAATAAGGGGCCCAGAAGGCATGAAAGAATAAGGGGCCCAGAAGGCATGAAAGAATAAGGGGTCCAGAGGGCATGAAACAATAAGGGGTCCAGAGGGCATGAAACAATAAGGGGTCCAGAGGGCATGAAACAATAAGGGGTCCAGAGGGCATGAACCAATAAGGGGTCTGGAGGGCATGAAACAATAAGGAGTCCAGAGGGCATGAAACAATAAGGGGTCTGGAGGGCATGAAACTATAAGGGGTCCAGAGGGCATGAAACAATAAGGGGCCCAGAAGGCATGAAACAATAAGGGGTTCAGAGGGCATGAAACAATAAGGTGTCCGGAGGGCATGAAACTATAAGGGGTCTGGAGGGCATCAAACTATAAGGGGTCTGGAGGGCATCAAACAATAAGGGGTGATCGGAAGATGACAATCTCAATGCCGTATACCGGTACACTGGATATTGCGAGTAAATGAGTAATGTAGTCATAATGTTGTTCAATACTCCGTACACAAACCAGATACTTGGCAATACTCCGTACAGTAAAAATCAATACTCTGTACAGTTACTTGTATCTGTTTTAGTAAGTTTCTTGTTTGTACTTTCGTCATTTTTACTGAAATTTGAACTGAACATAATTTGGCTCATCACAAAAATAACGCTAAAAAAACAATTATACCTTGGTAATACAATCATTCCAAACACATTTGAAGCATCACTATTAACATTTGAGAGTGAGCAGCCGCCCATTTCAAGGAAAGTTTAACACTTAAACGAATATCTGATAAAGTTTGATGTCTTCTATGGCAATATAAATATCTGAACATTCTTAAAATCATTTGGAACGTGTGAAGGAATCAGTAGTTTCCAGTCGATTTATCACGAAAAGTAATTATATTACTCAAATTAACTTGCAATATCCAGTGTACATTATACTGCAGTGAATCTAGGATTTAGGTAATTTACTGAAAACAGATGACTAACTTTCTCAATAAAAAGTTTACTGTACATATTTTACGGATTATATTACATTATACCAGTTACATAACAAATGTAAGATTTATCTATGTGTATTTATACAGGGGTTCCATTAGCTTCCAAATCCAAACAGTCATTTTGATACTTTTGACTAAATGTTACCATTTTAGAGGCAAAATATCCATGAATTTTTGAGAAAATGACCGTTCTAACCAAAATTTCGAAGGTCAAAATGTGGCTTTTTGAAAATTTCAAGGATCAAAACCCCTATTCCCGAGTCAAATGGAACCCTTGTTTAATTACCACAATATGGAGATATAGTTCAACTATGTGATAACATTTATATCAGGACATTAATTGTCGTCGCTGGGTAGTCAAAAACCTTATAGCTGGGCTTTTTTTATCAAAATTGACTCTTTGATGCAGCAGGAAACGTGTGTTGTTTTTGCACCTTAAGTTAAAATATTTTAGATCAGAACCAATCAGTATCTTCAACAAATTCAAAACCTCGTAACTATAATTGAGTTTATGTTATGTCAGGCCGCAAGGGACAACTTTTTTACCAAGATTTGACTATTTTTAGTAAAAACTTGTCAAACTTTTTAAGTAAGATATTACCTTTTCACAATTTTATTTACCGTAAAATCCCATGTAAAAGTCGCGGTCGTGTATTGCACGCAGGTAAAAAATGAGAGAAGAATCAGAGGAAAAAAAATTTGAAGGAAATCGAGCATTAATTGTGAAAATACGACAAAAACAGTAAAAAAACGTATTTTCGGCCGCCATTTTCGTATTTTCGGCGCGCCGTAAAAATTACCAAATTGTGATAATTACTAGTTAACTGGTGTCAAAATAAAATATAGAAAAACTGCAATTGTTTTTATTTATTGACAACCAAGAATGGTGAATAGTGTTGTTAATATATTGACAACAGAGAAGCATGTTTGTGACATGTGTCAAAAGTGTATGAGTAAGCATTGAAATCTCCACTCTATAATCACAATGGGTCACAACTTTTCAACACAAGTTTGCAAACAACTTCTCAACATCATGTCAACACCTTCTTAAACTTATCAATGGATTTTTATAGCCTGGTCAATTAGCAAACATGGCACACATCCAACTCCAAATCGGTAATTAGACTGTTTGCAAAACTTGCTAAGTAGGGCCATTTAATGTGAAACAGTATTGATTGCTTTTAAAAAAACATTATTTTATTTTTTAAACGCTTTCATTAATATCATTTTTGTAAAAATGTATAAATTATCTAGTTATAAGTTTTTATATTGATCGTTCATACAATGGTATTAAAATCCGCATAATGTACGGAACGGTACGGCACTTAGCCACTACCAAACCAGTATGAATTATTTCCCCTTTATTACAAATGGTGAACTTCATGAAAGTTCGTTTTTTACCGATGGAGACTTGGAAAATGGCTATATCATTGTAAAAGACGCATCTAACTTTTGGTTTCGATTCTGGGAGGAAAAATGTGCGTCTTATACATGCAAAAATACGGTACTACATTTAGACCTAGTATTTTTCTGAAAGAAAACACCTATTATTGTCTCAAAATTTTATTGACAGCTTCAACACTTTTGTTTCAAGGGTGAAAAAGAGTAAGGTATGACTTTGAAAAGCGGACATAAGTTTTTTTGTTTCTTCTGAAAAGATATATGAGGTTTTGACTATCCAGCGATTTCATGTATTTATATATCTCATATCAATCCTACAAAGTACAAAAACAACAAATTCTGAGATGTTTATAATTTTTACGTTACCTTGGCAACCTCTGCAGCAGTTTTATATCGAACCACTTCCTGTGTTTTTGCATCCAGTTGTTTCACAATTTGCTGAAACTTTTCCTCTTTTTCTTCAATTTCTGAATAAAATATAAAAAATATTCATGTTGCTTGTAAAATAGTTGATGGGTCCACCAGAAACAAGAGCACTACCTTGCAGGTGCGATTGCTCATCTGATCTTTGTCACTTTTAAAAGGGGCTGGTAACCCTTGCATAAAGAAGGGCAGAGTTATGTGTCTTGCTTAACAGAGTGAAATATTCATGGTAAAAAGGTGTTGACAGTTTCAAGTTTCAGGGCAATAGCTTTAATATTTCATGGAAAAGTTAACCCACCTTTAATACTACAGGAGAAAAGTTGACCTGAACATAAACATTAACCAAAATATTTTCAAAGTCCAAAAAGGGGAAATATTTCTTGCAAAATGCAAAACAGAGTTATGGGTCTTGCTTTACAGGACCAGGTATTGATGGTGAACAAGTGTTGGAAAGTTTATGAGAAAAGTTGACCTTAACATAAAACTTACCAAGCAATGCTGAAACAAACGACGATCAAGTGATGACAATAATTCATCTTTTTCTGTGAATTGACCTAGTTCTTGGCCCCAGATGACCCAATGTTGCACTTGGCCTAGATTTTGTTGAGATGATCATTGTGATCAAGTTTCATAAGGATTAGGCTAAAATGGTGACCTTTAGTGACTACACAAGGTTTTCCTATGATTTGACCTTGTGACCTAGTTTTTGACCCCGGATGAACCAATATCGAACTTGACCTAGATTTTGTTGAGATGATCATTGTGACCAAGTTTCATAAAGATTAGGTCAAAATTGTGACCTCTAGTGACAAGGTTTTTCTATGATTTGACCTTGTGACAGAGTTTTTTACCCCAAATGAGCCCAAATCAAACTTGACCTAGATTTTGTTGAGATGATCATTGTGACCAAGTTTCATAATAAAGATTAGGCCAAAATTGTAACCTCTAGTGTCTACACAAGCAAATTGTTTTCACTTTGTGACAGGTGAGCTAAAAACATACAAGGCACTAGTCACATTATCCTGATACCAGGCCAACTGGCAGTTACATTGAATAACTTATATATGGTGAATGCCCAGTTATTGTCTTGGATCAAACCTTGTACTTCTCCGCCCAGTCACGGTCTGGGATCAAACCTTGTACTTCTCCGCCCAGTCACGGTCTGGGATCAAACCTTGTACTTCTCCGCCCAGTCACGGTCTGGGATCAAACCTTGTACTTCTCCGCCCAGTCACGGTCTCGGATCAAACCTTGTACTTCTCCGCCCAGTCACGGTCTCGGATCAAACCTTGTACTTCTCCGCCCAGTCACGGTCTCGGATCAAACCTGGAGACCTCTCCGTCCATTCATGGTCTGGGATCAAACTTGAGACCTCTCATACACAAAGTAGATAATCTATCACTAGGCTATTAAGGTGGATAAATTTGACCTAAGAAAAGTCTCAAATTGAACAGTCAACATCATGAGCTTACCTGTTTGAAGTTTCAACAATTTCTCGCTTAAGTCCGCCACATCATTCTTAGCAGCTTCCAAACCTTTCTCCAATCGTTTCTTTCCCCTATAACAGATGATTATAGCATTAAAAATGATAACTTTAAGCTTTAGAGCTCCTCTATAATGATCAATGCAGACACACCTCCAGTTCTAGAGCTCGCTGAATGGTCAATACAGACACATTTCCAGCTGTAGATTGGTTGATACAGACACACCCCTCAAACTATGTGCATTGATTGGTTGATACAGACACACCTTAAGCACTTGAGCTCATTGATTGGTTGATACAGACACACCTCAAGCACTAAACTCATTGATTGGACAACATAGACACACCCCTCAAACTCTGTCGATGATTTATCTTACCAGTTTTCTTGGACTGCATCTAACCAGTACTTATTTATGCAGCCACATGTGAAGGAAATTCAGTATTGAAATCAATCTTTCATGAAACCAAATGACTTATTGAAACTGAGATTCAAACCTGAATCATCGGGCTAAAAATCTAGCGCATCAACCAATGTACTACTGCCGTGGCTAAACTGTCAGTCCTCAAAAGTTGGCCATAGCAATAACAGAGACTTAGGAGTACAATGATTGGTCGATACGGACTTTAGTGCTCTCTGATTGGGTAGAACAGACACACCCACAGCTTTAGTGCTCTCTGGTTGGGTATTACAGACACGCCTCCAGCTTTAGTGCTCTCTGATTGGGTATTACAGACACACCTCCAGCTCTCTGATTGGCTAATAATACATGCCTGTTACACAGTACCACACATTGGCTAGATCAACCACAAATAAAATACACCATACCACTAAACACAGTTAATATGGGTAGAAAAACACCCTCTGAAAAAAAATACTAAGAGATTACCTCCCTTGAAGACACAAATGGTTACATTAGAGTAACCTCCCTTGAAAAGATTTTTTTTATCTTATGTATCTCAAGATTTACTACCAATTATCAAAACATATCTGTTAATACTTTCAAACTGGAGAATTTACATTAACCAAAATCTCTAAGTTATCATTGAAGGGAGGTAATCCAGTCTATACCAAGATATATATTTTATCAAAGCACTTACGGAAATCGTAGAGTTACGATCAAATTTAAATTCATCATTATTCGTTTACAATTATGAAGTGTGGTAAATGGAGCTTCAATACTAATGATGGTTCAGTTACTGAACCCCTACAAACCATATACATCACCAATTTGCAGTTGTTAAAGAATTATAAAAAATTTAAATTTGAGCGTAACTTTAATGTTTTCGTAAGTGCTTTGATAAAACAGTACCCAGATTACCACATACTTAACTATACAAAATACAGATCTAAACCACAACACATATACATGTATATAAGCCAACAATCACATAATCTACTCTACACAATCTTTATGTTTCTAACAAAACTTGGATTGCACAAATTTGTGAGAGGGTCACCGTAGGAACAATCCTGTGAAGTCACTTTTCAAATCAGACCAGTGGTTGAAGACATTGATTTCAAAATGTTCTATGTTATGTGCACATATATATATGACATCACTAATTAATGTGTACAATTATATACACATAATAAAAAAAAATTATATAGGCATGAGATTGACAAAAGTTAGTTATGGAAAAAAGTGATGGAGTTATCAGCAAACACAAAGTGTAACATCTAACAGATAGGAATGATGATATCCGCCATGTGATGCAGTAAGGGCTCAGTGATGCAGAAAGGGCTCAGTGATGCAGTAAGGGATCAGTGATGCAGTAAGGGATCAGTGATGTAGTAAGGGCTCTGAGAGGAAGTAGGGCCACTGAGATACCATGGTGGCTTAGTGACAATATCAGCCCCTTTATTACATGAGGGCCCAAGAGCCCAAGACTATTTAGGGCCATCATGGGGCCCTGTAATAACACGGAGCCCTGCAGTACCATGTGGGTCAGTGACAATATCGGGCCCCTATATTACCTGAGGGCCCAAGACTATTTAGGTCCATCATGGGGCCCTGTAATAACACGGAGCCCTGCATTACCATGTGGGTCAGTGACAATATCGGGCCCCTTTATTACATGAAGGCCAAAGACTATTTAGGGCCATTATGAGGCCCTGTAATAACACGGAGCCCTACAGTACCATGTGGGTCAGTGACAATATCAGCCCCTTTATTACATGAGGGCCCAAGAGCCCACGACTATTTAGAGCCAACATGGGGCCCTGTAATAACACGGAGCCCTGCATTACCATGTGGCTTAGTGACAATATCTGGCCCCTTTATTACATGAGGGCCCAAGAGCCCAAGACTATTTAGGGCCATCATGGGGCTCTGTAATAACACGGAGCCCTGCAGTACCATGTGGGTCAGTGACAATATCAGCCCCCTTTATTACATGAGTGCCCAAGACTAATTAGGGCCATCATGGGGCCCTGTAATAACATGAAGCCCTGCATTACCATGGGGGTCAGTGACAATATCAGCCCCTTTATTACATGACCGCCCGAGACTATTTAGGGCCATCATAGGGCCCTGTAATAACACGGAGCCCTGCAGTACCATGTGGGTCAGTGACAATATCAGCCCCTTTATTACATGACCGCCCGAGACTAGATACGGCCATCATGGGGCCCTGTAATAACATGAAGCCCTGCAGTACCATTGGGATCAGTGACAATATCAGCCCCTCTATTACATGGCCGCCCGAGACTAGATACGGCCATCATGGGGCCCTGTAATAACACGGAGCCCTGCATTACCATGTGGGTCAGTGACAATATCAGCCCCTTTATTACATGACCGCCCGAGACTATTTAGGGCCATCATGGGGCCCTGTAATAACACAGAGCCCTGCAGTACCATGTGGGTGATATTATAACAGGAGAGTGTGACATGGGCTGCAAAATTTAAATGCCCATTATAAGGAAGTTGTTTTTATCATTAAAACACTATATTTCTACTAAATAAAAGAAATCACAAAAACAGTTCAAAATGTGAAAATGTGTAAACAAGAGGGCCCAAAGGGCACTAGGTCACTCACCTGTCGTAGTAGTGCATGCACACCCCTATGGTGACCTAACTTATCATTTACATTTACTAAGTAAGAGTCAAGAAATTCAGCCTCTATTGCAAGTTTTCTTATGACTTGACCAAGTGACCTAGTTTTTTACCCCTGATGGCCCAATATCAAACTTGACCTAGACTTTGTTGAGATGACCATTGTTATCAAGTTTCTTGAAGATTAAGTCGAATTGTGACCTCTAGTGACTACACAAGGTTTTTCTATGATTTAAGCTTTGAATTAGTTTTTGACCCCAGATGACCCAATATTGAACTTGACCTAGATTTTGTTGAGATGATCATTGTGACAAATTTCATAAAGATTAGGCTAAAATTGTGACCTCTAGAGAGGACACAACCCAATTATTGATGGACAGACGTTCTCACTGACTTGACATTGTGGGGATTTCTTTTGTTCATCCTTTTGTTTGTAAAACCCCTTAAGCAACATTTTGCACCCCATAAGCAACGGAATGAATCTAAATATAGCCTATTGTTCCACACCCAACAATGATAAGATGGTGCTTACGGACGGACGACGGACGAAGAGCTATCACAAAAGCTCACTCAGTCACTTTGTGACAATAAAGCTAAAAACTTACGCAATAGTTAAAAAGAAACTGAAAACTACGATAAACCAACACAAAACAATTCTAATTTAAAAGGTGATACATACATAAATATGAATAAATTAAAATGAGTGAGATCACTGCTCAGCAATGATTGGATAAATCTGGTCAAATGACCAATACAAGTAAGATCACTGCTCAGCAATGATTGGATAAACCAGGTCATGTGATCAATATAAGTGAGATCACCGCTCAGCAATGATTGGATAAACCAGGTCATGTGACCAATACAAGTGAGATCACTGCTCAGCAATGATTGGATAAACCAGGTCATGTGATCAATACAAGGGGGTCATGTGACACTTACTTTTCATAAGTTACCATCCCACTTCCACTTCTGTGTGAAACAGTAATAATATAAACATTATAATTGATTGATGTTTACCATGTGTATACAATGAACTCATATGTTATGCATCAGCAATATCATTTCTGCTTAACCTACTGTTTGTTACCTTTCAGCTTAACATACTGTTTGCTACCTTTCTGCCTAACCTACTGTTTGCTACCTTTCTGCTTAACCTACTGTTTGTTACTTTTCTGCTTAACCTACTGTTTGCTACCTTTCTGCTTAACCTACTGTTTGCTACCTTTCAGCTTAACCTACTCTTTGCTACCTTTCTGCTTAACCTACTGTTTGTTACTTTTTTGCTTAACCTATTGTTTGCTACCATTCAGCTTAACCTACTGTTTGCTACCTTTCTGCCTAACCTACTGTTTGCTACCTTTCTGCTTAACCTACTGTTTGTTACTTTTCTGCTTAACCTACTGTTTGCTACCTTTCTGCTTAACCTACTGTTTGCTACCTTTCTGCTTAACCTACTGTTTGCTACCTTTCAGCTTAACCTACTCTTTGCTACCTTTCTGCTTAACCTACTGTTTGTTACTTTTTTGCTTAACCTATTGTTTGCTACCTTTCTGCTTAACCTACTGTTTGTTACCATGGAAAGCACATCACTACATGTATTATAATTGCCAAGAATTGTAAGGAAAAGTTTACAACAAACTTAACTTCACCATCTTATGATCAATGTTTTACTTAATTCTATTAGCTAAATATAATAATAGTGCAGTGATGTAAATTTTGAACATTGACTTGACATCATTTAAACTAATAAAATTTTCTATTGTCAATTAAATATAAATCAAGATATTAAAATCTAATAATTCATACTTGAAGTGTGATGTCATTTTGTTCAAACATTGCTACAAGTCTAATATTGACGGCATATTGGATGACAAATCTTTATTCTAATACTGTTAGACCAAAAATTACTGCTGTCTTTTACCAAATACTTGACGTATGTTATCAATAGCAATTTATTAATTGAATTAAAATTCTATCATTAATGTATCAAATTATCGCAGATTATCAAGTACTTTCACTAGTCTAATACAGCGGGGGTTCCAATAGCTTCTGAAACTGAGGGGTCATATTGATACCTTTTACTAAATTTTACGATTTATAGACAAATACTAAAATGACCCTTCTAACCAAAATAGGAAGGGTCAAAATGTGGCTTTCAGGAAATTTCAAGGGTCAAAACCCCTCATCCCGAATCCAATGGAACCTCTGCTAATACTGTAGTCTGATGTCATTTTAGTATTAAACCAATCTCTCCTGATACTCTTATATGATTGATTGACCAAAAAATTACCATTTTATTAACTTAAAGGTGCTGCCTCACAGAAATTTAAAGTGTTTCATCCTCCTGAAGAAGACCTTGTTAGGTCGAAATATTGAAAAATAAGAGTGATTTATCTACAAATAATATATTTCCTATTCTATTAATATTGTACCAAATTTTAGCAGATATTACTTACTTGTTACTAGCTTTAGTGTTGGCGTAATTCACCAACCATTCAATGATATCTTGATTCAAGTCACCTAAACGTTTAGCAAGTTCTTCAGCAGTATTCAATGATTCATGCACTTTATTTGAAGCTTCCTCTAGATCAATCTCTTGTTTCTCTTCAACGACTTCCTCCTCATCCAACTTCGAGTTCTCCAAGAAAAACTAAAACAAAAAAGTTTTTATATTTTTATGAAGGCGTAAGATGAAATATAAATATAAATTACAAAAGTAACACATATTAATTGTTACTGAATTGTTTTCATCTAGTTTGAATATAAACCAATCAGAATGCTGCATTCTGTAACAAGTCAGTCTCTGATTGGTTAATTCTAGATGTAGTTTAACATTAACCAATCAGATTGCTGCATTCTGTAACAAGTTAGTCTCTGATTGGTTAATTCTAGATGTAGTTTAACATTAACCAATCAGATTGCTGCATTCTGTAACAAGTCAGTCTCTGATTGGTTAATTCTAGATGTAGTTTAACATTAACCAATCAGATTACTGCATTCTGTAACAAGTCAGTCTCTGATTGGTTGGTTCTCTTCAACGACTTCCTCCTCATCCAGCTTCGAGTTCTCCAAGAAAAACTTAAAAAAAAGTGTTTAATATTACGATGAAGGCGTAAGAAGAAATGTAAATATCATATAAAATACAAAAGTAACACAAGTTAATTGTTATCAAATTGTTTTCATCTATCAACAAGAGGGCCCAAAGGGCCCTAGGGCGCTCACCTGTTGTAGCAGTACATGCAAGACCTATGGTTTGACCTAGTGACCTAGTTTTTGACCCCGGATGACCCAATATCGAACTTGAGCTAGATTTTGTTGTGATGATCATTGTGACCAAGTTTCATAAAGATTAGGTCAAAATTGTGACCTCTAGTGATTACACAAGGTTTTTCTATGATTTGACCTTGTGACCTAGTTTTTGACCCCGGATGACACAATATCAAACTTGACCTAGATTTTGTTGAGATGATCATCGTGACCAAGTTTAAGAAATATTAGGGCAAAATTGTGACCTGTAGTGACTGCACAAGGTTTTTCTATGATTTGACCTTGTGACCTAGGTTTTGACCCAAGATGACCCAATAACGAACTTGACCTAGATTTTGTTGTGATGATCTTTGTGACCAAGTTTCATAAAGATTAGGTCAAAATTGTGACCTCTAGGGACTACACAAGGTTTTTCTATGATTTGACCTTGTGACCTAGTTTTTGACCCCGGATTACGCAATATCAAACTTGACCTTGATTTTGTTGAGATGATCATTGTGACCAAGTTTAAGAAATATTAGGGCAAAATTGTGACCTGTAGTGACTGCACAAGGTTTTACTATTATTTGACCTTGTGACCTAGTTTTTGACCCAATATGACCCAATAACGAACTTGACCTAGATTTTGTTGAAATGATCATTGTGACCAAGTTTCATAAAGATTAGGTCAAAATTGTGACCTCTAGGGACTACACAATGTTTTTCTATGATTTGACCTTGTGACCTAGTTTTTGACACCGGATGACCCAATATCTAACTAGACCTAGATTTTGTTGATATGATCATTGTGACCAAGTTCCATAATGATTAGGCCAAAATTATGACCTCTAGTGTCTAAACAAGCAAATTGTTGACGGACGGACGAAGAGTGATCACAAAAGCTCATTCTGTCACTTTGTGACAGGTGAGCTAAAAAAAACCTGAAATTACTAACATTATTTCCCAAACTAATTAGGCTGGTTCTTGACCTTTATGCAAGTTTACAAGTTTCTTATGTAGAATATATCATTCCATGAGAAAGTTGTGACTTACCGGACCAGTCATTTTAATTTGTGCATAAAGTAATCCTCACATATGTTTGTAATACTCACCCCGCATGAAAACACAGGTCAAAGTTAAATATAGACATTATATCAACTTCAATATGCTAAAAACTACCAAACAAGGGAGGTAATTGTGTATCCATATCTTACTCTACCAAACAAGGGAGGTAATTGTGTATCCATATCTGACTCTACCAAACAAAGGAGGAAATTGTGTATCAATATCAGACTCTACCAAACAAGGGAGGTAATTGTGTACCCATATCAGACTACCAAACAAGGGAGGTAATTGTGTATCCATATCAGACTACCAAACAAGGGAGGTAATTGTGTATCCATATCAGACTACCAAACAAGGGAGGTAATTGTGTATCCATATCAGACTACCAAACAAGGGAGGTAATTATGTATCCATATCGGACTCTACCAAACAAAGGAGGTAATTGTGTATCCATATCGGACTACCAAACAAGGGAGGTAATTGTGTATCCATATCTGACTTCCAAACAAGGGAGGTAATTGTATATCCATATAGGACTACCAAACAAGGGAGGTAATTGTGTATCCATATCAGACTCTACCAAACAAGGGAGGTTATTGTGTATCCATATCTGACTTCTAAACAAGGGAGGTAATTGTATATCCATATCTTACTTTACCGAACAAGGGAGGTAATTGTGTATCCATATCAGACTACCAAACAAGGGAGGTAATTGTGTATCCATATATGACTACCAACCAAGGGAGGTAATTGTGTATCCATATCTGACTACCAAACAAGGGGGGTAATTGTGTATCCATATCAGACTACCAAACAAGGGAGGTAATTGTGTATCCATACCTGATTCCTCCAAACAAGGGAGGTAATTGTGTATCAATATCTGACTCCATCAAACAAGGGAGGTAATTGTGTATCCATATCAGACTACCAAACAAGGGAGTTAATTGTGTACCCATATCAGACTACCAAACAAGCCCACCAAACAAGGGAGGTAATTGTGTATCCATATCAGACTACCAAACAAGGGAGGTAATTGTGTATCCATATCAGACTCTACCAAACAAGGGAGGTAATTGTGTACCCATATCAGACTACCAAACAAGGGAGGTAATTATGTATCCATATCAGACTACCAAACAAGGGAGGTAATTGTGTTTCAATATCTGGCTACCAAACAAGGGAGGTAATTGTGTATCCATATCTGAATACCAAACAAGGGAGGTAATTGTGTATCCATATCAGACTACCAAACAAGGGAGGTAATTGTGTATCCATACCTGATTCCACCAAACAAGGGAGGTAATTTATAGCTACGTACCTGATTGACTTGTTGTAAGAGTTGCATTTTCTGTGAGCAAACATCTTGAAATCCTACAACAAACACTGTCACTTGCTGTTGATACTTTTTCTTCTTCACCGTGTCAGTGAGAATATCCTCAAGTTCTTTCTACAGACAGAAACATACAATTTACTACATGTATAAGACAATAAATTATTTTCTTTCTTCTTCTATCTATCCGTCACTCTTTGGCGAAAAAAAGGTCGCTTTTAATTATCCCCAACATTTCATTTATTTATACGATAAGTGTATTTCTAATTGGATTTGGTTTTTACATGTACTAGTCAATATGCAACATTGTTAGGTTTGTGGGGGATAATTCTCTGACCCCATACAACCAATAGACGGGAAAATAAACGGGGTTACCCTTCTGGGACCTGAATTTTTTTTTCCACAAGTTCTTTCTTCAGACAGAAACTACAAGAGATGTGCTTACACCATAGATATATCAGTGTTCAATGTTGTGCACAATTTAAACATGTATCTACATGTATATAGATACCCGTCAAAAGATATTTACCTTACCCTGACCAAAAAAGATAAATCTATGAGGGGTGATCAATATGCAGACGAATGCTCTAGTTTCTTTAATTTTCATTGTAAGCCTTTGAAACTTTCAGAATTTGTAAGCACATTTATCTCAAATTTATTCACCATTGGTCGTTGTTATTAACCAAAGTTTACATATACACACTTTGCTTAAGCAACAGGAAGCAGCCCAAACTATCTCATTTTCTAACATTGCAATTAAAATGTTGCTAACTATGATGTACGATTTGTGCATTTGTAATACGATGATTCACTGAAGGTTGAGTTTTAAATGTACAAAGATATATTATAATAATTAGATTGCTTCATTCTGTAACAAGCCAGTCTCTGATTGGATGGTTCTAGATGTAGTTTTAACATCAACCAATCAGAATGCTGCATTCTGTAACAAGTCAGTCTCTGATTGGTTTGTTTAAGATGTAGTTTAAACATCAACCAACCAGAATGCTGCATTCTGTAACAAATCAGTCTCTGATTGGTTGGTTCTAGATGGAGTTTAAACATCAACCCATTAGATTGATGCATTCTGTAACTGGTATCCTCATCTATATATAGATATATACTTACAATGTCACCTATATATTCAACATTTGGAGAGCCTCGGGGATTCTCGAACATGGTTTGTGTGGACATCTCGTAGGATACATATATCTGTAACATTAAAACAACCATACAAACAGTGATTCCAGGTTGATGTGTGACTTGTCACAGAATAATGATAAATAAGAGGAACAGTAAATAATTAATTATTTGCCGTTAATTTCAGTCAAAATAAACTTACTATAGTTCTAGTATTTTTCTATGTAAGTACAAAAAATCAGTCAAATCTAGGCTTATGATACCGTTCGGTTTCATCTTAGAAAAGATACTGTATCACAAAATATGGAAGTCACAAATAACAGATTCTGCACTTCTTTCAATCTCATAAGGCCTCCGCTGGTTTCTATAACTTGATGCAACCTACTGTTGGCTGGCCCAGATGTCCAATCTTGGAAGAGACTGGATGCAACCTACTGGTGGCTGGCCCAGATGTCCTATCTTGGAAGATACTTGATGCAACCTACTGGTGGCTGGCCCAGCTGTCCAATCTTGGAAGAAACTGGATGCATCCTCCTGGTGGCTGGCCCAGCTGTCCAATCTTGGAAGATACTTGAAGCAACCTACTGGTGGCTGGCCCAGCTGTCCAATCTAGGAAGAAACTGGATGCAACCTACTGGTGGCTGGCCCAGCTGTCCAATCTTTGAAGAAAGTGGATGCAGCCTACTGGTGGCTGGCCCAGCTGTCTAATCTTGGAAGAAACTGGATGCAACCTACTGGTGGCTGGCCCAGATGTCCAATCTTGGAAGAAAGTGGATGCAACCTACTGGTGGCTGGCCCAGATGTCCAATCTTGGAAGAGACATAATGATCTTTGCAAACTTCAATGAAGGGCGATATATTAATTTGATCAAAGTTGATACCGACATTAAATAATAACATATTTTTACTGACAGTTTTTTTTCTTACACTACCAATACATAAATCTAAAACCTGATGTTTCCTGAACAAAAAAAAACAATTTATAACTTTGGTATTCAATTAAATCTCTCTACAAGACACCTCCATACAGCCTATATAATCACACATACTATAAATATGTTATAAACTTCAAACCTAAGGCAAACATTTACTTCATATAAACATTACAAGACAAACTGTGTTAATCCACAACTCTATATACAGTACATTAAAACACCGGATCACAGGAACATTTGTAATCCGTGATATTCACTGGTACAGTCAGGTCTCGATATAACGACATCAAATTCGTTATACTGACATCATGTTTGGGGACAAAAATATTAAAACGCTCTTTGTATCAATTCAGTATACCAACATATTCGTTATAATGATATTTTTCTCGGAAACGAACAGTGTTGTTGTATCGAGAACTGACTGTATTTACCAGGGCTTTTTTTATAAATTGTACATTTATCAAAGTATATAGGGGCAGCTATCAAGTCCTTTCCCTAACAAGAAAATCTTTAAAATCATGCAGTTTTCCCCCCCAAAAAAATGTTTTAACCTCTACAGTGCACCCACGTTATAAAATATCAATCCCCCAGTAGATGTTCATAAGGCCCCATCCCCAAGGTTAGAAAAAAGCCATGTCATTAAAATCTTTTGAGGGGGTGAGGTGCCAGTATCGTATTGCAGTTCTTTATTGGACAATTTAAAAACTTAACTACAGATCAACTGGCTGGTAACCCAGAGATAGTCTCAGATGTACTTATGCTCAACATCAGACACATTAAAGGGACTGCCTCACAGATTGGTGTATTGCAAAAATAAAATAAAATTGTCAAATATGCGCATAATTTTGGTATAGTTGCCTGTATATCCCATAAACTACCATACTGACATCTAAAATAACTTGAGAAACTTCCACATTTTGTACTTATTTAGTATTTTTACATCATTTATTAATACCCTATAGAATTAACACTACCTATACTTAAATTGCCCGAAATTGTTTCGCATTTCATGAAAATGAAAACGAACCGAAAAACAAATCAAATACCTCACTGATGTTTACGCTGTAGTTTGTTGATGTTACAGTTCAATCACGTGTGAATTACATAATTCACAAAGAATGTTGGAAGGAAACTTAGCGCTTTTTTTTCAAGAAAAAAATACTCAGTGGGCGATATCGAGAGTGGTTTAAATTGCTTATTTGCACCAACTCTTTCATAAAGCAACCATCAGTGGCTTTCTAATACATCAATACTTGGTTAGGTTGGAAAATCACGATATACAAAAATTTTAGCCCAATCTGTGAGGCAGCACCTTTAAAGAACCAAGGTGTCTGTTCAGAAAGAGCAAGGGTATCTCTTCGCGATTCCTTGTCAGGCGCGTAGCTACCTGTACGCAGCTGCGTACACAAGCTTTTTAAAAAGTGAAAAAATAAATGATCGAAAAATGCAATAAAAACTGATGCCTAAGCCCTAAGGGGGTAAGCCTTTAGTATTTTCAGCATTTTTTAGAAAAACTTTGAAAGATTTATACGAAAAAACCTGGTTGTATCAGTAGAATAATGTGAAAGATGAAGCAAAAAAACAGACCAGAGACGTTCTAGCGAACAATTTTTTTCTGGGGGAGCATGCCCCCATACCCCCCTAGCCATTTTGCGTACACATTCAAATACTTCTAGCTATGCCCCATCTTTCTGTCTCTTCTCTCGAAGTAGGAGGGTCATTGGCAGATCTGGCTAACACTTATGTCTATCTCGGTCGATCGCCAACAAACAAGAAAACTTCTCCAAGAACCAAACAATTGTAGACAACAAACACCTGACAGTTACCTCACTTTTTTAACAAGGACCATAACTCTTGCTAAATCTTGATTTCATAAAATGCAAAACAAATTCAAAATTTCAGTCAAGTTTCATGATCAACAACACAACAGCCAAACTACAGACATTATACCAGTCAAACCGCACCCTAGCAAAACCTAACACTTGTCAAACCACACCTTGGCTAAACCATAAACCTGCCAAACCCAATCTGGCCGAACCACACATCAGCCAAATGCTCCAATAATTTGCCAATCTATTTATCTGGGTTTTTTTACCAGAAAACAGTGAGATCTCAATACAACGACGCTGTTTGTTTCCAAGAAAAATGTCCTTGTTTCGAATATGTCAGTATACTGAATTGATACAAAGAGCATTTTAATACTTTTGTCCCCAAATTTGATGTCAGTATAATGAATTTGTCAGTATATCGGATGTCGTTATATCGAGATCTGACTGTACCTCATAAAATATAAACACTGACCAACTGATCGACAGCAATAAAGGGGCCATAACTATAAATAGCAGGGGTTCTGGACAATCCTGAAAACGAGTTGCAAGCCTGTTTCAAATGTCATAAGCACACCCCCCACGCCAAACTCAATTCAAACATTGATCTATTGTTAAAATTCAGCGAATTTCAAATGACTGTAACTTTGTCAATTCTTTGAATTTTCTCATCAAATAACTTTCATTTTCTGCAAAATATTTCATTCTGGAATAATCCGGAATTGTAGGACCTCTTAAACACAAGTTACTTACATTGTCCACGCGGTCCATGACCTTGTCAAGTTCCTCTTTCGTCTCATCAGCAACTCGCTGCGCCAGAGAACGCGTGTTCTTGTCAATAATTGCCTTGGCCGGAGCATCTCCGCGGTCGATGATGGAAATACTACCAACGTAATTCATCTTTCGTGTTTATATGCTACTCCAGATTTATTCTGAAATGAATACACATACACAAGTACATGAATCGCAGGAATTAAAAATTGTGTTCATAAAATATCACAGCAGTCAATCTATCATAAATCGTTCTATATACATGAGCCAGTCTCCAGTAAAACTTGGCTTAGTGACATCACAGCGTATAAACCTAATCACTGTATGACTTATTGGGGGACTATACAATTCAACTTGTATGCCTTATTGCGATAACCTGAAGTAGACTTGTTTATACACTGTGGACGTTACATAATAGTATTCACCATATCGACATTACGGGATAAAACCTGTATTCCGGGATTACGGAATTAACTGAGCCACAATATGCGAGCTGTTTCGAATGTATGTGGGGGGGGGTTGCTTATAGAGCAACCAGGTACAATATGTGCAATTATTTTTGCCAAAAGGAAAGAATTTCTAAAAAGTCTTACTTGAACACAATGACAACACAATTTTACAACCTTGTTGGCATTCTTTTTTCATACGAAATATATTTAACTTAAACAATCAGTATATTTTCTCCCCGTCGGTGCCGAGCTTCGGAAGCGGCAGTGTGGAATAAAATGCAATATTTTTTGCTAAATCTTAATAACAAAAGATGTTTAATAATGATAATATGCAATAACTTTTTATACATATTTCATATCTAAATGTTGAAAAAAGTATAATTTGTACTCTCTCCCTAATATGCCGTCAATTGACTGGGGGCCCCCTGACCGTTTAATGCCAGATTCCGGAAAAAAGTTTCATCCTGTAATGTCGATATCGAGAATGCTAGATTTTTACACAAGAAATATTCGTTACTTAATTGAAAAAAATCAATATTAAACATTATTTAAACATATACTCAGCGCTTCACAATAACATGACGCACTAGGATTCTAGAGCTTGGATTTAGTCATAAAAGACTGACTTGACTATTAGCAAGAGCACTCATTGCCCATGAGACCGACAATCAGAGCTTCAGTTCAGCTGCGTATTGGGGTAATTATCCAATTAATTTTCTTAAAAACCCAATATATTTTGAGAGTAAGAAAAAGCAAAGACAATCTGAAATACCCAAAATGAAAATAATGTTATAGTGAAAAATAGTACATAAAAGATCATTACCCTATGAGTTTTATTAAATACCCAATTAGAATTTGTCAAAACAAAATTAAAATTGAAACTTGGAGGTAAAATACCCGAAGGACTAAAACCTTATCTGTAGCTCTGCTGATTATACATGAGTTTTCAATTTTGATCTTAACATGGCTTCACAGTGAATGTCTTTCAGGTAGCAAAGTACATCGTCTCACTGTTCCATGATTTGTGATGGATGGCTGAGAAATTTTATGGATTGAATTTATATTCCTGCTCATGAATGTAGATCACTGAAGACCAATCAGCAGTAAAAATTACTTTATAAATAATAATTTTGGTGTTTTGTATATTTTGTCTAATGCATTTGAATCTCAGGCCTTACGCTGGCTCAAACTGTTGCCCAGCAGCTGATGGGAATAAGGGTGTAACGATATATTGAATTTGTTTGGTCTTGGTATGGCTGGTCCAAAACGGTACGGCCTCTACCCATTCTCCAGTCTGCAGCAGTTACTTCCCCTTTCAGAAGAGATGGGTCTCTCTTTCAAACTTGCACATGGTATTCAGACAACATTAATTTTGCTGTTAAATGAACTTAATTTCTTTTATTTCTGTATTATAAGTGCATTCTTGTGTTTAAGTAAACAAGTGTATCAACATATCATTTATTTTGTAAAGTTATTTTTAAAATTATTTTTATCAAGTAATCTGAAAATGCTTCAGAAAAAGATTGTTTCCACTGTCAAGATTGGTTTGGTTACTGTAACTTACAAATATTTTGAACTGTGGGTAAAATTTGAACATACCGGGAAACTAATAATAGTTGATTGCATTAATGAAAATGATCACAAAGTTTAGTTTAAATTGCTTCACTTAGAATGCATGCATACATGGTGTTGTCAGTTGTCACACAAGTAAAATAAGTGAAAACTGCTTATTAACTTCATTAATTTTAGTCGATAGTTTGAGCAAGGAAAATCTCCTGCATTTCATTGAAATCTCCTGCATTTACATCACCAATCTCCTGCAAATGGTTCTGCGAAACCTGGCATGTATGTACACTCCGTATCATAATATGTATCTTATTGCAAGGTGAGCGTATCGTTACACCCCTACATGGGAAAGATTGAGTTTCTATTGCATTCTGCTTAGATTTCATTCATTCAAGCCTGTATCCACCCTTACAGACTTTGTGAGAGTCTCTATAGATGTACAAGTATGTACCTCGATGCTGATTAAATTCATGCCTGTCACTTTTAGGAATAGTTCTTACACTGTATATCGGTCAACTTTAAGCACAATTTCAACTCCTGCTCACAATACTAGGCCAAATCCTTAGCATTTCAAATATGAGCTCACAATTTTTATTTTGGAAATCAGGAAATCAATAATTTGACTTTTGATGAGTAATGATCAGCAACGTTAATAATTGTTCCTGATAACAGGTGACTATTAAATAAAAGGTACATGTAGGCAGATACAATGTAGTTATTTTATACACAATCTTACTGACCCTATGCAAAGAATACGATAGATGGAAAAGTAACTTCATTTGACCATTATATCGCTTATATAGGCCGCCATATTGGAATGAAATCGGCGATCGGCGAACTTGTAAGTGATTTTCCCGATGACGCTATTTTTATGGCTAGTCGCCGCCATCTTGGATATGTAAAGCTTTTAACCTGCGAAATATTTGGATTAATTTAAAGCAACCCTTGGTCAAATTTAGCAAAGGTGGGTTTTGATTGCGTCCATTATTTGTTTGGAATGTTGTAGTATGAATAATCCGGACGATTCATCTGTCAATTATGAAATAAACCAATTTTTCTGTGACCTTTCCGGGTCGATGATTTTTCAATCGGCGGTTCTGGATTGCTTCCAAGATTTAATTGTCTGATCCCCAAGGAATCTTATTTACGGCTTTTGTTCTTATATATTGTTATTTTTTGTAATCTTTGGGATGTTCTTTATCTGTTGTAAATGATGAAATCACCTCGTTTTGGGGTTTTAACACAAAAACAAGATTTCTGTTCGACACAACCGATAATTACCAAAGCGCGCGCGCAATGCATTATTGGTATTCAAGTCATAATTGGGCTATTTTTAGACATGCCTACAGGCATAGACACTAACCATTTTGGCCACTGATCCGACAGAGCAAAAGCGCCCAATTTGTAAATAGGAATTTTCACTTGTCCTTCTGGATTTTCACTGGTCTCGGTTAGTGTCGAGCCCTGGCCTATCCATGTGTGTATGATCTTTGCCGTATGAGAATTTCACAACTGTTGATCAACTGTTCAGAATTTTATCAAACATTGTACCACAAAATACAACATGCATGGATATTCAATTAAATTCCAATTACCAGTCATTATCCAATTTGTTCAAATGTAATTCCTGTGTGCAAATAAAACAATTATATTAATGTGGCTCAAGTCAGTATCAATAGAATATTTTAAATAAAACCAACAATTTACCAACATCCAATATAGTAGCTTATAATCATGTGTGAGCTTAGAATCACTCACATCCAGGATGTGAATATCCCAAACTTTAATCCTCAAACTTCAAAAAGATCATACCAAAGATCTAAGATAACATATTTGATCAAACTTACAACTGATATATCCACTAAGCCAATAAACGATACAAAAAGTACTGTATCAATGATTTTCCCACTAAAAATAAAGTAAAAATTATCGACAACATAAAGTTGATAAACTGATTTGTCGTGGTTTGTTTACATTTGAACCTGATTTGTCATTTAAATATTTGATCATGAGCTAATACCTCCGCGTTACAGGGTAAATATGATTTCTTTAGATGAACAGTATGATGTGTACCTATTGTCAGCTCACAATACACAAAGAAAAGTAAATATTTACATTATTTCAGTTTGCTTCCGTAAAATAATCGATGGCCGACGCCATTTTGAATGAAATGAGCACTTGATTGGTTCACGTGACGTGTTGCCATACAACACCACGCGCTGGTTTGGTCTATACATTGTATACCGATAGAGTAAACTGTATCGTTGTCGTCTCGGTGGATATTTCTACGGAATGAATGTCTACATTTCTTGGTGTATACTTTAAGGTAACTTATCAGACACCCGTACACTTTTCTACAGTGCTATAAAACTAGTAATGCACAGTGTGCATTTAATGTGCAAAATTACGTAGGAGAGGCTGGGACACTCTGGGACATGGGGCACTCTTAGACAGCGGCGGTTTTGAAATATTTTTGTATTTAATTTTGATTTAATCATAAGCCTACGATAAAATACTTATTTTTGTCAATAGCTTCATCTCCAAGCGGTTCATGACAACAATTAAGGTATAATATATGTGCCTCCTCGATAGCCTAGTGGTCGAGCGCCCGCTTCAAGTGCCGCGAGAAGGTCCCGGGTTCGACCCCTGGTCGCGTCATATCGAAGACGAAATAAAAAGGGTACCAGATATCCCCTTGCATGACGCTCAGCATATAAGGGAAACTGGCTTCTGTTCTCTCATGCGCTCGTGGCGATGGATGACATCCGGAATGGGGTGTCGGGAGTGATTGATATTAGTTGGAAAAACTTGTTTCACGACCTTAAATAAATTAGTATAAACTAGAGGATACCAAAAAAAAATAGAGAAAAGGTATAAGCCTAGTGAGTAAAATGTGTTTTAATCTCGAAAGTGAAATTACAAAAAAGTAAATTGATTCTAGATATACTGCTTTCAAGTTCTTTCAGCTTGAAGAGTATTTTGTATATTTATAGTTTTCGCTGACCATACATTAATAACATATTCGTAATAAACCTCACTCCGTCACTCAAATGACCTAGTACACAATTAACCTGCCACAATAATAACAGTGTTTTCTATTTTCAAAATATGCATCGCTTCAAGGTATACACTTGCAGGGATGCTTTGCCAAGCGTTCGAAAGCGTTGCAAACCAAGCAGAATAGTTCGAAACAACGTCTTACGCCGGATACACAGCAGATTGTTCCTTCTTGTGAGTATCTGCAGCACTACCACGGGAAGCCTGAAAGCATTTATAGTATTCATATATCATGGCCTACTTAACATTCTTTACAGGCAGCGATCATCAGTTCTAATGTTTCAAGTCTAGATTTTCCTGCCAAAAGACAAAAACGCTTCTCGTATATATATATATGCCAGAAATGTGACTCCTCTTTTAGAGAGGAACTACAACACCAAAACAAAACAAAAACAACGATGGTGATATTGCAAAAACAAACTAGTGTATTTATTGCATACACCCATACGGGGCATGGGAAGTGGGGCATGGGAAGTTCAAAGTTGAAAGGCAAATGCCCCCCCCCCCCCCCGATGTCAATAAAACACAATTTAAGAAATAGCATACTGCGGCTCTAACGCATTAATTACATTAAAATTTTATACTAGGAATTGTTATGATTTCTTGTTGACCGATAAAAAACGCTCCACAATTTTCTTTTTCTTTTTACAAACCCTACTACTATTAGCACACTGCCTTACGCGTCCCAAAACTACTTTTGCTTGATACATTAAGTACTATACAGATGCGTGTAACGTTACTCGTTTTAATGGATTCATTTCGATTATATCGTGTAAACGAGGTTCATTCAATAAATTCGTAGACTGGGTTAATCATTTCAAAACGTAATGTCAAAGAGAAATACAAACTACATCACATTAAACTACAGCCTTTTGGACACAAGTTGTGCAAAACTTATTGCATAAAACAACACATTTTATAAGAAATTATGGCTATTTAAAATAAGAATACCACCTTACCCAGGGTGACGAATCAACGGGATTTACGCACGGATACTGAAGGGAGCTAAGTCATCGGTAAGACCTGTTTTTTGCCAATATCTTTACTTGTTCGTACACGATTCTTAATATTTTTCAGTGCATAAAAGACAGATAAGCTTGCAAACTTTAAGGATTCTCTTCCTAATTTGGACGTAATCGTTGGCCAAAATTGACGAGTAAAGAAACTGATGTAAACAATCGTGCTGCAGGCGACGTGAAATTGCATTTTCCATTTCAGTTTACCGTAAAATTTTGTATTTAGTAGGTTAACTGTTTGTCAAACCTTTCGATATATGGCTATCTTTATTCATAATAAATTGACGTTTCTGCATGATTAAAGTGACATTTGGAGAAATGCTGTTGTAAACGTGAATTTAGAGATTGCTGTTGTAAACCTGACAATTTTTCAAAACACAAAAGGTTAACACGACCTATATACTAGTAAGACATCCATGATAATGAATTTACTTACTAACATATCAATTATTTTGCAGATAGTATGTCATGGAAAAGCGACGAAGATAATAATTGTCGTTGTGTCGGATGTGGAGGATGTTTACAGCCACGTCCCAAATTCTAATTAAGAACGTATGGTTGACACCTTGGATGAAGTCACGAGCCGGTTAAATTGAAGTAATAATCTATACCCGTTATGGCGATTTCTCAATCACCAATAAAACATGCTTTAATATATCCACCAGTGTGGAGTTATGTCACTTAATTAAACTGCACAAAGTGTGAACACACAGAAACAGAAGGTGCTTATGGAAATATTCAATATCGAATTGAACAAATCTTAGACAGCAACAATCAACATGATACTGTCGATAGCTGTTTCAGTCATATCACTGGTTCAAAAGATCTTAGTTTTCTGTGTTGGTTCTTCTAATGTATTGACTGGAACCATGGGAAATGTGTACAAGGAAGGCATAGAAGGAAAGCACAATGAAGCTTGGAAACAACTAGCAAAACCAAACATGACAAATGTGTCTATTGATATGATAGAGACTATACTTGAACCGATGTCAGTTCCTGTGGCAGTTGCACACTTCATGGAGACAGTTGAAAACCAGATGAGAGTTCATGCAGATGTACTCGTATGTGAGGCTGACTTTTGCAGATGGTGATAAGCGGATAACAATTATGTTATTACGTGCAAAAGAAAGGGTAACAATGCCCTTTAGAAATCGGTTCACAGCCGGATTGCCGGGATACAAATCAAGCGCACTAACCACTGCAGCATCTAATAGATTACAGACTGCTGTTTTGTATATGCCAAGTGTCACAGTAAAACCTCACTACTAAGACCGCCATTGGTACGTTGAAAATGCACTTATTATAGATTTGGTCTTAATATTAGAAGTACACAACTGTGAAATCGTGGAAAGTAACCTACAGAATTATGGTCTAGGTTTTGCGATGGCCTTTAGGTGATGTTTTACTGTTCATGTTTGTTTATGAGATATATAACTATGACACTTGTTTATGTATTAGAATAAGCTTATTACTGACACACATATTATTTATACAGTAAAAGTTACATATACATGATCAGTATTTGACATACATGTAATAAATAAAATTAATAGCAATAAAGTTTTAATGTTTTTTCGCCATAGAATTTTGAATTCACAAATGCCATTTGTGAGCGGTCTCCTTCACCAGTGGTGTATGCACATTGACTAGACTGTTAAAAGCTGTTGGAATACAAAATAATGAAAAGGGTACATGTTGTAAACTTTCAAAGATATAAATTCCAAGAAATTCCCTCTGGTATTTCTGTTGATTGGATTTTACAATATTTTTATATTTCTTCAGATAAACGTTCATGCAGCATAGAGATGTATTAATCATGTTAAATTTAACCTAACACGTAAGTCCAGTGCTTGTAATATTCAGTCGCAGCTTCATCAATTGATTAGCATGTTACTGTCAAGCCAGCTAGAATAATAGTCAAATAGTAGCATCCATTTTCACTAACAGGTGCCTGCTAGGAATGCTGTTTACAACAGCATCTGCATGTAATAATTATTAATATCATAAAATCTGCCTGTCTATATATCATGACCTAATGATCAAGATATAGTAACATGGTGAACGGTTACCGGTAATAGTTTTTGTTATCTGGGATGTACATTTATTGCTAATGAGTGATTATGTTCTGTGCCCTATCCCTCAAATAAATTTCAAAAAGACAGCTCCAAACCGTAATTTTATAAATAAATAAGAGCCCAAATGTCATACAATACGCCCGCCTGGGGCATAGTGAATGAAAATAAAATAATTCAACTTGGCCTATTTCGCATTGTTTTGGTATTTAATAGATCATAACACAAGAAGGCCTTGGATGATTTGGACTATACTTTAACTTGTTCTAGATATTATGCTCATAAACAATGTCAACAAGTTTGAAGATGACCAAATGAAAACTGTTTGAATGAGAGTACAGACAAAGAAATTTTCATTTTTTTGGTAATTAAAGGACCATAACCCAAGAAGGCATGATCTGATTCGACCTTCAATTGAACTCGGTCTAGATATTATGCCCATATACACTCAACCACTTTTCTAATTGGTCACTTCAAACCCAAAATACCTTTAACTGTGATAATATTATTTGATGGCGAAAATGCAAAATTTATCGCATGACTGACCACTCATATTTTGGCATAACGCGTTTGTGTGCAAAATATCGTCAAACATTATGATCAATGTTGAACGTATTTGGGGTTTGAAAAGTGACCAATTAGAAAAGTGGTTGAGTGTACATTGTCACCAACGTTGAAGATAAGCAGACGAAAACTCTTTGAACTAGAGAACAATGTCAATTTTTTTGGTAATTATTTAGGACCATAACCCAAGAAGGCATTGGCTGATTTGCCCTATACTTGCGCTTGGCCTAGATATCATGCCCATAAACAATGTCAACACGTTTAAAGGCGATCCTATGAAAACTGTTTGAACTAGAGTACAGACAAGGCCAATTTCACATTTTTTAGTAATTGAACAACCATTACACAAGAAAGCCTGGGCCGATTTGGCCTGTACTTGACATTGACCAAGATATCGTGCATTAAACATTAATTATGCATTATAAACATTGTCACTAAGTTTGAAGACGATCGGGTGAAAACTGTGTTAGTTAGAAGTACAGACAAATTACAGGAACTGAAAAATATGTCACTGAAATTTTATAATCATGAAACTGTTTTATCTTGAAATTACTACTTCCTTCCGGGAAATTAATCTATACATAAAATTACATTGTATATGAATTGGCTTGAACGCACATGAAGGGCATGTTACATTGACTTTATAACTGCAAACAGAATAATAAGTTGAACCGTAATGGTTTACACGTTGCAAACAGCATCTTACTTTAATCAGGTTTACGACAGCAAAACTTGAAATGTTGACAAAGTTTCCATTTTACAACATACATGCATTTAATGTTTTTCGAACACTTATGGCATACAAAATATACTTTGGACTTCACTATTTGCTTACAAAATCAACTCAATTGCGATGAAATGTTTAAAAATCATAAATACACGTTGCGTGCAGCATACAGTCTACGGCGAATTCTCAACATGTCATATTTTGGCGTGTTTATTAGAGTTTTGAGGAATATTTAATATTGGCATGACGAGCAGCGTAAGCTGTCTTAAGCTGTCTTTTATGCGCTACGAGAAAATGAAAAACAAGGTCATTTAGAAGGTTTATTTGCAAAAAAAGTCACTTACCGAGCTTGTTGACATCTATGAATTTGCACCGGGAAACCCCATAAAGTCACGTGATTCGTCACACTGTTTAATATACCGAAGGAGAAACTCACATGTGCTCCTTTACTTGCTCATCCGGATGTGGAAGGAGGCGAGTTTATCCTTGACTGTTATGCTAGCTCTTCATCTATTGGACCGGTCCTTTTGCATGAGCAAAATAGATCAGAAAGGGTGATAGCTTACACCAGCCAAACATTGAATCCAGCAGTGGTTTTCTTCACAAAGTATTTTAAGCTTTACTTACTTGGAATACATTTTACAGTGAGGTCATATCATGGTTCTTTACGGCGGTGGAGTCGTTTCAAAGAGTCTGGTGGTCAGATTCAAAGACGGACTGAACAACTAAGTCAGTTCAAGTTTGAACATGTCCATCGTCCTGGTATGAAACACAGGAATGCTGAAGTTTGTCAAGAGTTTCTCAATGTGAGCAGACATTATATCGGCAGTGCCAATTGCCTCTCACAAATACTCATATCGAAGGTGGAGAAGGAGCCTAACCAGAAGGAGCCACGATGTACCATACCATTATGACACAACAGGAGACACTGACCACATGTGTGTAGGAAAAGAGGACATTTCGTACGAGCTCCCATAACTTTAAATACCAAGAACTGCATATCAGGGAGATATGTTTTAGAGTACTTTTATCAGGAAGATAATTTTTGTGTACATGTCAGGAAAACATTCTGAAACATTGAAACATTTCTGCCGAGTGCTGCCTCTCTTTTCCGTGTTTTCATTATATAGTATGTACAATGTAACGTAAAACAGACCTGCATTCATATGAATAAGCTCACCATCTCCCATCTGTCAAATCTTCATCAAAACGCTGGTCCACATTTTATTTACCATCTCACATATGTTGTTTTACTTATTCTATATACGTGTATGTGTGTGTGTATGTATGTGTGTGTGTGTGTGTGTGTGTGTGTGTGTGTGTGTGTGTGTGTGTGTGTGTGTGTGTGTGTGTGTGTGTGTGTGTGTGTGTGTGTGTGTGTGTGTGTGTGTGTGTGTGTGTGTGTGTGTGTGTGTGTGTGTGTGTGTGTGTGTGTGTGTGTGTGTGTGTGTGTGTGTGTGTGTGTGTGTGTGTGTGTGTGTGTGTGTGTGTGTGTGTGTGTGTGTGTGTGTCTGTGTGTGTGTGTCTGTGTGTGTGTGTGTGTCTGTGTGTGTGTGTGTGTGTGTGTGTGTGTGTGTGTGTGTGTGTGTGTGTGTGTGTGTGTGTGTGTGTGTGTGTGTGTGTGTGTGTGTGTGTGTGTGTGTGTGTGTGTGTGTGTGTGTGTGTGTGTGTGTGTGTGTGTGTGTGTGTGTGTGTGTGTGTGTGTGTGTGTGTGTGTGTGTGTGTGTGTGTGTGTGTGTGTGTGTGTGTGTGTGTGTGTGTGTGTGTGTGTGTGTATGTATGTATGTATGTTTGCATCAAATATTTTTTAAGATGATAAAAACTGAAGTATATCTTCTCTTTGTTATGTTTTCTGATACGAGTGTCTGAAACCACGAATTAAAATGTAGATGTTAGTTATCGTACATTGTCATATAAGTACTATAGTGCACAGACAATCCAAAGCCACACAGAAACGACGGCAGCGCCAAGCCATCCACGCAAGAGTCAGACATAGAACGAACCATCCACATCCCCAAAATTGGATATTTCAAGCAAGCCTATACCTTGTACCTTGTCCTGTAATGTCCTTCTTAGACACTAGAAGCACATCTTCCAGCAGTAGGAAGATTCTGGTTGATCTGTAGATCACATAAATTTCACAGCACACTTAATCCAACAGGGAATAATAGCACAACACCATTCACCACAATATCTATCTACGCATGCCTATTTACAACATCAATGCAGTTCAATATGCTCATTAATATGTTTAAACGTTTGTGTACTATGGGAGCTTATCGCGTACTATTGCTTGTGCAATCTTGTCGCGATATATTTAGGCAGTTTAGAGTCTGACAGTCTTTAAGGGCATTTCCATTTAGCTGGAGAGACCGTTTGCGATGTAGGCAGCTCGCGAGGCTTTGACTGAGTCGCTCGACGTGTATAGTTTTCTCTCGACCTAAGGAAATGTAGGAAGTTAGACTGTTATGTGTACAATCCAATATAAGTTGTAAGAGATGTCCTTCTGACTGGAGTCTTCCAAAACTGCCTGGTGTGATCTCCTCGCACATCTGCTGAAGGGTGTTAATATAGTTTAGCCTAATGTCAGATAGAGTAGGACATTTCAGGACAAAGTGCTCCAGGTCTTCATCGCCTGTTCCGCAAAGAAGACAAATAGTGGATGTGGTTGAACCATTAAAGCGTGCAGCCTTTGTTTGTAGGATGTATGTGCCGGTTAGTAGTCGGGCTTTGATTTCCGCCTTTCTAATCTCATGGCTTTTGGATTTGATACTTTTTCATAGATTATGTGGATTACTGACTGGATTGTCTTGTATTTGGAGATACTTGACAGTAGATCTATCTTCTTTCTCTCTGTCCCATAATGTCTTCCAGTATACATTTACTGCACGTTTGACGGTTCTGCTCCATTCCTTCTTCGCAGGGGTGTTGTTAATAAGTTCCTGGGGGCTCGGGAGGTCTAACTTCTCTAGTGCCCTCACTGCTTTGCTGAGGAGGCCATCTTTGGACTCAGTACCAAGGGCTATCTGTTGCCTTAGTATCTGGTATTCGCATGTTCCTGGTTGTCTCAGGATATTCATCATGAGAGAGAGCACATTTCGGTCCAACACGGTCTCCACAGGTTCTGCTCCTAGTAGTATATATGTAGCAATGTTGACTGTATGCTGCGGAAGTGCCATGAGGTGCTTGAATATTCGTCTCTGGACTACTTCGAGCTTGGAGAGGTCATCCTTCAAGAGGCGAAACACTTCAATGTCGTATGTGCATCTTGGGATTGTATAGGTCTGCCATAGGTGAAGTGTCACCAGTGGCGTTAGACCTCTTCTTGCAGTAAGTGCTGGACCCAGCATAGCATACATCGTCCCCATGCCTGTTTGTGTTCTCTTATCGATGTCAATGGAGTTTCTACTGTTTCGGATGACTCCCAGGTGTTTCGCTCCGTCGACCACATTGATTGGTTTAGAGTCAAGTGTGACCTCAACCGGATCTTTGTGGCCGTACCTGATGACTTCGCACTTCTCGGGGTTTATCTTGACTAGGTCCCTCTTCGTGATGCCATCCACGATATCGAGCATACCCTGGAATTCTTTCACAATGTTTGCCAGTAGTGCGGTGTCGTCAGCGCATGTAGGAGCAGGAACCCTGATCTGGCCTATGTTGGCACCAAGTGTGCTGCTCGTCAGAGTGTTTAATAACTCGTTGTGGTACATCTTGTACAGGCTTGTTGACAACTTAGCCCCCTGCATCGTGCCTTGTAGCATGTGGAACCCATCCGATAGCCGGTTTTGCCACTTGACCTGCAGTGTTACGTTTCTATTAAGGTTTCTGAGTAAAATCCATAGGTGCCCTTTGATCCCAAGATGATGAAGTTTTGTGAAAAGAATTTCGTGGTTAACTCTGTCGAAAGCTTTCTGAGCATCGAGTGTGGCTAAAAAGAAGTGAGGTTTTGGATGTTCTGTGACTCTCGATAGTTTCAGTGATAATGAAAGCGGCATTAAGGGATGAACTCATATCTGTGAAACCTCTCTGCAAGGGGTTCTGTTTGCTACTAAAAATTCTGTCTACCTTGTCTTTCAGGATGCTCTCTATGATCTTTGAGATGACACTAGTAACCACTATTCCTCTGTAGTTTCCTGTCAACATCTTATCCTTGCCTTTCTTATGGACTGGAGTGAGAACTCCTCTTTTCAGTGTTTCGGGTATGTCTAGATCTTGGAATATCTGGTTTATGATAGTTACAAGTGGCTCAGTTACTTCTTCTTTGGCGTACTTGAAGTTTTCGGCCGACAGGCCTGCGACATCAGGGGATTTTCCTGAGTTCAGGTTATGGATAGCCTTCCTAATATCTGCGTCTGTTACTGGGGGCAGTGTGTCCTGGTTCCCTTGTTCCATCTCCTCTATTCTGTCATTCTGGAGTTTTGCCAGTTCAGCTCTACTGGGTGTGTCTGTGTCTAGACCGGGAGCCTCTGGAGTAGCACGGTTCTGAAAGTGGGTCTTCCAGGCTTCAAGTACTTCATCTTCCTTATGGACTTCTCTACCATCCACTTGTAGCATGTCTGTATTCCTGTCCTTGCGTTGATTTTTAACTAGTTTGTGAAAAAGTTTGCTGTCATTTTGTTTTGCGTTCATTAGGTCATTGACGTGTTTATCTCTACATCTGGCGATGGCTTGTCTCTGGAGTCTACGAAGCTGTTTCTTCTGTATATTCATCTCAGCCTTGAGATCGTCCCTTACTCTACCAGTATACTTCCACTGCCCAAAGAGAGCTTTTGATTTCTTTGATGCGGCCCCGATTTCTTTATTCCAGATGCCTCTTCCTCTGGGCTTTACATTCTTGGTCTTTCTGTAGTTTGGTACCGCGGCTTTGCCCGCTTGGTGGAGTGCTGTGGTGAGAGAGTTAAGGTTTTCCTCTGTGGATTTGGTACAGATTACTTGCTTTATACTATATACTCACTCCGCAATGAATGACACACTGTGGACTTCGAATTATGTGCATAATTAGCCATAAAGGGAGGTAATTATAAATGATAAAACCTTATTTGGCTTCGATCATTGTATTATATGTTGTTCGTGCAATGTTATTACTACAGAGTTTGTAAATATATCGTTAAAACATAAGTTCCTACCAAACACATGTTTACGAGATAACTTTATACCTGTTATGTCATTTTCTTCGGTCGTCTTGTTTGAAGTATGTTACTTCCACTGTTTTATTGCCATACTGGACCTGTATATTATACACTGTATGTCCATGCACATTAGAATGCGTCGCGACGTTGTTTATAGTGACCGCCAATTATTATTGTAATGTCATGCCGGGACGACGACCCATATTGAAATTCAGAAGTTTATTTCTGCTGACTTTTTAAATGTGCTCCTTGTACAGTTGAAACAATTCAGAATTAACACACCATCGTTGTTGTTGTTGTAACTGTTATGACCACAACGTCCAAATTGAGGTACAGAAAAAGAAACGTAACGTCAACGGCGCCGGGCTTTAACATATGCGTTACGTCATCATGACGTCATAATTCTCGCGTCGTGACGTTCTAATTTCGACGTTATTTTTCCAATTAAGCCAATTACGGAACACATTTAAGAGGAATTGAGGCATATAATAAACAGAAAATTTATGTATTTTGGCCGAAAACACGTCACGCACACCAATGTATTGTGTCATTGCAAAATTATTACGTATATCGTCAGAAATGCTCTGTTCACATGCCATACTACATTTTCGTCTGTTTTTGTCAATCAGCAATTTAAACTTCAAATTGAATCACACAAAGCATTTTGTGTTGAGTATACGTATGTCATTATACTTTTATATGGACCTGTGGCCGTGTAATGAAATAAATGTAAAAACAAAGATTTAAAAAGAACTTATCTGTAAAGGAAATCTGTAAACGCCGAGCAGTTGAATATGTCACGGTGTTAAGATGATTTATCTGAAAGAAACCCAAAGGGCCCAAAGTAATATAATTGGAACAAAGTATTCACTACCAGCCCCCTGTGGCAAATCAATATACATAGTATTATATGGTATGGACTCACAACATAAACTACTTTATATTTGGTTATAAAGTGTGGTTTGACCATGATCATTTGTTTAGATATTATTATTTACGGAGAGACATCTCGTACGTACACCCGCCACGTGGCATAGATTACGCTGTTTTGAAACAAATAATTTGCACCTACAGTACCCTCCAAAAGTCCTTGGACAAACCTCAAAATTCTCATTAAGTGACAAATTTTCTTTAATTATTCAATAATTGATACAAAACTCCAAACGTTCCATTGGTTCGAAATGAGAAGTTATAAATACTGGCAATTAATCAAAACTCGGTGTAAAAACTACTTTAAATAATTTAATACCTCGATATTCAACCTATTCTGTAAAGGTGCGATATAATGGTATGACGACAACAAGCAACCATTCTGATCGTGCTAGAGCAGGGCGATTCCGGGTTTCTAACCAACGTGATGATAGGCTGTTGGTACTTGCTTCACTGCAAAACTGGACAGTGACAGTGAATGCGCTTCGTCAAGACTGGTAGACAACAAATGTATTTGCTTCTGCAAAAACAGTGGCGTTATTTACATTAGGCAGAACTTTATGTTTATCTGGCAGTAAAGATGCCTTTCCTTTCACCAAGACACAGACAATTTGTTTGAACCTTGCCAGAGATCATGCTAACTGTTCTTGATTGGCCAATTGTCTTCTCAGATGAATCAAATTTTAATTTATTCCAAAGTGATGGACGTGTCTATGTACGAAGGCATTTTGGTGAACAGTTGAGAGATGACTGTGTTAGTAGTCACACAGTGCCATTTGGGTTGGAAGTGCGATGACAAGGATAGCAATGAGTTACAGAGGCACTGGATTTCTGTCTACAGTTAAAGGCAGATTAAATTTTAGCAGGATACATCAGCTCATTTGTTCGGGGTATTACAATAACTTAATTTACCAGGATGATGGTGCTACCTGATGCGTCTTTAAAATCGAGTATCATTGTTGCTTGTGTGTTAAATGTATATCTAAGAAAAGAATGAATACATAATACAAAAGTATTTGAGGTATATTCTTGTAAGTTCGAAATGAATTCCATATGCCCGGGCCAATTGGAATATTTTCGCATGCTCTTAATTAACCTATTTCGTTGGAAATAAAATACATATTGAACTAAAAACATGACCACAGTGGACGATAGGGCGCAAGAACATGAAAACAAGAGGACCATGATGGCCCTGAATCGCTCACCTGAATCACCTTGCTCATGATAAATTTTATATATGAAACTGTAGCCTCTTAAAGAAGACAAGTGCCCTTAATTTGAGAAAGGACATTATCAGGATGCTACAGACCAAATTTTATGAAGATCCATCAAGCGGTTCAAGAGAAGAAGTATTTTTAAAAAAAATCTATATATCTCATATGTAAAATTAAGGGAGGCATGGGGTGGGGCCAATATTGAGCCAGGGGTCACAATTTGAGCAATCTCGGTAAAGGCCCAACAGACAATGCTACTAGCAAAATATCTAAGCTCTATGCCTTGTGGTTCCAGAGAAGATGTCTGGGGTGGGCCAATATTGACCCGGGGGTCACAATTTGAGCACTCTTGGTAGAGGTCCACTAGACAATGCTACATGCTAAATATCTAAGCTTTATGACTTGTGGTTCCAGAGAAGAATATTCTTAAAGTCTTTTCTATATATCTCTTATACAAAATTAAGGTACCCCCGGGGCGGGGCCAATATTGAACCGGGGTCATGATTTGAGCCTCTAAGTAAAGGTCCACTACGCAATGCTTCATGCTAAATATCTAAGCTCTATGCCTTGTGGTTTCTTAGAAGAAGATTTTTAAAGGTTTTGTTACCTGGTTGCCAACCAGAGTTCTAGATGGATCCCCCTATGTCAGTAACATCCAGGTAAAATTTCATCAATATTGGTCAAACAGTTTAAGAGGATATGTCATTTGAAAGCGTGGACGGACGGACGACGGACGGTGAGTGATCACAATAGCTCACCTGAGCACGAAGCTAAAAAAGCATAAAAAACTACATCCATTACTCTACAGTTGAATATAAACTAATGAACGAACCAGATAGGAGACAACCAGTAAATGCGAATAAAATTACTAAATGCACAGAACTGGCCCCGGTCAAAATTTGAATACTGAGAAATTATGACATATTCCACTATAAACGGAATTGGAGCTTAAATCTAGATCCAACCACATATTTGATAATTAAACAAAAATACGTAACTATTGGCAGTAGCAACACCCAACAGAAACAGCGGGACACGAAAGGAAACAAAAACGCACAGACAATGTACAACGTAACTCGACCATGTCCAACATGACAAGGCAGTCCAAAAGACGGCTATAATCCCCTGCCGCATTAATGAACAGAGAAATTGTCCAATAAGTTAATACATTTGCTACGAGTTCGTGCAATTTGGCCCAGGCGTTAGAAAAATAAGGAGCAGATGGGAAATGAAGGTTCAAACCTTTGACCTTTTAACTGTGACCTTGCCCTTTAACCGGCTTGGTTGTAATGTGGGTTCTGTATGTCATCTTTATTAGTTACACATTTGGTATCCGTTTCATGCAATTCGGCACAGGCGTTAAACAGTTATGGAGTGGACACGAAATGCAAGATTTAAACCTCTGACCTTGAACTGTGACCCCGCATGGTTGACATGTTGGTTTTGCATGTCGTCTTTATTAGTTACACATTTGGTATTAGTTTCATGCAATTCGGCACAGGCATTAAAAAGTTATGGAACGGACATAAAATTTAATTTAACTGAATTGTGACCTTGACCTTGAACCGGTATAGTTGGAACGTGGGTTCTGCACGTCGTCTTTATTAGTTACACATTTGGTATGAGTTTCATACAATTCGGCCCAGGCATTGAAAAGTTATGGAACGGACACGAAATGTGAGAATCAAACCATTGACCTTGAGTTGTGACCTTGAAATTGAACCGGCATGGTTGGAATGTAGGTTCTGCACGTTGTCTTTAAGAGTTACACATTTGGTATATGAGTTTCA
Organism: Spisula solida; assembly: GCA_947247005.1. NCBI lineage: Eukaryota > Metazoa > Mollusca > Bivalvia > Venerida > Mactridae > Spisula > Spisula solida. The sequence continues at coordinate 1,058,915 of OX365962.1, read as the reverse complement.
TGCAATTCGGCCTATGCATTAAAAAGTTAGAGAGCGGACACGATTTTGTTACGGACGGACGGACGGACGGAGACCATTCCTATAATCCCCTCCCACTTCGTGGTGGGGGGTTGAAAAACTATCACAGTAACATGAAATGCAAAACAGGGCATCCCATCTCGAATGTCTGCCGCCTCAGTCAGTCAAACTAAAACGGAACAAGAGTCTAGTGACAAGAAAATAACAACCGGACATTACACACCACAAAGACAATCCACAACATATACACAGCACATGCAATTTTACGAAGCAGTCTCGTGCTGAACGACGAAAGTGCAGAATGGCATTTCTACAGAATTATGGCTCCTGTTTGATTAAGGTATTTTTAAAAATGAACAAAGTTTCACACAAAAAGCACACTGGCAAAATAGTTTTGTATATTTTCTATTTATACTATTTAGTGGACAATACATACATAGGGGAAGATTCACTAAGGGGTTTCCGCCTTGGTACGGATAGCGACTATTGTCACTTGGGGCTTAAACGTGTTTAAAAATATTCTGACCAAGATTAATGAAGATTGGAAGTGTGGCTTCTAGTGTGTTTACTTGAACGGACGACGGACAAAGAGCGATCACAAAAGGTGAGCTAAAACACTGTCATATTTTAATATTATTTTATTATTAAAATGTACTTCAAAACATAGCATTGCATAAACATACAATACAAAATATGAACATGACAATGCACACAAAACAATTCAAGTACTGGAAACATAAATTGTAATCACATGATTAGAATGGTCATTGTCTTATAACATATACATGTAATATATAACAAAAGTGACCAACTGTCACAAAATATGCCCGTTTAAGGGCCATAATCATGATAATGGAACATGGCCGATATACCATGACCATTATACATGTTGTCACAAATCAATATTCAGTACAAAACATTAAGTAAATCATAATTCAGTTCAAAACAATATGTACATCAAAATTCAGTACATCAATATTCATTACTAAACAGTCAGTACATCAATATTCAGTACAAAATAATCCGTACATCAATATTCAGTAGAAAACAGTCAGTACAATAATAGCAGACTATACGTTGGCCAAAGGCCAACGGATAAGATCCGGTTTATGGCAACACCTGTGCATGTGGTTTGGTCAGAGTTTGAATTCACTAATGGATCTGAAAATTTGTGTCACAGTTCGGCAGTGAGAGAACGTTACTGAAAAATGGCTACCAATGGAATAACAAAAGTTATTTAAAATGCGATAGTCTGTAGCTCATAAATTTTCTTTTATTTTTAATGATGTTTAAAAATATTCCAAAAACTAGAGTCGGCCCCTTTCTAGAAAATAAAATAAAAATTATCAGTCTTCTATGGTTGCTGTGCAACCCGTCTTCTAGATTAGAAAGGCTATATTCTATAGTTTGGAAACAAAATTGGCAGCCATTTTTTTCCCCGCTTCGGAAGGAAATTTTAGCATTTTTAGTGCATAAACGATGCTACAAACTGTTATGAGACACATGATTACTCTGAGATTACAAAGTAAGTCGAGCGGGAATCGTTCATATGTGCGAAATATCAACCAATTTTAAGAAAATCTAATAAAACGACACATGTTCCGGTTACTTCCCTTTGCAAAGCGGTTACTTCCATTTGCAATACAATTAGTGTAAAGTCCGTTTCGGGTATTTACGTATCCGGACCGGACTGATAATTCCACATCGTAGTTGTAGGTTATTGTAAAGAAAGTTAAACGAATGCATTTTCGTAATTCCTCGCCGAGATGTAATATTTAGCACAAAACATTCAGTATCGTCAAATGCCCTGTTTAAGTGACTGACCTGTTTCCGTGACCTGTATTTCCTGGTGCCATACTCTGTTTTGAAGAGTTATATGATGTCAAGAATTGATGCAAACTTAACTGTACACTAACTGCTATACATGTGGTTATCAAAAACTCAAAACATGAATTCTAAAAAATAATTGCCCATGTTATTTATTATCCTTTGGTATTTTTTTTTCTTTTTAAGCCTATCCTTATAAGTGCCCTAAAATGATCCCAAATGCAAGATTTTAACTTTTTGATTGAGGCAGTAATTTTCTTTCATCTGCTGAGCAAAGTCACATGAACTAAACAAGTCCTGCCCATTTTTTTATGTAAATGGTTTGCCCAAAAGTAGTACCCTTCTTACAGTGTTGATTGACATTCTTTATAGTGATACAAATACTATTGGCGTCTTATGGCGAGAGAAAAAAACATGTCGCCATTAAAATATAACCTCAGAATTTACATTTCCTAAACCTATATAATGTTAGCTATAATATGGTATCAAAATCATTAATATGCAATCAGAATGAAAAAAGTTATAGGAGGGACCACGTTTTCTCCTACGTTTGCACTAAAATCTGGTGGGGCGCCATATTTTATACTATCCACCTTTATCAACTTCTTTAGGCATAGCCAAGAAAGATGAAGAAATATTATAAATAATTTATTCATTTTTTTGGATAGGTAATAGTTTCAACTTCAGCCGTGTAATCAATTTAGTTTTTGAATTTTTATTTACAGACTACTTTTGGATAATTTCAGAGGTCGCTGAAACAGGTCCCATTCATTTCCAGTGATGTAATTCAATCGAAGCCATCAAATGGCAGCTTTCGGTATTTACCTTGAATATTCTGAAGAAATTTTGGTATAGATCAAAGCATAATAACGTAAAGTTAAAGTTAGGACTAAGCGTAAATTTTTTTTCATTAAATTAAATAGATATGAAGGGATTACACCTTAGGGTCAATGAAACTGGTCAATCCACGATACATCAAAATTCAGTACAAAAACATTTTGTTCATTAATATTAAGTACAAAACATTTAGTAAATCATAATTCAGTACAAAACAATATGTATATCAAAATTTCGTACATCAATATTCAGTACAAAACATTCTGTACATCAATACTTATTACAAAACATTCTGTACATCAATATCAACTACATCAATATATTGCTCTTTCTGTGAATGGTCCATGAACAGTGGACGGTGCCTGGGTGACTGGTTAGAGAACTTAGGTATATTATTTGTCATACACAGTTTTAATGTAGGCCTAAATTGTATCTGCACCTTTGAAAATTACACTTAAGTTTATATACAAGCAAAATTGCATTCAAATAATTTGGCCAACATTATTTTGTAGAACGATTTACGGCAGTTTGTAACGATATACGGTATTTTAGATTATACTAGCCAAGATTCTACTAGTGAATAACATTTGCCACCAAAGCATCTCCTCTATGTATTAAGACCATTTTTTACCTTTGAAATCCAAGTGTGAAGTTGACCTTTTACATATTGACGTAATTGTTTCGCATGATACACTGTCTGCTACAGTAGTAGTGAACATTTGATTCAAATTATTTTTAAATCCGATAGTAAACATAGTTATGGGCTAGACAAGCTCAATTATGGTCCTTTTTGTTGTTTCAACTCCAAATGTGACCAAGTTATTCAAAAATCCTTACAGAAGATACAGTCTTGACAACCTTTGGCACAGATCGTAAGACCGACAGACAAAGTGACTCCTATAAAGCACTCTAACATGTAATACAAAACAGGGCATCCTATCCCGCATGTCTGCCGCCTCAGTCAGTCAAACTAAAACGGAACTAGAGTCAAGTGACAAGAAAATAACAACCTGACAATACACACCACAATGATAATCCACAACAGATACACAGCACAAAGACAATCCACAACAGATACACAGCACAAAGACAATCCACAACAGATACACAGCACAAGGACAATCCACAACAGATACACAGCACAAGGACAATCCACAACAGATACACAGCACAAAGACAACCCACAACAGATACACAGCACAAGGACAATCCACAACAGGTACACAGCACAAGGACAATCCACAACAGGTACACAGCACAAGGACAATCCACAACAGATACACAGCACAAGGACAATCCACAACAGATACACAGCACAAAGACAACCCACAACAGATACACACCACAACGACAATCCACAACAGATACACAGCACAAAGACAACCCACAACAGATACACAGCACAAAGACAACCCACAACAGATACACAGCACAAGGACAATCCACAACAGATACACAGCACAAAGACAACCCACAACAGATACACACCACAAGGACAATCCACAACAGGTACACAGCACAAGGACAATCCACAACAGATACACAGCACAAAGACAATCCACAACAGATACACACCACAAGGACAATCCACAACAGATACACACCACAAGGACAATCCACAATAGATACACAGCACATGCAATTTTGAAAGATACGTAGCAGTCTTTTGATGAACGACGAAAGTGCAGATTGGCATTTCTATAGAATTATGGCCCCCGATTCATTAAGGTATTTTAATAGATGAACAAAGTTTCACAAAAAGGCACAGTGGCAAATTATGTTTGTATTTTTTCTACTTATACTATTAAGTGGACATAGATGGTACATAGTTGAAGATTTACTCCCGCCTTGGTACGGATGGCGACAAATGTCACTGGGGGCTTAAACGTGCTTACACATATTCTGACCAAGATTAATGAATATTGGAAGTGTGGCTTCTAGTGTGTTCACGTAAACGGACGACGGACAAAGAGCGATCACAAAAGGTGAGCTAAAACACTGACATACAAAAATGTATTTTAATATTATCTTATTATAAAAATGTATTTCAAAACATAGCATTGTATAAACATACAATACAAAATATTTACATGACAAGGCACACAAAAATATTCAAGTACTGAGAAGCTAAATTGTAATCACATGATTAGAATGGCCATATTATAATACACGTATCTAACAAAAGTGACCAACTGTCACAAAATATGCCCGTTCAAGGGCCATAATCATGATAATCGAACATGGCCGAGATACTATGACAATAATTATACACAGAGTCACAAATCAATATTCAGTACAAAACATTCTGTACATCAATATTCAACAACATCAATATTGAGTAAATCAATATTCAACTACGCCAATATTCAGTATAGCTATTTTTTCAGAACGGGGTCACGTGATGGTTTTATCAATGAATCGTAAATCGCCTGCAAAGTACTGTTATGCAATGATATGGTGTTGCTATATACTAGCCGCTTTCTATAGACTGTTTCGCGCTGTGAGGGAAGTGATTACAAGACGGTACTGTAGAATCTAATAAATAGGCGCGTAGTATTATTTTAAAGCCACTTTTGATATACGCATTCAATACACGTATTACATATAAATTAATATGCCCCGTTTTACAATTATTTAGATACCCAACATGCCTATATAGTCACATATGTCTATTTTGACATTCAAGACAAGATCGGCAGTAAGAAAACGAACATTATACGTGTAAAGTCGGTTTAAGCTTTAGTAGCAGCAACCAGATCGCCTCTCATCAGCACTCTCAGTGCTTAGATTTTATAATTATACAGGTGTACAAAATTATGAAATGATTCTAACAAGGTAGACAAAACCCCTTCGCTCGGCCACATGTGGTAGACAAACTTTTAGCTCATCCATGTTTTTTATATGCGCATCTTCAATTTTCTTGTATCCCACATTTAAACTGTTGCTTTATATTATATAATAACGGGAACTGTCTATAATAATACAAAAATGTACAGCGTTTCATTTATGAATAGCATATTGGTATATAAACCAATTAAAACTAATTACATTCGTAAATGTATTGGAAAACAATAACATAATTTAACAATCGCAGTCTGTCATTTAACTCAACGCTGCACATGTGGCAAAAGTACAATAAAGGGCCCATGACGGTTCCCTGCTGCACACCGGAATCGATTGTTGTTTTCTTGAAGTTCTCGGCATCAATGACTACTTGCATATGTCTGGTTGTTGAAGGTTCTTGATCCATGTATGTACGGATCCTTCACATCGAAACTTTTTAGTTTGTGTTATAATTCATCATGAGGAACAGTATCGAATGATTTTGAGAAGTCTAATATTATTACATCAGTTTGGAGTCCTTTGTCATGGTTACGAAGTAGATCTTCCATGGTTGCAAGCAGCTGTGTCTCACACGAGTATCCGGGTCTGAATCCATGGTTGTCATGGCTACTAACTAGATCTTCCATGGTTACAAGCAGCTGTGTCTCACACGAGTATCCGGGTCTGAATCCATGGTTGTCATGGCTACTAACTAGATCTTCCATGGTTACAAGCAGCTGTGTCTCACACGAGTATCCGGGTCTGAATCCATGGTTGTCATGGCTACTAACTAGATCTTCCATGGTACAAGCAGCTGTGTCTCACACGAGTATCCGGGTCTGAATCCATGATTGTCATGGCTACTAACTAGATATTCCATGGTACAAGCAGCTGTGTCTCACACGAGTATCCGGGTCTGAATCCATGGTTGTCATGGCTACTAACTAGATCTTCCATGGTTACAAGCAGCTGTGTCTCACACGAGTATCCGGATCTGAATACATGGTTGTCATGGCTACTTATTAGATCTTCCATGGTTACAAGCAGCTGTGTCTCACACGAGTATCCGGATCTGAATCCATGGTTGTCATGGCTACTAACTAGGTCTTCCATGGTTACAAGCAGCTGTGTCTCACACGAGTATCCGGATCTGAATACATGGTTGTCATGGCTACTTACTAGATCTTCCATGGTTACAAGCAGCTGTGTCTCACGCGAGAATCCGGATCTGAATACATGGTTGTCATGGCTACTAACTAGATCTTCCATGGTTACAAGCAGCTGTGTCTCACACGAGTATCCGGATCTGAATACATGATTGTCATGGCTACTAACTAGATCTTCCATGGCTACAAGCAGCTGTGTCTCACACGAGTATCCGGATCTGAATCCATGGTTGTCATGGCTACTAATTAGATCTTCCATGGTACAAGCAGCTGTGTCTCACACGAGTATCCGGATCTGAATACATGGTTGTCATGGCTACTTACTAGATCTTCCATGGTTACAAGCAGCTGTGTCTCACACGAGTATCCGGATCTGAATACATGGTTGACTTGGCTACTAACTAGATCGTCCATGGTCACACGAGTATCCGGATCTGAGTCCATGGTTGAGATTAGTCAGTATGCTGTTCTTCCCAAGGTGGTTCAATAAATGTCTCCTTTTTTATATACGGGTGACACTTTTGCATTTTCCCAGTCGTCCGGTAAATTGCCAGTAGTAATAGAATTTTGGAGAATAGATGTAATTTCAGGTGCCAATTGTTTAGAACAGGTTTTCAATAAGACGTTGGATATATTATCTGGCCCTACCGCCTTAGAAGTCTTGATATTGTCCAGTAGTTTCTCAACTTCATGAGCTGTTATGTTGTTGTTTTGCAATGGATGCTTATTCTCTTTTTCCAGATGTGGTGCATCCTGCTTTACTTGTAGAGTAGACCAGTCAATACTTGGGCAGTTAAAAGGGAATGCCCAGAAACTTGTGTGTCATGGTTTGCATAAAATAAAATTGCGTTTATCACTTGTAAACCCAACTATTACGATCCGCGGATTAATCCATTAAATATAGTGCAGACCTGGTCATGTATTATTACCCCCATAAAACAGGATAACAAATTGGCTGTTACAATTTACGCCCCGTATCACATGACCTATCTATGAATGAATGAACGTAAACTTTATAGTAAAATTATTAACGGGCCGCGAGTTTCACGATAATCCAGTGTTACAGCTATGACGCATCTATTTTTAGAAACTCCAATATACTCTCGAAATTAAGATTCATAAAAATTTCTGATAATTCATTTATATTTTTCATTGTATGACATAGATACACTATACTCTTGTTATTAAAATTGTTTCAATGTTTAAAATGTGTGTTTTCCTTCAGAAAATTACGAAGGTCGTTTTCATTAACGAGGGAGGTAATTGTACCAGCTAATAAGCCACTCAATTTCAGCGTGGAATTATGTTCAATGTCAAATGGGTGAAAATGGAATGCGCGCAGTTAAATAGTGCGGGATATTATCGTATTTAGAATCGAAATAAAAACTCTGTTCTTGTATTTTGTCGGTGAATAAAACACGGGCACTCGTGATTTAATTTTTCCGCATCCGAACTCCTGCCCATGTTTTATTCACCGACAAAATACGCGAACACATTTTTATTTCTTAAGTAAAAGAAGAATTTGACTTAAAAATGTCAGCCTTTTATTGACTTCAATGATATTTAGTTATTCTCGAAAACAAAATATTTTAAACTAGCGGGATATTTTGTTAATTTTTTACAGGGTTTTCATTATTTGTTGTTCTTCACATATTAAGTCATTATTCACTACCGCCTCGTGATATACATACCAGTTATAATATGGGCACACTTGATGTTTACTCAATCAATTTTCACGTGCTTATTATAAAAGCTATAAAGATAAGAAAACATAAATTTTATTCCAATTATGTGTCATAAATATGACACATGAATCAGGACAATACATAATGACTAAACATAAAAAAAACACACAGAAATTGAAATGGTTTGAAGGTATTGAACTAAAGCTTAATTCTGATTGGTATAAACATAATTAACAAAGGCTTGAAAGGACTGACAGTTGCCTGACTGAATGGACAGTTGATCCCTTAGGATCATTAGGCCAAGATTATTTTATACATTAGAATTATATTTTCTAAAATGCAAAACATCATTCTTCTATTCTTGAATTTTGCCAGAATAGATTTTGATAATCATTGTCATTTTATTTTTGACGGAGTGTAAGTCAGATGTAGTACTAGTCTAGTTTTTAGCTTCACCTCGGACAATTACGAGGGGTGTTCGATATGTATTGTCACTGTCGGTTGCATTTTTCTATGACATTATTTAGAAGGATTCTACGATTACTGTCTAAAAGTGGTATGTTTCTATTCTTTATCTGGGAAATTACATAGCCTTTCGTCAACAATTAAATAATTTATTGAACTTAGAAGAGGGTATGCTCGGGTATACTGGCCTAATGTTTATTTTAAGCTAAATTTGTGTCATCTTTGCAGTGGTTGTTTAGAAAAGTAAATGTCAGTATTCGTTAAACTGCAACATACGATACGATTACTGGATCCTTATATTTCCATTAGAACTTTAAATCAAAATGAAATTATTTGTTGTCTACGAGTAAGACGGTCAAAACAAGGGAGATCACTTTTATTTATACCAAATGATGCGTGTTGTTTCACGCACCAATAACTACATATCAATTGTATTTTGATCGCAAATTCTTCCCAGAAATCAATGTTGATGGGCTATGGCTTACATACATGTATGATATGTCAAATTCCAATCAATAAAACTAATTGAAAATTGTCAATTAAAAAAAAGCATGCTTTTTTGACTAATTTTGACACCTATTTTCGCGACTTTGAAATGCTCTTATTTTGTTCAAAATGGCAATCAAGTACAGCAAATCATGTTTTTATCGAAGGAATTCAGATTATTTACGGTATGATAATTATGGAATAAGATTATTTCCCGAAAGGAAGTGTCTATTACTAGCCCTATGAAAAGACAACAGAAACAACATTACGGTAATTAAATTTTATTGATTTTTTTCACGAAATATTGCGGAAATCTTGATGGTTCCAGAAATGTTAAAAGATTTAAAGATTGAACAGTTCAATTTGCACGGATTACTTGGCGAAAGATCACGAATCCCCGATCACTCAGAGCTTGTAACGGAATTTAGTGTATCAAGTTATGTGAAAGTTGGTGAATTTTGCGACAGTAATCGAGAGACACGTTCTAACCGTTATAAGCTGCATAAAATACCCACTGATTTCATGGAGAGCGATCTGTGTAGGCAAGCCATACTGTCTGTCATATCACGCATAGAAAATAACAGAGAATCACAGGGTGAGATAGACGATATTCATACAAACTTATGCAACTTAATACTAAATCAGATGAATGAAAGTATTCCGAAATATGATAGTACGCCAAAATCACGTAAAAAACTGAAACACAGAAAACCTTACTGGGATGACAGCTTAACCGATTTGTGGAATGATATGTGCCAAAAAGAAAGTGCGTTTTTGAAATGTAACAGAAATAGACGATTGAAAACTACGTTGAGACGGTCATATGTAAACGCCAGAACGCTATTCGATAAAACATTACGACAGGCGGAACGTGCATATAGACAAACAATAGCCAATGGTAGGGTGACTATTGCCAGAAAAGTCCTCTATTTAAGGAGTAGGTAGGACCTGTCTGTTAACAAGACATGTCATATACCAAAATGTTCGGGTAAGTCCGTAGTATCTGAGACTGCCGGCATAAATTGCCAAAAGTGGTGGCGTTCCGAGAAATCCAAGATGGCGTCCAAGATGGCCGCCTTTTTTACAGTATTAGCTTAATATTAATGTTATGAAAATATCAGGAATATGATGCAATGTTTTTAAATAACTTTACTTAATTGTTATAGACACAGCATAACTCTTTTTAACTAAAATATTTTTAGAATCTTCAAAGGTCAATGTCAAGGTCATTTACAGGTAAAACCAATGTAAAAATGACTTAAAACGCGTTTTCACCTGGTATCTTCTTTGTTTGTATAGCATTTATTTACAAAAACTATCCAAATTGATCATTTAAATGAAGGTTTACATTCAACAGTCTAAATTAAATTACTTTGGAACACATTGACGTTCAAATAATGGAGATATACAGTATATCATGTACTATGTGCTTTTCTTACCCCACCCACCATTTCTATACAAGAAATATGCACCCATGTATATTGAAATGTTTACAACAGGTGTCTGTGATAAAAATGTTTATTATTATGATACATCTATATTGGCATTCAAAAAATATTATTCATGTCACCAGATAAATCCAAGATGGCGTCCAAGATGGCCGCCGTAATATATAATGTCCCTTGTATAGCATTAAGCAGGATTTAAACAGTTGTTTTTCAGGTAAGGTGGCCACAAAAGTAGATCAAGAACTGATTCATACCAAAATGTCCTTATGTGACGATAAATTAGTGTTTAGACCTGCTGTCGTACATTGTAAAAGGGTGGTGAGGACCAGGAAACCAAGATGGACGCCATAAATGGTCAATCCATATAAAGTATGTTCAAATTACTATGAGACAGTATCATACATGGCTGTAAAGATACATGTTAGGATGTAAAATACTCATTTGCTACTGTGCATTAAATAAGCATACTACATTGACCACTTTGAAAAAAGTTCAAGGTCATGTCAAGGTCAAAGTATGAAAAATGAAAAATACGATTCCTGGTGGTAATTTGTACCACATACCAGTAGATCATTGATAAGGTGTACGCGTATTTGGTGGTGGTGAATATATGCATTGGGCATTGAATAGATGGATTTGGTGCAGTTCCCTATATGACATTGAATTGGTGTATTTGGTAGTGGTGGGTACCAATTAAGGCTTGAACTTGGCATATTAGATGGTGGTGTGTACCATATTGATCATTGGGATTATTAGATGTTAAAGAATACCTCATAATATTATGACACTGAATCTGTGTATTGTTTGGTGGTAGCGTCCCATATAGCATAAAATGGAATGTATCAGGTGGTGGTGCATACCACATAGGACACTTTATATGTATTTTTGGTGGTGGTGGTGGGTACCCCATATTAAAATTAGTGTATTCGATGGTGGTGAGTATGACATAAGGCATTGAATGGGTGTATTGGGTCACGTGATGAATACCCCGTACTTCACTGAATTAGTATATTTTTGGTAGATAGTGCCCCATGTGGCCTGTGAGGCCGTGTAAGGTGGTGGTGCATACCCCCTAGGACTTCGAATGGGTGTGTCTGGTGGTGGTGAGTACCCGATGGGACATGTGTGGGTGTGCTTTGTGGTTTGGAGTAACCCATATGACATTGAATGAGTGAGTTTCTATAAGGACCTTGAGTGGGTTTATCAACTTTACTTAGTGATGATGATTACCCCATAGGACATTGGATGTGTGTATTTTGGTGTTGGTGGGTACACCAAATGGCCTTAAATTGTGTATTAGGTGGTGGTGAGTATCACTATAGTATAGGGCCTTGAATGAGTGTATTTCAAATTATGGTGCAGGTTATTTCCCCTGGTAGAGCATTGAATTGGTGTATTAGGTGGAGGTGAATACCCCATAGAGCATTGATGGGTGTATTTGGTTGTGGTGAGTGCTCCATAGGGCATTTGTTTGGTGTTTGTTGTAACCCTACATTGTCTGACATGGGTGCACTAGATGGTGGCGAGTACCACATAGGGCATTGAATTGGTGAATTGCGTGGTAATAAATACCCTATATGGCACTGAAATGGGGGGGGGGATTCTTGGAAGTTAGAGCCCTATGTGGCGTGAAATGGGTGTATTATATGGTCGTTCGTACCCCAAAGACTTTGAACGGGTGTATTTGGTGGTGGTGAGTACCCAATATGTCTTCACACTGTGTTACATGGGGTGTACTTGGTGGTTTAGAGTACAACACAAGTAATTAAGTAGGTGTATTTTGTGGTGGTGCGTACCCAATAGGGCATTGAATTGGTGTTTTGGGTGGTGGTGAGTATCCCAAAGGGAACTGAATGGGTGTATATTGTTGTATTTGTTGTTGGTGGGTAGCCAAAATGGCCTGAAATGGGGGTATTAGGTGGTGGAAATTTCACTATAGTACCTTGATTGGGTACATTGGTTTAAATTATTACCATGGCAAGTTCCCCATAGGACATTAAATGGGTGTATAAGGTGGTGGCAAGTACCCAATGGGACATTGAATGAGTGTATTAGGTGGTGGCAAGTATCCCATAGTACATTGAATGAGTGTATTAGGTGGCGGGGAGTACCCAATAGAGCATTGAATGAGTGTATTAGGTGGTGGTAAGTACCCCATAGGGCATTGAATGAGTATAGTAGGTGGTGGCAAGTACCCCATAGGGCATTGAATGAGTGTATTGGGTGGTGGCGAGTACCCCATAGGGCATTAAATGAGTGTATTAGGTGGTGGCAAGTACCACATAGGACATTGAATGAGTATATGAGGTGGTGGCAAGTACCCCATAGGGCATTGAATGAGTGTATTATGTGGTAGGGAGTACCCCATAGGGCATTGAATGAGTGTATTAGGTGGTGGTAAGTACCCCATAGGGCATTGAATGAGTATAGCAGGTGGTGGCAAGTACCCCATAGGGCATTGAATGAGTGTATTGGGTGGTGGCGAGTACCCCATAGGGCATTAAATGAGTGTATTAGGTGGTGGCAAGTACCACATAGGACATTGAATGAGTATATGAGGTGGTGGCAAGTACCCAATAGGGCATTGAATGAGTGTATTATGTGATGGGGAGTACCACATAGGGCATTGAATGAGTGTATTAGGTGGTGGCGAGTATCCCATAGGGCATTGAATGAGTGTATTAGGTGGTGGCGAGTATCCCATAGGGCATTGAATGGGTGTATAAGGTGGACGTAGGTACCCAATAGAACATTGAATGGGAGTATCAGGTGCTTATGAATACCCATTATGGCATTGATTGGGTTTATTTTGTGGTGGTGAGAATCCGTTAGGGCATTGCATTGGTGTACATTTGTATTTGGTGTTGGTGGGTACACCAACCGGCCTGAAATGGGTGTATTATTTAGTGGTTAGTTCACTATAGGGACGTGTGTGACTTAATGGGTTATGGGAATGGCATATGGGTGTATTTGGGGATGATACATACCCAAATGGCCCGAACTGAATTCCACAAATACAATTGATTGGGTGTATTAATTGGTAAAGAAAACCCAATATGATTTTGATGTGTAAATTTGGTTGTGTTGAGTACTAGTATCCCATTGTAGGTATTAAATTTGTTTATTTGGTGGTAATGATTATGCGAAAGGTCTTGATTTGGTTAATTTAATCACGGTGAATATCCCAAATGTCACTGAATAGGTGTATTTCTTATTGGTTGGTGCCCCAAAAGGCCTGAAATGGGCGTTTTAGGTGGTGGTGCCTATCCTACAGGGCATTGAATGAGTGTACAATGTATTTGGCATGGATGGGTATCTCAGTACTACCAAATACACCCATTCAGATCCCTAAGAGATCTACCTCTTCTCCGATTACACTGGTTTAAGGCCATATGACATACTCACAACCCAAATATTTACCCATTTAAGACACTATAGAGTGCTAACCACCATATAATACACCAATTCAAAGACCTATGGGATAACAACCTGCACCAAATGCACTCAATCACTAAGTTCCCCCTACACGTACATTATGCCACGTTAGGTACTGATCACCACCACATAATAAGTTATACCCTTTAAAGAAGTATTTGGTACTCCTCACCACCACCAAATGCACTCATTCAAATGCCTATGGAATACACTCATCCACATAATACACTCATTTCAGGCTGTATAGGGCACCAAGCACCAAACAATACACAAAGTCAATGTCTTATGGGGTATTCATCATCACCCAATAAACCCACTGCCCTATGACATTGCCGTACTCGCCTCCATCTCATACACCCATTTCAGGAGTACATGTAGTGGGGTACCCACATCCAACAATTACACTAATCCAATGCCATTATGGTGTTCTAAACAACCTCCAAGTACAGCTATACAAGACCACATGAGGTATTCAACACCACCAATTTATACGTGTACACCTTATCAATGACCTACTGGTATGTGGTACTAATCACCACCAGGAATAGTATTTTTCATTTATTTTTCCTACTTTTACCTTGACATGACCTTGAACTTTGCTTCCAAGTGGTCAATGTAATATGCTTATTTGATGCACAGTAGCAAATGAGTAATTTGAATGCTAACATGTATCTTTACACCCATGTATGATACTGTCTCATAGTAATTTGAACATACTTTATAAGGATTGACTATTAACGGTGGTCATCTTGGATTTCCTGGTCCTCACCACCCTTTTACAATGTACGACAGCAGGTGTATACACTAATTTATCGTCACATAAGGACATTTTGGCATGAATCAGTTCTTGATCTACTTTTGTGGCCACCTCACCTGAAAAACAACTGTTTAAATCCTGCTTAATGCTATACAAGGGACAATATATATTATGGCGGCCATCTTGGACGCCATCTTGGATTTTGCTCGTGAATTTTAGTCACAAATGATATTTTTTGAATGCCACTATAGATATATCATAATAATAAACATTTTTATCACAGACATCTTTTGTAAAACTTTCAGAATACACGAGTACATATTTCTTGTATAAAAATGGTGGGTGGGGTAAGAAAAGCACATAGTACAAGATATACTGTGTATCTCCATTACTTGAATGCCAATGTGTTCCAAAGTAGTTTTATTTAAACTGTTGAATGTAAACCTTCATTTAAATGATCAATGTGGATAGTTTTTGTAAACACATGCTATACAAACAAAGAAGATACCAGGTGAAAACGCGTTTTAAGTCATTTTTACATTGGTTTTACCTGTAAATGACATTGACATTGACCTTTGTAGATTCTAAAAATATTTTAGTTAAAAAGAGTTATGCTGTGTCTATAACAATTAAGCAAAATCTTTTCAAAGAGTTGCATCATATTCCTGATATTTTCATAACATTAATATTAAGCTAATACTGTCAAAAAGGCGGCCATCTTGGACGCCATCTTGGATTTCTCGGAACGCCACCACTTTTGGCAATTTATGCCGGCAGTCTCAGATACTATGGACTTACCCGAACATTTTGATATATAACATGTCTTGTTAACAGAGAGGTCCTACCCCAACTTTTTTTTCTTGAGATTGTCACCCTACCACAATGAAATCGAAGATCTTTCGTCGAAAAACCAAAATGACTTTTGGAACAAAATCCGTAACCTTGGACCAAGGAAAGATAACTCTATTCCGGTGGAGGTAGTTGATAGCAACGGTGTTAGTACGCATGATGAACGTTTGGTGTTTGACAGGTGGAAAATGGACTTTGAAAGTTTGTACAATACATGTGAAGAAAATGACTTCGATGAAACATTCTACGAACAAGCAAAACTGCATAAACATTTAATTGAATGCGACATAGCGGACCCGTTATATACACCAAATGCATTGTTGAACAATAATATAACAATAGAGGAGGTAACGCATATAGTAATGAGTGCTAAATTGCGTTCAGCTTGTGGCCTGGATGATATTCCTTATGCGGTTCTGAAGTTCCCATCAGTAATAGCAGTTCTACAGCAGCTTGTATTTGACACCAGTATCATCCTATCTACTTGGAGAAAATCGATTATCTGTCCGATTTTAAGGGATGTAAATTCTGATAAACGCGTACCCATGAACTACAGAGGTATAAGTCTTCTCTCGTGCATAAGTAAACTTTATACGGGAGTAATCAATAAACGTCTTACGAAGTATCTATCTGAAAACAACATATTAGCTGATGAGCAAAACGGCTTTCGTTCACAAAGATCATGTGAAGATCACGTATACACATTAGACAGTATCACTAGAAACAATGCATCTGTGTTCACAGCTTTTATTGATCTTAGAATATGTTTCGATTTTATCGACCGTGACATGCTGCTCTATAAACTGCTACTAAATAAAATAGATGGAAAACTGTATGACTCTATAAGAAGCCTGTACCAACATTCTACATCTTGTATACGGATTAACCACAAACTTACAGAATGGTTCGATTGTAAGTCTGGTGTGAAGCAAGGGGACACATTATCACCCACACTATTCTCTATATTTGTGAATGACCTTGTATCGGAGATCAATGACCTTGACATGGGTGTGCCAATTGATAACAATAAGGTTTCAATGTTACTGTACGCTGATGACATTGTTCTCATATCACTCACTGAGAATGGATTACAAACTATGCTTGATAAATTGAACGATTGGTGCAAAAGATGGCGAGTGTTAATTAATACGGACAAATCGAAATGCATGCACTTTAGAAAAGGTAGAGCCAACCAGTCGGAGTTTAACTTCAAATTGGGGAATAACGTAATTGAAAAGGTGAACTCATACAAATATCTTGGAGTAATTATGAATGACAAACATGACTATACTTCACACAGTGAAGCCCTAGCTAAGGGCGCAGGTCGAGCATTGGGCGGTGTACTTTCAAAAATACATCACTTGAAGGACTTTGGTTTTAATACTTACGAAAAACTGTTCAATTCGTTCATAATTCCTATAATGGATTATAGCTCATCTGTATGGGGCTATAAGCGGTTTCAACATATTGACAATGTACAAAATAGAGCGATTCGGTATTACCTTGAGCTACACAGATTTACACCAATTACAGCGAAAACGGGAGAAGTTGGATGGCTACCCAGTACCTACAGACGGCGGATTAATATGTTACGTTTCTGGAATAGACTTGTATTACTAGATGATAATCGATTAACCAAACAAGCATTCAACGCAGATTATGATAAGTGCACCAATAATTGGTGTAGTGACATGAAATCTATTTTCAATCAGTTGGACTTAACGGAACACTTTGACAATAAAACTGTAGTCAGTCTAGACACAGTAAGAGATCGAATGCAATCTACGTATTATGACATCTGGAAAGCAGACTGCAACAGACTTTCGAAACTAAGAACTTATAACTTGTTTAAATATAATTTCACCTGTGGAACATACATTAAAATGAATCTAAAGCGCCACGAACGATCGATCTTAGCCCAATTCCGTTGTGGTATATCACCACTTAGAGTAGAAACTGGAAGGTAGGTCGGAGAAGCCATCGGCGATAGAATATGTAAGTTCTGTGAGGAACATTGTGTGGAAGATGAAAGACACTTCTTGTTGAAATGTCATTTTTATAATGAATTTCGACAAGAACTATTTCGTGGACTATCCATAAACAACCTCAGTGACTATGATTTGTTAGACTTTATAATGAACAATGCTCCGAGAAAAGTGGCTACATTTTTAGTTAAAAGTTATTTAAAGAGGCGATCAAAGCTCTATAGACATTAATTGTGCATACTGTATTTATATTATAAATCCGAATGAATATATGTTTAGCTCGTTGTATATTTCAGCTTAATTAACATAGAGCAATATCTGTAAATATGTATAATATTACCATGATTTAATTTATTACGTCACAAAGCCGGTGACATATAGGTCCATTGGGCCGGGTGTTTTCTGTTTCTATAATATATTACTTGTAAATATAATTGAGCCGCGATCTGAGAAAAGGGCCCTTATGACAATTTTTTGGAATTTTGCTTTTTGGCATTTTCTGTCGAATCCATCTTTCCTGTAAACAATAAAAAAAGATTTTTGTCAAAATTCCAAATATTTACAAAGTTATGACCTTCCAATGGAACCAATGACATGCATGTTTTTGTGCAAAAACGTACATCTCAACATTGACATATTTTTGTCCTGTTTGTGTGTTAGTGGCATTATCCCACAAACGTTCACCTGCTATGATTCAACTTATCATTTGAATAATGGTATTTATTTGTGAGGCGTAACATTTCTTTGTAAATATTTTACGCTTTTATTTCATTTTTGTTGCCATAGCAACCATTTCTTCAACGACTAAAATATACCAAATTATCTTGTTTACTACTAATTATCATAAAAATATTACCACTGCCACATATGGACTTTATATTAATAAAGTTAATGACTAGATTTTTTTTATTTATTTTGAAATGGTTGTGCTTCTTTCGTTTCAATACCATGGCAACCAATTATTTAGAATTATAACTAGTACTCAAATATGCCGTGACAATAATGTGTATTAACCATTAGTGTTTTATGTACATGTAGTCATATTGAAAGAATAACAAATACATGCTATTCATAGTTGAATTGTTAAATTTGATATATCTTATTTCTGTTGTCATAGCAACGATTCGTTCTAATTAGTTATTATACTCAATTTAACAATACTCTGCATTTATATATGAGCCATCCTCCAGGAAAACCTGCTATTTTGACAAAAGTATTGATTTTGAGATTTTCCATTGCTTGAAAGTATAATCTTAATGAAGCAAAATACCAAAGAAAATTTGTTAATAACTTGCTTTTCAAGGAGGTTACAGCTGTTTTTGTAGTGCCCTCTTTCGGAGCTTTTTTGTGTGACGTCGCAAACGTATTTCATAATTACACCATTTGATCAATTATTGACATAAAGTGTTCAAAATGGTATCACATTATAGCATTATCTTTTAGATTTTTAAAAAATTACCTAAATCGAAATTGTTCGCATTCAGAGAAAGGCTACTCCTGTTTTAAACAACAAACTCCTTGCTTTTCTCACTTTGAGTACTTTTCCGAAATCGGTCACCATAGCAACGAAGTATGTGATTACGACATAATTCATGGGAAAATTTAAAGCTAAGCTATATGTATATGAGTTAACTACATCAAATAGAATTAAAAATGGGACGTATTATGGGAACACCCTATATTTTGTATTTTTTACCCCAAAATATGGTATCGTGAACAAAAGCAAATATATTTTTTAATATATTATACTTCAGGTCACTACAAACTTATTGCAATGATATTTTGATAAACTACCATTATAAATGACATTGTGGTCCGCCGATTCCAAAAATCCTCACTTTTGTTTATATTTTGTTATGTTTTACCCCAAAAATATACCAAGATGCACAACATTTTGACACCTGATTATTAATATCTTAAGTACAAACACAACATTGGGCCTATCATAGTGATTTATTATCAAATAACATGATTAATGGCATTGCAACAAACTGATTAAAAAATCACCGTTTTATTTTCTATTTTGTAAGATTTTACCCCAAAATATCGTATTACAACTCAAAGCTTATAAAATCTTATGATTTATTATTTTGTTTGGTAGAATACGATTATAAATGGCACTGTGGTCCGCCGATTCCAAAATTCCTCACTTTTGTTTATATTTTGTTAAGTTTTCCCCAAAAATAACTCAAGATGCAAAAGATTTGGACCCAAAATTATTAATATCTTAAGCGGAAAGACAACATGTGCCTATCAAAGTGATTTATTATCAAATAACATGGATGATAGCATTGCTGTAAACCGATTCCAAAAATCACTATTTTAGTTTCTATTTTGAATGATTTTACCCCAAAAGATCGCATCTTGAACAAAACCTTATAAAATATTATGATCCATTATACTACAAGTTGCTACAAACCAATTGCAATGATATTTGATTAAATACGATTATAAATGACATTGTGGTTGGCTGAATCCAAAATTCCTCACTTTTGTTTATAATTTTTTATGTTTTACCCCAAAAATACAGACCCTACATGTTAGTATGGAACTCCATATTAAATAAGTTACACGGCAACAATTATGAGACGGGATTTAACATTAAACAATTGTGTGCATTTTTTGCCCTGTACTGAAATGCACAGAAAATGATGACGTAACTTTAAACTGCATTTACTCAATTTCATGTCAATGTTATTAAGGGCCCTTTTCTCAGATCGCGGCTCATATGTTATACACATGTCACGTTAATAAACTATTTACTTACTTACTTACTTACTTACTTACATAGGAACGCGGTCTGTTTAGATAACGCAGATGTCCGAAAGTTTACGCCCACATTTATGATGGGTTGATGCAAACTTGCATAAACTGTATGAAATGATTTGATTGGTTAAACAGAAGCCACACACACTGTAGTGGACGTTCTGTAGAGATTTTGGAGGTATTCGAACTTGGTTCTCCAAGCTGAACGTATCAATGGTTTTTCATTAGAATTCAATTACGCAGTTAAAATTATATTTGTTTGGATTTTACCAACACTGACTATATCTTGTTCTTATATTATTGTTGATTGTGGACTTGTGAGAATTCTCACGCGCAAAATACAAAGTTTGGAAATCCGAACAGTCGTTAGTTCTACTTTATTCCAACAACAGTGAATGCCGGAAAACCGTGCATAACACAAACATAATAATAATGAAAATGACCCGATTTTCGAAGAACTGGATGAAATTATTTCACTGGATGAAGTCAAATCGGCCATCAAGTCTTTAAAGCGCGGGAAGTCAGGATCGGACGATTACTTGATAAACGAATACTTTATTGAATCCTCTGATATAATTGGTGGTCATTTGGTTGACCTGTTTAACATCATATTCGAAAGTAGACATTTCCCCTAGTCATTGATTGAGGGGACAATAATACCTTTGCACAAGAAAGGTGACATCAACAACGTTAATAACTATCGCGGCATTACATTGGTTAGTTCATTATCGAAGATAGTCACTTCTATCTTAAACAAACGAATGTACAAATGGTCTACAAAACACCAGGTTATATCGGATACCAAGTTTGGCTTTAAACCAGGCTTCTCATCCACAGACGCTATCTTTAGTCTACATTGTTTGATACAGCACATGTTAAATAATGGAACCAGATTATACGCAACGTTTGTTGATATGAGAAAATGTTTTGACAGTGTTTATAGGAATGCATTATGGTATAAAATGAACCGATTAGGAATAAACGGTAAATTGCTGCAAATTATTCGCTCCATGTATGAACGTGTAAGATGTAGAGTGCGACATTGCAATAATTGTTCTGACTTCATTGAAGTAATGGTCGGCTTAAAACAGGGTGAAATTTGTTCACCGTTTTTGTGGTCCCTTTTTATTGAGGACTTAGAGCTGTATCTACGTTCGAAACCGGATAGTAGTCTTGACTTGAATACTATAACTTTGATCATACTTCTGTACGCGGATGACATGGTCTTGTTTGCAGACTCAATTGCAGACTTACAACAAAAGTTAATTGATTCTGAACTATAGTTGTGAGGTTTGGGGATATACCAAATCGAAAGAGATCGAATGGGTACATTTAAAGTATTGTAAAAGACTATTGGGTGTTAAACTATCGACGAGTAATTGTGCTGTTTATGGTGAATTTGGTCATTACCCACTTTATATTGGACGTTTTGTACGCATATTAAAGTACTGGTGTAAAGTGCTGAATACTGACAATTGTATTATTCAAGCATTGTATAATGTATTGCTAGATGATGTTGACCAAAATAAGAAAAATTGGATATTATACATTAAAACGATGTTGTATAGTTACGGTTTTTGGATACTACTGGGAATTTCAATCAAGTATTAAGGACCCAAGCATCCTTATTTCTTGTTTTAAACAAAGGGTAATAGATTGTTTTATCCAAAACTGGAACTCCGACTTACGTGAAAACTATACTTTGTTTGTATATAAACATTTGAAACATGTATTTGAGTATGAAAACTACCTAGATAAAATTGCAAATAAGTCATGTAGAAAAATGTTAACACAATTCCGTGTCTCAGCACATTACCTGCGAATAGAAGCCAATCGGTATGGAAGAGCCCGTATTGAGAGAAATGAAAGGGTATGCTTGATGTGTAATAATGGTGACTTGGAGGACGAGTTTCATTTCATCCTTACGTGTTGTAAATATCAAACCCTGAGAAAGCGTTACATAAACAAATATTACTGGCATAAATCTAGTATGTTTAAACACGCATGTTAATTAACATGCGTGGTTTAAATTAATTCAACTGTACACCTCTAATAATGATGCACTTTTAAAAAGACTGTCCGTGTATCTTCAATGTGCCTTAAAAGTACGTAGCGACATGCTTTCTGCTTAATTAAATGTTATATCTGAGTATTTGACTTTAATACCATATTATCTGTAGAATATATACTTTGATAATATATGTATCGTGTAGTGCCTTTTGACCTTGTTGTTGTATATATATATGTTATATTGTACAAATAATTATATAGTTTTCACTCTCGTAGAGTCTATTGTTATTATCATTATTATATGTTGTAAATAATATGCTGTAGAGGATAAGTGTTGTACACTTAAGTCTATTAATAAATTTATATGAATAAATACATCTGTTCTGTTCTGTAAAAAGACACTTCTGACGAGAAACTAGTACAATATCTATTACGTATTAACTTGACGCAAGAGAAATAACTCTGTAATCTATTGTAATCCTTTTTGTTGCAGTTTGTTCCCTTTGTTAAAGCTATGTTCGGAACCAGCCAAATTTCTGCGCAGAGGTCGGTGCCTAAATACTGTGGCGTATAAATATCATTTGCCTGAATGAAAATAATAATAAGACAACGCTTAAATATATGAAAAATATTCGAAACATAACATTTATAACTTATAATTAGTATACGAAACCAATTTATCAACGTTCTTTTTCAATAAATCATTCCCAGACATTGGCACTATTTACCGGAAGTAGTATTATGTAAACTGTGTTGTTCGGTCAATGTTATGGCGGATTTGAAAATTGCAAAAAATTGTGCATAATTATGAAATTCTTCCCTTGAGTGAAATATTAGAGCTTATAGCTACATCAGATGCATAAAGTGTAAGACAAAGTCTTGTTTCTGTGTGAACTCGTCCACAATGAGCACGACATTCTCGCCTTTCACGCCTCCCATTGTAAAGCGTTTACTGAGTCTGAAGAAAGGCGATCGTGAGAAAGAAGACAAATGGAGTGAGAAGGCGGTGAAAAGTCTCGTAAAGAAGCTAAAGAAGACAGGTGGTTTAGATGAGTTAGAGAAGTCTGTCACTCAACAAGACTCTGGCACGAAATGCATCACTATACCAAGGTGATTACAATGTTAATATTGTCAAAAACCATGTCCCACTTCCCGGGTCTGAGACCAAATAAGTACCGGCCATTTATGTGTGACGGTCTCATAGCCTGATATAGTTGTAGATCTCCTCGATAGTGTATAGTCAGGCTTAGTGGCAGAGCATCCACTTGAGGGTACTGAATTTTATCCCTGGCTACGTCATACCAGTCATAGACAAAATAAAAATGGTATCCTCATACTCCCAATATTTGATCACAACTTAATTCGATCAGCTACGGAATTGTTATTGAGTTTTACTTATTTGACCTCGATATCAGTTGTGCATGCACCCTTTGTTTACACGGACGACTCACAACTGTCAAAACCGGTGTCTTACACTTAAGAACTCAAATAGGAAGTTTTTATGAATTAAAATAATAAATAATAGTATAGCTGTGCCTCATATGTCCGAGGTACGGGTCCTATTTCCGTGGTATGGGATATAAACAGTTGTGTGGACCACCCACACAAAATACACTCGTAAATAGGTGCACTATCACTTATCTTTCATAATTTCACCAAAAAAAATCCAAAAAAGTGAATAAACAAAAAAGGCAGTGGCTAGTCGTCCGGCACCGGACGACTAGACAGCGATATTAGTCGTCCGGCGCCGGACAACTAGACAGCGAAATTAGTCGTCCGGCATATGACGGACGATTAGCAAACACTATGTACATTGGCTAGAGAACCGTCATTCTGGTTATATGCATTAGGCATCTACCTTATAATAAAGGCTATAAGAAAATTCGAATATAGGCAAGACATGTCAATGCATTTCAATGCATTATCTGCACCCATTTTGTGACCGCCCGTGTAATCTCCGTACATTGGCCGCCATTTTGGAATGGTATAAACTGGCACGAATGAATGCGGAAATCGCTGTCGGGTTTTATGTAGCGCGACAAATAGCTATGGTGCAGCTGTGTATTAGATATGGTGTAAGAAATAGAGTAGGGAAAAAAAGAGTGTTTCAATTACCATTTTATGAGGATGGTGAAAGTATACTACTTCATGCTGAAAAAATAAAATTGCTGTGTTAGAAGGTAATTGACAGTTTGGATTGTTACTGATTATATAATAGTGTGAAAACAATGTTGCCGTTAATTTTATCATGGTAGGCCCTATTGTATATTGTATTTAAATGAAAACAAATAAAAATTGTAAATTGTATTGTTTTGTATATATGTGTCATTAAAACTGCGAATAAAAAATAATTAATTGCCATATTAGCTTTGTTTGTGATACCTCGGCAAATTAACGGGTATACCAAACTGTCATCATTGGGTAAGTTTGCAAGTGATTAACAAATTAAAAACACATACTAATTACTTAATGTGTTCAAACTGTCTCTTTAATCGTATTGTATCTTTTAAAGTTAAAAGGTCGGCACGTGTTGGAACTTAATCTTGTTTGCTCGAAGTTTTTCATGCAATGTCTGCGGTGGAATGTGAATTTATGCCTTACCGGGCTATATATGGTATTTATGGGTTGGAAAATATATCATTTGAAGTTAATTCATAATGGCTTCTGTGTCATTCTCTGTTGGAGATACATTCTCTTCATTCAAAGATTTTGAAAGTAAAATTGAGGAATATCAGAAAGTGAAATGTGTTCAGTTATATAGACGTGATTCACGTACGATATGTAATTTATACTGTGTACAAACGCATTTTAATAACAAATCATTCAGTACACCAGACTGATATATATGCGCATTATGAAAGTCATTGGACGTTAAGACGCGTCTCTGAGTGTACACATGTAAATATTATGTATCTATTCAGACTATATACCTCTTTGTATATAAGTCCGTGATAAAAAATATAAAAAACGGGCGTTACGGGATACGTAACTATATTTAAGCACTTCGTTAGAAT
This sequence comes from Spisula solida, assembly GCA_947247005.1. NCBI lineage: Eukaryota > Metazoa > Mollusca > Bivalvia > Venerida > Mactridae > Spisula > Spisula solida. Next base: position 1,033,344 of record OX365962.1, on the reverse strand, counting down.
TATTAAGGGGGGAAGGGCCATGGTAAGGGAGCGCCTCCTCGTGGCGTGGCCTGGATGTGACAGGAAGAATCATTGGTATTTAATAATTTCTTCTACATCTTTTACTACATGACATAATCAACATGGTTTCATTACTTTTAATGTTATTTATCCATTCATAACAAGATTCATCCTGTCATAACTGAACGCTCCCTGTTCTTCTTATTGTCATTTAACCATTTCTTCTACACCTCTATTACTTACTACTTATCATAATGAACATATCATAATGCTTAACACAGCATTACCATTTCAATCAACTTTGGTAATTTTCACACAATATATAGATCTCAAACCGATCTCATGCCGACAGCGATATCCGCATTCATTCGTGCCAGTTTATACCATTCCAAAATGGCGGCCAATAGACGAAGATTACACGGGCGGTCACAAAATGCATCCAGATAATGCATTGACATGTCTTGCCTATATTCGAATTTTCTTATAGCCTTTATTATATGGTAGATGCCTAATGCATAGAAACAGAATGACGGTTCTCTATCCAATGTACATAGCGTTTGCTAATCGTCCGTCATATGACGGACGACTAATTTCGCTGTCTAGTTGTCCGGCGCCGGACGACTAATATCGCTGTCTAGTCGTCCGGTGCCGGACGACTAGCCACTGCCAACAAAAAAATTGACTTTAATCAAATTTTCCACCAAAAAATAGTAAATTTTCCTAATTTTTCAAAGCAGGTTACTTGCTTAACCTCCAGTAACTACTAGATACACTACAGCTTATGTTACATTACATAGTCTCTTATCGTTGGCGACACCTGCCTTAACATTTTTGACTGGATTTCTAACAGATAAATCATAAATGTCTTGTAGGTTGTACAAAGAACTGTTTACATCAGATACCATGGAAATATGGGTATCCGCTCTATATAAATAGATTGGAGTATGGTTTTTCCTAACTTGATTTTGTTTATGTTTTAGCCCGATATAAACATTGAATAAGAAAAAAACTCATAAACCAAAGATGCCTTTTATCATTCAGTGAAGGCTGTAACCAGTATGGACATTTTAAACATTTTATCTAAGTTTATAGTTAAGTACCGTGGAAATACGAGGCACCAGTATAAATTTAGTATTTCGGGTTTATTATGTTTATTATATACTTATCATTTAAAACCTTTTAATCCCCTCAAGTATGCATTTTTATTGAGCTATAGCGCCAGTTCTCTTCAAATCTATCGATTATTAAAGCGCCAGTTCTTAATCACAGGGAGGGTACTGGTAATACATGTACTTTATCCCAAAATTGGTCATAAGTTATGTTTTGTCATTCTGATTGTACTGAAATTCACATAATTCAAAATTAAGTTTCGAAAGTTGAAAAATAAGGCAGTGGCTAGGGAACAGGCACCCGACGACTAGATAGTGAAATTATTCGTCCGGTACCGGTTCGCTAGCAAACGGTATATGCATTCTGCAGCATTGTCTTGTGAACCGTCATTCTATTTCTATGCATTAGGCATCCGGAATTTCATTTATTTTTATGTAGTAAGTATCACATATGTTTCTGCCTTATAATAAACTACAAATTCGGCAAGACATGTTGCTGCATTTATCTGCATCCATTTTGTGACCGGCCGTGTATCTCCGTATTATGTCCGCCATATTGGAATGATGTAAACTAACCACTTCCAAAAAATAATCAAATTTTGTAAACCTATTATAGGCTATAAAAATGGTGCAAATTTTCTATGCCCAAAAATGTGATTGTGTTCAAAGTAGAATGTGCATATTGGACTGGTGGCCTTATAAGTTATATTATAATAAACTTCCAACCGTATTTCCCATCATTTATTCCATCCTCTGTATTTAGGTATCCGGTTGAGTCACAGCTGTAAGTGAACCATTCTTGTACAGTTGTACTTATCAATTATTTCACGTTACATTCATACCGGAAAAGGTTTTTAGAATTATACAGTATGTAGTATGGCAACATGGAACTCCTGTGCGAACTTCCAGAAAATTGGTAAAACCTATCTGACCTACGGTCCGACAAGCCTGTCTGTCTGAAAAACAATTTGTCGGACACCGTATTGGCAGTATAATATATAAAATACTTGAAGTAAACTCGCCATGATTTGACATTTCGCTGGCTTAGAATGAGAAGGTCAAAAGTACAAAATCAATATTTAAAAAAAACTTTCCTCTTTACTATTTTTATGATGTGGCTCATAAGAAGCTCCTCGTGATGCAGATTTCAAATATGCTTGAGCAAGCGCTCTCCATAAATTTTAATGTAGCCAGTGATTGTGACAAAGTAGTCGGTAGTATTAGGGTTATTCAACCATTAATTTCCTATTATTTGAAACATCAAACTTGTTTAGTTCGTCTTCGAGAAAAGTAGCCGGCGGTAAATCCCCCAGTAGTTCGAGAAAAGTAGCCGGCGGTAAATCCCCCAGTAGTAGCCGGCGGTAGTCAGTGAAATTGCTGACAGCTGGGGCTTACGGAGAGCTCTGCATGAGTCTTATAAGGTCGTAAGTACTTAACTTAGCACTTACAACCTTCTCATTCTAAGCCAGCGATTGGTCAGTCTACTACACTACCACTAGTGTACTTATTTATAGAAATGTAATCAAGTTGAAAATGGGCTCAACACTTGGTTAACATAATAACCGAACGATTGTCAATCTGTTGAACGTTTCAATTTCATGTTATGGGCACCATGTAGTTTCTATTTATCAGGGTTGTCAATTTTCCTGATTTATTGTTAATTGTTCCTAAATGAGGAATGTCATCTGACCAAAATAAAAGTTATTTGATGAAAATATCTCAAGAAATGGAAAAGTTATTGCAAGTTTAATCTGCTCTGAAGGATTTTCTTTAATGCAAACTAAGTTAATTATGGTAACAATGTCATTGAAGGCCTCTTGTTTGGCAAAAAATGGTCGGCCGCATAGGATTTTCCTGATTTTTAATTTGGCCCTGTTGACGCCCATGATTTATACATCTATGTCACATGATGCACATTGATTGGTTGGATTGTTACAAATTAGATTCTCAAGTGTCACTGGGAGATAACTCATACACAACTACACACAATTCACAAGTTATGCGCTGCAAGAGTTACATTTCTTTAATACATCAGAAAGACTGACCCAATTTTAGAAAAAATAACCTGGTCGAAATTTGACAATCAAACTGAAGTCTCATTAATGTGTGAACACATGTTGAACATATTTATATAATAAAACGTGATAGGTTGACGAATACAGAATATCATAAATGAGTTCCTTGTTGCCAGACTATACGCAGGATTGTTACTGTTTTGCATGTTATTAATCTGTTCTACTAAAATTGTTATTTTTGTTAAATCATGCACTTATAGATAATGCATGGGTGAAAGTTTTCAGGTATAACCGTATACACTTGATTTCAGGTTTTTGAGCGTACCGGAAAGCTGTTTTTCTTCATTTTCTCTATAAATAGACTTTTTTTGAGGATTTCAGGTTTTTCAGAATTTTTTACTTGCACCAATGATAATTGATTGGTATCTGGACAAAAATTGTACATTGACAAATTTATGGGGTGTCAATTTTCCTGATTTATCCGGAATTCCTGATTTATCATTCCTGAAAGAGCATAGGCTTCTGACCAAAATAAAAGTTATTTGATGAAAATATCTCAAGAAATGGCAAAGTTATGGTAAACTTAATCTGCTCTGTAGGATTTTCTTTAACACAAACTGAGTCAATTATGAAAACAATGTTATAGAAGGCCTCTTGTTTGGAAAATATGGTTGGCTGCATATTAATTTCCTGATTTTTAATTTGGTCCTGTTGACACCCCTGATGATGTCCCCTTTACAGGGTCCTATATACCCAGAAATCTGGATTTGCTACACTAGAGAGAAGTTTTCTTTGTAAATATTTTGCAAATTGAATAAGATCGTAGTTTTGTACTGATGACATTTTAGAAATACCAAAGTTTTACTTTGAGTAGTAACGATATTTATTATTTGCTTTCAACCGATAATGGAGTTTTTTCAGTGAAAATAATAGTGAAAATAACAGTGAAATTACCACTTTGTTATTTTCACTGTTTTGAAGCTGGTTCCAGTATCATGGCTTCATGCAGAAAAAGAAACGTAACGAAAACGGCGCCAGGCTTTAAAATATGCGTTACGTCATCATGACATCATAATTCTCACGTTGTGACGTTCCAATTTCGACATGATTTTTTCCAATTAAGCCAATAACGTCACATTTTAAGAGAAATTGAGGCATATAATAAACAGAAAATTTGTAGATTTTTGGTGTAAGATCAATTTTATTTCACTTGTGATCACAGAAAATTAAATTTACACTCGTGGCTATGTCACTCGTGAAAATAATGATTTTCTGTGATCACTCAGTTAAATAAAATTTGATATTACACCAAAATACTAACTGATGAGATATGGAGTTCTATCTGTGTAATAAAACCTAATCAGTCACTGGTTATCACTCACACTGTCACTGATGTAAGTTTCCCCCCCCCCCCACAGGGACTACTTTAATTTTACATGTACCCAAAACTCAACATTAAACCTTCCGTATCTTTTTTATATTGGTTTATATTTTGTATAACTGGTTTGTATTCTTAGTTAAGTTTGTTTTCACATATTCACTATTTATAATCCAATATGGCGGATTTTGAATTGAAAAATAAGAATGGAATAACATATTCAACCAAAACAAACAAATATCCTCTATCTATTATCATGTCTTGCTGTTCTCAAAATTCACAGCAACTTGAATGTCGCTTTGATGCGCTAAATAGGGGAAGAGACGCTAATTAAGGTGCAGAAGTCGTTCATTTCGCTCCATAAGCAATTGGCTGCATGTTGTACAGCTTCGGCAGTTTGACATGTTTACAAAATTGGTTTAAAAAGAAAGAACCAGTGTTGAAAAAGTGTTTCTGATTTTATAACATTGAACCATGCACAGGGTTATCATTATTAACTAATGTCTGTAGAACACATTGTTTGAAATTGAGTTTTGATTGGTTGTTTGAAAAAATTTTTTTAGTTACTACAGTCTAGAAATGGTCCTAGTCTAATGTGGTTGTTTTTAGTCCCCTACCGGTTTTTGACCGGAGGGGACTATAGGTTTGCCCTCCGTCCGTCAGTCAGTCAGTCCGTCCGTCTGTCAAAAAATCTGGATCCTGACATAACTCAAACAATTTCCAAGCTACATGTAGGTTTATGAAACTTGGTATGTGGATAGGGGGCAATAAGGGGATAATGCACCTCTAAAAATATTTAGATTCCGACCAAAATTGTGGTTGCTATGGCAACAGAAACATTGAAAAATGGCTTAAAACCGGTAGGGGACTTCTGTATTGCTTGCAATTCTTAATTACTTGTTTCCATAGGCATTTGGTTTCAACTCGCCATAAATTAATGATTTGTCCTAGACACCGATTGACCCTGGTACTGAAGGGAATAGAAGGTTGGGAAGCGGCCATGTTTAGCCGCAAGAGATATGACGTTACGGAAGCTGGTACCTAGTTTTTATACGCCCGTTGAAAACGGGACGTATTATGTGAACACCCTTGGCGAGCGGGCGGCGGCGTCCAGTAATTTGTCTGTACTCTAGCGCAAACAGTTTTCATCCGATCATCTTCAAACTTGCTGACAATGCTTATGGGCATAATATCTAGGCCAACTTCAAATATAGGCCAAATCGGCCTAGGCCTTATTGGGTTATGGTCCTTTAATTACCAAATAAGTAGGAAATTGGCCTTGTCTGTACTCTTACGCTAACAGTTTTCATCCGATCATCTTCAAACTTACTGACAATGCTAATGGGCATAATATCTTGGCCAAGTTCGCTTATAGGCCAAATCGGCCTAGGCCTTATTGGGTTATGGTCCTTTTATTACCAAATAAGTATGAAATTGGCCTTGTCTGTACTCTTACGCTATCAGTTTTCATCCGATCATCTTCAAACTTGCTGACAATGCTTATAGGCAAAAAATCTAGACCAAGTTCGATTATAGGCCAAATCGGCTTAGGCCTTATTGGGTTATGGTCCTTTAATTACCAAATAAGTATGAAATTGGCCTTGTCTGTACTCTTACGCTAACAGTTTTCATCCGATCATCTTCAAACTTGCTGACAATGCTTTAATATGGGCATAATATCTAGGCCAAGTTTGATAATAGGCCAAATCGGCCTAGGCCTTATTGGGTTATGGTCCTTTAATTACCAAATAAGAAATTAATTACCAAATAAGTATGAAATTGGTTGTCTGTGCTCTAACGCAAACAGTTTTCATCCAATCGTCTTCAAACTTTGTGACAATGCTTATGGGCATAATATCTAGGCCAAGTTTGATTATAGGCCAAATCGGCCTAGGCCTTATTTGGTTATGATCCTATTATTACCAAAATAAATGTGAAATTGACCTTGTCTGTTCTCTAGTGCAAAGAGTTTTCATCTGAGTATCTTCAAACTTGGTGACAATGTTCATAATGGATATAATATCTAAGAATTGTAGGCCAAATCGGCCTAGGCCTTCTTGGGTTATGGTCCTTTAATTAAAAAAAATGTTGGATTGTTTTTTTCATTCACCATGCCCTGAGATTCACCTGATGCCCCAAGACGGGCGTATTTTGCGACATTTTGGCACTCTTGTTCTACAGTTGTCATAGCAAACCAGGGTACAAGTTCCTTTGACTTGGACAAATCATTAATTTACAGCGAGTTGAAACCAAATGCCTATGGTTTATTCCTGCTGAATCTATCTGTAATCAATAGTTATAAAGAAAAGCCTATGGATAATAACCTTTCTAAGATAACATAAATTTTATAAATAGATTTTATTTTTCACTCTTTATCAATGATATAGTTACCTGTGGTCCAATTGTTGGTTTTTTTCTGCCAATCTGTACGAAATGTCTGGGGACAGAACCGATGTGTTTGATTATGTAATGATGACCACATATAAACCTGATAGCCCAATTTTGAAGGTTGATTATATTCCAAGGGAAGCAACTCTTACAGGAATTTGTCAGTCATATTATAGGATTATCTGTTCCTCATCTAGCATAAAAAAATATCTTGACCTCCCAGTGCACTCACTATTATAGCTTAAATACCGTCTGCTAGATCTATGCCTGATGTTGATCTATATTTGGTCGTCTGGTCACATGATCTTACCTTATAGTACCAAGATGAAGTGTTTCCTGGCTGTTGTTTTCCTCCAGACGTATTTTCACGTCGTCCATGTTGGTATATTTTAGTTTTTTAGAAAACAGTCCAATTGGATTTGTTGTTGCAATTGGTGCATGTAGCTCTGGTTAATGAACCACTCAATACGATTGGTTGTTTGGATGGAAGAATGTCTTTTTTCGACCAATGAAAATAGTTGTTACATTTAATTCTGCAATTCTGCAGATTTTAGAAACGTCAATGACCTTCATTGTTTTGTTGATTCCTGGGAAAGAACGACATCGGCTGTGCGTTGATCGATATATTTTGGAGGTTGTTCAGACAAGTCCTATATCTAACAGGGGTCGTTCAGACGAGACCTATATCTAACAACGGTCGTATCTTCGTGTCTTACTTTTTCTTGAACCGGTCTAGAAACATATGTCCGGGCGGGGAATGTTGATAAGAACCACAACATAGTTCCACACTGTCATTCACTAGTTATAACGTTAACATTTTCCCCTGATTTGTCTTCTGGTCATTTAGTGAGAAAAAAATCTCCGATGATCACTTAGGGCAAATATACATAAACTTAACAGGTCTCAATAAATCCACTTGTCCTGCACAATTTTTTTCCTTCTTTATTTATATAGCAGGACAAGTAAGATTTTGTGGTTTTCTTCTTTGTCTATATTGCAGGACGGGTGCTTTTAAAAATATTGGTTGAGGCCTGAATCTTTATTGTTCAATTGATTTCTGATGTGACATACTGTGTTACCTCTCCAGAGCAACACCCTTGGGAAATACCATGTTTGGTCGTTGTACGGAGCAGGGGTCCTACAATTTCGGAATAATCCGGAAAACAGATTGGCTGCACTACATGTAAGAAGAAAGAACTTTTCTGCAAACAATAAAAGTAATTTGACATTATTAACAAAGTTATGGTCATTTGAAGTTTTGAAAACTGAATTTAACAATACATGTAGAACAATGTTTGAAACAGTGTTTTTGGTGTAGAGATGTGTGCAAATTGCACTTGAAACAGACTTACAGTACGTCTCATTTTCAGGATTGGGTATTATGTCTTAGTAGGACCCCTGACAGAGATTATTGCTCTGCTCTTGTAAACTGTCTTCTGGAACAAAATGATTATGTTGCAGTGATTTTTTTGCATCTTTGGGAAAGGGTACGGGTCCGTTCAGATTGGGAATTTTCGCGTTGTGACAACTTGAAATTGGGAAATTCCATGAAGCACAAAGCCAAATAAAACAGAAAAGGAGATTACATGTGAATGACATGTGAATGTTTACTGGTTTCTTTGAACTTTTATGCTTGACCACTTGTCAAAAATGCTCATAACTTTATCATTTTGTGTCCGATTTTGAAAATTATTTTTTTGAATTGTTAATTGGGAATTTCTCCATTCAAATTTGACTAATTGGACTAACTTTAATGCATAACATATAATACCGGCTGGTGGAGTAATGCGCGTGTGGACTGGAATGTCAGCCTGCACTGGGGTGTGGAAATTCCCAAATTTTTCACTTGCCCATGTTGCGGCAAGTTGGACTGAAAAATCCACTTGCCCGAAAACTAAATCTACTTGCCCCGGAAAACACAAAAAAGCAACAAAATTTCAATTTCATTCAATTATTTATCATGTGAAGGATTATAGTACTATATTTAGTTCAAAGTTTGTTAAGTAAATCATTTTTGGTCAGTAATTTAGGGATTAATCATTGTTAATGTAAAATAAGGAACTTGATATTATTTTTCTCGTGATAATTTTGCAAGGGCAAGCTGGGTGGAAAAATCTACTTGCCCGCAGACAAAAAAGCCCAAGTCGGGCAAGTCGGACATAGGAATTCCACAGTCTACAGTCACAATGATAGGATATAACCGTGTATCTGTGTCAGCCTGTACAGTCACAATGATAGGATATAACCGTGTATCTGTGTCTGTCTGTACCAGGGCCTACGCTGTCAGTCGCAAATGGTGCCATTTGCGCCATTATCAAACATTTGGCGATAAAAAAATCAAATTGGCGAATTTCATGGCGAAAGCTAAATTCTTTACAAAATTTGACCTAATGTCGTAAAAGATCCATTTCACTGCATGGTTATGTCGTAAAATTGTCGTAAAACAGTCTCTTCCGGTCAATTTGTAGATTGTAAACAATTAGCGAGGGTTACACAATTTGACATGTTTATCTGTTTATTGCACCCCGGTAGTGTGTCGGGTGAAGCCAGGTTACCAAGGTGATTACGATTGAAGCATGACATTGTTTGATCAATGGGTCTCATTGGCAATTAATGATGTTAGATTACTTTACTGTTGAAATTTTAACACTTGTAAAATTGTTTCAATGAGAAACTTGAAAGTTTGATAAGTCTAGTGATGAACTGAAGAAATAATTACAGTTAGTATGGGCCAGTCTGTCTAATTGATCTATCAGACTATTTAATGAACTGAACTTTATTTCATGAACTTAGTAACTTGTAAATGTGCCAGTACGAGTGATCTGGTCATCATTTATATAACCTCTCGATTTGAAGTCAAGATTTCACTGAAGATTAGAGAAACAAAAAGAATGCAATATTTTAGTGCTATGCAATATTTTAGTGCTTAACCATAGTTTCACAGTTTCAAAACACACAGAAAACAGCAATTTATTATTGTAATTTTTAATACATATACATGAAGTCAAATATATATTAGAAATATTGAGAAAAGATTTGGCCCAAGTGGCGCTAAAGTGGCGACAACTTTTTCCATTTGGCGAATGTAGTGGCGAAAGCTAAATATTCTCCAGAGGAAGCCCTGCTGTACAGTCACAATGATAGGATATAACCGTGTATCTGTGTCTGTCTGTACAGTCACAATGATAGGATATAACCGTGTATCTGTGTCGGCCTGTACTGTCACAATGATAGGATATAACCGTGTATCTGTGTCTGTCTGTACAGTCACAATGATAGGATATAACCGTGTATCTGTGTCCGTCTGTACAGTCACAATGATAGGATATAACCGTGTATCTGTGTCGGCCTGTACTGTCACAATGATAGGATATAACCGTGTATCTGTGTCGGCCTGTACAGTCACAATGATAGGATATAACTGTGTATCTGTGTCTGTCTGTACAGTCACAATGATAGGATATAACTGTGTATCTGTGTCAGCCTGTACAGTCACAATGATAGGATATAACTGTGTATCTCTGTCCGTCTGTACAGTCACAATGATAGGATATAACCGTTTATCTGTGTCGGCCAGTACAGAGAATATAACCGTGTATCGGTGTCGGCCTGTATGTACTAGAACACGCCTCATACAGTCACTGCTAGCTAGTTCATGCATGTTTACATTCTACAGGTAAAATCTTGTATTATGTGAGCCTGTGCAGACAGAATAATTAAACTTTCTAATCTAGGTCGAGAAAGTAGTACCTAGACTGTCTATGGCACGGTGACCTCCCTTGACCTCTTGTTTGTTTGGGTCAGGTATAATATATCAACAGAGACTGATGCTTTTATAGTTGTGATGGGATAATATATATGTGTGTGGCAGGACACTGACTGCTTTAATATCAATCAGGTAGATTGCTTGTATTGTTGTCTTGCTAGTAATTGCTCAATCTATCTGTGTATATAGGGGCTGAATCTACCTGTATATCTAGGGACTGAATCTATCTGTATATCTAGGGACTGAATCTACCTGTGTATATAGGGACTGAATCTACCTGTGTGTATCTAGGGACTGAATCTACCTGTGTGTATCTAGGGACTGAATCTACCTGTGTATATAGGGACTGAATCTACCTGTGTATCAAGGGACTGAATCTATCTGTGTATATAGGGACTGAATCTACCTGTGTGTATATAGGGACTGAATCTACCTGTGTATATAGGGCCTGAATCTACCTGTGTATATAGGGACTGAATCTACCTGTGTATATAGGGACTGAATCTACCTGTGTATATAGGGACTGAATCTACCTGTGTATCTAGGGACTGAATCTACCTGTGTATATAGGGACTGAATCTACCTGTGTATATAGGGACTGAATCTACCTGTGTATATAGGGACTGAATCTACCTGTGTATATAGGGACTGAATCTACCTGTGTATATAGGGACTGAATCTACCTGTATATCTAGGGACTGAATCTACCTGTGTATATAGGGACTGAATCTACCTGTGTATATAGGGACTGAATCTACCTGTGTATATAGGGACTGAATCTACCTGTGTATATAGGGACTGAATCTACCTGTGTATATAGGGACTGAATCTACCTGTGTATATAGGGACTGAATCTATCTGTGTATCTAGGGAATGAATCTACCTGTGTATATAGGGACTGAATCTACCTGTGTATCTAGGGACTGAATCTACATGTGTATATAGGGACTGAATCTACCTGTGTATATAGGGACTGAATCTACCTGTGTATATAGAGACTGAATCTACCTGTATATAGGGACTGAATCTACCTGTGTATATAGGGACTGAATCTACCTGTGTATATAGGGACTGAATCTACCTGTGTATATAGGGACTGAATCTACCTGTGTATATAGGGACTGAATCTACCTGTGTATATAGGGACTGAATCTACTTGTGTAGATAGGGGCTGAATCTACCTGTTTATTTAAGGGCTGATTTGGGTGCTGTCTTTGTGCCTCGAGTATCTGAATCTATATATATATATATTAGGGGTCAGATTTAGGGTTGTCAGAACTGTCCCTTACATCTACCCCCTACATACTCTTATTTATGAGTATCCTAGAAGTTTGTACATACAATTATTACATTCAGTAGAATATGTGCTGTAATATGGATTCTAGTGGTAATGTATTGTATGGTTACCATGTTACTGTCTAGACACAGTGACCTTGTAGTGCTCTTATACCAAGTCTGGTATGATTACACACTGTTGCCTTGTCATGTTGAAGTCTATAATGAGTAAATGTACATTTTGCTGTTAAGATGTGTGCTTATGTCACCAAAACAGACGTGCAACTCTTTTTGTAGGATTGGGAATTATGCCTCAGTAAAACCCCTGTAGATCTGTAGTCAGTTAGAACCATTTCAGATATGTAGTCAGTCAGATCCTGACAGGTCTGTAGTCAGTCAGACCCTGGCAGGTCTGTAGTCAGTAAGAACCATTTCAGATCTGTAATCAGTCAGATCCTGACAGGTCTGTAGTCAGTCAGATCGTGGCAGGTCTGTAGTCAGTCAGATCCTGACAGGTCTGTAATCAGTCAGATCCTGACAGGTCTGTAGTCAGTCAGATCGTGGCAGGTCTGTAGTCAGTCAGATCGTGGCAGGTCTGTAGTCAGTCAGATCCTGACAGGTCTGTGGTCAGTCAGATCGTGTCATGTCTGTAGTCAGTCAGATCGTGGCAGGTGTGTAGTCAGTCAGATCGTGGCAGGTGTGTAGTCAGTCAGATCGTGGCAGGTCTGTAGTCAGTCAGATCGTGGCAGGTCTGTAGTCAGTCAGATCCTGTCAGGTCTGTAGTCAGTCAGATCGTGGCAGGTCTGTAGTCAGTCAGATCCTGTCAGGTCTGTAGTCAGTCAGATCGTGGCAGGTCTATAGTCAGTCAGATCGTGGCAGGTCTGTAGTCAGTCAGATCATGGCATGTATGTAGTCAGTCAGATCGTGGCAGGTCTGTAGTTAGTCAGATCGTGGCAGGTCTGTAGTCAGTCAGATCGTGGCATGTATGTAGTCAGTCAGATCGTGGCAGGTCTGTAGTCAGTCAGATCGTGGCAGGTCTGTAGTCAGTCAGATCGTGGCAGGTCTGTAGTCAGTCAGATCGTGGCAGGTCTATAGTCAGTCAGTTCGTGGCATGTCTGTAGTCAGTCAGATCGTGGCATGTCTGTAGTCAGTCAGATCGTGGCAGGTCTGTAGTCAGTCAGATCGTGGCATGTATGTAGTCAGTCAGATCGTGGCAGGTCTATAGTCAGTCAGTTCGTGGCATGTCTGTAGTCAGTCAGATCGTGGCATGTCTGTAGTCAGTCAGATCGTGGCAGGTCTGTAGTCAGTCAGATCGTGGCATGTATGTAGTCAGTCAGATCGTGGCAGGTCTGTAGTCAGTCAGATCCTGGCATTTCTGTAGTCAGTCAGATCCTGACATGTCCGTAGTCAGTCAGATCGTGGCAGGTCTGTAGTCAGTCAGATCCTGTCAGGTCTGTAGTCAGTCAGATCGTGGCAGGTCTATAGTCAGTCAGATCGTGGCAGGTCTGTAGTCAGTCAGATCGTGGCATGTATGTAGTCAGTCAGATCGTGGCAGGTCTGTAGTCAGTCAGATCCTGGCATTTCTGTAGTCAGTCAGATCCTGACATGTCCGTAGTCAGTCAGATCGTGGCAGGTCTGTAGTCAGTCAGATCGTGGCATGTATGTAGTCAGTCAGATCGTGGCAGGTCTGTAGTCAGTCAGATCGTGGCATGTATGTAGTCAGTCAGATCGTGGCAGGTGTGTAGTCAGTCAGATCGTGGCAGGTGTGTAGTCAGTCAGATCGTGGCAGGTCTGTAGTCAGTCAGATCGTGGCAGGTCTGTAGTCAGTCAGATCCTGTCAGGTCTGTAGTCAGTCAGATCGTGGCAGGTCTGTAGTCAGTCAGATCCTGTCAGGTCTGTAGTCAGTCAGATCGTGGCAGGTCTATAGTCAGTCAGATCGTGGCAGGTCTGTAGTCAGTCAGATCATGGCATGTATGTAGTCAGTCAGATCGTGGCAGGTCTGTAGTCAGTCAGATCGTGGCAGGTCTGTAGTCAGTCAGATCGTGGCATGTATGTAGTCAGTCAGATCGTGGCAGGTCTGTAGTCAGTCAGATCGTGGCAGGTCTGTAGTCAGTCAGATCGTGGCAGGTCTGTAGTCAGTCAGATCGTGGCAGGTCTATAGTCAGTCAGTTCGTGGCATGTCTGTAGTCAGTCAGATCGTGGCATGTCTGTAGTCAGTCAGATCGTGGCAGGTCTGTAGTCAGTCAGATCGTGGCATGTATGTAGTCAGTCAGATCGTGGCAGGTCTATAGTCAGTCAGTTCGTGGCATGTCTGTAGTCAGTCAGATCGTGGCATGTCTGTAGTCAGTCAGATCGTGGCAGGTCTGTAGTCAGTCAGATCGTGGCATGTATGTAGTCAGTCAGATCGTGGCAGGTCTGTAGTCAGTCAGATCCTGGCATTTCTGTAGTCAGTCAGATCCTGACATGTCCGTAGTCAGTCAGATCGTGGCAGGTCTGTAGTCAGTCAGATCCTGGCATTTCTGTAGTCAGTCAGATCCTGACATGTCCGTAGTCAGTCAGATCGTGGCAGGTCTGTAGTCAGTCAGATCCTGTCAGGTCTGTAGTCAGTCAGATCGTGGCAGGTCTGTAGTCAGTCAGATCGTGGCAGGTCTGTAGTCAGTCAGATCCTGTCAGGTCTGTAGTCAGTCAGATCGTGGCAGGTCTGTAGTCAGTCAGATCCTGTCAGGTCTGTAGTCAGTCAGATCGTGGCAGGTCTATAGTCAGTCAGATCGTGGCAGGTCTGTAGTCAGTCAGATCGTGGCATGTATGTAGTCAGTCAGATCGTGGCAGGTCTGTAGTCAGTCAGATCCTGGCATTTCTGTAGTCAGTCAGATCCTGACATGTCCGTAGTCAGTCAGATCGTGGCAGGTCTGTAGTCAGTCAGATCGTGGCATGTATGTAGTCAGTCAGATCGTGGCAGGTCTGTAGTCAGTCAGATCGTGGCATGTATGTAGTCAGTCAGATCGTGGCATGTATGTAGTCAGTCAGATCCTGTCATGTCTGTAGCCAGTCAGATCCTGTCATGTATGTAGCCAGTCAGATCGTCGCATGTCTGTAGTCAGTCAGATTGTGGCAGGTCTGTAGTCAGTCAGATCGTGGCAGGTCTGTAGTCAGTCAGATCGTGGCAGGTCTGTAGTCAGTCAGATCCTGTCAGGTCTGTAGTCAGTCAGATCGTGGCAGGTCTGTAGTCAGTCAGATCGTGGCAGGTCTGTAGTCAGTCAGATCCTGTCAGGTCTGTAGTCAGTCAGATCCTGTCATGTCTGTAGTCAGTCAGATCCTGTCAGGTCTGTAGTCAGTCAGATCCTGTCAGGTCTGTAGTCAGTCAGATCGTGGCATGTCTGTAGTCAGTCAGATCGTGGCTGGTCTGTAGTCAGTCAGATCGTGGCTGGTCTGTAGTCAGTCAGATCCTGTCAGGTATGTAGTCAGTCAGATCCTGTAGTCAGTCAGATCCTGACATGTCTGTAGTCAGTCAGATCGTGGCATGTCTGTAGTCAGTCAGATCGTGGCAGGTCTGTAGTCAGTCAGATCCATGTAAGCAGTGATAACTTCTTCAGTTTGTTGATCTGATTTGCACAGTTCAGTTTAAAACAATTCCGCAACTATTTCAACACTAAAGTGATCTATAACACCATTTATTGTCAATCGGAGAGCACTTGATCAAATCATCATCATACAAACAATACTCGCTTGAATTGTAATCACCTTGGTTACATGGACTGCTATAAACAATACAATATGTGTACATCATTCACCTCGTAATTCCCAGAATGAGGCAGTTTTATGACAATTTACGACAATTATCATTAAAAATGTCCTTTTACGTCATAAGCCTTTATTATATGGTGAAAATTCCTTTAAAAGACTAAAGCATCAATATGACTTTCACCAATCTGTTATTTATCTCATTTTTTCATCGAATGTCGACAACAATTGAGAGCGCCAGTGGCAGCCGATGGGATAATAATTTGTGTGAAAAATTTATACTGATGATATAATTCTACGTCAATTTAATTCTGCGAATTTATCTTGGACTGCAAAATGGCAGAAATTTCCACCCTGTTGACATAACCAGCTATAGAGTATTTTGTTTTATCACATAAATACCGTCTTCTTTTATGTGAGACAAATGATGGACCTATGTTCTCCAGCATGTGTGATAACAAATGCCTGACGTCAGCAGCTTTTCTACGCAAAAACTTAACGTCGTAAAAATTACCAAATCGTGATATGTATACTGTCTAACTTGTACTACAATGTAGCGACCACGCGTATTAAGCGACCTTTGTCTTAAACAACCGGTTTAAACTCCTCCTGATCGTATTTGTTCTATGTTCCTATTGTAATTTGTAATAAGCGACTTTTGTCTTACGCGACCAACCACCACTATTTAAGCACTACAATTGATTGGTCAAATTTCATTAAGTGACCGAAAAAATCTAAAACACTTGTCGTCTGTATGGACATGTTGTTAATTACCGTTTATCTTGTCATAAATCATTGTTTGTTCACACTTCAGAAATTGTCTTTTGTTAACTGGACCTCAATTAACAGCATTGATAATCACCATTGTGTCTACAGGGCGTGTCATACAGATGATTTTTAATCCAATTACACACATTAATACGGATTAATTATTGTATCTTTTGCTGTAATCTGGGAAGAAGAATACAAACATTTGCATTAGACGACCATTCCGTTAAGCGACCGTTTTCAGACCTTCCCAAGGGTGGTCGCTTAATACAAGTTGGACTGTATGTCTTAAGGGTCAGTTTTGTTGATTAGATGTAACAGAACGGTATCCTCTACCTTAACAAACACAATGACAGTACCCTGGACATAAACATTTGCATGACAGTACCCTCAGGGGTGTGGAAATTCCCAAACTTTTCACTTGCCCATGGGCTAGGTGGACTGAAAAATCCACTTGCCCGAAACTAAATCTACTTGCCCTGGAAAACACAAAAAAGCAACAATCATGTGAAGGATTAGAGTACTAGATTTAATTTAAAGTTTGTTAAGTAAATCATTTTGGTCAGTAATTTAGAGATTCATCATTGTTGAGGTAAAATAAGGCACTTAATATTCTTTGTCTCGTGATAATTTTGCACTTGCCCAAGGGCAAGCTGGATGAAAAAATCTACTTGCCCGCAGTCGAAAAAGCCCAAGTCGGACATAAGAATTCCACACACCTGACCCTCTACCTTAACATATGAATACATGACTGTACCATCTACCTTAACATACTGGTAACTTGAGATATATATATATATATATTTACAGGTCGTTGGATGGCCGCCTACAGGTATCCTCTACCTTAACATACTGGTAACTTGAGATATATATTTACAGGTCGTTGGATGGCCGGCTACAGGTATCCTCTACCTTAACATACTGGTAACTTGATATATACAGTAAAACCTCGGTAATACGAGCAGCGATTATTCGAGCAACCGGCCTAATTCGAGCAAATTTCAAAGTCCCGACGAATTTGCTCTATATTGTACATTAATTTATCCCTCTAACTCGAGTAAAGTTATTACGAGCATCCGGTCTAATTCGAGCGCAGGTGTCGGTCCAATCAACAATTTTTAACGATAATTAATTACCTTATCTCGAGGCAATCATCCGAGCGAAATTTCACACCTCCGAAAAATATCATACTAAATTTTGTTACGGTCCGTATTTTTCACACATCGTGATAATCACAGTTTATTACAATAGCGTAATCCCTAACACTTAAATTGATGTCCGTATTTTCGATCCGTTACATTAAACACGAAGTAGAAGATATTTAATTAATGAGCGTGATTTAAACTACGCATACGTTTCAGAACAAGTTCAATAGGCAACAATTGGAAACATTAACTTATACGGGAACTAGAATTATTATTTGCAACATCGTTGCTTCGAACGTACTGACTCGCACATACTTTTAAATTATCGTAAGATAAACCGACGTCCATGTAGAATCTTAAATATTTAGGCTCCGTTCGTTATAAAACTGCAAGTAAAAATCATTTCAAAAACTTTTCATTTCCCGTATTTCATGAAAACCTGCGAATGTAAGCTTACGTACAGTACAATTTCACGTGTCTGATACTGAATAAGTGAAGTAGATCAAGTCCGCGATTAAATGCAATTCTTATCAAACAACCCTGAAGAATACAAAATTCGTTGACTTTGTACAGTAGAAAATTAAATGTCAATTGAATCTACACTATGCGCCGATTGGCGAATTCATACCGCGGTATGGACTCTGACGAAACACTATTCCCAACTGTACCGGCAATTTCTTTGATGTGCGGCGCGTTTGAAGTCAGTCGAAAGACCGCCGCGTTTGATGTCTCCAAATCGTCGCGCGCGTTTCAATTGGAAACCACAGGGATATAACTCATTCAGCTAAACATCATGTCCTAAATAAATTATCATAGATAATATAGTGCATGTTTTTTACTCAATGAGCCGTATCCCTGTGCTGGAAACTGGATCGACTTTGCATCCGGGTTTTATTTTATCACGTGCGATTTTTGTGCGTGGGTGTTTGTTCAAACATGTAGGATCTATCGTGCGCTTTGGGTAATGTTATCTTTTTGCCGATGCGAACTTTTATTACAATTTTACCGTTAAACGGAGTTTGATATTTAATGTAAAAAGATTCATTACGACTTTCATATGCAATTTGTTCAATTCGGCAAATGTCCACACGATTCAAATTGCGTATAGACTTGATAAACAATGACAGTATTCGTAGTTACAACCAAATACATGTATCATACGTGTTTTCATTATAAACACAGTAACACTTAGTCATAACAACAATTCATCATAGACTTCGGATATTTCGAGCACCTGGCTTAACTCGAGCATTTGGCTTGTCCCGATGGGTCCTCGAGATAACGAGGTTTTACTGTATATATATTTACAGGTCGTTGGATGGCCGCCTACAGGTATCCTCTACCTTAACATACTGGTAACTTGATATATATATATATTTACAGGTCGTTGGATGGCCGCCTACAAGTATCCTCAAGGAAAGGCTTGCCGCATGTTATATACTGCCGGCTATGGAGATGGCCCGACCTACAGTCACATCAGGAACTTCGTGCCATTGACTCGTGCGAGTATGCATTTCATTTAAAACGTGAGGAAGTTTGTGTTAATCCATACCACTATACACGTGTGGAATTACCGGAAGGTTTCGTTGATAACGCTGACAGCAACTCTTTATTAAGTGAGTAGTATTTAATTATTAGTCCCTTCTGGTTTTCAACTGGAGGGAACTAAAGGTTTGTCAGTCAGTCTGTCCGTCCTAACGAAACGGTATTTATGTGGCTACAATACGGAATCAGGAGTAGTTACGTGTGTAACTTTAGCCACATAAAAAAAATTTTTAGCCACATAAAAGAAAATTCTACTTTTGCTTTAACTATTTTCAACTGGTTTGTCCATAAAAAGTAGCCACCTAAGTATACGTTTGTGTGCGCGTCTGTCTGTCTGTCTGTAAAACAATCTGGATCCTGACATAACTCAAACCGTTTCAAAGCTAGGTTTATGAAACTTGGTATGTGGATAGAGGGCAATATTAAAGGGGATAATGCATGTCTAATATTTTCATTCTGACAAAAATTGTTGTTGCTATGGAGACAGAAAGAGTGAAACTATGACCAAAATCTGGATCCTGCCATAACTGTTTTAAATTTAACTGGCGTTATAATTGACTGGTTCCATCGTTACATTGACTGGTTCCCTTTTTACATTTGACTGGTTCCATCGTTACATTAACTGGTTACATTGACTGGTTCCATTGTTACATTTGACTGGTTCAATTGTTACATTTGACTGGTTCCATTGTTACATTTGACTGGTTCCATTGTTACATTTGCCATTGTTATATTTGACTGGTTCCATCGTTACATTAACTGGTTACATTGACTGGTTCCATTGTTACATTTGACTGGTTCAATTGTTACATTTGACTGGTTCCATTGTTACATTTGACTGGTTCAATTGTTTCATTTGACTGGTTTCATTGTTACATTTGACTGGTTTCATTGTTACATTTGATTGGTTACATTGTTACATTTGATTGGTTACATTTGACTGGTTCCATTGTTACATTTGCCATTGTTACATTTGACTGGTTCCATTGTTACATTTGACTGGTTCCATTGTTACATTTGACTGGTTTGATTGGTTACATTGTTACATTTGACTGGTTCCATTGTTACATTTGCCATTGTTACATTTGACTGGTTCCATTGTTACATTTGACTGGTGCCATTGTTACACTTGACTGGTTCCATTGTTACATTTGACTGGTTTCATTGTTACATTTGATTGGTTCCATTGTTATATTTGACTGGTTCCATCGTTACATTTGACTGGTTCCATCGTTACATTTGACTGGTTTCATTGTTACATTTGACTGGTTTCATTGTTACATTTGACTGGTTTCATTGTTACATTTGACTGGTTTCATTGTTACATTTGATTGGTTACATTTGACTGGTGCCATTGTTACATTTGACTGGTTCCATTGTTACATTTGACTGGTGCCATTGTTACATTTAACTGGTTTCATTGTTATATTTGATTGGTTCCATTGTTACATTTGACTGGTTTCATTGTTACATTTGACTGGTTTCATTGTTACATTTGACTGGTTACATTTGACTGGTGCCATTGTTACATTTGACTGGTTCCATTGTTACATTTGACTGGTTCCATTGTTACATTTGACTGGTGCCATTGTTACATTTAACTGGTTTCATTGTTATATTTGATTGGCTTCATTGTTGCATTTGACTGGTTTCATTGTTATATTTGATTGGTTCCATTGTTACATTTGACTGGTTCCATTGTTACATTTGACTGGTTTGATTGGTTACATTGTTACATTTGACTGGTTCCATTGTTACATTTGCCATTGTTACATTTGACTGGTTCCATTGTTACATTTGATTGGTTACATTTGACTGGTGCCATTGTTACATTTGACTGGTTCCATTGTTACATTTGACTGGTGCCATTGTTACATTTAACTGGTTTCATTGTTATATTTGATTGGTTCCATTGTTACATTTGACTGGTTTCATTGTTACATTTGACTGGTTTCATTGTTACATTTGATTGGTTACATTTGACTGGTGCCATTGTTACATTTGATTGGTTCCATTGTTACATTTGACTGGTTCCATTGTTACATTTGACTGGTTCCATTGTTACATTTGACTGGTTTGATTGGTTACATTGTTACATTTGACTGGTTCCATTGTTACATTTGCCATTGTTACATTTGACTGGTTTCATTGTTACATTTGACTGGTTTCATTGTTACATTTGACTGGTTTCATTGTTACATTTGACTGGTTTCATTGTTACATTTGATTGGTTACATTTGACTGGTGCCATTGTTACATTTGACTGGTTCCATTGTTACATTTGACTGGTGCCATTGTTACATTTAACTGGTTTCATTGTTATATTTGATTGGTTCCATTGTTACATTTGACTGGTTTCATTGTTACATTTGACTGGTTTCATTGTTACATTTGATTGGTTACATTTGACTGGTGCCATTGTTACATTTGACTGGTTCCATTGTTACATTTGACTGGTTCCATTGTTACATTTGACTGGTGCCATTGTTACATTTAACTGGTTTCATTGTTATATTTGATTGGCTTCATTGTTGCATTTGACTGGTTTCATTGTTATATTTGATTGGTTCCATTGTTACATTTGACTGGTTCCATCGTTACATTTGATTGGCTTCATTGTTATATTTGACTGGTTCCATTGTTATATTTGATTGGTTTCATTGTTATATTTGACTGGTTCCATGTTTGCTTGTTTCAGCTTTACCGCCAGTAATGGTACCAAGAACTACGGAAATACCGAGTAAAATACCTGAACTGGAAAACTACGCTAATACAGTACCGGAAAATACAGAATTCCCTACAGGCCTTAGTGAGAACTTCTCCATACCAGGTCAGTAATAAATAAAATAAATATACCAGATTTATATAGCGCCCTTTTTTTATGCGAACGCACGTTCAAAGGCACTTTACATTATTTTTTGTTGCAGCCACAAGGGTGCAGGTGCATCCTCTACCAGTGCAGATATAGCATGATCTGACCAGAGGGACATACTTAGAGAAAGCCCCTGAAGGGAGAGAGACATTAGATACAGACATGTCCAGCGCTGCAGAAGTGCACCTAGCTTTTATTTCGAATAGACAGCCTGGTTCTTTAATGTGCCCGGTGTATAGCACCGATACACAGCTTCCTGGCACTTCCAGATAGTTTGCAGACCACACGGCCAGATATAGCATGAAATGTTATAAATATTTCAGAATATGTCAAGTGCCGATGCCAGGGATTGAACCCACGACCTATAGATTGACAGCCCAGTGCCTTACCACTGAGCTAAATCCGCTTATAGTAATCACCGCAATATTGTTCACCTTCTTTACACATATGTGGGGTGTCGTTGGCCTGGTCTAGGATATATTGTTCACCTTCTTTACACATATGTGGGGTGTAGTTGGGGAGGGGGGGGTTGATGGTGGCTTACTGGTATGTTGGGAGTAGTTAGCCTGGGGTGTAGGTGGCCTGGGGTGTAGGTGGCCTGGGGTGTAGGTGGCCTTGGGTGTAGATGGCCTGGGGTGTAAGTGGCCTGGGGTGTAGATGGCCTGGAGTGTAGGTGGCCTGGCAGGGGGTTGAAGGTGGTTTACTGGTATGTTGGGAGTAGTTGGCCTGGGTTGTCTGATCTAAGGCAATAGTTATTATAGCATGTTTTAGTAGCTGACAACATTGTGTCATTTTGTCTATGTACAACTTACTTCTTGGCCAATCTTCTATTATGCCATCAAACAAAAGCCAGTCCACAAAGTTCTCAATAAATCAGCATTTCAAAAGAAGAATATTTAAATGTATATCTTATTTGTCTGAAATTTGAGACTGGTTTTCTATATCTGTGAGAATGGTTCTATGTTCTATATCTATGAGACTGGTGCTATATCTGTGAGACTGGTTCTATATCTGTGAGAATGGTTCTATGTTCTTTATCTGTGAGACTGGTTCTATATCTGTGTGACTGGTTCTATATCTGCGTGACTGGTTCTATATCTGTGTGACTGGTTCTATATCTGCGTGACTGGTTCTATATCTGTGTGACTGGTTCTAGATCTGCGTGACTGGTTCTAGATCTGTGTGACTGGTTCTATACCTGTGTGACTGGTTCTATATCTGTGTGACTGGTTCTATATCTGCGTGACTGGTTCTATATCTGCGTGACTGGTTCTAGATCTGTGTGACTGGTTCTAGATCTGTGTGACTGGTTCTAGATCTGTGTGACTGGTTCTAGGTTCTATATCTGTGTGACTGGTACTAGATATGTGTGACTGGTACTATATCTGTGTGACTGGTTCTAGATAATGTGTGACTGGTACTATATCTGTGTGACTGGTTCTAGATATGTGTGACTGGTACTATATCTGTGTGACTGGTTCTAGCTTCTATATCTGGTTTTGTCAATGATCATGTTATAGTCTTTTTTATTTCACCGAGAAGAATAAAAACTCTGAAAAAAGAAATCTTCAGCATATTTTGTATCACGGAGTTGACTGATACAAGTTTATGTATACTTGTTACTTAGCAACAGATTTAATTCTGTGATTTTTTCTTCTAGAAAAGTAATAATGTCATAATCAACCTGAGATTCAGTCTTTATGTGTAGATCTTTATAATCTGTCAGACTCCATATTAAGTTTTAACTGTTTGAATTGGAGAAGAAAAAAATCAGGAAAAAATCAGGAAAGTCTGTGAGATTGAAAATATTCTGATTGAAGAAAAAGCATATTGATGTCTTATACAGCCTGCCTCATGCAACATACAGTGTTTATAATTCATGATTAAAATCCAAGATGTATGCACAGATTGTATTGCTTATGTTTATATGCAACTTTGTGGACAGGTTCACATATGTATACAAACTGTCCGTAGTTGACAGAGTGTCATAATGTATACAAACTGTCCGTAGTTGACAGGGTGTCATAATGTATACAAACTGTCCGTAGTTGACAGGGTGTCATAATGTATACAAACTGTCCGTAGTTGACCTCCATTGACAGGGTGTCATAATGTATACAAACTGTCTGTAGTTGACAGGGTGTCATCATGTATACAAACTGTCCGTAGTTGACAGGGTGTCATAGTGTATACAAACTGTCCTCCATAGTGTGTCCTACCTGAATCTGACCTGTATTTGTGTGACATACCTGAATCTGACAGTTATTAGTGTGTCCTACCTGAATCTGTCTGTTATTAGTGTGACCTACCTGAATCTGTCCGTTATTAGTGTGTCCTACCTGAATCTGACCTATGTTAGTGTGACCTACCTGAATCTGACCGTTATTAGTGTGTCCTACCTAAATCTGACCGTTTTTAGCTCACCTGTCACAAAGTGACAAGGTGAGCTTTTGTGATCGCTCTTCGTCCGTCGTCCGTCCGTCCGTCCGTTCACAATTGCTTGTGAACACACTATAGGTCACAAATTTAGCCTGATCAATATGAAACTTGATCACAATGATCATCTTCATACAATCTAGGTCAAGTTCGATATTGGGTCATCTGGGGTCAAAAACTAGGTCACTAGGCCAAATCAAAGGAAAACCTTGTGAACACATTAGAGGTCACAATTTGAGCCTAATCTTTATGAAACTTGATCACAATGATCATCTCTATAAAATCTAGGTCAAGTTCGATATTGGGTCATCTGGGGTTAAAAACTAGGTCACGAGGCCAAATCATTGAAAAAGCTTGTGAACACACTAGAGGTCGCAATTTGAGCCTAATCTTTATGAAACTTAATCATAATGATCATCTCTATAAAATCTAGATCAAGTTCGATATTGGGTCATCTGGGGTCAAAAACTAGGTCACAAGGCCAAATCATTGAAAAAGCTTGTGAACACACTAGAGATCACAATTTTGACCTTATCTTTATGAATCTTGGTCACAATGATCATCTCTATAAAATCTAGGTCAAGTTTGATATTGGGTCATCTGGGGTCAAAAACTAGGTCACAAGGTCAAATCATAGAAAAACCTTGTGTAGTCACTAGAGGTCACAATTTTGGTCTAATCTTTATGAAATTTAGTCACAATAATTATCTCAACAAAATCTAGGTCAAGTTCGATATTGGGTCATCCGGGGTCAAAAACTAGGTCACAAGGTCAAATCACTTCAATATGTCATTGGGTCTAAATGTGATGTAAATTATAAAGCATAAGACAATATGAAAACCTTGTACATGCAATAGAGGCTACCATTAGGGGTGCATGAACTACTAGGACAGGTGAGCGACCTATGGCCCTTTGGGCCCTCTTGTTAGTGTGTCCTACCTGAATCAGACCGTTATTAGTGTGACCTACCTTAATCTGACCTATATTAGTGTGACCTACCTGAATCTGACCGCTATTAGTGTGTCCTACCTGAATCTGACCTATATTAGTGTGACCTACCTGAATCTGACCGCTATTAGTGTGTCCTACCTGAATCTGACCGTTATTAGTGTGTCCTACCTGAATCTGACCGTTATTAGTGTGTCCTACCTGAATCTGACCATTATTAGTGACCTACATGAATCTGACCGTTTTTAGTGTGACCTACCTGAATCTGACCTATGTTAGTGTGACCTACCTTAAACTGACTGTTATTATGGTGTCCTACCTGAATCTGACCGTTATTAGTGTGACCTACCTGAATCTGACCTATGTTAGTGTGACCTACCTGAATCTGACCTATATTAGTGTGACCTACCTGAATATGACTGTTAATAGTGTGACCTACCTTAATCTGACCGTTATTAGTGTGACCTACCTGAATCTGACCTATGTTAGTGTGACCTACCTGAATCTGACCTATGTTAGTGTGACCTACCTTAATCTGACCGTTATTAGTGTGACCTACCTGAGTCTGACCTATGTTAGTGTGACCTACCTGAATCTGACCTATATTAGTGTGACCTACCTGAATCTGACCTATGTTAGTGTGACCTACCTGAATCTGACCTATATTAGTGTGACCTACCTGAATCTGACCTATATTAGTGAGACCTACCTGAATCTGACCGTTATTAGTGTGACCTACCTTAATCTGACCGTTATTAATGTTAGTGAGACCTACCTGAATCTGACCGTTATTAGTGTGACATACCTTAATCTGACCGTTATTAGTGTGACCTGCCTGAATCTGACCTATGTTAGTGTGACCTACCTGAATCTGACCGTTATTAGTGTGACCTACCTGAATCTGACCTATGTTAGTGTGACCTACCTGAATCTGACCTATATTAGTGTGACCTACCTAAATCTGACCTATATTAGTGTGACCTACCTGAATCTGTCTGTTATTAGTGTGACCTACCTGAATCTGACCTATGTTAGTGTGACCTATGTGAGTCTGGTCTTTATTGCAAGTAGATTGTTCCATCAATCCTATTACATCAGTGAGATAAAGTCAAGTTAACTAGCCACTGTGGACTGTCAGAGAAAAAAAAGCCTCACTTTAGTACGGCAACATATCGCTATTGATTACTGATTGCTAGAACCCTCCTAGCAACTCACATATATCTTCCATATATATATATATATATATACACCAGTTTTTGTGAGGGGTGATTTCCAATATCTCTGTTTCTCCATGTTTCTGTACAGCAGGCAGTGTGAGGGTCGATATTACCTCCATGTCTATATATGTACACTGCAGTGTATCGTGACCTCGCCACTGATGCATCCTGGTATATATCTGCTGCGTGTTTGCATCGAGTTTTACGTAGCAGCGCTCTTCACAGACATTTATATATATGTATATCTATGTAAGGAGAGTTCGCTCGGCGAGACCAATTTACCGTAGCTTGTTCTCGCGGAGGAAAAATCGGTCCTATCATTGCATTATGTAACAGTGACATTTCCGAGGTTTAATGGTTACGTGACGTCAGACCCTCTATGAACCTGGCACATAGACCCTTCTATCTTATAATTAAGGGACTCCCTAACATGTTGGTGTATTGCAAAAATAAAATTGTCAAATATTAGCGTAATTTTGGTATAGTTGCCTGTATATCCCATAAACAACCACACTGACATTTAAAATAACTTGGGAAACTTCGGCACTTTGTAGTTATTTAGTATTTTTACATCAAAAATTCTATAGGGTATTAATACCCTATAGAATTAACACGTACTACTATTACTTAAATTGCCTGAAATTTGTTCGCATTTGATGAAAACGAATCGAAAAACGAACCAAATACCTCACTGATGTTTAAGCTGTAGTTTGTGGATGTTACAGTTCGATCACATGTAAATTACATAATTCACAAAGCATGTTTTAAAAGTGCTTATTTGCACCCAATCTTTCATAAAGCAACTGTCAGTGGCTTTCTATTACAGAAATACTTGGTTAGGTTGGAAAATCACGATATACAAATTTTTTAGCCCAATCTGTGAGGCAGCACCTTTAAGGATGTTTGGTGATAAATTATATTTCAGTGAGAAATTATTGAATGTCAAGCACATGTAAATCTACTAATGCAAACGTTCACATGTCTTAACAAATTCCTTGTTCGTACAAATTCCAACACAAAGTCCTAGGTCGTACAAATTCCTGTACAAAGTCCTAGGTCGTACAAATTCCTGTACAAAGTCCTAGGTCGTACAAAGTCCTGTACAAAGTCCTAGGTCGTACAAAGTCCTGTACAAAGTCTTTGGTCATACAAATTTCTATACAAATTCCTGTACAAAGTCCTTGGTTGTACAAATTCCCGTACAAAGGCCTAGGTCGTACAAAGTCCTTGGTTGTACCAACTCCTGTACAAAGTCCTTGGTTGTACAAATTCCCGTACAAAGGCCTAGGTTGTACAAAGTCCTCTGTTGAACAACTTCCTAGTTCGTACAAATTCCAGCACAAAGGCCTAGGTCATACAAATTGCTTGGTTGTACAAATTCCTGCACAAATTCCTAGGTCAAACATTTGACAAACAAATGTCTTTATAAATTCAAAAGTCTGAATTAATTCCTTGGTCGTACATATGTCTGTACAAATTTCTGAGTCATGGTTAATAATGGAGGCCTTGAAAAGTCCTTGAATTTGGTTTCAACCTTGAAAAGTGCATGAATTTAGTGCTACCTTGAAAAAATGCCAAAATGGTACTTCAATTTTACTGAAATCCTTGAATTTAGGCAATTAGCCTTCAGTTGAATATTCCTAAAAGTGTAGCGATGTTGTCAAAATGACACAATATCTACTTAAAAAATAAAACAGAAACACTCGTTTTCTCGCTAATTGAAAATAAGTAAATGTATGAGTGTATATTAATGACACTCAGGTATACATGTAATGAATTGATCACAGTCTCTTATTCTTGCGTTTGTGACGTCACTGGAAATTGTGCTAAGCAGTTGTCGTGATGATTGAATTTGGCTGTGAGAAGTTCATAAGTGTACAAATTCCTACTTGGGTCGTAAAATTCAATAATAAAATCAGCAGTCACATCGTTGAAAATTTATTAACATCACAAACAGACATGTTTTAGAAAACTAGCTTTAATATCAGTCTGATTACGAAATTGGTACGACCTAGGTCGTACAAATACTTAGGTGTTCTGTTTTTAGCTCACCTGTCACAAAGTGACAGAGTGAGCTTTTGTGATCACTCTTCGTCCGTCGTCCGTCCTTCGTCCGTCCGTCCGTCAACAATTTGCTTGTGTAGACACTAGAGGTCATAATTATGACTTAATCTTTATGAAACTTGGTCACAATGATCATCTCAACAAAATCTAGGTCAAGTTCAATATTGGGTCATCCGGGGTCAAAAACTAGGTCACAAGGTCAAATTATAGAAAAACCTTGTGTAGTCACTAGAGGTCACAATTTTGACTTAATCTTTATAAAACTTGGTCACAATGATCATCTCAACAAAATCTAGGTCAAGTTCGATATTGGGTCATCCGGGGTCAAAAACTAGGTCACAAGGTCAAATCATAGAAAAACCTTGTGTAGTCACTAGAGGTCACAATTTTGACCTAATCTTTATGAAACTTGGTGACAATGATCATCACAACAAAATCTAGGTCAATTTCGATATTGGGTCATACGGGGTCAAAAACTAGGTCACAAGGTCAAATCATAGAAAAACCTTGTGTAGACACTAAAGGTCACAATTTTGACTAAATCTTTATGAAACTTGGTCACAATGATCATCTCAACAAAATCTAGATCAAGTTTGATATTGGGTCATCCGGGGTCAAAAACTAGGTCACAAGGTCAAATCATAGAAAAACCTTGTGTAGTCACTAGATGTCACAATTTTGACCTAATCTTTATGAAACTTGGTGACAATGATCATCACAACAAAATCTAGGTCAATTTCGATATTGGGTCATACGGGGTTAAAAACTATGTCACAAGGTCAAATCATAGAAAAACCTTGTGTAGACACTAGAGGTCACAATTTTGACTTAATCTTTATGAAACTTCAGGGTGAGCTTTCCTCCGTCTGTCTACAATTAGCTTGTGTAGACACTAGACATTGTTTTGGCCCAATCTTTATAAAACTTAGTCATAATAATCAACTTAAAAATACCTATGTCAAGTTCCATACTGCGTCATCTAGGGTAAAAAACTAGGTGACTAGGTCAAATCATATGAAAACCTTGTGTAATCACTAGAAGTCACAACTGTGCACAAATCTTCATGAAACTTGGTCACAATGGCCATTTCCGAAATATCTAGGTCAAGTTTGATTATGGGTCATCCGGGGTCAAAAAAACTCGGTGACTAGGTTAAATCTTAAAAAGCCTTGTGTATGCTATAGAGGCTGTATCTTTCACTGGATTTCCATGAAAGTTTGTCAGAATGTTTGTCTAGATGGACTCTAGGCCAAGTTTCAATATGGTTCATCTGGTGTAACTAACAAGGTCACTGGTTAAAGACTATGAGAACCTTGTACATGCAATAGGGACTGCATCTTCTTGAATCTTATAGTCAGCAATTGTAAATAATTAGTAAGGTCCACATAAATTAGTTGTAACGATTAGCAAGGTCCACATAAATTAGTTGTAACGATTAGTAAGGTCCACATAAATTAGTTGAAACGATTAGTAAGGTCCACATAAATTAGTTGAAACGATTAGTAAGGTCCATATAAATTAGTTGAAACGATTAGTAAGGTCCACATAAATTAGTTGTAACGATTAGCAAGGTCCACATAAATTAGTTGTACAATTAGTAAGGTCCACATAAATTAGTTGATTAGTAAGGTCCACATAAATTAGTTGAAACGATTACTTAGGTCCACATCAATTAGTTGTAACGATTACTTAGGTCCACATAAATTAGTTGAAACGATTACTTAGGTCCACATAAATTAGTTGAAACGATTAGTAAGGTCCACATAAATTAGTTGAAACGATTAGCAAGGTCCACATAAATTAGTTGTAACAATTAGTAAGGTCCACATAAATTAGTTGAAACGATTAGTAAGGTCCACATAAATTAGTTGAAAGTTTAGTAAGGTCCACATAAATTGAAACGATTAGTAAGGTCCACATAAATTAGTTGAAAAAATTAGTAAGGTCCACATAAATTAGTTGAAAAAATTAGTAAGGTCCACATAAATTAGTTGAAACGATTAGTAAGGTCCACATAAATTAGTTGAAACGATAAGTAAGGTCCACATAAATTAGTTGAAACGATTAATAAGGGTCACATAAATTAGTTGTAACGATTAGTAAGGTCCACATAAATTAGTTGTAACGATTACTTAGGTCCACATAAATTAGTTGTAACGATTAGTAAGGTCCGCATAAATTAGTTGAAACAGTTAGTTAGGTCGACATAAAATAGTTGAAACAATTAGTTAGGTCCACATAAATTAGTAGTAACAATTACTTAGGTCCACATAAATTAGTTGTAATGATTACTTAGGTCCACATAAATAAGTTGTAACCATTACTTAGGGCCACATAAATTAGTTGTAACGATTACTTAGGTCCACATAAATTAGTTGTAACGATTACTTAGGTCCACATAAATTAGTTGTAACGATTTACTTAGGTCCACATAAATTATTTGAAACGATTAGTAAGGTCCACATAAATTAGTTGTAACGATTACTTAGGGCCACATAAATTAGTTGTAACGATTAGTAAGGTCCTCATAAATTAGTTGATTAGTAAGGTCCACATAAATTAGTTGAAACGATTACTTAGGTCCACATAAATTAGTTGAAACGATTACTTAGGTCCACATAAATTAATTGAAAAGATTAGTAAGGTCCACATAAATTAGTTGAAACGATTAGTAAGGTCCACATAATTTAGTTGAAACGATTAGTAAGGTCCACATAAATTAGTTGAAACGATTACTTAGGTCCACATAAATTAGTTGAAACGATTAGTAAGGTCCACATCAATTAGTTGAAACGATTAGTAAGGTCCACATAAATTAGTTGAAACGATTAGTAAGGTCCACATAAATTAGTTGAAACGATTACTTAGGGCCACATAAATTAGTTGAAACGATTACTTAGGTCCACATAAATTAGTTGTAACGATTAGTAAGGGCCATATAAATTAGTTGAAACAATTACTTAGGTCCACATAAATTAGTTGAAACGATTACTTAGGTCCACATAAATTAGTTAAAACAAAACAAACTCCAAGCTCTTTTCAAAGTTTCACCTTTTTTCAAGACATAGGTCAACATAGGGGCATGTATGCAGTTGAAACTAGGACAGGTGAGCAACCTAGGGCTCTTTTTAGGTCCTCTTGTTGCTGATAATAACACACATTCTGTGATTATGTAATGTTTACCAGGAGAGCTTTGTTGTGAGCAATGCTAGCTTACTTGTTACGATCAATAAAAGAACGTCTTGGATAAAAAATTGTCTGGGAAAAAGTCTCAATTAAAGTTGTTATATGAAGATATGATATATATGTTAGACTTATCTTCGATTTTTTTCGTTTTATACCAGAGTTATAGCGATCATAAATTATTTATAAGGGTTTGTGGTATGTATATATATACAATGATTTATATACTGTTAACATCACGTATATACCATCAATCAATTCTTGTCTAGATTTAGAATTTTTAAACTTCTGAATTAGGAAATAATGTCTCGGCTCCCAGAAGGTGTTGGGCATATTGATCAATTTGACTCTCTCAGAGATGACAAGAAATTACCATTGTGTTATTATTGTCCGTTATATTATTGTCATTTGTGTTATTACCAACAGAGTTATTGTGCTTGGTGTTATTACCTGCAGAGTTTTTGTCCTTTTGTGTATTACCTGCAGTGTTAATGTCCTTTTTAGTTATTACCAGCAGAGTTATTGTCCTCTGTGTTATAAACAGCAGAGTTATTATCCCTTTATGTAATTATCAGCAGAGTTATTGTCCTTTGTGTTATTACCAGCAGAGTTATTGTCCTTTGTGTTATTACCAGCAGAGTTATTGTCCTTTGTGTTATTACCAGCAGAGTTATTGCCCTTTGTGTTATTACCAGCAGAGTTATTGTCCTTTTGTGTTATTACCAGCAGAGTTATTGCCCTTTGTGTTATTACCAGCAGAGTTATTGTCCTTTTGTGTTATTATCAGCAGAGTTATTGTCCTTTGTGTAATTACCAGCAGAGTTATCGCCCTCTGTGTAATTACCAGCAGAGTTATCGCCCTCTGTGTAATTACCAGCAGAGTTATTGTCCTTTGTGTTATTACTAACAGAGTTATTTTCCTTTGTGTTATTACCAGCAGAGTTAATTTCCTTTTGTGTTATTACCAGCAGAGTTATTGTCCTTTTGTGTTATTACTAACAGAGTTATTGTCCTTTATGTTATAACCTGTAGAGTTATTGTCCTTTGTGTAATTACCAGCAGAGTTATTGTCCTTTGTGTTATTACTAACAGAGTTATTTTCCTTTGGGTTATTACCTGCAGAGTTAATTTCCTTTTGTGTTATTACCAGCAGAGTTATTGTCTTTTTGTGTTATTACTAACAGAGTTATTGTCCTTTATGTTATTATCTGTAGAGTTATTGTCCTTTGTGTTATTATCAGCAGAGTTATTATGCTTTGTGTTATTATCAGCAGACTTATTGTCCTTTGTGTTATTACCTACAGAGTTATAGTCCTTTGTGTTATTACCAACAGAGTTATTGTCCTTCGAGTTATTACCAGTAGAATTATTGTCCTTTGTGGTATTACCAGTAGAATTATTGTCCTTTGTGGTATTATCAGTAGAGTTATTGTCCTTTGTGGTATTATCAGCAGAGTTATTGTCCTTTGTGGTATTATCAGCAGAGTTATTGTCCTTTGTGGTATGATCAGGAGTGAACTTGCATCTTAAGTACTTGTGTATAAACTTGAGAATCAGTCCGATGTTGTTGGATCTCTCAGGGATCTCAAAATTTGGATCTCAAAGTTTACATGTTTTGCTTTGGATTTCAAAGAATTTTAAGCAGATATTACAGATGTATAATGTTTCAATTAAAGCCATTAAACGTTGGCTGTCCTTAAAACTAAGCCAAACAATCCACGCTAAAATACACTATGTCCTGGAATAAACTCAATGTTCTCTCACATCAAGGACATGTCCTCTCCACATATTGATGTCTGACTCTAGTACAGTAAGCGCGCTCAGTTTTTGTCATTAGATTTTTTTCCCCATTGAGGTCAGTGAAGCAGTTTTTCATTACATAACATATACATTGTGAGAAACTTGTGATGGTAAAAATCAATATAGTAGATGTATAGGATCTGTTTTCTCTGAAACTCTTTTACTTACATCTGTTTTACTGGTAGGCTGGAAACCAATACGTTTACCTATACGCTAGGAACCAGCTGAAATTACCTACATGCGGTAAGTAGGTAAGTTTAGCGACTATTTTTAGCCACACTGAGGTCGACTATTGGTTTCTGAGTACAGTCTGGATAGAGCAGACACTCATAGACTGGTTCCAGTGTTTTGCAACATCTGTCTCACTATCTAATGATAAAAAATTGAGACCCAGTCTGGAGAATTTTTTTTTCTTACTGCTTCTGCAGTCAAAATGCAAACACAGGGATTTTTGTCGATATTTGGAAAATTACAATTTTTACGGATGCTGAATTCCGATTGGTGGATATTTGGTGAATAGATAAGCGCACCCTTCGAATCTTTTAGTTTGTCGTAAACCGTTCACCAACATGGTACGGTCATTTCTTAATCTCGTGTTCTGAGACGCGGACCGACTTGTCGTGATTCTGAAACAACAATTGGAATTAAGTTATTACGTAATATTAATGTTGCATAATAATATGTGATAAAAACACGAGTTATTTATATATATAGATATGATGTGTTTACGTTTGATGTTGGAACGTTCTGGACGGCTTATTGGGGACACAGTGTTGATATCGTTAAAATAAAAATTTAAAATAACGTCGGCTTGGAATTTAATTTTGTTTGTGTTAATGCTTTTGATCAAGATCTTGAGCTTTTGTAAAAAAAAATGTATATACCTTTGACAGAGGTGTCAATTTTCCGGATTTTTGAAGAGCTATGCTTTCTGACCAAAATAAAAGTTATTTGATAAAAATATCTCAAGAAATGACAAAGTTATGGTCAATTATATCTGCTCTGAAGGATTTTCTTCAATAAAAAGTTTGAAAAACTGAGTTATATATGGTTGACGGCCTCAAGTTTGTCAAAAATGGTCAGCCGCATATGATTTTCAGGATTTTTGATTTGGCTCTGTTGACACCCCCTGTTTGAGGAACGTGATGTCAGGGAATATTCAATGATGGTGTCAGGATTTTATGTTCTATGGTGTCGGGATTTTATCATGCACTTATTGTCGGGATTTCATGCACTCTGCAGGTCTTTGTCAGGATTTGGCACACTGTTAACGGGACTCTGTGCACTCTGGTCAGTGTTGGTATTCGTGCTCTCTGGTGGGTATTTGGATTTCATGCATTTGGGTCTGTATCGGAATTTGGTACGCTCTGGGCTGTGTTGCAATTTCATGCATTTGGGTCTGTATCTGGATGTGGTACGCTCTGGACTGTGTTGGGATTTCATGCATTTTGGGTCTGTATCTGGATGTGGTACGCTCTGGACTGTGTTGGGATTTCATGCATTTTGTGTCTGTATCTGGATGTGGTACGCTCTGGACTGTGTTGGGATTTCATGCATTTGGGTCTGTATCTGGATGCGGTACGCTCTGGACTGTATTGCGATTTCATGCATTTTGGGTCTGTTTTCGGATGCGGTACGCTCCTCTGTATCGTAACTTCATGCACTTGGGTCTGTATTGGGATTCTGTATAGTTTGGTCGGTGTCGGAATTTGATGCATTCAAGTGGGTATGGGCGCTCTGCTCAGTTTCTATATTGTAGGAATTTATTTGGGTATGATTTATTCAGTGTGTTTATTTGGGTATGATCTATTCAGTATGTTAACATGGTTATGAACTATTCAGTATGTTTACATGGTTATGAACTATTCAGTGTGTTTAACATGGTTATAAACTATTCAGTGTGTTAACATGGTTATGAACTATTCAGTGTGTTTACATGGTTATGAATGATTCAGTTTGTTTAAATGGTTATGAACTATTCAGTGTGTTAACATGGGTATGATCTATTCAGTGTGTTAACATGGTTATGAACGATTCAGTGTGTTTACATGGTTATGAACTATTCTGTTTGTTTACATGGTTATGAACTATTCAGTATGTTAACAT
This sequence comes from Spisula solida, assembly GCA_947247005.1. Classification (NCBI taxonomy): domain Eukaryota; kingdom Metazoa; phylum Mollusca; class Bivalvia; order Venerida; family Mactridae; genus Spisula; species Spisula solida. Next base: position 997,588 of record OX365962.1, on the reverse strand, counting down.
GGTTATGAACTATTCAGTGTGTTTACATGGTTATGAACTATTCAGTGTGTTTACTTGGTTATGAACTATTCAGTGTGTTCACATGGTTATGAACTATTCAGTGTGTTACATGGTTATGAACTATTCAGTGTGTTTACATGGTTATGACCTATTCAGTGTGTTTACATGGTTATGAACTATTCAGTGTGTTTACATGGTTATGAACTATTCAGTATGTTAACATGGTTATGAACGCTTCAGTATGTTTACATGGTTATGAACGATTCAGTGTGTTTACATGGTTATGAACTATTCAGTTTGTTTATATGGTTATGAACGATTCAGTGTGTTTACATGGTTATGAACTATTGAGTTTGTTTACATGGTTATGAACTATTCAGTGTGTTTACATGGTTATGAACTATTCAGTGTGTTTACATGAACTTCATGCGGGCATCTAGTGCAGATGGTCGATTGATGTGTCCATTGATGTACAGTGTAATCTGAGAAAACCAAACACCTTTTGGACCGACTGATTTGTTCGGATATCGCAAAAGTGTGTCGTTGTTGGATTTGATACATGTAGGAGGCACCAGCCTCTTTATGAATGATGCACATTGTTTGTTTAATAAGGGGCAGGGCTCGACACTAACACTGGTCCGCTGGTCCGAGACCAGTGAAAATCCAGAAGGACCAGTGAAAATTCTGGAGGATCAGTAACTGTTCTATTTACAAATTGGGCGCTTTTGCCCTGTCGGACCAGTGGCCAAAATATTTTGTGTCTAGGCCTGTAAGGGGCTTTCAAAAACAAATACAATCATAAAATACCTTTTACTTTCATTGATCGTTTAATGAGAAAGATTATATCCAAAGTATCACAAAATGCAGGGTCATCATAAAACCCAATTAAAATTGAGTTAAAGAATAATACTGGCTCCAATCTCCCGAAGCATCTCAAGTAGAAATCTCAACTCAAATTGAGATTTTGCTCAAGTCAAGACTATAAATATGAGATCATTCTTAAGTTTATGCTCAAAATATTTACTGTAATAAATTCAGAACAATGTATCTGTTTTGTGGCGCCTTGTCTCCCATGGAAATTATCGACACATGACCGTATTTGAGATTTATCTCAACTCAGATTGAGATGCTTCGGGAAATCGGGGCCTGGTTATAGATTCATCATCAGTTCTGTATTGTTTCTATGATGTTACCATTTTAAAACTTAACCATGTATATATTCAGGGGTCATACAAATCCGGAATAATCCGGAAATCTGGATTGGCTGCATGAGAATGAATGAACTTTTCTGCAGAAAGTAAAAGATATTTGCTGAAAAACTTCCAAGAATTGACAACGTTATGGTCTTTTGAAATTGCATAATCAGAATTTTACAATTGAATAATGTTTCAATTGAGTTTTAGTGTAGGGGTGAGAGCTAATGGCACCTGAAACACAGTTGTGTCTCATTTTCAGGATTGGGCATTGTGCCTCAGTAAGACCCCTGTATATTACAGACAGTGATTTAGGGCCGAATATAGGCCCCTTCCCCTAGCAAAATAACCTTCATTTTTCCCAAAAAATCATATTTTTTTCCCAAAAAGTATGCATATTTTCCCCCTTTTGTGCTCGCTGGTTTCAAAGCGACTACAGTATAGCTGTTTTAAAGTCAAAACAATGGATTTTCAAACTTGCAAGAGTCGTTGTCACATATGACGGTATTATCAGTAGAAAATAGCAATTTATGAACAATTTTAACCCAAACAATCTTTTTGAATAATTCCCAAATTGCGCTAAATTTCCCAATTTTAAAGGCACAGGCTGTTTAATTTTGTTCAAGAAAAACCACTGACAGACCATGTGGAATTTACTCAAAATTAGTAATTTGTTGGTTTTTCGCTCGCTATAACGACCAGGGGTTCTACTACAGCATAATGTCCAATCCTGAATATAAGACGCAAGTCTGTTTCGAATGCCATTAGCACACATATCTACACCAAAACTCAGTTTCAAACATAGTTCTATTGTCAAAATTTAGCATATAAAATTTCAAATGACCATAAGTCAGTCAATACTGGGTATTTTTTTTATCAAATAACTTTTATTTTCTGCAGAAAAGTTCATTCTTACTATTGCAGCAAATACGGAATTCCGGATTAATCCGGAATAATAGGACCCCTGAACCACACAGTGATACATGCGAAAAGCAACGTTAACAGTTTGAGTAAAAATATCACACTATCGTAATTATTACATTACGAGGCATCGACAAGATTTAAATAGACAATTAACACTAGGGACCTTATAATGACAGCTCGATGTTTATATAGGATTCATACATTCCCTGGGGTCATTTAACTTATTGATTGCTTGGTAATTTGTTTGTTTGGTATTTTAGTCATGATTAGTGCGTGATTATAATAGTTTGGGACAAATTAACTGTCGGTATTGAGATTTCGCAAGTTCCGGTTATTTCAACAGCTTTTACATTGAATTAAAGAGGAGACATTTCGGAACCAAAATATTTGGTCGGTTTGGACAACATTCCGGTTTTCTGACATGTTGGTTTTCTGACATATCGGTTTTTTGACATGTCGGTTTTCTGATATCTTGAAATTGTTTTACTTCAGTGTTGTGTAGGTAATCTACACCTAAGTTAGTAACGAACATCATCATGTTGGACGCTCAACATGGACGCAAGTCATTGTGTTACACACCATGTGACTAGACATCTGACGTAACAGTGGATTTTATTGAGAAATAAAATGTGACAAAAATTAGCAAGTCTGTGAAACTTTAAGTTCTACCTCGCAACGTTATACGAGCGTTTGTCTACACACCTCTTCGTCGAACTGTTTATCTACCTCTGGATTTCTACGGGATTATATTGACATTTTCTTTTTATCAAAGTGACTTGGGCTACCTCTGAATCAAAGAGTATTTTAGTATTCATGGAAAACTTATGTATTGTTGTTTTTTTTCTGTGATTTTTTCTTGGAAATTTTTCTACTGTTGATTTCTGTGCTTAATCATTTTGGTGTTACTTGTGTGTTGAAAGATATACCGAAACAAACAGAACTCGAGAAATTGAAAGAATTTTAAAAAAAGGGTTTTGATTACTCTGTATTTGTTTTCACCGGTTTGTAAAAGTGTTCAATTTGATGTTAGTCCAATTGTAACTCACTTTGCTGTTATATGTGAAAAAAGTGATTTTTTTTATATCAAATAGAAATTGAGGCTGTTGCTTAGCAACATAAACAATAAGTTAATTTCCTATTCTGTGTTAAGGGGACAGTGTTGATCTCTGGATATAGTGAAAGATGTTGGTGAAGTAAGCATTCAAAATAACTGTGATTTAAAAAACCAAGTTTACGGACATTGTGATATTTTGTTGCCTAGCAACGATAGAAAAGTTAATATAGATCTCATATTTTGTGACTTCTACGATTGCCATACGAGTATTTGACTTGCAGTATTAAGCACATTGACGCTTCTCAACAAATCATCATCTCATTTCTTTCGATTACTTTTCATGCAATATTTGTGGCTTGATTGAAACTACTTTATGCGGTGTCTGTGATCCTTGATACCATAGACTGATTGCAGTAAAAAATCTGTTTCTAAAGTTAAAACAAACAGGTTTTACCACCTTAAAGATACAATCTGGACCGGTGCTAGACTGGTTCTAGAAATACGAGACTTCAACTATTAGACTGGTTGAAAGAGAACAATTATAGACTGGTTTATAGTGAACAAATATAGACTGGTTTAAAGAGCACAGTTTTAGACAGGTTTATAGTGAACAAAATATAGACTGGTTTAAAGAGCACAGTTTTAGACAGGTTTATAGTGAATAAAATATAGACTGGTTTAAAGAGCACACAGACTGGTTTATAGTGAACAAATATAGACTGGTTTATAGAGAACAAATATAGACTAGTTTATCGAGCACAGTTTTAGACTGGTTTTTAGAAAACAAATATATTCTGGTTTATAGTGAACAAGTATAGGCTGGTTTATCGAGCAGTTTTAGACTGGTTTATAGTGAACAAATATAGACTGGTTTATCGAGCACAGTTTTAGACTGGTTATGAGAAAGGTTCAGTGAGTGCTACATGTCGTGTGAGATTTGTATGTAATCTTCCTCCATGACGAGTACGCAAGTAGTACTCGTGTCGTCGTCATCAGAAAACGAGGAAAGTCGACCGGCTCAGATGCACCGCCATATTATATCATCATTATTTGGAGCAGGTAATCCAACTTTCCTTTCTCTACCTTGACTGGTTGAAACTTTCAGGAAGTCAGTATATCTTTGTAAATTCAAAAAGAGTTTGTTCAATTCTGTTGGCTATCATTCAGGGGTGTCAATTTTCCGGATTTATCCAGATTTGTCTATCCTTCAAGAGCTATGCTTTCTGACCAAAATAAAAGTTATTTGATGAAAATATCTCAAGAAATGGCAAAGTTATGGTCCATTATATCTGCTCTGAAGGATTTTCTTCAATAAAAAGTTTGAAAAACTGAGTTATATATGGTTGACGGCCTCTAGTTTGTCAAAAATAGTCAGCCACATATGCGTTTCAGGATTTTTAATTTGGCTCTGTTGACACCCCTGAACATTACATAATATCTACCATGACCAGTATTGTATGACACACTGGGATCCTACAATTCCGGAATACTCAGGAAATCCGGATTTGCTGCATTAGAAAGAATGATCTTTTCTGGGTGCACAAAATAAAAGTTATTTGATAAAAAAAATTCAAATAATTGACAAAGTTATGGTCATTTGAAGTTCCACATAATCTGAATTTTTACCATAAAACAATGTTTGAAACCTAGTTAAGGTGTAGAAATTAATGTGTGCTAATGGCACCTGAAACAGACATGGGATTTGTTTTCTGGATTGGGCATTATGCCTCCGTAGGACCTCTGTTCACTAAGAGGGAAAACTTCAGCTTATGTTTGTGTGATGGCCCAATTTTATTGTTGTCGTTCAAGTTCAACATGTAAAAATGAGGTTATCTATTCCTGTATAAACTCTGACTTGATGTTTCTAATATAAGGTATAATTATGTTTATTCCCTGGTTAAATCAATTGCCTCTAGCAACCAATAACATAAGCAACAATTAAAGAACAAGTTCTTATCGTGTATTGATTACGACATAACGTGAATGTTTGACTATTACTGTATATTGTAAGTCAGCTGGGTTTTTTCACTCAGACGTCTGCATTGTGTTGTTATATGTTCTTATTGATTGAAGCAATGTTTTCTGACTGCTGATCTACTTGTAGACACATCCTCCAACATGTGCCTTCATTCTCACACACTGCAAGTCTGCTGATCAACTTGTAGACATTTCCTCCAAACTTTGTCTTCATTCTCACACACTGCAAGTCTGCTGATCAACTTGTAGACATTTCCTCCAAACTTTGCCTTCATTCTCACACACTGCAAGTCTGCTGATCTACTTGTAGACATTTCCTCCAAACTTTGTCTTCATTCTCACACACTGCAAGTCTGCTGATCAACTTGTAGACATTTCCTCCAAACTTTGCCTTCATTCTCACACACTGCAAGTCAGCTGATCAACTTGTAGACATTTCCTCCAACATTTGCCTTCATTCTCACACACTGCAAGTCTGCTGATCAACTTGTAGACATTTCCTCCAACATTTACCTTCATTCTCACACACTGCAAGTCTGCTGATCAACTTGTAGACATTTCCTCCAACATTTACCTTCATTCTCACACACTGCAAGTCTGCTGATCAACTTGTAGATATTTCCTCCAACATTTGCCTTCATTCTCACACACTGCAAGTCTGCTGATCAACCTGTAGAGGTTTCCTCCAAACTTTGTCTTCTGTTTTCTTACTGCTGATCTACTTGTAGAGGTTCTCTCCAAACTTTGCCTTCATTCTCACACACTGCAAGTCTGCTGAACAAATTGTAGATGTTCTCCCTCAAAACTTTGCCTTCATTCTCACACACTGCAAGTCTGCTGAACAAATTGTAGATGTTCTCCCTCAAAACTTTGCCTTCATTCTCACACACTGCAAGTCTGCTGAACAAATTGTAGATGTTCTCCCTCAAAACTTTGTCTTCATTCTCACACAATGCATGTCTGCATGTATCTTACTGTTCTTGGTTGATGATGATTGCATGGTTTGTTCCGCATGTAGCATTGTGTCAGATCAAGACTGATGATAGTTGGTCCAGAAAATATATAATCTGGGGACAATTGTAAGTTTATCTAAAGGTGTGTCTGACTTGACCAATGAGCAGTCAGTATATCTAAAGGTGTGTCTGACTTGACCAATGAGCAGTCAGTATATCTAAAGGTGTGTTTGACTTGACAAATGAGCAGTCAGTATATCTAAAGGTGTGTTTGACTTGACTAATGAGCAGTCAGTATATCTAAAGGTGTGTTTGACTTGACTAATGAGCAGTCAGTATATCTAAAGGTGTGTTTGACTTGACTAATGAGCAGTCAGTATATCTAAAGGTGTGTGACTTTGACTTGACAAATGAGCAGTCAGTATATCTAAAGGTGTGTCTGACTTGACTAATGAGCAGTCAGTATATCTAAAGGTGTGTCTGACTTGACTAATGAGCAGTCAGTATATCTAAAGGTGTGTCTGACTTGACCAATGAGCAGTCAGTATATCTAAAGGTGTGTTTGACTTGACCAATGAGCAGTCAGTATATCTAAAGGTGTGTTTGACTTGACAAATGAGCAGTCAGTATATCTAAAGGTGTGTCTGACTTGACTAATGAGCAGTCAGTATATCTAAAGGTGTGTCTGACTTGACTAATGAGCAGTCAGTATATCTAAAGGTGTGTCTGACTTGACTAATGAGCAGTCAGTATATCTAAAGGTGTGTCTGACTTGACTAATGAGCAGTCAGTATATCTAAAGGTGTGTCTGACTTGACTAATGAGCAGTCAGTATATCTAAAGGTGTGTTTGACTTGACCAATGAGCAGTCAGTATATCTAAAGGTGTGTCTGACTTGACCAATGAGCAGTCAGTATATCTAAAGGTGTGTCTGACTTGACAAATGAGCAGTCAGAATATCTAAAGGTGTGTCTGACTTGACCAATGAGCAGTCAGTATATCTAAATGTGTGTCTGACTTGACCAATGAGCAGTCAGTATATCTAAATGTGTGTCTGACTTGACCAATGAGCAGTCAATATCAGTTATGTATGGGGTTGGATAGTGCTAATATGTAGGTTGGACACCGGTAGTGTGCAGGGTTGGATACCGGTGCTTCAAAAAGTATAATATATACCTAACAGTTTCCATTTATCTTAATATGAAGAACTGCACTTCAGTGAAATTGTTTGAAATCCAAACAGAAAGTAGGTATTACAATACATTGTTGTCCGGTAAATTTTAAATAAGTCACTTCCTAAGTATTAAACATGGCAGTTATAAATGAAAAAGAAAATTATAAATAAAGTACTTTTTTGTTGATGTTTTGTGTATTTTCAGATACCCCGCCCCCTGGGTATATCAGTGAGGATGTTTGTTGTTGATGTTTGATATTTTGTATATTTTCAGATACCCCGCCCCCTGGGTATATCAGTGAGGATGGTGATAACACAGATAATCAGGGTATGGGTAAGTCCTTCCTCATTTTACACTGCTCCTAACGCGGCTCCTACCCTCATACTATTCCAGAAAAATCAGAAAATCAGGGGTCCTACAATTCCGGAATAATCCGGATTTGCTGCATTAGGAAGAATTATCTTTTCTGCACAAAATAAAAGTTATTTGATGAAAATATTCAAAGAATTGACAAAGTTATGGTCATTTGAAGTTCCATAATCTGAATTTTAATAATAATTTAAAAACAATGTTTGAAACCTAGTTAAGGTGTAGGGATGTGTGCTAATGGCGCTCGAAACAAACATGCAACTCGTTTTCAGGATTGGGCATTATGCCTCAGTAGAACTCCTGGAAAATCCGAGTTTGCTAGTCACTAGAAAGTAGGGGTGACTATTGAGTCAAATTTTGACTATTGCAATACTATTGGTATTGCTGAACGTACTATTGCGATACTATTGTATTGCTGGAAACTATTGCGATACTATTGCAATAGTTATTGCCAAGATTTGAAAACCAGATATTAACTTGTAAATGCAAATTTGCTCTGTGTAAAATATCACATTTTGTACAACATAAAAATCTACTATTTGTGGAAATGATTTAAAATCAATTCGACAGAAATAGATTTATAAAATTAATGGTATATTGGTCCATTGTGCCAATTTGTGGCTGTTTTGATACTTGTGGTTATTTACAATTAGTTTTTTAACGAAAACGTAAGTTGTTTTAAATTAATAATAAACTTTATTTATAAAACGGGAACTATCGTAACTATCGATTGTTGAGCTAACTATCGGCGATAGTTATTGGATCGAGACTTTTACTATCGATCCATACTATCAGGACACTCGGAATCGCAATGCATCGATATTTCGATGCATCGGCCCACCCCTACTAGAAAGACTGAACATTACTGCAGAAAATAAAAGTGTTTTGATGAAAATATTCCAAGTATTGACAAAGTTATGATTGTTTGAAATTTCATAATTTTAACAATGCAACAGTGTATGAACTTAGTTTAGAGTAGGGATTTGTGCTAATGGCATCAGAAACAGGATTTTCAGGATTGGGTATTATGCCTCAGTAGGACCGCTTTGTTTTGGCATAAAAAATTGCCACAATTTCAACTTTGACCAAAAATAGTCTTAAGTCTACTTTGACGATGTTCGTCTAGTTTGTCGATGTTCATTTATTTTGACGATGTTCGTCTAGTTTGTCGATGTTCATTTATTTTGACGATGTTCATTTATTTTGACGATGTTTGTGCTTACTTTGCTTAGTAAGCAATGAATTAATTACAAGGTGTGTATGAAACTCCCCATGAATAGTTTGGACCAAGCCCAGTTGTGCATATACCAGTGTCCTACATTTCCGGATAATCTGTGGAAATCCTGATTTGCTGCACTAGAAGGAATGAACTTTGCTGCAGAAGTTATTTGGTGAAAAAATTCTAAGAATTGACATTTGAAGTTTCATGAGCTGAATGTTAACATGCTTGAAACAGTTTATTGTAGGGATGTGTACTAATGGCACTCGAAAAATGAAGTGAAGGCTGTGAACATTTATCTGTTTAATGTTCTAAACCATGATTTATATAGAGCTTTGATAGTTCAACTGTTCCATGTTCTAAACCATGAGGTGTATAGAGCTTTGATAATTCAACTGCCCGGTGTTCTAAACCATGATATATATAGAACTTTGATAATTCAACTGCCTAGTGTTCTAAACCATAAGGTGTATAGAGCTTTGATAATTTAACTGGCAAAGTGGTATACAGTATTAATATTGTTTCTATATTACAGAGAGTGTGGATATGTCACCGAGTCCATCATTAGATGCCCAGCCTGTCACCTACAAGGAACCAACATACTGGTGTTCTATCTCATACTATGAACTAAACACTCGAGTGGGTGAAACGTTTCATGCCTCACAGCCCTCGTTAACAGTGGATGGATTCACAGACCCCTCAAACTCGGAGCGATTCTGTCTGGGACTTCTCTCGAATATAAACAGAACACAACAAGTTGAGATGACACGACGCCATATTGGTAGGTTAGACACCATGACTGGTAGGTTAGACACCATGACTGGTAGGTTAGACACCATGACTGGTAGGTTAGACACCATGACTGGTAGGTTAGACACCATGACTGGTAGGTTCGACACCATGACTGGTAGCTTCTCTTCATATGAATTTATTACTATGTAGATATTGCATTTCTTCAAACAGACTGTTAACCACATGTATTTATTATAATTAATGAGTTTGGTGGTGAAGGCTATAAGGAGAGGTTGGTTGGAGGCGATATTTTCAGCTGTATCTGAGTTGGGAACACTGCAAACAAAGTGGAAAATCACCTTTCCGTCAGGGAAAAATCAGGAAATTATCAGGAAATTTTGTTCCTCATTTTCTGTCGCCATCCTGATTGAAACATTGATGGTGTAGGATTGTAACATGAGTGGTTGGGGATAGAATCACGTGTCAACATGTCATTACACAGTGCTGAGATCAGTACCTTACCGTCTTCCTCAACGTCCACCTCACATTGATGTGGCAAAACTCTTGTGAGCATTTTTCTTGTTAAGTATACATGTATAAGTAAACTCTCATACGCCTGGTTGGATTTTGATCTCCATGTCATGATGAGTTCAACACTCAGACATGGGTGTGGCTATCATCATTGCTGAGTTCAGCACCCAGATCTCTTAAGGTCAAGGTCACAAGGGTGTGGTAATCATTGCTGAGTTTAGCACCCAGACCTCTAAGGTCAAGGTCACAAGGGTGTGGTAATCATTGCTGAGTTCAGCACCCAGACCTCTAAGGTCAAGGTCACATGGGTGTGGTAATCAAGGTAAAATCAATATATAAGAATGATTAGATATAAGTATTGAATATTTAATATTATTGTACTGAGTATTGCTAAGTATCTAATTAAATTCTAGACAAGAAATCAACTGTTAAATTAAGGTTATAGAAGGTTCATGGACCATGTTAATTTGTTTGTACTGTACATATAATGTTGTTATTCCCCTACCGGTTTTTGACCGGAGGGGACTATAGGTTTGCCCTCCGTCAGTCAGTCCGTCAGTCCGTCCGTCCGTCCGTCAGTCAGTCAGTCAGTCAGTCAGTCAGTCAGTCAGTCAGTCAGTCAGTCAGTCAGTCAGTCAGTCAGTTTGTCAGTCAGTCAGTCAGTCAGTCCGTCAAAAAACGACAGAAAGAGTGAAAATATGCCCAAATCTGGATCCTGTCATAACTCAAACAGTTTTCAAGCCAAGTTTATGAAACTTGATATGTGGATAGGGGGCAATAAGGGGATTATGCACGTCTAAAAAGATTTTGATTCTGACAAATTGCTTGCAATTCTTAATTACTTGTTTTACAGGTAAAGGTGTACGGCTATATTACATTGGTGGTGAAGTTTTTGCTGAATGTATGAGTGAAAGTGCCGTGTTTGTACAGAGTCCAAACTGTAATCAGAGATATGGTTGGCATCCAGCTACTGTTTGTAAAATACCTCCCGGTAAGTCACCACTCTACTTGTGTCTCCCACATATAGTAGGGCAGACATATTGATCTGTCTGTCTGATGTCACAATGTTTATATGTGCTTTATCTTCTGAACCACAGGTAAGATTTCAATGACATTTCACATGAAAAGTTGGTAGTTAGCCTAGTTGTGCATATTGTCAGGAATTTAAGTTGGATTAATATTGCCTGAGTTATGGCTCTGTGTGGGAGACACACATTTTTGTATCAAAACCCATTCTAGTTTCATTATAAGAAATGGGAAATAGCATATAATATTAAGAAGGTTATAATTGAAGCAATACTTATGTATCCTGAACTGTGATTGGTTATTTGAACCAATCTGTATGTATCCTGAACTGTGATTGGTTATTTGAACCAATCTGTATGTATCCTGAACTGTGATTGGTTATTTGAACCAATCTGTATGTATCCTGAACTGTGATTGGTTATTTGAACCAATCTGTATGTATCCTGAACTGTGATTGGTTATTTGAACAAATCTGTATGTATCCTGAACTGTGATTGGTTATTTGAACCAATCTGTATGTATCCTGAACTGTGATTGGTTATTTGAACAAATCTGTATGTATCCTGAACTGTGATTGGTTATTTGAACCAATCTGTATGTAACCTGAACTGTGATTGGTTGTTACATGAGTACAGGCTTTACCAATATGCTGCAGGAATTAAATTACAAATCTACAGGAACAAAATGATGTTACCATGACAATGGATGAGTTTGTCTAGTTTGTCTAGACACATGGTGAACATGACCCTCTGGGAGTTTCATCATGTAATTGTGCCTTTATATATGATGGCTATATTTAACTATATTAGTGCAGACGGATAGAACAGCAGTGATTTTTTTTCCTCTTTGGGAAAGGGTACGGGTCCGTTCAGATTGGGAATTTTCACGTTGTGCAACTTGAAATTGGGAAATTCCATGAAGCACAAAGGCCAAATAAAACAGAAAAAGAGATTACATGTGAATGTTTACTGGTTTCTTTGAACTTTATGCTTGACCTCTTGTCAAAAATGCTCATAACTTTATCATTTTATGTCCGATTTTGAATTTTTTTTTTTAAATTGTTTATTGGGATTTCTCCATTCAAATTTGGGAAAATTATAGCCTATTTGCAAACAGGAAAGGGTCCGTTTACCGGACCCTAATAAAGAAGGAAAAAAATCACTGGAACAAAATCCTATTGTGGATGATTATAACTGTTATAAAACTGTGAAATGTCCAATTGTTTGGCAACTTCAGTAATACAATATCTATCACAAGTTCATCATTCATCTGTTTGCGGAGTTTAATAAATGTGTATATACTGTATATACACATGGGTACGTGCCAATAAGGAGATTATGCACATCTAAGAACAATTTGATCAGACAAAAACTGTGGTTGCCATGGCAACAGCAACATTGAAAACAAGACTGCGTTCAATAAACGCTTATGCCCCCTGTGGAAGCCTTGTCCATAAATAAGTCTAAGTCCAAAATTAGGTCAAGGGGAAGGTCAAAATGGGGTCAGGTGATACAGGTGTATACATATACAACATCCATGCAAGTTTGGAAGCTTTGTAGCAAGCCATAACGATGCTAGAAGAAACGGTCAATTTGGGTTAACCAGGACGGACGGACGGACGAACGAACGGACGGACGGACAGGTGAATCACTATATGCCTCCCGATCTATCGATACGGGGGCATAATAATTTATAGGGTCATGGCTTCAAACCGGTAGGGGAACTCTGTATTGCTTGCAATTCTTACTGCCTTGTATTACAGGATGCAATTTGAAGATTTTCAACAATCAAGAGTTTGCTGCGTTACTTGCCCAGTCTGTGAATCAAGGTTTTGAGTCAGTATATCAGCTAACTCGTATGTGTACAATAAGAATGAGCTTTGTGAAAGGTTGGGGAGCCGAATACAGGTCAGTGAAACATCTCTGTTATAAATGTTTCAACCAAGTACATGAAAACCTCAGGCATCCAGTAATTCAAGAATAGTCTGGGAATCCTGGGGTGGTATTCAATATTGATCTCTTTTAATTGGAGAATAAGGATAGCAAATAATATTGCCTGTTACTGACCAAGAGTTTAATATAGTGTGATCTGATTGGTTGTTCTTATCCTTAAGTGAAGTAAGATCAATAATGAATACCACCCCTGGTCCCATGATTATGAAGCATTTTCTTGCTCAACACAGTTTCAGGCTCAACATTTAAATGTTTTACACATTACAAAGGCTTATAATATTCTGAAACTTTTGTATTACTGATTTTTTGTCGAAAATTGTAGAAAAAATCAATGTGCTACAGTGAATTTTTTAAATACATACGTGACGTCATTTTTAACAAACAATTTCTCCAAACTATGTCTGACTTTGTGCGACATGATATTAATTATACCTTGAATGATTTATTCTTCATGTCTGACAGTTGGTATTAATTATTCATTAAGTCTATGTTCAATATCACTGCAACCTAAATCATAAATTGACAATCTATTTTACTTGAATCACAAATCACCGCCACTATGGTATTTGGTCGTTGTCAGTAAATTCTGTATCAGGTTTGTTTGCAAGTTATGGATTCTGGGCGCTAACTACACTTTTAGAGACTAGGGCCAGGTGAAATATTTTTAGATACTTCATGAATGGTCTTACGTAAACGAGTGTAGATAACATTGTGTAGGCTCGCTTAATAAATGATTATTGATATTTGTTTCAGACGACAGACAGTTACGAGTACACCATGTTGGATTGAGATCCACTTGAACGGCCCCTTACAGTGGTTAGATAGGGTCCTCACACAGATGGGATCACCTGGTCTACCATGTTCTAGCATGTCATGAAACGTGTGCACATTTCTTGCATTTTACGTCGTGTGTACAAACGATGTTATAACAGGAAATAGTTGAACTTTCTACATGGAAGAAACTGACTCCTTGCTTAAATGTACATGATCTATAGGATTTAAAACACATGTTAAAATACTTTCCCCGACTGTAGAGGAGGGTTTTTATTGGACCCGAATACTGAAGTGTGACAGATATTTAATGTGATTTTTATTCAGTAACTCACGAAGCAGACGATGATATTGTTAAAACAAGATTAGTCCCCTATTCTCCTCATGGTCCTTCCCATACCCCCTCTCCCGCATACTTCACTCTCCCGCATACTCCCCTCTCCCGCATACTCCCCTCTCCCGAATACTTCACTCTCCCGCATACTCCCCTCCCGCATACCACCCTCTCCTGCATACTTCACTCTCCCGCATACATCCTCTCCCGCATACTCCCCTCTCCCGCATACATCCTCTCCTGCATACTTCACTCTCCCGCATACTCCCCTCCCGCATACCACCCTCTCCCGCATACTTCACTCTCCAGCATAGTTCCCCCTTTCTTACTCTAACTACATGTAGGATTTGTGTACAAGTAAATCAAAATCTTTCCAATAAAATACGAAATCAAGGTCTAGTTCTCGAGTCAAAAATAGACCATCAGTTCAAATAGAAATACATGCTACGTTTTCATTGGAAGGAATTTCTCGAGTCAAAAATAGAAATACATGCTACGTTTTCATTGGAAGGAATTTAGAAGTTTTACTCACATTTCACTCCCATTGTATTTGTGTTTTACTGAATAATTGTCTTACTTATCTTGGGTCAACAGTTAGATACCTCGGCTGTGATGTACACACTTGTCGGCTGTGATGTACTTATTTGTCGGCTGTGATGTACATACTGGTCGAGACACTAACTTTGTAAATATATATATATTCATGTTTGCCAATGTTTCATTTTGTTGAACATTATGAATGATTGGATGAAAGGAATGATGAGTTTCATTGTCTAGTTTCTTTCTATTACATTTAGTACTGTCTGATTACCACTGCATATATCTTTCTCGTCATGTGATCTTGCTTGTCATGTGATCCTGCTTGTCATGTGATCTTGCTTGTCATGTGATCTTGCTTATCATGTGACCTTGCTTGTCATGTGATCTTGCTCATCATGTGACCTTGCTTGTCATGTGATCTTGCTCGTCATGTGATCTTGCTCGTCATGTGATCTTGCTTGTCATGTGATCTTGCCTATCATGTGACCTTGCTTGTCATGTGATCTTGCTCATTATGTGATTATGCTCGTCATGTGATCTTGCTTATCATGTGACCTTGCTTGTCATGGGATCTTGCTCATCATGTGATTATGCTCATCATGTGATCTTGCTGGTCATGTGATCTTGCTTATCATGTGATCTTGCTTATCATGTGATCTTGCTTATCATGTGATCTTGATTGTCATGTGACCTTGATTGTCATGTGATCTTGGTCATCATGTGATTATGCTGGTCATGTGATCTTGCTGGTCATGTGATCTTGATTATCATGTGACCTTGCCTGTCATGGGATCTTGCTCATCATGTGATTATGCTCGTCATGTGATCTTGCTCGTCATGTGATCTTGATTATCATGTGACCTTGCCTGTCATGGGATCTTGCTCATCATGTGATTATGCTCGTCATGTGATCTTGCTCGTCATGTGATCTTGCTTATCATGTGACCTTGCTTGTCATGTGATCTTGCTGGTCATGTGATCTTGCTTGTCATGTGATCTTGCTGGTCATGTGATCTTGCTTGTCATGTGACCTTGCTTTTCATGTGATCTTGCTCATCATGTGATCTTGCTTGTCATGTGACCTTGCTTTTCATGTGATCTTGCTCACCATGTGATCATGCTCGTCATGTGATCTTGCTTGTCATGTGATCTTACTTGTCATGTGATTTTGCTTGTCATGTGATTTTATTTTAACAATGCTGTGATCTGATTGATTGATCTGTTTCTTAAATTCGATTCATTCTATCTTGTTGTCTGATTGGCTGTTTTCAGTGTGTAGAATTTACTTTGTCTTGTATGGTTCAGAAGAAATTTTTTCTTAAATTCAGTTTTGATACAAAAATGTTGTCAAAATGTATGTCTCTCATGTTGATGAAATTAGTTTTATTCCAAGAACTATTCTCAGCCTATTTCCGATGACAGATTCATCAGATGATCCGCAGGTGATAATATTTTATGATAATTAATAGAAAATACAACTGCAAGTATATTTTGAAGGCTTAGATTAACAACTCTCGGTTATTTTTGACTGACCCTCGTATAATACTGTTTGTATGTAGAATGTGGAGTAATAGTTTTATGTTAACAAACCCTGCGTTCCATGTGTAGACAATATGGCGTGTTTTTGTGAGTGTTACCCCCCCACTCCCTCTGTCGTGGTGTCTACACTTGCTACTTCATTTAGTTAATGTTCAGTTTTACCTTGTATCATTACATTGTATGCCAAGAGTTGTTGCCCTTGTTCTACATTGTATGACAGGAGTTGTTGCCCTTGTTCTACATTGTATGACAAGAATTGCTGCCCTTGTTCTACATTGTATGACAGGAGTTGTTGCCCTTGTTCTACATTGTATGTCAAGAGTTGTTGCCCTTGTTCTACATTGTATGACAAGAGTTGTTGCCGGTGTTCTACATTGTATGACAAGAATTGTTGCCCTTGTTCTACATTGTATAACAGGAGTTGTTGCCCTTGTTCTACATTGTATGACAAGAGTTGTTGCCCTTGTTCTACATTGTATAACAGGAGTTGTTGCCCTTGTTCTACATTGTATAACAGAAGTTGTTGCCCTTGTTCTACATTGTATGACAAGAATTGCTGCCCTTGTTCTACATTGTATGACAGGAGTTGTTGCCCTTGTTCTACATTGTATGTCAAGAGTTGTTGCCCTTGTTCTACATTGTATGACAAGAGTTGTTGCCGGTGTTCTACATTGTATGACAAGAATTGTTGCCCTTGTTCTACATTGTATAACAGGAGTTGTTGCCCTTGTTCTACATTGTATGACAAGAGTTGTTGCCCTTGTTCTACATTGTATAACAGGAGTTGTTGCCCTTGTTCTACATTGTATAACAGGAGTTGTTGCCCTTGTTCTACATTGTATAACAGGAGTTGTTGCCCTTGTTCTACTTTGTATGACAAGAGTTGTTGCCCTTGTTCTACATTGTATGACAAGAGTTGTTGCCCTTGTTCTACTTTGTATGACAGGAGTTGTTGCCCTTGTTCTACTTTGTATGACAAGAGTTGTTGCCCTTGTTCTACAGTTTTAATGAAGTATTTGTAACCGTTTGTGATAAGAACAAGTATTAGAGTTGAAAGATGTATATGTTAAAGAAATTTATGATATTTTTAGATTGTCTCCCTTGAATGTTTTTGCTAATGATGTTCATTTTGCAAAGGGAGATAACTGTGAACTTTGATAAGCATTATACTCAGACAGACCCGGTGTTATTATGTCAAGATGTTTTAGCATAGGAGCAATCAAGGTTGAATATGTTGTAATTTATTTTGTTTTTCTGTCACCATGGATTCAGGTATTGCCCCTGTGGAAAATGTGTTAGTGGTTTGAGGCTGAGTGAGTTAGTATCAGTTGTTAATACAGACAGACTTAAGTTACTCACCAGGTAAAATCCCGAGATACTTGGGACACTGATTTTGACAGACATAAGTTACTTCACGGCTAAAATCCCGGGGTACTGAGGATGCCGATGTTGACTTGATATATGTATTATTGTTTCGCCTATCTTGGTTCCCGAAAAAACTCAGAGAAATTTGTCTGGGGATAAGGCAAACGCACGAGGTCAATGTGTTAACGGAATGCACTAGTTTTAACTAGATGACATTATTGATGATCACCATTATGTACCACATAGTCAGGGATAAACGCCTGTGAATTTTTCAGTAACTCGAGTCTGACCAAAACTTTCTGAAATCTCTGGTTTTGTGATGATAAACTTTCTGGAATGGAGTTGCGGTATTGCCACATTTACAAACTGCAGTTGAATATTTTATATGATGATGTACATAGAGCTGATATAGTGCTAATTATTATTGTGTGGTTTGCCAATAAGTCATTATACCCTCCATGTATGATGAAGGGGTATATTGCTTGCACATGTAGGTCTGTAGGTCTATTGGTAGAACAAACAAATCTCTTGCAATAACCTAAGAACGCTTTCCCCTGCGATCTTCATCGTGGTTGGTCACAATCAGTATTTGGCTGTCATGCGGGCATACATGGTTTACAAGCTTGTCTTTTTTACATGCTTTATGTTTAAACAATGGTGACCAGCATAGAATGTATTTAATAAAACTGGCTGGACCATGTATATATACACAATAACTCTCACTGGGTGTTCGGGGGAAGAGGGACAGTGTATAACCAAGGCAAACAACTGATGCTGATTATTTAAAACTAATTATGTTTAACACGGATGAATTTGTACGCTTGTCAGTATAAATTTTGAGATTTTGAAATGACTACGAAATTTTGGATACAATAAGCTATGGAAATCAAGGTTTAAGTTAATATTTGATAATGTCTGATTAAACTTTGGACGTTATTCAACTTCTTACTCTGGACGTGATTGAACAACTTGTGATTTTACTTCTACACCAAGAGTTGTGTCCCCTAGCTTGTCGACATACTGCTTAATTGTGATGCATCATTCACTGACAATGTATGTATTTTGTTGCAAGTATAGTTAAGATCTAAGAAATGGTCGTAGATTGAAAGTCGGCTTTGTTATGAATATGTCAACCTTTACGTTCATTGTTATTGGTCTAAATTCTTGTGATGTTTTATTCTCGTTTATGTACAACAACTAGAAGCTTGTAATAAACTGTAGACAGAAATAAACTGTTCATTTACTACAAACATGTCTGCTTTCTGTTGTTTATTTATTACAACCTGAGTGACTAGGGTAGATCCTTGTGTAAGGTAATTATATAAAGCACTGCCAGAGGAATTAGTATCAGATTATAACGTGCTAACGTTTAAAACGCACTTTGATAGACTATACAACGATATCAAGCAGGACATCAGTGAAATCTGTAATTAATATATGTGAGAAAAACACTAAATGACACCGGAAGGAAGAACATGTAAATTTGTATGCTATCGAAGACTGAAGCACACATTGAGTAGTAAGGACTCAACACTTTTGCAATCTCCAATAAAGGTAGGTCTATGTTATAGTTAGAACATATTAAGTAAATTTTAATGATTAAAAAGGGCGGAGCGAGCGAAGCGAGTCCTTTTTAGTCATTAAAATTTACTTAATATGTTCTAACTAACTTAGAATATAACATTCTGCATTCTGATTGGCCGATAGAAAGTAGCGCCAACGCATGACGTCAAGTCTGTGAAGAGAAAATTTTAATGATTAAATTTTCATTTAACCGCCAAAATGCGGCGTTTCCATTGGCTCATAATGTAGGTTATATTCTAAGTTGGTTTAATGTGTTCTATACTATTATGTCCGCGTCACAAAATTTGCACGATGTTCGAAACGATTTTAACTGAAAAAAGTGTGAGGAACTCGCAAGGAATGTTTACGGTGCTCGTAGGCACGGAAATGTCGAAGGTTCTGAAGGATTTGGCCCGGTGGTAGTAAAAAGCACAATTCACAAGTGATTATATTCACCGATGTCCTGTGGTCAGTACGCCGTTCATGCATCTATATCTCGTAGGACGTCTATCTACACAGCTGACGGTAATCGTCTGCCATCGAGCTGCCGCTCGCGCCGTGACGTCATAATTCTGGGTAAAGCGGACAGTCTAAAGACCGTAACCCGGGACCCCCGTTATTCGGCCCTAAAACCCGGAATTCACTCGGCACAACAGTTCTTACGACACTCGCATGGCATTTGTATCATGTTTTAATCGAACACTGTCTGTGAGCGGATGTTGCGCAATTATATTATATATGAAGTGTAAGAAACACAACTCAAACCTGACCAACAGAAACGTCCGATTTAAAGAGAGTGGTCCCCCTATCCTTTCTCTATATGGGTGGCGCACCACGCACGTAAGATGACAATCTGGTCCCGATCTCTCGAAACATCTCAAGTAGATATCTCAACTCAAATTGAGATTTTGTTCAAATCGGAGTCGGAAAATGAGATAAATATGAAGCTTGAGCTCTCGAAATTTTACTGTAATAAACTCAGAATGATGTTCCTGTTTTGTTATACCAATTTAGAGTATAATTTCGCATGGAAACTATCTCAAACAATAGGTGATAAAACTTGAGTTGAGATTGAGCTCAGATTGAGATGTTTCGGGACTTAGGAACTACTGCAGCTTAATTAAAATTGTCAAATAAATGTCAATTAACCACCACAAGTGATTAATTATTTTAGAGTATGGAAACTTTCCAGTATAGTGAAGCTTGCAATTTTACTAATCTTTAAGGTGATTCCCGACTCTTCAGTTGAGCGGAAGTTAAGAAATCGGTGTAAATAGGACGTATTGAAAGCGTTTTACTACCATGATGAAATAGTACGAAAAACTTAATGTTGATGTGTCAGCATGTCCTCGTGTCTTAAAATCGTAAATTTACTGTATAGTTATAACTATATTATACTATATAAGCTTGCAGAATAAAGCTATAGCGGAAAAATTATGTGCCATTTATTCCAAACGTTGAAACCCAACACATGCGAATACTAGCTACAACGTATAATTACATGTGAAACGTAATATAATGCGCCCACACAAACTTGTATCCAAGTTTTAATATTTGTTTAGCAAGCATCCCGACTACTTTAGAGAAATGTTCTTTTGCATTTATTTCGTAAGAATATAGACTATAGCTAATGCAAAAGAGCTGGGACTCATCTTTAAATATACGCATTTTTCAGAAACAAATTATCGCGAAAACTGGATACAACGTATTCAAAACGTTGATCTATTTTGTAAACTCTCCTAGTTTTCGACATTTCCGAAATCACTAAAGTGTCAAATTGAATTTAAAAAATCTAGCCGAGCAACTGCCATGAAATTTGGGATAAAACTTCTATAATAGTTACTCTACTGGTTGCATGTACGAAAACAGTTTGTTGTTCAACTATTTTTTTCGTATTATAACTTAAAAATGAAAAATCACATATTTTAAATACATATAACATGCATAGTCTAAAACAAACGTTATCGTGTGATTGCGTAAATACGAAATTTTGTGCATGCCAAGTTTCATGTAATTGAATGTCAAACTTTTTCGGTGAAATGCAAATATCAAGAAATGTCAAGAACTGATCAAATGGTGTAATTCAATCGGAACGATCCCTTTCGGCATTTATCGCTTCCTGGCGTCGCCAGATAAAATACGATGATTCTACAGGTAACAAACCACCAAATATATTTGTTCTTTAACTCAATGTAAAGTGACAAATTGCTGACCCAAAAAATGTCAAACTTTTGTCCATGGGGACTTCTCAAAATCCACCAATCAATAGAAATAGCATATAGCCTCAAGAAAATGAAAAAAATCAAGGGGTTGCGTATCATATAAGAAAAATTTGGTTCGTCAAACGTGGTGAACATATTTTCTCACACGCGCGGACTGATTCGAAGTCCGTTGGCCACAACCCTACTTTCACTTTAAATTCACATTTAAGCCAGAATATAACAATTTCCTAAATAAAACAGTTTCACTACATCACATACATGTGTACAAAGCATTTAAACCCAATAACATGATTCTAATGCTGATTTGTCAACACATACCACCATTTCCAGCCAAATCAAAGTTTTTTTACAGGAATACTTGAGTATCTGAATTTGGTCCGCGTAGTCATTTGGTGGTTTGTTACCTACAGTAAGAATTGTACGAGGTGTTCCGAATGGGTGTAATTATGAGTAACCTCTTACACGATCCTTTAAAACTATGGAAAATCAGGTTTTCTTTGAGACCGGCTCATTTATTTTTTTGGGAGCATGTATTCTACTTTATCTACAAACAGGATCAGTGTTCACGTAAAGTTCTTGTCACATACTTAACAGTTGCTGTACGTCTCTGCTGCGTTCTGGTGTGTTTTTTGCTTCATCTTTAACATTATTTTACTGATAAAACCAGGGTTTTTTGTTTGTATAAAGCTTTTTATAAGTTTTTCTAAGAAATGCTGATTTAGAAAATACTATTTGGCTTACCTCCTTGGGGCTTAGGCATCAGTTTTTATTGCATTTTTCGATCATTTATTTTTTCACTTTTTAAAAAGCATGTGTACGCAGCTGCGTATTCTGCGTACAGGTAGCTACGCGCCTGCACTGTATGTAAAAATAAATATATATAACCTATATATCTACTACCCCGCTTTGTATCATTATTTTGATAAATCTAATTTGTCCTTTTTTCTATTAAAAGGGAGGTAATTTCCCAATGATCAACTTATAAACTGTACATTGTTATAACGCTTACTTCTTTTAGCAATGTTTGATGTTTTTCTGTTTGGCTTTCTCAATGAGTTTTGTTTTTTACAAGGACACATGTTGCATTGCGCATCAAAACTGTGCAATGTATGACAATCATGGGCAATAACTCAGCAGGGGTGGATCCAGGATTTAGTGTTAGGGGGGCGTGAAATGAAAAATGAGCTGGGGGTCCAGGGGGCCGCAAGGGCCCCTGGTGGGTGCAGGGCAAATCCCTGCTAGGGGTCCAGGGGGCTAATCACCCCGGTAGCTCCTCGATTTTAGTGATTTTTAATGCTTAGACAAGCACTCCTCGAGCATGTCGCGCCTTATGTGCTTGCATCAAAGTACCTTCTTATAATGCCCTAAAGTGCATATTTTATAAGTAATACGGATTGATATAGCGGTGTGGTTAGTGGAAAATGTTAATTGCGCGCTGTGCGCGCAGAAAGTAGAACAAAAATGACTTTAAATATGTGATTTAGTGTGATACAACAAATGAATTGACTTTATTTTGGCGATTTTAGGGGGGCGTACGCCTTGGATCCGCCTATGCTCAGGATAGTTGAAGACGCTATGTAAAACATGAACATAATTAATTTGCCTGAGAGCAAAAAGACGATTGGGTTTCAATTCAAATTCAAATATTTAAGGTAGATCCTACCCCTTGAAAATGCTTGAAAAACATACACTTGAAAAAACTATTTCAAACAGCGTATGCCATCTGATTTTATCATATATTATAGGAAACCATTGTAGCACTTGCTTGTGATGTGAAATGTGCCATATAGTCGCCTTATTCAAATGCTAACACTAAAATAAAGGCGATTTTTGACTGAAAAATACAACATTTTTTTCAAAATGTCAAACGTTATCATTATTGTATTTTATAATACGAACTCATTGAATATACTTTGTAATTAATCGTCGCAAGGGCATGCCAGGCTTGAAATTAGCTGCTGGTGTTTTGTTTACGAGAAAAACACCTTCATGTTGATGTGTAATTTCGACAAGGAAGTCGCCATGTTTGCTCCCTCCTGTCACCACAGTAAACGTACAGCAACATTTTTTTCAAACAAAGTAATCAACATAATCGATAGCTAGATCGAATAATGCACTTTATTGCATTCATAATTTATTAACTTTACAAATGATCCTACGATAATAACAATGATATCCAAAAATGTATTATTGTTTTCATCTCGTTTGTTTACGAATTTCGCGCTGTGTAGCAAATTTATATTCATGCGCCAAAGTAGAGCGACAGTTTATCGACGAAACCATTATAATGCGGTGTTCATAATGTGCCGTTCATAACGAATGATGACATCGAATACAATATGATACTTACGGTTTAATATACGTCCCAATGAAACATCAATATCAGCATTTTCCTCAACACATGCTGCACATGTTAGCGAATTGATAATCTGATATGTGTTACGAGGCTGTCTGTCAAACTTTATTTTAGCTAAATTACAAAAGTACTATGCGTTTTTAAATAATCCTTATGTTATTTATGTTCGTATAATCATTGCAAACACAGTTTTGTAACTCGATTGTCTGGATCGTTTCTCGATCACATACAGTTTGTGTAAAATTGGTCATTACATAGGAATATCTAACTAAATATGTGTATAATTGAAAGAAATACTAAAGCTTTAATTAATTTTCCATAAACCTGTTTCAGTTCTTTCGAGGTAACTTAAAACTTGTACCAAATAATCAAGTTTTAAGTCTCATAGACCCGATAAAATCGGTTATTGACAAACCAACAACTATCTGGTCCGTCAGGCCCACCGTACCCTAAACTATTTAGGATTTATTAAAAGTAGGCCTTCACACATACACATGTGACATATTTTAATTCATGTTGATGTATTTTATTGTTCAAAATCAATGCATTTTGACTGCTTTTATTTAAATAAATGGGCAGGCATGACCTTGATCAAATATTTGACAACCACAATTTATAATTTTTCTAGCATTTATTTACCCAATAAATGAGACTGACATTTTGAAAAATGTTACCTATTTTGTAATTAACTTTTTATAAATACATTGTTTATAACAAGTAAATATAACAAAAACACTCATTGATATAGATTATTTGAACTTTAAGCTACAAATTGATATATGAGACTAATGTGTTTTTATGCCAAAAGGGTATTTAATTCACTGAAGAAAAATACACATTTTTGCCCATTAGAGTGAACCTTAATGTACAAAAGGCCTCCAGCCCATACACAAAGTAGACTATATACATATTAACAGTAATATATAGATAAATATATAGAACCGTATTGCAAAGTGATTTTACATGCAGCAAAATAGCATAGTAATAGCAAACAAAATTAGGCTTATAATACGTATACAGTACAGTATAATTGATAGAATAATCGTTCACATTGTTGTTGACTCAAGAACGCTTGCAAGTAACTGTAATATCATTTTCATAATCATCATACGTTAGACATACAGATTTACACAACAAAATGTTAATGCAAAGTTAGTACATGTAAACATTTATACCATCTCTATTAAAAGGCAATATTGCAATACAATTTCATATATTTCACACTAGTTATTTGATATGCAATCAGTAGCACCATCTTAATATTACATCAATCTACACAATGTGTGTAATGCCTAGATGTTCTGAATTATACCATAAGATAAGATAAGATAGATAAGATAAAGTTTATTTCCAATCAAGGGTCATATAACATGACATATGAATCACAGATAAAACAAAATGGGTTGAAACACGGATATACACACTAATGTATTTCCGTGGTTGAAACAAATAAACATAACACATAATTTCAAAAGTAAATAAGGCTTGATTTTGATTTGGTAACACAAATAAATAAGGCTAGAGGTCTAAAGAATCCTACCTCCCTTCATATGTACACGGATGGACAAACAAAATAGATAAGTACTTAGAATATAACCTACATTATGAGCCAATGAAAACGCCACATTTTCGCGGTTAAATGAAAATTTAATCATTAAAGACTTGACGTCATGCGTTGGCGCTAAATTCTATCGGCCAATCAGAATGCAGAATGTTATATTCTAAGTTAGTTAGAACATATTAAGTAAATTTTAATGACTAAAAAGGACTCGCTTCGCTCGCTCCGCCCTTTTTAATCATTAAAATTAACTTAATATGTTCTAACTATAACTTGATTTAGAATATAACCTACATTATGAGCCAATGAAAACGCCACATTTTCGCGGTTAAATGAAAATTTAATCATTAAAATTTTCTCTTCACATACTTGATATCGGCCAATCAGAATGTAGAATGTTATATTCTAAGTTAGTTAGAACATATTAAGTAAATTTTAATGACTAAAAAGGACTCGCTTCGCTTCGCCCTTTTTAATCATTAAAATTTACTTAATATGTTCTAACTATAACATATAACACATAGCTTTAAATAGTGATGACGTAATCATTAAGTCATTTAAAATACCGGTTAATACGGAGAATAGCGGTTTTTAGCATATCTATATAAACGGTGTATACTCGAACGTTTTGTCCGGATTGAGTAATGTCCTAATTTACAAAGTTCGAGACCTTTTACTGACAAATCTTGTATAATAATTGTATGATAATTTCCTCCCGATCATCGTAACGATGTTAAAACGTGGACTGATCAGAGTGTCGGTTGGTCTAAGTGGCATTGTGGCCGCGGGTACTGGACTTCAATTCTTCAGCAAAAAGCCGGACATCGACCCTGACACCACGAACAACGAACCGAAAGTCAACAAACGTCAGATAGTCCTTGACGGTTACACACTAAAGCAAGTTCAAATCTTGATTCGTCATGGAGCTAGAACACCGATACATACTATGAGAAACATGCAAGAGGTCACGTGTTTTTTTAATTATTATTTTTGTTTACTTTCAGTTTCACTTTGAAGTTTGAAAGTCAACTTCAATAGTTCAATGACATTTCATATTCTCGTGTCTTCGTTATTGCTTACTTTCTTGATCTCCTACATGTGTTTTCGTCATCATACGCGCGTCATTGTACTTCAGCTTGCGTGTTATTTTTTTACTGCATCCCCTATGATACAGACTAATACACACCACTGCTAGCTATTATAAATATTCATTTTTTCCATATATCCTCTTTTCCTATGGTTTCAGCCACTTAAGAATCAACATCCTATGTTTGCCCAAATATATTTTTGCAAGCTTGAAAAATGTTTAGAGTGTAGTCTTTTTGTAAAAATATAGCTATTTAACTGACCAGGGGTAGGTTTGTCTTAATTGTAAAGTGTTTCCTATGGTTTCGGCCACTCTAGTTGAACATCCAAGAAATTATATTTTTTGAAGGATTCAAAGTGAAATATTTTTAGGTAATGTACATCAACATGTCAACTAATGTTTTACATAAATTTATTTACACTCAATGCCTGCAGAGAGTGAAGCACCCTATTTTTTTCAAGAGGCCCACTAAAAAAGTCACATTTTAGTGATTTTTTCTTCTTTTTGTTTCAAAATCACTTAAAACGGCTTAATTTCCTAAAAATTTATTCTTGAACAATATTGGGAAGTGTATTCTAGTTTTTGCATGCAATCCACATAATTGAGTAAAAAAATCCACTCTTTGAGCTATATTTTTCAAAATAAGGGGGTGGCTGAAACCATAGGAAAGGATGAAACCATAGGAAAGAAGGATACTGTCGTTCTCTGGAACAGCCTTCCTAGCCATATAGTCCTCCAGCCAGACCTAGAGGGGTTTAAGAACAATCCTAGCCCCTTCCTTATCTCAAACCACCCCTGAGTGCCGGAACATTGCTTTTATTTGCTTTTAATCTATAAATATTTTCATCTTTTATCTAACACTATTGTTCTTTATTTCTTCTCACTATCTCACTTTGAAGTCTTCTTTCACTACTTTTTAAAATACTTTTATCTTGCACCTAACGCGCACCTGCTAGTGTACCCGAAAGGGGCTTCAGCAGTATATATAGAAAGCATGTGCACAGTGGTAGTGTGTGGCCATTCGGTTTTATCCCTGCTTAATTGGCCTATGACCTCCTGCTTGAAGGAAGAGACAGCAAGTATGTGTGATGCAAGCAATCGGAACGGTCCGTACGGCATTTTTACGGGATAAAATACCTCGGATGTATCAAGCGTATGAATCCAGAAGCTTTCTTTCTTAAATCCTACGCAGAAGCAAATGGGCCGAAGAAAATAGACCGTAACTTATCAGCAGCGGAAATTTCAAAAGATGTTTTATTGATTAAACAATAGTATTTCGCTACACTCTTTGAGCATAACACGCAGCTACGCAGCGCTTGCTTGATGGGCGTGTATTCCATTGAAGTACTGTTTAAATCTGTCATGATGACGTCATGGCGAAAGACGTTAAAAATGGCGACGTTCTATTTACACCCGAGTGATGATTCGTAGAGATTGTCCTAGGTGTCCCGATTGGACAGCAAGTACAAAATGTATGTGTGATGCAAGGAATTTTGCCACACTGGCGTCTGCCCTTGCTCATTGCAAATAGACTCCTCTCTAAGTGTATAGCACTGATGCATGCCACATCTGGGTTCATCTCCAGTTGGTTGTGAAACACTGAAAAGCGTTTCTGAAATATCCATTGCCCTGACAGAGATTTGAACCAGGGATCTCCAGATTTGTCGAGAGTGTTAACCACTTGCCCACGGTTCCGACCTAAGCCCGTTTGCATTCTGCACCAAAAATGTTTTCTTGTCTGCAGTATTGAGCTTCAATGTACGGAGACGGCAGTGTAGAATTGAATACTGTATTTCAAATGTTAAGCATTTTTAGGATATTTGTGCATCATCATGATTCTTTTAATTTCTGTTTGAATGTGTCGATCTGTTATGCTATAAATGATTTTAAATATGAGAATACAAAAGTATGCAAAATGTATATCGCATTTTCATCATCAAATTTTTCTATTCTCATGTTTTTTAAGGTGGATTGTGAAACAAGCTGTTACACCTGCGACCATATATTAATCACTCTTGCTATTCGTAACTACAAGGTTTTGAGAGCAAGACTGGCCTGCTTTCCCTTTTGTGCTGAACGTAAAGTGAACGCATTTCTCACAGAGGTCAAACCAGCTATTTTTAGGTCCACTATTCAAAGAATAAGGGGAGCTATTGCAGTCACTCAAGCGCCGGCATTGGAATCAGTGTATTGCTAATGTTAAAGTTAAAGTACAAGGCTATAAGAGAAAGCGGTGAGCTTTCTCTTTTATGCTGAACGTAAAAACCAGCTATTTTTCCTAGACAGGTTGTTCTGGTATCAGATTCTTTGCTGTAACAAACCGGCGTCAATATATAATAGAAAATAACCACATTTTGAACCCCTGTCCCCTCCCCCTCTGGATCTGTGCATAATTGGGCTAGATACAAGTTGCCATTCATAAATAAGTGATAGTATATGTGGGACCTGTTTGGCAATAACAACTCTCAGCTGGATCCCTTACTTAAGAAATAAAAATCTGTTCGCGTTTATTGTCGGTGAATAAAACACGGACAGGAGTTCGGATGCGGAAAAATTAAATCACGAGTGCGTAGCACGAGTGATTTAATTTTCCGCATCCGAACGAGTGCCCGTGTTTTATTCACCGACAATATACAAGAACAGAGTTTTTATTTCGATTCTAAATACGATAATATCCCGCACTATTTAACTGCGCGCATTCCATTTTCACCCATTTGACATTGAACATAATTCCACGCTGAAATTGAGTGGCTTATTAGCTGGTACAATTACCTCCCTCGTTAATGAAAACGACCTTCGTAATTTTCTGAAGGAAATACCACATTTTAAACATTGAATCAATTTTAATAACACGAGTATATGGTATCTATTTCATAAAATGAAAAATATAAATGAATTGATTATCAGAAGCTTTAATAAAACTTGGTTTCTAGAGTATATTGGAGTTTCTAAAAATAGATGCGTCATAGCTGTAATACTGGATTCTCGTGCAACTCGCCTTGTCGCGGTGACTCGAAGAAAACTTTACTATAAAGTTTACGTTCATTCATTCATAAATATGTCACGTGATACTGGGCGTAAATAGAAACAGCCAATTTGATAGGTATGTTTTATGGGGGTAATAATACATTGTTAGGTCCGCTCTATATTTAAACGATTAATCCGCAGATCGTGTTAGAATTGTTATTATATCATGGCTACGGCAATTTACATTGATGTTAACAGAGGCGGTGTGGCGATGATAATTGATGGGGTGTGTCTTAATTTTCAAAGGAATGAGTGCAATTACTACAGTGCAGGATAATGTTATCCTGCACTTTATACATACAACTTTATTGTTCTTTACTTCGGTCAACGTGACCTCTATCGATTTTCCTGGTAGAGTTGTATTGGAGTCCTCAACTTTAAAATCGCAACACCGTGGTATTGATTTTTATTGGACATGTTTGTCGGTCAGCATTGTAATACATTTAGACACGCCTAATGTTTACAAAGTGACAGCCAATCACTGGCCAATGATATAAATTAGAAAGAAAACTTAACGCTCGGTTGTTTATTTTGTCTCGGGCTACACCCTCGATAAAATAAGACAACCTCGCGTTTGTGTTCTCTTTCTATAACTTATTACACACATACATGTGAGTGACCTAGGGTCTTTTGGCCCCCCCCCCCTTGTTATTATTACACACATGCAACAATCATGTTGATTTATAAAAATCTATATTTCAGGTTGGTTACAACAATGAGTTCATACTGGGTGATGTACAGTGTACAATGTTTAACCATTCTGTGGTTGATCTAACTGGAGGAGAACGACCATTCTCAACGTATGATGCTCATTACGCAAAAGCTGATAAACTGATGAAGGTTTAATACTCTTACTTCAATCATTTTATAGCATGCAGTGTAACTCCTGAAAACCCATTTTCCAGAATGCCAAGTCTGAAAACCCCGAACCCTAGAACGCCAATTCCTGAAAACCAATTTTCCAGAACGCCAAGTCTGAAAACCCCAAACCCAAGAACGCCAATTCCTGAAAACCTATTTTCCAGAATGCCAAGGCTTGAAAACCTGACTCTCAGAATGCCAATTCCTGCTGAAAACCCATTTTCCAGAATGCTAAGTTTGGAAACTCGAAATCCTAGAACACGAATTCCTAAAAACCCATTTTCCAGAATGCCAAGTCTGGAAACCCGAAATCCTAGAACGCCAATTCCTGAAAACCCATTTTCCAGAATGCCAATTCTGAACAACCCCACTCCTAGACTCAGGCATGATGCAGGAGATCTGGCATGTATGGCTCATGAACAAACCCATTGTGTGAAGATGACAAGTATAAAATATTGTTAACTATCTGTTATAGATCAGCTGTTAAAAGCTACCTTGGGCCTAATTCAAAATATTCTTTGTTTCCCCTTCCCGACACAAGCAGATTTAGAATGGGTAGGTAGGTAGGTTAACATTTTTTTTTTATGCCCCCCTATCGATAGATGGGGAGGCATATAGTGATTCACCTGTCCGTCCGTCCGTCCGTTCGTTCGTCCGTCCGTTCGTCCGTCCGTCCGTCCTGGTTAACCCAAATTGACCGTTTCTTCTAGAATTAATATGGCTTGCTACAAAGCTTTCATACTTGCATGGATGTTGTGTATGAACACTCTCCACACGCCTGTACCACCTAACCCCATTTTGACCTTCACCTTGACCTAATTTTGGACTTAGACTTATTGATGGACAAGGCTTCCACAGGGGGCATAAGCGTTTAGTGAACGCAGTCTTGTTGGAATTGTTTCAGAATGATTGTTATTGGTTAAGTCCAACAAATACAGTAGAACTTCGATGCCTCGAACAGTACTTGCCTCGAACACCCTAGATGCCTCGAACTGGTTTTTTGGTCCCGTCAAAATTCCTTCTTTATTCATATGGTAAACAGTAGATGACTCGAACAGTGTCTAGGTCGAACACTCAAACTGATTGGACAGTCCCTTGCTATGATTTACCCGTAGATGAGTCAAACAATACAAGTTTTCGCACCTTTCATTGACTGTTGATATCCATTGTTCGAACGCGGGTAGTCGGCGACAAGTTGTGACAATTACTGTACCAAACAATTGTTTGTGTGCGACTTCATTGTATAACACGTTTTTAAACATTTATACATCCATTAAATGGTTAATGAAGGCCGTCCACTTATTTATTTTTTAATAAATTGGAATAAAATAATCATTTTTCAACGTTTGTCAAAAGAATCTGTTACATTTCCATTTATTGATTTATAGTCGAACTTGACCACGGATATACACAGAACGGATAAGCAGGTCTAAAAATAGCCTAATTATGACCTGACTACCCATAATGCATTGCGCGCTTCGGTAAGCACGATAATTGTGAACATGGCTTATCCAAAAGAAATCTTTTTTTCGTGTCAAAACCACAAAACTAAGTGGTTTGATCATTTTCAACAAATAGAGGACACCCCAAAGATCACAAAAAATATTGATTTATAAGAAAAACAGTCGCAAATAAGTTTCCTTAGGGATTTAAAAAAGTAAATATCGGAAGCAATCCAAAACCCGTCGATTGAAAATTTATCGATCAGGATAGGTCACAGAAAATGTGGTCTATGTCACAATTGACAGATGAATCGTCCAGACTATCTATTTAAAAACGTTCCAAACACACAACGGAACAAATAAACACCCATCTTTGCTTATTTAGACGAAGAGTTGCTTTAAATGAAAACAAATATCTCATTGACAAATCAGGCTGAATTGGTGAAATAATCCAAGATGGCGGCGGCTAGCGGGAAAAATAGCGCCAATTTGAGAATCTCGTCAAGTCTCGCTAAGTCTCGTACAAGTAAGCCGATCGCGATATTTCATTCCAATATGGCGGCCTATATAGGAAAATAGTGGGTGTTGAATGAGTTGCCATTCCGTCTAATGTATTTCCGTGACTTGACCCAGGAAATGATGGTATTATGTGGCTCGCGGCTTAATTTTTATACTTGTATATAAATATGCCGTTTTATGAGGAACCTTTCACGCTTGAACACTCGAAGAGCTTGTAGGAGATAAGTCAGATTTCATGTCAATTTGGTCAACCTATTTTGTTGCATTATTGCTAGAATAAAATTACAAAAACTTATATACCTATATTAGTTATACACATAAATTATACAATATACACACACGATTTGTAAATTTACACGTACCGACATCAGTTCGAACTTATACCCATGCATATTCTCGGATACCATAGATGCCTCGAACACCCTAGATGCCTCGAACTATTTTCCCGGTCCGAAGGTAGTTCTAGGCATCGAAGTTCTACTGTAATGAAATTTAGTAATAACTTGCTAAGGTGAAAACCAACAGTCTTATATTTAAAATAGGTTCACAAGTTAGAAACATGTTTATATACAAAAAATACCATTTTCATCCCCAATTATTTATAAATGAATAATAATACTTGAAGGAGGCATTCGGCAGTAGATAAAGATAGATTGATAGATAGATAGATATTATTTCAATTGGGGCAATAAAAATATTTTGGGTTACCGAGGGCCATCTTTTTGGGAAGGTAGTGGAAAGGGAAATAAACAGTTATTTTAGGCCTTGAGGGAAAAAATGTTTTGTTTAGTCAAGTCAGGATAAAAATCCAGTGACGCAGCGGTCGAATCCACTATAACGGTGTAAAACCAATTATAAAGGCTTATATTGTACAAACAACTATAATTTCAATGCTAAATTAACATACTAAACTTCGCTCTACCTGTTTAGACAATGGTTTAGATTTTTTGCGTACACATAAACTGCAACGTCACTGTCACAATATCCTTACTGGACTATACATTGTTTAAAGCAAAGGAAAAGAATATGTGTCTTCGTACTCATTTACATACTTAGTCAGCTGATATAACATTCTGGGGTGTCAATATTCCCGATAAATCCGGAATTCCGGATTTCGCTATCCTGAAAGAGCTATGATATCTGACCAAAATAAAAGTTATTTGATGAAAATATCTCAAGAAATGGCAAAGTTATGACCAATTTAATCTTCTCAGAAGGATTTTATTCAATACAAACTGAGTTAAATATGTAAATAATGGGATTGAATGCCTATTGTTTGACAAAAATGGTCAGCCACATTCGATTTTCAGGATTTGTAATTTGACCCTGTTGACACCCCTGACTGTTACATTGAGATATTATGATTTCAGGACGGGGGTATACGTGGAGTTCTCACAAAATGTGGACAGTATCAGATGTATGAGATCGGCAAGTCTATAGGACAGCAATATATAGAACAAGCAGAACTGATAGATAGTCTATACAACCCAACACAAGTATAGTAAGTCTATAGTACAGCGGAATATAGAACATGTATAGTAAGTCTATAGTACAGCAGTATATAGAACATGTATGGTAAGTCTATAGTACAGCAATATATAGAACATGTATAGTAAGTCTATAGTACAGTAGTAAGTCTATAGTACAGCAGTATATAGAACATGTATAGTAAGTCTATAGTACAGCAGTATATAAAACATGTATAGTAAGTCTATAGTACAGCAGTATATAGAACATGTATAGTAAGTCTATAGTACAGTAGTAAGTCTATAGTACAGCAGTATATAGAACATGTATAGTAAGTCTATAGTACAGCAGTATATAGAACATATATAGTAAGTCTATAGTACAGCAATATATAGAACATGTATAGTAAGTCTATAGTACAGCAGTATATAGAACATGTATAGTAAGTCTATAGTACAGTAGTAAGTCTATAGTACAGCAGTATATAGAACATGTATAGTAAGTCTATAGTACAGCAGTATATAAAACAAGTATAGTAAGTCTTTAGTACAGCAGTATATAGAACAAGTATAGTAAGTCTATAGTACAGCAGTATATAGAACATGTATAGTAAGTCTATAGTACAACAGTATATAGAACATGTATAATAAGTCTATAGTACAGCAGTATATAGAACATGTATAGTAAGTCTATAGTACAGCAGTATATAGAACATGTATAGTAAGTCTATAGTACAGCAGTATATAAAACAAGTATAGTAAGTCTATAGTACAGCAGTATATAAAACAAGTATAGTAAGTCTTTAGTACAGCAGTATATAGAACAAGTATAGTAAGTCTATAGTACAGCAGTATATAGAACATGTATAGTAAGTCTATAGTACAGCAGTATATAGAACATGTATAGTAAGTCTATAGTACAGCGGTATATAGAACATGTATAGTAAGTCTATAGTACAGCAATATATAGAACATATATAGTAAGTCTATAGTACAGCAATTTATAGAACATGTATAGTAAATCTATAGTACAGCAGTATATAGAACATGTATGGTAAGTCTATAGTACAGCAGTATATAGAACATGTATGGTAAGTCTATAGTACAGCAGTATATAGAACATGTATAGTAAGTCTATAGTACAGCAATATATAGAACATGTATGGTAAGTCTATAGTACAGCAATATATAGAACATGTATAGTAAGTCTATAGTACAGCAATATATAGAACATGTATAGTAAGTCTATAGTACAGCAATATATAGAACATGTATGGTAAGTCTATAGTACAGCAGTATATAGAACATGTATGGTAAGTCTATAGTACAGCAATATATAGAACATGTATGGTAAGTCTATAGTACAGCAGTATATAGAACATGTATGGTAAGTCTATAGTACAGCAGTATATAGAACATGTATGGTAAGTCTATAGTACAGCAGTTTATTGAACATGTATAGTAAGTCTATAGTCTATTTGTCGGCTGTGTCTGTGTCCGCACATGGTGAGCTTTTGTGGTCAATTTGTGTTAAGTTTTCAGTATTTAATTTGGGTTTAACAGTATTGGCCATTTTAAAAAGGTGGTTGCTTAATTCAGGTGCCCATTAATTTTGACAATATACATGTATATATTAGCTCTTTTCATAGATGTGTCATGCTGCTGCCAAATGTCACTATGTCACTTGTTCTATATAGCAACATGTACTTACATGTATATTCAGTGCCCACCAAAAATAAGTATACAGATGTTATTTCCCCATTTACTTGTCTGTAATAATACTATTTGCAAAACAGTGAAACAACAATATCTTTGAAGAAAATAAATAATTTTGTTTATTAAATATATAGACCTATCACTGATTGATACCCTAGGTGCAAAATATAAAGTTCCTTTGTCCCTCTTGAATGGTAACGTTGTCACAAAAAGATTTGGATCACATGGTTATTTTAATTCAAAACATCTTCATATTTATTTCTATCTCTTTTTTTACTCTTATAGTAATGTAGTATCAGAAACTAGTATACTTGTGACCGTCTGATAAACAGATATTGACAAATTTAACCAAAGTTTAATGTTGCAACAATTATTTACCGTATACTTATTTTTGGTGGGCACTATATATAAACGCGTATGGTATTCATTTTACAGTGTGAGGTCAACAAACACTAATAGAACAATCGGTACGGCTCGTTGTGTTCTTGCTGGCATGTACGGACATCTTGATAAAGGTAACCATGACAACAGCAAATCTTGACTGATTCACTGGTATCCCACACTCTCACTCACTCTGCTAACAGTGGTATACATGTTTACAATGACAAGTCACTCGTCTGTTTACAGGTATGCCTCACTCTGCTAACAACAGTAGACATGTTTACAATGACAAGTCACTGGTCTGTTTACAGGTATCCCTCACTCTGCTAACAACGCTATACATGTTTACAATGACAAGTCACTGGTCTGTTTACAGGTATCCCTCACTCTGCTAACAACGCTATACATGTTTACAATGACAAGTCACTGGTCTGTTTACAGGTATCCCTCACTCTGCTAACAATGGTATACATGTTTACAATGACAAGTCACTGGTCTGTTTACAGGTATCCCTCACTCTGCTAACAACGGTATACATGTTTACAATGACAAGTCACTGGTCTGTTTACAGGTATCACACACTCTGCTTACAACGGTATACATGTTTACAATGACAAGTCACTGGTCTGTTTACAGGTATCACACACTCTGCTTACAACGGTATACATGTTTACAATGACAAGTCACTCGTCTGTTTACAGGTATCCCTCACTCTGCCAACAACGGTATACATGTTTACAATGACAAGTCACTGGTCTGTTTACAGGTATGCCTCACTCTGCTAACAACGGTATGCATGTTTACAATGACAAGTCACAGGTATCCATCACTCTCACTCACTCTGCTAACAACAGTATACATGTTTACAATAACAAGTCACTCGTCTGTTTACAGGTATCCCTCACTCTGCCACCAATGGTATACATGTTTACAATGACAAGTCACTGGTCTGTTTACAGGTATCCCTCACTCTGCTAACAACGGTATGCATGTTTACAATGACAAGTCACAGGTATCCATCACTCTCACTCACTCTGCTAACAATGGTATACATATTTCAGGGATCCTACAATTTCAGAATAATCCGGAAATCCGGATATGCTGCATTAGGAAGAATTATCTTTTCTGCACAAACTAAAAGTTATTTGATGAAAAAATTCTAAGAATTGACAAAGTTATGGTCATTTGAAGTTCCATAATCTTAATTTTAATAATAAAACAATGTTTGAAACCTAGTTAAGGTGTAGGGATGTGTGCTAATGTCATCCGAAACCGACTTGCGACTCGTTTTCAGGATTGGGCATTATGCCTCAGTAGAACCCCTGATGTTTACAATGACAAGTCACTTGTCTGTTTCTTGTGTTCTGTTTGGTCTGTTCTACTTTACTGTACAAGGCTTCTCAATAACATTCCATGATGTTGATCTTTTCTTCCAAGGTTTTAAGTAAATCATGAAAAAAACACTTGATAAACATGTTCACCATCTAGACTAAGTATGAGTATGTGCAGTACTTCATTAGCATTGATTCAGGCTTTACAGAGTTATTGCCCTTGTGTGATGGTGAATCAGCAATTTTTTTTGCCTCTTTGGGAAAGGGTCCGGGTCTGTTCAGATTGGGAATTTTCGCGTCCTGACAACTTGAAATTGGGAATTTCCATGGAGCAGAAAGGCAAAATAAAACAGAAAAAGAGATGACATGTGAATGTTTACTGGTTTCTTTGAACTTTTATGCTTGACCTCTTGTCAAAAATGTTCATAACTTTATCATTTTATGTCCGATTTTGAAAACTATTTTTTTAAATTGTTTATTGGGAATTTCTCCATTCAAATTGTGGAAAACTATAGCCTATTTGCAATTGGGAAAGGGCCCATTTTCTGGACCCTAATAAAGAAGGAAAAAAATCACTGTGAATATATGGTTAATCTAGTTGTACTTCATTGATGTCTAAATACGAGTAAACTATAATGTTATGTCAGATCGGGAAGGCAGCACTCAACTTAACAAGTTGAGCTCTGAAAACATAAAAAAATACAAGGCACAATGTCCAACACACAACCGAACGAGAAAGTGATCCAGTACATACAAGTCCCTGTCAATACCTGAATTAAGCAACCACCTGTCTTTTACTACTTATTCAAATTGACCATTATTTTAGTCTCGTTCTAAGGTTGTATATATTAGACTGGTTCTAATGTTTTCATTGTTAGACTGGGTCTTTGGGTGTAAATAGTAGACTGGGTCTAAGGTTATTAATATTAGGCCGGGTCTGAATTCACCTTGGATACAGTCACAGGTTAAGTAAATCTGTTTGGTCATTAAGTGTGTTTTATTGTCTTGCAGTATACGGTCAACAAATATTGGTCGAACTATCGCCACTGCTCGATGTGTTCTTGGTGGAATGTTTAATTCACAAAATCTGTCACGTCTTCAAGGTAACATGTTGCATTGCTTGAATGTCACATTGCATGAAGGTCATATGTTGCATTGCTTGAATGTCACATTGCATGAAGGTCATATGTTGCTTTGCTTGAAGGTCATATGTTACATTGCATGAAGGTCATATGTCACATTGTATGGAGGTCATATGTTCCATTGTGTGAAGGTCATATGTCTCATTACTTGAAGGTCACATGTTACATTGCATGAAGGTCATATGTTAAATTGCATGAAGGTCACATGTTACACTGTTTGAAGGTTAATGTCACATTGCATGAAGGTCATATTGCTTGAAGGTCATATGTTACATTGCATGAAGGTCATATGTTCCATTGCTTGAAGGTCATATCTCACATTGCATGAAGGTCATATGTTGCATTGCTTGAAGGTCATAGGTTGCTTTTCTTGAAGGTCATGCTGCACTACATCCCTCTTGTATGTCCTACTTAAATCGTATGATAATTTGTTGATACACTACACATCCCTGTTGGTTTTCAGCTTAGATTTGAACAAAAAAGAACCTCAGGTTTTGCCATGATAGAATAGAATCTACTACAACCAACATAACTCTTCAGCCAAGTATGAAAATGTGTTAGGTAAAATATATGATCGCTATGTTATGTATATGCAACATGGTTAGAGCTAAAAACAACTACTTATTAAATGATAATGTAAAATGCCCCTGTATAAGCATCAAGAAAATCTCGGTTAACTATGAATTGGCAATTTGTATGGAAAAAATAGTACCGCAAAAAGGGTTCTATGAGTATGCTATTTGTAATTGTGAAAAGTCAACTAAGATTAAAAATCGTCCACCATTGACGAAAGCTAAAATAGTCATGTCCATTTGATTCGTGATATCGATGACAAATCCATTAGCCAAAAGTGGGATGCTTAGGAACTATCAGTTGAATTATTTAGAAAAATAAACATGCAGAATTCCTGAAAATTGGGGGGGGGGTTAAAACACTTATAACCACAAAAACATGTAGCGCAGCCAAAGGTCTTGCAGTCTGTATTTGGTCTAAGGGAGAAACATTAAGTGGAAAAACTGCTTCGTCATTGATGGGTCAGTGTTTTATCTTAGAGAAAGTTTGGTAGGACAGGTTCTGCTATTTTTAGCTCACCTGTCACAAAGTGACAGAGTGAGCTTTTGTGATCACACTTCGTCCGTCGTCCGTCCGTCCGTCAACAATTGGGTTGTGTCCTCTCCAGAGGTCACAATTTTGGCCTAATCTTTATGAAACTTGGTCACAATGATCATCTCAACAAAATCTAGGTCAAGTTCGATATTGGGTCATCTGAGGTCAAAAACTAGCTCACTAGGTCAAATTATAGAAAAACCTTGTTTTAAACCTTTCAACATGTAGTCTTCATGGTCACTAAACTCTCTGCTGTAACTCTCTACTGTCTATACATACAAGTAAACTTTCTTCAACCAATGAAAATGTGTATCAGGGTTCACAGCAGTTTTGTAAAGGTCAAATATCAAAATATTCTAGTATATTAAGCAGGGTGTGAATTGTTATGGTTAAGTGGAAATCAAAGCGCTGTAGGGAGCGTAGACATTTTCCTGAGGGTCGTGGGTTCAAACCCCACTGGAACCATAATTTTTATTTTTTTAAGTGTTTAGGTATTGTTTTGTCTTTATAGCATGTATTTGTACATTTTCCTGATGGTCGTGGGTTCAACCCCCACTGGAACCATAATTTTTTTTTTTTTTTTTTTTTTTGAGTGTTTAGGTATTGTTTTGTCTTTATAGCATGTATTTGTACATTTTCCTGATGGTCGTGGGTTCAACCGAATGGGGTAGGAGTGATTTTCCACTTGCATCACCCAAGATCACCGCGATGCGTGAACATGAGTGAAATCACGATGTCGCTCGGAGTGAAATTGCCCTCGTGTTATCGGGCTTGATCGCGGAAATGAGCGACGGGGAAATCACCGCGATTCACCGTGATCACTGCGAATCGCGGTGATTTCGTTTTGATACAGGTAAGTACATTGTATATGAAGAGAATCTTCTGAATTGGCATTGAATTATTCTCGATTTCGCGTCCATTCCGGACAGTGAAAATAGTCAGATGGTTTTTCATGTGCTAATTACATGTACATTTGTGTTTCACGCATTTTCGGTAACAAAATTGAGTGCTAATTGCATTACTCGTGAACAGCGGCACTGCTTCTTGTTTGTTTATATTAATTATTTCCGACACGTATTGAAGTGCAAATTAGAATGTGGTGAAATTGTACTTACATAATAATTACATAAGTCCATTAATTAATTCCTTAAAAAAATCCTAGTTTTCTCGTAAATAACACTAAAAAAATAACCATGTCAACATTTAGTTGTTTGACACGTACGCATGTCCGACTATAGGCGTATAAATCAGGGTAAATTTCCATTGCACCTGTTAACCCATTTCGATCTTTGGGCGTGGCGAGTCTCTTTGACGTCGGCTTGTGGTCTTTTATCGGCACACATAAAACGTCATCGGCGGCAACTTCAAACGACTAGTCTACTAATGCAAGACGTCGTTTGTAAACTTTATTCACGTGATTGTCTGTGCGGTTCAATTGAAGACGTGCTAGGGAGGATATTAAAGAAAAAAATGCCGCTCTGTGGAGGTCGGTTGTTTTAGACCACATGGTATTGACGCAAATTATGTTTGTGTGTGTATATGAGATATCAGGTACTCGCACACACATAAAAACTGTAAAGTCTGTCGTTTAAAGACAGTTGACTGTACATAACCACAATTTTATAAATTGCTGTCGATTGAAACGTGGCGATTATTGAATTAAGATCGCTAAACAAAAATACGTTAAGTTTACGAGTTGTATTTTTAGATCTTTGTTAGTATTTATTGCGAACCCTCAACATTAATTTATAAATCGAGTCCACAATATGCCGTAATTAACAAGATGATAAAAACACTCGAACAGGGAAAGCAGCACTCACTAGTACACAGTGGACAGTCAGAAATTAAAAAGCGGTCACTAGGAGACAAGCCTATCCGGCGGGTGAATGGGCGCAAGAAAATTAAAAAAACCAACAAATAAACTTTATTGCAAATCGGCAAACACAAGTACACGCAAGGTGGGTTTTCCAAAGTCCACCCGTCACGGTAGCGACGACTCTGGGTGGCAACGCAAAATATGCCACCGTGATCCCACCCAAATCCACATAGACTTTAAATTAGGGTGGACAGCCCATCGTGGCCATTGCCACCGTGACAACGCGGTGGAAACACGATGTTTGGCGGTGGCAAGAGTGGAATTCACAATTAATTTTTACCTACAATGTGCACTTGTTTATTACAAGCGTATAATTGATAGTAATTGACACCCCTGTGTAGCCCTTGATATGCATAAAGTTCACAGGTGTGACCTAGTGCGTAAGTGTCACTGGAAGATATATATATATATATATGCTGACAGTGCGGGAGTTTAGAACTATTGTAAGGCCACAAAAATGCTTCAGTGTTAAAACCCACCACAACATTTCGTAAAGAATTATTTTATTTTTCAGTCCCAACCTATGTATTCCTTACTAAAATTTGCGACAGAAGCAGGTACTCGTTTGTACGATCCATAGCAACGGCGTTACGTATACGTTCGCCCATAGCAACGTATACGGCAGCCTACGTGCGTAGATGTACGAGCGAGAAAATGGTGAAGTATTAATAAAACGGGTGCAGGTTATGAAATAAATTATGAAAACATTAATTGAACGTATGTAGTCAACAAATAGCAGGATGTGGATGTTGACAAAAACGCAATTGTAAATCACCATGCCCTTACTATTCCGATCAAAGACAGTCGTACCGACATTGTTACTTCAGAAGTCGCCGACAATCGGTAGATGAATAATACTCAGACGCTGCCGACCTTTATAGGGCAAAAGAAACTGTTGTGAACTGACATCAAAGATATCGTAGCCGATGCACATTCGAATTTTGACTGATCTGCGAATATTTGCACGCTTTGACTCAATTTATAGAAACATATTGAAATCATCGCTCATCGCTCATTTATAATCTGTTAATCAGTGTTAGTGTAATAATTCATGATTATTATAAATATATTGCATTGATAAAACACATGTGTAACAATAATGGATTAGATCTAATATTTGAAGGTAATTCAACTCTCCTTGTCTCAATTCAAAGTCGGTTCGACCGCGTATTTTCAGGTATAATTCCGTAGTCTCGCCGTTTTTGACTAGTTGTCACAATAATGCGATGTACGAACAATATAGCATCCTGGAAAATAGTAATTGGTCACACTAAATTATAAATTAATCAAAATATACAGGCACTTGCGCACGCAGTTAACTACATTAAATTACATGTACAATTTGGTCGCTGTTTACGTCATCCGTCTATTTACAGAAAATAGAGTCTAGTTTTTCGAAAATGAGTCCACCTAGTTCACTTGACCTCAATATTTTCCCCAGTTTGAGGGTCGTCGGTTTTGTAAACCAGAAGATTCAAGACAAATTTGTGATGCAATGCATCAAAGTAGCCGCAATTTTGTGGTTTACATGGCATGAATACTGTTATATCAAGCAACGGTGTTATAAATTATTCTAAACGACTGAAATCTCTAACGTTTCATTCAGATAGAATGAAATTGAGCGGGAAATATTCCAATATACACAGGTATTTGACATTATAAACTGGGAGTCACTGAAAAGTTACCACTTATATATATCTCTGTATTTTGTATACAAAATGACCTATCGGTACAAAAGTTTTCTAGTGTGTGCATCTGAATATTGTTAAAGTTGTGACTTCTCAGTAAGGTCAAAACATAGTTGTGTTCGGCTTTTAACACAGTGTAACGTGAATTTTAAATATAAGAGTCAATTGATAGGATGGTACCTAACTTTTCATTGAGTATAAGTAACGGTATTGTATAACAGATCTAGATCTTTTAATTTCTACTTATTGTTTAACAGCAATTTCGTTTACAAATGCATTTCTATATCGATGAGCAAAACGTTCTTATATACACATGCTGCACGATATGAAGTAAAAACACGTAAATACATGTAGCATGCAACCCTCGCATATATACATTTACAAGCACATTATAAATCACTGAAACATTATTATGTGACCATTCTAAATAGCTTACTGGTATTGGAAACTAGTCATCATTCCTTTGACCAATTGGATGTGCAGTGTTGCAATGTCACCAGATTATTAACATAATTCAAAATAAATTTGAAGTACTTGATAGTTCCACATATTTATTGGATTAAAGTAAATGTAGAATACAATGAATCGGTAAAACCGAATTATGCTTCCCGAAGCAAGTGTTTGTCCCAAAATTGGAAATAACTTATTACAGATACAGGTAAAAAAAGAAAATAATGTAGAATTTTGGTTCTTTGACACCGCACTTCCTGTACCATTATGTTGAGTTTCAATCAAATGCCATCAATACTGTTCAAGTGAGGGACCTGCCAAGCATTAATTTGTATGAAAAAGGGAGATAATTAAAAAACAATAAAGGTGCACTTCTCCTGAATGAGATTAATTCACCTATAAAGTTTCATATCAATACCTCCCATAATGAAGGAGTTATGACCTGGACAAGAAGTAAGT
Organism: Spisula solida; assembly: GCA_947247005.1. Taxonomy (NCBI): domain Eukaryota; kingdom Metazoa; phylum Mollusca; class Bivalvia; order Venerida; family Mactridae; genus Spisula; species Spisula solida. Next base: position 953,683 of record OX365962.1, on the reverse strand, counting down.
ATAAAAGTACAAAAGGCCATAACTCCAAAAATTTACAATAAAGAGTTATGTTTCTTGTGCACCGCACTTCCTCTCAATGAGATCTATTCACATATGAAGTTTCAAATTGATATCTCTAATACTGTATGAGTTTTGGCCCAGAGAAGAATTAAGTATAAAAAATTACAAAGGGAAATAACTCAAAAATATATATTGTAGGGTTATGGTTCTTTCACACTGCACTTCCTATCAATGAGGTCTATTCACCTATGAAGTTTCAAATTGATGTCTCTAATACTAATTAAGTTATGGCCCGGACAAGAATGAAGTATGAAAAAAAATAGAAAGGAGAGTAACTCAAAAAATGTGCAATCAAGAGTTATGGTTCTTGTGCACTGCACTTCGTCTCAATGAGGTCTAGTCACCGATAAAGTTTCAAATTGATATCTCTAATACTGTTTAAGTTATGGCCCGGACAAGAATGAAGTATGAAAAATTACAAAGGGGAATAACTAAAAACATATGCAATCAAGAGTTATGGTTCTTGTGCACTGCACTTCCCCTCAATGAGGTCTATTCACCTAAGTAGTTTCAAATTGATATCTCTAATACTCTTCAAGTTATGGCCCGGACAAAAGTGTGACGGATGGACAGACGGGCGGACAAAGCGGCGACTATATGCTCACCCTTCGGGGAGCATAAAAAATACACAATTAGGTCCTCCTGCATTTTAAATGCGGACTTGGGATTCGATGACGGTGCAGTTACATTGTACCTAGGGTTTTTCTACTTCACTCTCAGTCTCTGGGAGCTGAAAATATTGGTTGTCATTTTGAGGTATTTCAGAGGTTAAATTTATACCTATGCTCATTCAGGTTATTGTAAAAAGGTAAACAACAAATTAGGTCCTTTGGCAATCACTTATTAAATATGTTAAAAGCTAAACATGCATTTCTAAATTATTTAGCTCTCAATAAAGCTTTAAAAAATTTTAAAAGGTACAACTTTAGGTCTATTTTCATTTTAATATTTTTTTCGAACTGACAAATATTCATTCATACTGACAAATATTCATTCGGACTGACAACATTTTGACCGTCGTGTGGATAAGGAAAATTATTTGCTGAACTGTCGTGCGGATAAGGAAAATAATCGGCACAACCGACGTGCGGATAAGAAAATTAATCAGTATAATCATCGTGCAAATAAGGAAAATAATTTACGAGACTTTCGTGCGGATAAGGAAAACAATTCAATTATTGGCACAACTGTCTTGCGCATCAGGAAAATAATTGGCATGACCATCATGCGCATAAGGAAAATAATTGGTACGACTGTCGTGCGGCGGATAATGAAAATAATTGGCACGAGCATCATGCGCATAAGGAAAATAATCGGTACGACTGTCGTTCGGATAACCAAAGTAATCGGGACGACTGTCAGACGCATAAGGAAAATAATAATTGGCATGACTGTCAATCATGTGGGTAAGAAAAAAAATTGGCCCGACCATCATGCAGATGAGGAAGATAATCGACAACATACTGTTAAAAAGGATTTCACGAGCATATGATTAACGATGCTCATCCAAGACTGCCCAGCTCGACTGAATCAATCTAATGTCATAAGTCTGTGATATTTATTCATTTTGGTTACTGAACTTTTATAAGATTTCAGATTTTATCATTTATTTAACAGTTTTCAATAGTGTTAAATTCGTACAGTTACAGTGTAGCACACGATGCCTCGTACTGATGTAAACAATTGGCGTGCAAAACGAAATAGCAATGCACAATAGATGCATAACATTGTTCAAAAGTTGTTTACATTTTTTAACATTTTGGGTCGAATCGGTACGAGTACGACAGTGACTTACTTCAAGGTCTGTATTGAATGTTGATGAAATTGCATAACTACGTTCGTTATGAGTATTAAAGAAGATTTTCCTTGTTTAACAAGTACTCGCGTCTTGTATTCACTTATTCCCGGCTATTTTTGATAAGTAAAGTTTTATCAAAACAATATATCTACTTCCGCCATCATGTTTAAAACGCGGCCAAACTGCGGGCAACTTTAAAATCATCAAGATATTGTTCATAATATATGAAAACTACTTATATAATCACAATAAACAGCACAATATCACAATAATTGCTAAAATACTGATATGTTACCGTTAAACTTTTGGAAGCAAGTACCCGGGCCAACCCATTCTGTAGTCTGGTTCCCTGTCGTTCTATATTTGTTTAGTAGTGATAGGGGAGGTAATCCAGACTACCCATTCTGTGACCGCAGATTCGGTAGTTTTACCGCGTTTTAAACAAGTCTATTTATAATACAGAATTTATGAATAGACTAATTCCGGCGACTCAACATTTTTTTTATCAAATTAATGTTTAAATTTCAGCAATGTCTTTTCTTTTCATTATCTATAATTGATAAAAAAAGAAAATTTATATGAAACTCTATATTATTGTTTTCATGCGAAAACATCAGCATCATTGGTAAACGAATACAACTATCGATAAAATTAGCGATCAGTTCAGTAGTAGAAAAAAATAGACACCTCAGCTAGTCTACGCAAAAAGGGATCAGCAATTAAATTATTAATACGGAAACATTTTTTATTTTAATTACGAACATTATCCATCAAAAAAATGTCATTTATGGTGGGATCAATGAGAATTTAAATGTGTTTGTACAGGTATCAATTAATAGCTTCAATATCCACGCAAACAAATTTATTCATTTTAATAACTATCAGTAACTTGTCCTTTCACGTCCAGGGGAGAAATTTGGTTGAAATTAAAAGAAGTGGCCTTAGATGTTTATAATTGCTATACATGGTTACGCATTTTAATATTCTCCGAACCGAACTTTTAATATTCTCCCAACTGAACTTGACAAATGAAAACACAGCGACATATCGAGTGTAATTGTGTTACTTGGTGTCTTGGAAATACTATTATGAGTAGGCCTACGTGTAAAATATGTTAGAAAAAAGTATTAAAATATATAATTCCAAATAAACTCTATTGCGTCATATTGCTCGCTTAGTACACGTGCGACATTGTGAGTAATCGGTAATTGGCATATGCCGACGTCTGGTCAGTTGGTAATTTTAAACGATGTGATAATCATTAAGACGTGTGTACATGGATTTGTTTTCCTTAACGGATGGATAACGTGTTTTGATATGACATTCCCAATTGTTAATAACGACTTGGATATAAAATTTGGAGTTAAATGCATCTCACCAAGTACATGTATGTAAGTACGGTGTTATTGTGTAATTACCGTCGAGAAAAAAATATTTACTAACGATTTCTAAATATTTTCTACTGCACATGTACATCAATTCAAACATTACAGTAGAACTTACCTGTATCGAGTGGATTCACCGCGAATCACTGACATTCACCGTGTTATATCGGCATCACGCTTAGCGGCGGTCGCGGTGACGGGTGATTGACTGACGAGTGGAATCACTCGGAAAATCGCGGTGATTTTCCACTCCAAGTCAGATTTGGTCACAGTGACAAAGTGATTTAGGCAAAAGTCGCGCGAGCTGTACTGTATTGTTTTGTCTGTAAAGCATTTATTAGTACATTTTCCTGATGGTCGTGGGTTCAACACCCACTGGAACCATTTTTTTTTTTTTTTTTTTAAATGTTTAGGTATTGTTTTGTCTTTATAGCATGTATTTCAGGGCTTTTTTTCGCTGAATTGTGAAGAGGCCCAAGCCCTTCTGTTTTGTGAAAAGTAAGCGCGAAAAATCCTAAAATTGTGAAAAAGAAAGCGCAGTAACTTTTCCAATTGTGAAAAACTATGAGCACAATAAATCACCAAATTGTCACATAAAAGCACACAGAAATAACTATTTTTAATGTGTGTAACTTCATATTATTACCCTCTTGTCCCAGACACACATATTTCATATATCAATGCCATTAGTAGGACATACATGTAGCATACAGACCTTTAATTCCTGTTACTCACAAATCTGGCATTGAATGGTAGATCTCCAAACATGCCTCTAGATAAACTTAAAGTGTGGTTAATTTTATTATTAAAGGGAACCAATCAGAACCAATCATCACTTATTTTACCCGCCGATCTCAACATTTAAAAAAAAAATATTCACGATAAATATGTACGAAAGGTGCGAAGTACCGAGTACGAATTGTATCGAGTACGAAACGTACCGTATCGCCGCATTGTTTTGGACATACGTGTCACGATAAAGTCCGTTTACATTCGTTCGTTAATGGCCGAAAATAATTTTAGTGTATTTTTGTCACGTTCAGTTGATGTTTTATACAATAATAAAGCGATGTCACCTTTGTTTGACGAATTAGATGTACGAAAATGTTCCCTCATCCAAGCTTTAGTGCAGGATGAGGGTCATTATTGGAATAAAGCCGGAGGCTGAGCATGTACAATTAGCATTTCAGTCATAGTACTGGAATGAGCGCTTTTTTAAAGACCCGAGAAAAAGTGCAGTGCACCGTATAGTATATATCACGTGTGCACCTGTAATCAATCATAATTCAAAGCCAAAGTTTTGTCGCCCTAAACAATAGGCTAATCTCTAATCTAAGTGATAAGCATGTACTAGGGAGGGCAAAGCATAAAAGGCTGAAAGATACACATAATATCACAACACAAATTATAACATTACATCATAAAATAAATATACCTGTATGTATACAAATATGCACTTTAAATATAATGATAATCTGACACAAAGGGAGGGTATGTACATGCTCAGCCTCCGGCTTTATTCCAATAATGACCCTCATCCTGCACTAAAGCTTGGATGAGGGAACATTATTTTTCATAAAGCCTATGGCTTTCACATGTACAATTAGCATCTTCAAAGTAGGGCAACAAAACATATTGCCATTAAAACAAAAACCCTCTTAAAAATAAAAGTGTAATACAATAATGTAAAACAGACTAGACGCCTTGTAAATCAAGAGTAACAATAATATATACATTAACAAGTCTATTATGTCAATAATTGAAATTCAAATATATCTCAAAGGAAAATACTTTATATAAACTTGAAAATACCAAATTAAATTTAAACATGAACTCATGAGGTGACTTGAAAAAAGGATTCCTCAACCAAACAAACACCATTAAAAATATTAAGTAACAAAAAATGAACCTTATAACACTTTGATAGTTCAAAAGAACAATGCCGATACAGAAATCCTCAAATAAACATTCTAAACCTGCAAATCAACAACCAGTTGTTAACTATCAAAAACTAAAGCTTATAGATTTTAACAAAATAATAAATTGAATTTAAATGATATAATAAATAGTTCATCAACTTCAGACCATCAGTGAATCAGGGTATCGTTTTCAAATTGAAAAAGTGGTTAATAAATAACTATTACATAAACACCTATAATTCTATTCTTAACATATATACAAGACACAAGCAATAACCACTCTTTGTATACGGCAAATACAATTCTATCAAAGCCCAGTTTATGTCAAGATCATAAACTTATAACACTCCAATACATCCTTAACGAAATGACATCAAACCTTTCTTAAATCATAAAATTATACAATATGGTCCGTAAAGAAAACTGCTATGCAGCTTAAGTGCTATTCATTGACAATAAAGAAATCACGTATTAAAACATGATATACATGTAATATGTAATATAAATAATAAAACTAAATTAAATAAAACCTTTATAGGAATATAAGAAAATAATAGTACTGTTACAGACTCTCCATATATAATATATATAAATAGATCATTCTGCAAAGACACAATACTGCCATATTCGTATCATGACCATCTTAAATGACTGTGATAAAAGATACCACTAATAAATGACAAAGGCCATTATTATCCCTAAATTCCTCATTAAAATAAGTAAAGTCAATATCTAAACCAAATTCCGCTCAGGTAACACTAACCCTGTTTCTTCGAAAAGAAATAAAATCCATTACAATAACACACAAATGTAACAGATATGTCAATAATTACTCTTAATAAAAACTTAAAGAATAAAGTACCTCAAATACTCATATAATTACATATAAAAAAGTAACAACCACTATATATACATTACCATTAGCCGAAACTATGAAATATTATCTATGCTTGAAATGTTCCTGGACACAAAAAGCTAGTTTCCCAATAAACATGTATAATAAGCTAGGGAGTTTCCAAAGAAACATATATAATAAAGCAAACATATAAGCGCTTCCAAAAAGCTAAACTGGATCCATGTTAACTAATTAACACTAGCAGCCCATATAAAACAAACAACCATAAAAACAACACTACATTAAGACAGTAAACAAGTTGTTAATATTTTACAACTATTACCAATAGGTTTCTAAAAAATAACTTTTAATTCAAATTCCCAGGTTGCTTAACAGAAGTACAAATGTATGTAAATTCAACCCTTCCTTTCCAACTATGAACAATGACTAAACAATCCTGCTTAACTTTACTGTAAAAGTCATTTTCAAATATCAGCTTCACTCCGTAAAGTTTATAGTTGATAATCAATCACTCATATTCAAATATCAGCTTCACTCCGTAAAGTTTATAGTTGATAATCACTAAAGCATAGGTGAAAGTTAAAATCCTGAAAACCCTGAAATCCTCAGAAAAGGACCATTATACTGGGAAAATACAGCAAAACATACTCTTTGGTACACCCAAAACCTGAAGTTCAGACATAAGGTCTGAAAAAATTTACTCATGTAGATGTGCATAAATAAGTCTGTTAAAATATTATGCATCGTAAAACTACACGTATCCAGTGTATTTATAAATACATGATACTCCAAAACAGTCTCACTTATAAACATATATCCAGGGATACTGGTTACATAATATATATATATCCCTTCTCAAGAGGAACTATAGTAAAAATACTAGATTATAGTAGATTTTATACTAACGACTGACAACATCCTATCATCACATGACAAATAAATGAATATGAACAACTAAAAATTTGTACTCTCATCGGTCATAAATACACAACACTTGTTGCTACAGTGATAATGTTCAGAATGCAAAAAGCATTGGGTAATAAGTCTATAAGTAATTCGTACTGAGTCACTCATTTCAAGTATATCATAAGTATAATTGATATATGGCTAAATTTAAGAATACAGCAACATATATTTCCAAAATTCATGACATGAATACCTAAAAGCAGATACATCTAAATAAGTTCAACCTGTATCCAAATGTACCAATTCATCAAAATGAACATCATTCCTCTTGTAACCAATTCTCCACCAAACATCTGAGTTATTCAGTATCATATATAAATATAAGCCATCATAATACTGCCGTATAAATAAAGTAATCATTAAAGACAATTCATAAACATGAACTTGATATCTCTATTCAAATGAAACCTTTTAACTCACAAAATACTTATTCAATCAACACCAAATACTCACTATATGATGTCTTTGACAGACTCATAGCGAAATCAAAATATAATTATAATCATAAACATGCTAAACCATCCTGCATGTCACTTAAAAACAGTGTCATATAAATATAACTTCCCTCAAATGCCAAAATCATGTTCCATGACCAAAAATATATTAATTCAAAAAAGGAACCAAATACACACTTATGTCAAATCTAATAGATTGACGACACACCACAAAAGCAAATGACAAACTGCATAAGTCTCTGGTCAGAATAACTCAGTGCCATACGTTATACCTGATTTCAAATACTTAGAATTACTCCAACTCAATGCAACTATCCAAACTACCAAATATTGATTTATCTCATAGGATAACCAATCTAAATTTACATAAAATATATCTTGATTGCATAAGCATGCAAATTAATAAATTCATATATAATCATACCCATAGCAGACAAAAAGCAACCTAAATGCTTGTTCATATGGATTCTAAAAATAGCATAAACACGCATCAAACACGTTCTCCCCTGACAAATGTCAAAGAACTCTACGTTATGCTTCAAAACAGGTCTTACTTAATCACGAAACTTCTTCTCAACTATCAACTAATTACACGCAAACTGAGTTTGTCATGAAATATAACACTCTTAGTACCTTTCTAAATATAAAATAAGTACTGCCCATGTAATAATCTCTGAATAAATATCCGATATACAAATGGTCTCCATCTAAGGTTATGTACTCATAACACACTGTTATATTATCAAATAAACCGTGTCAGACCCAAAGTGACTTTCTGTAACTGCTAATAAAGCTAATTTCTCATATTCTCATAAAAGGTACAAAAACGTAACCTTCATATCAAATGAGCATGTGCTCTCAGGCTTTTCACAAAACTCTGTTAGACAGAGCCCATATACAGTCACAATTCATCTAAAACTGATAACTGCCTAACAGTCAGTTAAACTCAAAACTTATCCACAGACAATATCATACTAATGTTATAAAGCCAACACTTTTGGCATGTAAATAAACATTTCCTCTAATCCAAAGACTAGGTCATTGCATTATAATCGGCGTCCTAAGACGCGTTCACTCGGATAACGGAACAAATTTGTCCGAATTTTAACATCCGAAAAGCATGTACTACGTACTATGCACAAAGACGTAATTCGTCTATAAAATTGTCCAGAGGACATATTTTTATAATAACCATGTTTTACTATCACAAACTAGCAATGAAAATAGAAGACATGGGACAAAACCGGCTCAAAACTCTGCCAAAGTAATCATTATCGTGACATAAGCTGTTTTACAAACTAGCTTCCGGTTCCCAAAAAAGTCTTCTTAGTTCAACAATAAAGGATAATAACGGAAGATAAAAAACTCATAACGATTGAAAATTACAATACATTCATCGCAATTACCTTCCTCGAATGTAAACTGCCAACGAAAGTCGTAATTTCGCCGCAAAAACCAAAAATTACCACGCGACATTGTCGCACGAACGTCTTGCTCATTCAAGCGCTTGACTAAATATGATTGATTACAGGTGCACACGTGATATATACTATACGGTGCACTGCACTTTTTCTCGGGTCTTTAAAAAAGCGCTCATTCCAGTACTATGACTGAAATGCTAATTGTACATGTGAAAGCCATAGGCTTTATGAAAAATAATGATTGTCTGTAATATGTTTGGTTTGTTGGTTACTTTGTGAAGAGGCCGATTTTGTAATAAACAGAGGCCGTTTCTGTTGTGATAGACGCCGTTAGACAATTGTGAATGGGGCCGATACGAAATTGTGAAGCAGCCGATATTCGGCCCCTAATATAGAGTGAAAAAAAGCCCTGTATTTGTACATTTTCCTGATGGTCGTGGGTTCAACCCCCACTGGAACCATAATTTTTATTTTTTTAAGTGTTTAGGTATTGTTTTGTCTTTATAGCATGTATTTGTACAGTTATATGGAGGAAAAATATTCCAAAATATTTTGTTTAAAATATAGGTCCAATCATAGAAAAACCTTGTGTAGTCAGTCACCAGAGGTTACAATTTCAACTTAATCTTTATGAAACTTTGTCACAATGATCCTGTCAACAAAATCTAGGCCAAGTTCGATTTTGGGTCATCTGGCGTCAAAAACAAGGTCACAATGTCAATTGACATTTTCCTGAGGGTCGTGGGTTCAAACCCCACTGGAACCATAATTATTTTTTTAAGTGTTTAGGTATTGTTCTGTCTTTATAGCATGTATTTGTACAGTTATATGGAGGAAATATTTTGTTTAAATTATAGGTCAGATCATAGAAAAACCCTGTGTAGCCACCAGAGGTTACAATTTCGACTTAATCTTTATGAAATTTGGTCCTAATAATCATCTCAACACAATCTAGGTTAAGTTTGATATTAATTAAGTCATCTGGGGTCAAACGCTAGGTCACATGGTCAAATCATACAAAAGCTTGCAATAGAGGCTGAATTTCCTTAAATTTTATTCAGAAAATGTGTAGGATCACCATAGGGGTGTGCATGCACTAGTACGACAGGTGAGCGACCTAGGGCCCTTTGGGCCCTCTTGTTAGCTCACCTGCCACAAAGTGGCAAGGTGAGCTTTTGTGATTGTTTTTTGTCCGTTGTCCGTCTGTCTGTTAGACAATTCACCGTTAACACTCTAGCACTCTGGAGGTCACATTCTTGCTTTGATCTTCACCAAACTTGGTCAGTAGTTGTATCTCTATGAAATCTAGGTCAAGTTCGAAGTTGGGTCATTTGGGGGGGAAAAAAAGGTCAAAAGGTCAAATAATAGCAAATCCTTGTTAACACTCTGGAGGTCACCAAACTTGGTCAGTAGTTGTATCTCAATGAAATCTAGGTCAAGTTTGAAGTTTGGTCATGTGGGGTCAAAACTAGGTCAAAAGGTCAAATAATAGGATAACCTTGTTAACACTCAGGTGGCCACATTTTTGCTTTAATCTTCATGAAATTTGGTCAAAATGTTTATCTTGGTGACCTTACAGTCAAGTTTGAAGTTTGGTCATGTGGGGTCAAAAACTAGGTCAAAAGGTCAAATAATAGGATAACCTTGTTAACACTCTGGTGGCCACATTTTTGCTTTAATCTTCATGAAATTTGGTCTAAATGTTTATCTTGGTGACCCTAAGGTCAAGTTCGAAGTTGGGTCATGTGGGGTAAAAAACTAGGTCAAAAGGTCAAATAATAGGATAACCTTGTTAACACTCTGGAGGTCTCAGTTCTGCTTTAACCTTCATCAAGTTTAGTCAATATGTTCATCTTGATGACCTTAAGGTCAAGTTCAAAGTTTGGCCATGTTTAGCAGGTGAGCGCCCCAGGATCTATGATCCTCTTGTTAAAAGGTCATAAGGATATGTATAAGTTGGTGTTTGTTCAGCTTGGTGTGTTTGTGGTTGCTTTTATGGCACAGAATTGTTTGCCGTCTGTCCCTCAGTAAGTCCATCAGTCATTCTGTCAAAAAATCTGGATCCTGGCATAACTCAACCAATTTCCAAGCTAGGTTTATGAAACTTGGTATGTGGATAGGGGGCAATAAGGGGATTATGCATGTCTAAAATATTTTGATTCTGACCAAAATTGTGGTTGCTATAGTAACAGAAACATTGAAAATGGCTTAAAACCGGTTAGGGACTTCTGTATTGCTTGCAATTCTTAATTACTTGTTATTATGGAAATACGCTCCTCCAAATTATCGACAAAGTGCTGCACGCAAAGTTCTATTCACAAACAAGTTCAAATCCGTTTTTTCGACAAAAAAACTGTCGTGTCTCTTTCCTGGTGACTGTGCCAAGAACATAGTGTTTCATTCAGACTTAGCTTCAAGTCACCATATAAAACACCCAAAACATAACCTTTAGAACAATATTGGGCCTAAAATAAAATATTGTTTGTTTCCCCATCCCCTACCTACCCGAAAAAATCGGCCCTACCCAAAATATTTTATTGCCCAAATTGAAATATTTTTTTATGAAATATTGGGGATGAAAATGTTAATTTGTGTTTACTGGTTTGTTTCTTACTTAAGTACATTTTGTACATATTTTAAATTTAAGATTGTTGGTTTTCACCTTATAGTTACATGTATTATTATATTTCACTATTTGTATGTCTTGACCAATAACTATTATTCTGAAACTATTAAAAAAATATTTAACCTACCTACCTACCCATTCTTAATTTGCTTGGGTCGGGATGGGGAAACAAAGAATATTTTAAGTTTGGCCTTATGAAATATTTTATAACCAAACAGCGGATGCCAAATTCTCCTGATGATGCAACAATAGAATTTTTATCTGGGTGATATAGAAACGTTGATTAACGAAGGGAAATGTAAACATCAACACTGATCTAACTGTAGTGTATAGGCAATTTACAATGATTGAATTTATTTCTTGACACATTACTTTACACAACAGTTATTAAATTTTAGTGTGAAAATCATGAAAATATTGGATGTTCATTTCTGTTTCCTATTCGCTGGCTTAGAATTAGGAGGTCGTAAGTGCTACTTGCGACCTTTTAAGACTCGTGCATATTTGAAATCTGCATCTCAAGGCGCTTTTAATGAGTTTATATTCATGAAAATCGGAAGTGGTCATGTTTCCAAAAGTAAAGAGTAATTTTCAGACATTTTTTTCTTGTTTTCTCAAAATATTGATTTTGTACTTACAACCTTCTAATTCTATGCCAGCGAATGTATGTACTACTTTCATTGTATGCTGATTGGTGGATTGGTATATCATGTGTGCTGATTGGTTGATTGTTAGGCCCCTACCAGTTTTCAACCGGACTGGACTATATGTTTGCCCTCCGTCCGTTTTCTGTCTGTCAAAAATCTGGATCCTGACATAACTCAAAGAGTTTCCAAGCTACGTTTATGAAACTTGGTATGTGGGTAGGTGCTAATAAGAAGATTATGCACATCTAAATATTTTTTGATTCTGACAATAATTGTGGTACAGTAGCTATATGGATATGGAAATACTTCAAAATGTGGGATCCTGCCATAACTCAAACAGTTTTCAACATAGGGCTATGCAACTTGATATATGCAATAGAGTCTATAAGGAGATTGTGTACACTTAATATTATTTTATTCTGACAAAAATTGTGGTTGCTATGGATACAGAAATAGTTAAATTACTTCTCTTTAACTGGGTCTTTGTATAATTATATTATAGAACCTGTGAAGATTCACGTAGATGACAGTAAGAAGGATCCGCTGTTACCTCGTACCGCAGTATGTCATGTACTACGCCAGATCAATCACTTTGCTATGATACATGGTGGAGACTTACCGGGTTTACGTGAAGATAGATTGTTGATTGAAAATATACTCGGTAAGTAAAATGTCATCCTCCATAGCCTTATGGTAGAGCCTCCACTTCTAGTGTGGAAGGTTTCAGGGGTTCGACCCCACCACCTTAACCTCCTGGATCAGATCGTAGGGTCGCTGCAAGATTTCTCCATCCAGCTCTGTTCTTGGCTTTTGCTTGAAATGTGCAGTGACCACCTCAATAGTCTTTAAATAAGGTATCTGCCTCCATAGCCTAGTGGTAAGAGCCTCCACTTAGAGTGTGGGAGGTTTCATGGGTTCGACCCCATGTCACATAATACCAAAACGGAACCAGTAATTCCCTGACTAGCCACTCTGCAATCAAATGGGAAAGCTGGCATCTCTCTCTCATACCCTCATACATATTGATACCATCACAATTGAGGTGTCTAGAGGATTAATATAAGCTGTTAGCACCTAAATAGATTGAATGAAATAAAATAAGAAGAAAAGGTTAGTACGGTAGGAAATGTTGTTTTTTGGGGTTTTTTTTAACGGAAATAATATTGAAAGACTTCTGTTAATTTTTCTGATAACTCAAAAAATGTCAGCAATTTTGCGGATAGACGGTGGGAGGTGAAACAAACTTGTTTTAGGTCTAAGTTATTATTACACTATTTACAGTTCCAGGTATATGATTGTTTTGTTTACTTTATATAATTCAGATTTTGAACCAGATGGAACTCCAGGAAAACACAAACTAAACTTTATAGATGTTAGAGATGATATCGTAGCAAGGGAGGTAAGTCTGGTTGTAAATAATCAGGGGCTCGTTTCATGGACGTATGATCACGTATCTTAGCTAAGATTGGAATTTTTTAAATATTATTCCGAGCATACTAAGTGAACTTATACAATTAAGTAAACATAAAAATATGTTATTTTTGAAAATTCTAGTTCACTTAACATTGCTTTAATTTGCTAGCTGTCTTAGTTTGCTCAAAATATTGTTTGAAATGATTCGAACCTTAGCTAAGATATGTCAATGAACTGGGCCCCAGTTACAAAGTGTAACTGCCATTTGGCCCAGGCCAACACCTTAAGTACAGGTCGTTTATGATATATGAAGACGATTTTGTTACTTTTGAAGTGATCTTCAAACTTTATAGGGAGGTTGGTCGCCATCAGTAGATGACCTCTATTGTATTTAGGTCAAAGGTCAAGGTTATTGTGACCTTTCACACAAATTAATATTTGGCAGCCATGAGGCATAAATGTTTTACAAACATCTCTTGTTTAATCATGCCTGGTTGGTCTCTCTGTCAGTACGACAAATGGTTTAAATAACTCGAGATCGCTTTGCCCTAGGATCCTCAAACTTTACATGGTGGTCGGTCATAAATAGTAGATGACCCCTATTGATTTTGAGGTCAGTAGGTTACAGGTTAAGGTCACTGTGACATTAACCATTTCTGATTATTGGGCTGCCATGGGGGCATACATGTTTTACAAAAAATTCTCTTGCTATCATCTTGTTTTAAAATAGGGGATCATAATCAGGGGTTCTACTGAGGCATAATGTCCAATCCTGAATATAAGACGCAAGTCTGTTTCGAATGCCATTAGCACACATATCTACACCAAAACTAAGGTTCAAACATAGTTCTATTGTCAACATTTAGCATATAATATTTCAAATGACCTTAACTCAGTCAATACTTGGTATTTTTTTATCAAATAACTTTTATTTTCTGCAGAGAAGTTCATTCTTTCTATTGCAGCAAATCCGGAATTCCGGATTAATCCGGAATAATAGGACCCCTGCATAATACTATATGTCGACAAATCACTCTGTTTCTCAATATTTCACTGTTACAGGGTGTTTAAAAAGTTTGTTCTCAAAATTTAAATTTATCTACTTTTTAGCTCACCTGTCACAAAGTGACAGAGTGAGCTTTTGTGATCACTCTTCGTCCGTCGTCCGTCCGTCCGTCAACAATTTGCTTGTGAAGACACTAGAGGTCACACTTTTGACTTAATCTTTATGAAACCTGGTCACAATGATCATCTCAACAGAATCTAGGTCAAGTTCGATATTGGGTCATCCGGGGTCAAAAACTAGGTCACAAGGTCAAATTATAGAAAAACCTTGTGTAGTCACTAGAGGTCACAATTTTAACTTAATCTTTATAAAACTTGGTCACAATGATCATCTCAACAAAATCTAGGTCAAGTTCGATATTGGGTCATCCGGGGTCAAAAACTAGGTCACAAGGTCAAATCATAGAAAAACCTTGTGTAGTCACTAGAGGTCACAATTTTGACCTAATCTTTATGAAACTGGGTCACAATGATCATCACAACAAAATCTAGGTCAAGTTCGATATTGGGTCATACGGGGTCAAAAACTAGGTCACAAGGTCAAATCATAGAAAAACCTTATGTAGACACTAGAGGTCACAATTTTGTCGTAATCTTTATGAAACTTGGTCACATTGATCATCTCAACAAAATCTAGGTCAAGTTCGATATTGGGTCATCCGGTGTCAAAAACTAGGTTACAAGGTCAAATCATAGAAAAACCTTGTGTAGTCACTAGAGGTCACAATTTTGACCTAATCTTTATGAAACTTGGTCACAATGATCATCACAACAAAATCTAGGTCAAGTTCGATATTGGGTCATACGGGGTCAAAAACTAGGTCACAAGGTCAAATCATAGAAAAACCTTATGTAGACACTAGAGGTCACAATTTTGTCGTAATCTTTATGAAACTTGGTCACATTGATCATCTCAACAAAATCTAGGTCAAGTTCGATATTGGGTCATCCGGTGTCAAAAACTAGGTTACAAGGTCAAATCATAGAAAACCCTTGTGTAGTCACTAGAGGTCACAATTTTGACCTAATCTTTATGAAACTTGGTGACAATGATCATCACAACAAAATCTAGGTCAAGTCCGATATTGGGTCATACTGGGTCAAAAACTAGGTCACAAGGTCAAATCATAGAAAAACCTTGTGTAGACACTAGAGGTCACAATTTTGACTTAATCTTTATGAAACTTGGTCACAATGATCATCTCAACAAAATCTAGATCAAGTTCGATATTGGGTCATCCGGGGTCAAAAACTAGGTCACAAGGTCAAATCATAGAAAAACCTTGTATAGTCACTAGAGGTCACAATTTTGGCCTAATCCTTATGAAACTTGGTCAGAGTGATCATCTCAACAAAATCTAGGTCAAGTGCGATATTGCGTCATATGGGGCCAAGAACTAGGTCACTAGGTGAAATCACAGGTCTTGCATGTACTGCTATAACAGGTGAGCGACCTAGGGCCCTTTGGGCCCTCTTGTTTATTTGAACTATGTACACATTAGACAATGTTAATTTCTTACTCTAAAATCTTCATTAAATGCTAGAAGGATTAGAACAATGGACGAACCCTCTGGATTTCAATCTGATAATTATACAGTCTTCTGAGATCAGAAAAATAAAATATTGCAACTCAAACATTGAGAACGAACTTTTTTAACACCCTGTAAATCTCCTGAAGAACACCTCATTCGGTCGAAATGTTGAGAAACAGAGTAATTTGTCAACATTTCTTGTTATTCTTACAGACACATGGGTACAGTGTTCCTGATGCCTTACAATCACACAGAGCAATGATAGAAGAAAATGCCTCCAAAGTTATATACTACGCTTTCTGTGCTCATGAAGAGTAAGTACATATAAAACTTGTTACAATGGCTGTGAGTGGTCAGTTACATTGAACACCTTAATTACCATGGCTGTGATTGGTCGGTTTACAATGAACACTTTAGTTACCATGGCTGTGATTGGTCGGTTACAATGAACACTTCTGTTACCATGACTGTGATTGGTCCGTTACATTGAACACTTTTGTTACCATGGCTGTGATTGGTTGGTTACAATGAACACTTTAGTTACCATGGCTGTGATTGGTCCGTTACATTGAACACTTTAGTTACCATGGCTGTGATTGGTTGGTTTCAGTGTCTATGTTTTATATTATAGAGCAGAGAGAGAAGTAGCATTGAAGTTGTCTACAGGTCCACTAGTCCACTTGTTACTCAACAACATAGAGCAGGCAGATCAAACAGGGTAATTATATACACACTGATAGTTCCTGCAGGGGTTTAAATAGCTTCTGAATCTGAAGGGTCACTTTGATACTTTTGACTAAATCTTACCCACAATTTTAAGAGAAAATGACCCTTTAAACCAAAATCGTGTGGGTCAAAATGTTGCTTTTTTGGAAATTTCAAGGGTCAAAACCCCTACTCCCGAGTCAAATGGTACTCCTGGTTCCTACATATTCACCAAACACAAGAGTTAGCTGACAAGCAAGAGAAGTGTTGCAATACCAAGTTCAAAACACAATACCAAGTTCCAAACGTAATACCAAGTTCCAAACGTAATACAAAGTTCCAAACACAATACCAAGTTCCAAACGTAATACCAAGTTCCAAACACAATACCAAGTTCCAAACACAATACCAAGTTCCAAACATAATACCAAGTTCCAAACGTAATACCAAGTTCCAAACACAATACCAAGTTCCAAACATAATACCAAGTTCCAGACGTAATACCAAGTTCCAAACACAATACCAAGTTCCAAACACAATACCAAGTTCCAAACGTAATACAAAGTTCCAAACATAATACCAAGTTCCAAACGTAATACCAAGTTCCAAACGTAATACCAAGTTCCAAATGTAATACCAAGTTCCAAACGTAATACCAAGTTCCAAAGGCAACTCCGAGTTCCAAACAGTAGTACTGAGTTCAAAACGCAATACCAAGTTCAAAACGCAATACCAAGTTCCAAACGCAATACCAAGTTCCAAACGTAATACCAAGTTCCAAACAGTAGTACTGAGTTCCACACTCAGCAACCAGTGATAGAAAACAAGGTCACTTTGTCAGATCAAGTATCAACTTGAGAAAACTACATGTCACTAGGTAAAATAAAAGAAACTCACTAGGCCAAAGGGATAAAAGTATTTATTGCATGCGCTACATGTATATAGCATTGCTTTGTCACTTAAAACTCACTTTGTATTAAGTTATTTGTAACATGGTTTATACAAAATTCTCCCACCAAAATTCAAGGACTATTCAAGGACTTGGAATGGGTATTTTCAAGGCATTGTGACATCATATAAGAGAATATGCGATTGCGCTCAATTTATTACAATGTACAATTAATTTCCAGTGACATAAATTATGCACTCATACATTTCTGTATTTTCAATTCTCGAGAAAAACAAAGAGTGTTTCTCTTTCATTTTTACGCAGATTATGTGCCATTTTGACAGGATCCATAAACTTTTATCGATATTCAAGGTTAATCAGTTAAATTAGGCATTTTTTCAAGGTGCAGTCAGGACTCGTTACAACGACATCCGATATACCGACAATTTCGTTATAATGACACCAATTTGTGGGGACGAATTCTATACAACGTTAATTGTATCCGTTATAACGACATATTCACTTACCGACAGCAAAAAGATGGGAACGAATCGATTGTTTACGAAGTAATTAATACTCGATATACTGACACTATCAATGGACTATTTTTCACACCTGAGCTATTTTTCGGCTTCACAAAGTCACCATTTGAGCAAGGAGCCTAATTATGTAATTACACTTGTAAAAATCATCTTAATTGCTCTCTTTATAATAGTAGAACCTTTCACAGCCGAATCTCAGTTTGTGTGCAACGGCTCGCGCATTCGTAATCAAGGGAGATAAGCGAAGTCATCGCATTTATTCGTATTTTAGAAATCGTACAGTTCACGAAATAAACGATGTTAATCGAGATTTCTCGACTTGATTTATTAATTCCTCAATTCTAAAAGACGATAGTGTAAAATTTGTAACAAAAGGAATCACCAAATTATTCTCTAAAGCGTTAGATTCTATAGTTTACTGTAGTAGTATCCGGACATCTTTAAATTCGGACCCCCTTTATTTTGGAGCTCTCTCAAAACATTGTATTTTATTTTTAATATTATTTTTATGTAATTATGATAATTTCGTACTGCTGATTTTGCTGATTATGTCAATTTATGTCATAATAAATTATATGTTAATCATTAATTGATATCTATGAAACAATCTCCAAATCAAATTTCTCGTCACTAGTGAAATTCAGTATAATGACAAATTCGTTATAACGACATTTTGATGTGGAACAAACAGTGTCGTTGTATCGAGATCTGATTATAGCACTAAATTCAAGTACTTTTCAAGGTTTGAACCAAATTCAAGGACTTTTCAAGGCCTGTGCATACCTTGTGTAATGTTTGGTATAATTGCAGGGTTAAGATGTATCTATATTCCTGTCATGACTCGAGTCTGGTCGGGTTACTAGGTACGTTAGATATCTACGATTTCAAGTGGCCTCCATTCGGTTCAGATGTCCGGTTTGAACTGTATGAAGATAAGGATGGCAAGCAATATGTTAGAGTATCATATAATGGAAAGGTTGGATATACATAATTTATTTATAGGCCTAAAATAAAATATTGTTTGTTTCCCCATCCCCTACCTTCCCGGAAAAAAACGGCCCTACCCAAAATATTTTATTGCCCAAATTGAAATAATATTTTTTTTATGAAATATTTGGGACGAAAATGTTAATTTTTGTTTACAGGCTTGTTTCTTTCTATTACATTTCGTACATATTCTAAATTTATGATTGTTGGTTTTCACCTTATAGTTACACGTATTACTATATTTCATTATTTGTATGTCTTTACCAATAACTAGTATTCTGAAAGAATTAAAAAAAATTTTTAACCTACCTACCTGCTTGAGTCGGGATGGGGAAACAATGAATATTTTTAAGTTTGGCCTAATGCTTACCAGTGGTTTATCACGGAATATCAGTGAATTATAATCCGATAATTTCACTGTTGACAATTTCTCTCAGACATACTACTTTTAAATCCACGTAGGGCGCCCCAATATTGATTATGCCTACTGACGTCTTATAATCGAATGACACTGTGTGACTTGAACTCTCAGTGGGTAGTTCACAAAATCCCCAATTTTGAGGCAATGCAGACAAATAATACATATTTTTCTGAGCGGTTGTTCCGGTCAGACTCCTAGCACTGTCAAACTTTTGTAAGTATGTAAGATAACTACATTTTTGTGAGCATTTCAGAGGGTCTTATACCCCCAGTGTCCGAATCCATTTCGACACCACGGAATACGACAGTGATACTTTTATTCGTGTTTTGATTAAAGTACCCGGATGAAAAACTATGCCCCATGGTTGGGATTTAGCATTGTCTCCTGGGTGGGGATTTAGACATCAAAAAATTGAATATTGTCTAATTCCCCCTGGGTTGACCGCCATCCCCCCCCTTTTTGCCACTGTATACCTATTTTTGGTGGGCACTGTATTATTCTATAGAGGATATATGTTGATTTTGGTGTAAGATCGAATTTTATTTCACTGAGTGATCACAGAAAATCAATATTTTCACAAGTGATCACTTGTGAAATAAAAATGAACTTACACCAAAATTCAACAAATTTTCTGTTTAATATATGCCTCAATTCCTCTTAAAAATGTGCCGTTACTGGCTTAATTGTAAAAATTACGTCGAAATTAGACAGTCACGACGTGAGAATTATGACGTCATGATGACGTAACACATATTTTAAAGCCTGTCGCTGTTGACGTTAGGTTTCTTTTTCTGCATGATACTGGAACCAGCTTCTAAAACAGTGAAAATAACAAAGTTGTAATTTCACTGTTATTTTCACTGAAAAATCTCCATAATCCATTGAAAGCAAATAATAATAAATTTTCTCTTCTGTTTTGTAGGATCAGACTATACGAGGTTGTAGCTCGGAGTTATGTCCCCTGGAAGAATTCAAACAAAATATGAAGCCATATTCACTGGACCCACAAGCTTATAATAAACTGTGTTCATCGAATATACTGGAAGTTATAGCACAAGGTAAGTAACAGGCATACATGCCATGTTTCACAGACCCCTTTGCGTGAGATTGGTGATGGAAATGCAGGAGATTTCATTAAAATGCAGGAGATTTTCCTTGCTGAAACTTTAGACTTAAAGTATTGAAGTTTATATGCTGTTTTCACTTATCTTAATTTGACGACAATACTATGCATGCTACATGTAGCAATTTAAACTAATATTTGTCATCATTTTTACAATGTAAACAAAAAATGTCAGGTTCAAGTTTGCTTATGAAATGTGTGAGATTTGATAAATTGGCCTCTGATCATGCAGGAGTAGAGTCTCAAATGCAGGAGATTTGGCATGTATGGTTACAGGGGTGCTACAATTCCGGAATAATCTTGATTCGCTGCACTGGAAAGAATTATCTTTTCTCCTTAAAATAAGTTCTGTTGTAGGGATGTGTACTGATGGCACCAAAACAGATTTGCGACTCATTTTCAGGATTGGGCATTTTAGTGCAAAGATCTAAAAATACAAAGATTGGAAAGATCAAAGATCATACACACATGGATAGGCATGTCTAAAAATAGCCCAATTAGGACTTGAATACCAATAGAGCTCTGCTATGGGATTTCCAACCTGAGGATGAAATTTCAACTCTTTAAATGTTGATAGAATTGTGTAGTTGAATGTTTAAGGTTTTCAAAAAGTTATACCTACTCAAAATGGCCCAACTTAATGAAATGCTATGGCATGGTGCATACTAGACATGACGATTGAAATGACGTTATTGACGTCGCGTAAACACAATAATTATGATGTCATTTAATTAGCACAGGTTCCCTTGTAAGTGCCACATTAGCAAAAAGGGAAATAAAATACACAGAAAACAATTTTATTGTAGCATGTAGTGTTATGGATGTCTCGTACAATGCTGAAATCGAGTTCCATATTGTGCGGTATTAATTTTATGGGGTAAAAATTACAAAATAATCTACAGATTCTCAAAATTCGCTCTTTTCGTTTATATTTTGTAATATTTTAGCCCAAAAAGACTCTCATTTTGCGCAATATTCTGGCAATTTATTTTTGATGCAATAAACTACAAGGCACTATGTACCTATCACAGTGAATAATTATCATATAAAATTATAAATAACTTTGTATTCAATCGATTCCCAAAACTCACGGTTTTGTTTATATTTTTAAAGGTTTTTCCCCAAAATATGGCATTTTGCGCACCAACATGAAAAACGATTATTGATATCTTAAACTACAAGTGACAACATACCTATCAAAATAAATTATTATCAAATAAACCCATTATTGACAAAGTGATATATAGATTCCAAAAATTTATGCTTTGCTCATATATTTTGTAAGGTTTTACCCCAAAAAAGTCGACTTTAACTAACAAGTATTGACCTAGACTTTTAGTATGTTGAAAGACACACATTGTGTGACATGGTCCTAGAAAAATACTTGTTTTGCATTTTTCCCCCTAAAAATATCTGCTCTGTACTAAATGTGAGTTTCCCGAATAATGTTATTTTTTGAAGAGGTTGCGCGCGCTTCCGTCATTATAGTTAACCTTAGTAGTGTATCAAAATGAAATCATGTTTTTGGGTAAAATCCCGAAAACGAAGTCATTTAATCATTTACAACAGATAAAGAACATCCAAAGATTACAAAAAATAACAATTTATAAGAATAACAGCGGTTAATAAGTTTCCTTAGGGATCAGAAAATTAAATCTTGGAAGCAATCCAAAACCCGCCGATTGAAAAATCATCAACCCGGAAAGGTCACAGAAAAATTGGTTTATTTCAGAATTGACAGATGAATCGTCAGAATTATTTATACAACAACATTCCAAACACAGGAGGGACGCAATCAAAACCTACCTTCACTAAATTTGACCAAGGGTTGCTTTTAATTAATCCAAATATTTTGCAGGTTAAAAGATTTACCTATCCAAGATGGCGGCGACTAGTCGTAAAAATAGCGTCATCGTGAAAATCACTTACAAGTTCGCCGATCGCCCGATTTTTTTCCAATATGGTGGCCTATATAAGCGATATAATGGGGGTCGAATGAAGTTACTTTTCCATCTATCGTATTCTTTGGAAAGATGTACCAAATCTCGCAATATCTCGCGGCATTCTTCTGAAATCTCGCGAAATCTCGCGAAATCTTGTTAATTAATTCTTAATAACTTATATTTCCTGTTTTAATGTACATAGGTGAACAATTACTAATAAGTTTATGCAATAGATTTAGTATTCAGCTTTAAAATGATACCTCATTTATTGAAATCAGTCAAGGAATAAAACAGGAGTTTGCAAATATGCAGACCTACTCTCATTTTAATGGAAATTCCAAGTTTATCAGAAAACACCTGATTTGCCTAATTCAAATGATAATTTTCTGAATTCAATAAGAAGTAGACAAAAACAAGTTACCTCTTGCATTAGAAGAAACTTAGCTTTTCAAAATGAGACATTGGTCACATACATGCCAGATCTCCTGCATCATGCGTGAGTCTCCTGCATTTGAGACTCTACTCCTGCATGATCAGAGGCCAATTTATCAAATCTCACACATTTCATGGACAAACTGGAATCTGACATTTTTTGTTTACATTATGGAAATGATGACAAATATTAGTTTAAATTGCTACATGAAGCATGCATGGTATTGTCATCAAATTAAGATAAGTGAAAACAGCTTATAAACTTCAATATTTTAAGTCTAAAGTTTCAGCAAGGAAAATCTCCTGCATTTTGATGAAATCTCCTGCATTTCCATCACCAATCTCATGCAAAGGGGTCTGCGAAACATGGCATGTATGTGGTCATTAAAAAAGGATGACAAACAAAAAGTTTGTACAGGTTGTACTGTATTTCGGATAAATTGACGATAAGTTATTTACAGACAATAAAATACTGAAACCTTGAGATTTTATTGAAAAGCACAAAATAAAGTGTATCGAGGGCTCGGTGCAAAACTATAGTAACTACATCAATTGATAAAGGCATTTGTACAATAGTTTTGCACTGAGCCCTCGATATAGAGTTTAGCAAGGTACATAGTTATGAAATTAGAGTGTTGTGTCCAATAATGATTAGTGCAGAGTACATAAGTTACAGATGGCAAGATTTAATGTCATCAGTTGCATTACTTTTGTATATACCCTCTTGTACTTGTGTGATATATATGGTTATAATTGTTGACATTGGTTTAATTTCAGAAATGTTAGAAAAAGAGAAGGGCGAAATTGAAGATACCGAGGACACAGAACGTTCCGACACTCCCGCCGGAATGTAGACCACACGGAATTATCCGACAGAATGATCCGACATGTCAGCTAGATTGTAGCTTATCAATATTTATGAGCCAGTTTCATGAATAATTCATATAAATTCATGAATATGCATTAACTTTAAACAAACAAATTCATGAATATGCATTAACTAACAATTTCATGAATACGCATTAACTTTAAACAAATTCATGAATAGTTAAGTATAAATGACAAGTAACACAAAATGATCTGACATGCCAGCTGGAATAGTTTATCAATATTTATGAGCCAGTTTCATGAATAATTCATATATTAATATTTTGAATGTAATAACTTGAAAAGATTCATGAGTATTTATGAATATGTATTATCAACAAGTAACAACAAAACAATCCCACTTGCCAGCTGGAATGTAGCTAATTACCATTATTTATGAGCCAGTGTATGAATAATTAGATGTTTATGAATATTTATGAACTTTAAAAAACGTAATGAAAAGTAAGGTATTCATGAATATGTGTAATGAAATAGTATTCATAAATAGTTTTATTAGCTTGTGTCATATAAGGTTTTTGTGATCCGTCAGTGTCCCTCATCAGCAATTTATTTAAACAACTTCTTCTAAACTGTGTGACCAATTTTGATGAAACTAAAATGATGCCTAATTATAATATTATCGTAAAAAATTCATGATTCAATAAAAACATCTCGGCCAAGGGTAGGGTTTGAACATGTGTACATATATAAACATGTTACACAGGTGAGCGATCTAGGGCCAGCATGACCCTCTTGTGTTAATCAATGTATTTGAGATAGTATTAATGTATAGCTAATACCGTATTCCCTCAAATAAGCGATGCTATTTGCAAAAGGGGCGCGTTTATTTGAGCGCCTTTTGAATCATGTTTGCATAGAAAAACTATCAATCAATAATTTAAGTCTTTAAAAAAAAAATCGTAGGGGCAGAGCAACAGATAAGGTTTTAGGCCATTGGGTATTTTACCCCCAAGTTTCAATTTTATTTGGGTTTTGACAAATTTTAATTGGGTATTTAATAAAACTAATTGGGTAATTGGTCTTTTATGTACTATTTTTCACTATAACATCATTTTCTTTTTCTTACTCCCTCCCCACAAAATCTATTTGGTTTTTAAGAAAATTAATTGGGTAATTACCCCAATATGCAGCTTATCTGTAGCTCTGGGGGGGGGGGGGGGTATTTATTTGAGGGAATATGGGTATGTTTTTTGTTGTGACTATTTGACAATCATGACTTGGAAGGACAAACTTATTAAATTAACTTTGATGATAATTATTCAGATTGGAAAGTGTGCAATGTTGATGTAGAAAATTACTTTAAATGTGTTCCGAAAATATTCCATACTGGTTAATCATGACAATAGAAATTATGAAGAATTATGATTAAAAGTTAGAATAAATTATCCCTCACTCCATTTCCATGAAAAAAACTTCTTATATAAGAAATTGCCTATTTCAAAAAAAATCTGATTACTCCAATGTATTTATTGTTTCATTTCCGTGAGATGCTTATTTAATACATCAATTAGTTTTAAGTCTAATCTTTACTGCTAAAAGTATTTTTAAAGGTGTTCTCTGCAGTTTGTTGTATAAGAAATGGGGGCAAAAAATTCTAATGATAGAATTTGTTCAAACTTTGTGCATAAACACAGTTTCATGTTAGAAACAGAAAAAATACAAACAAATCACAGGTCACCAAAGTTGTCTGCCCTTGAAACTACATACATGCCATATCTCCCGGATCGTGCGTGAGTCTACCGCATTTGAGCCTCAACTCACGGACTCCCGCATTTTGATAAAATCTCCCGGATTTGACAAAAATCCGCGTAAGAATCTCAGAATTATTAAAGTTTCACTTTCCTCGTAATTTCCGGTGATAAACTTACAATTAATCAACAAGTCATTACATAACAAACCTTTATAACACCCCAGGAGAGTGGTCACTCCAATAAACAATCGATAATTGTCCCGATAAGAGTATGCTAAGGTGTCATAAACTGATAAACATCTTCCCAAGCAGCCGAAAATATGTTTGTTTACTGGTTAGGTTAAAAGCCCACACATGACCGTACATTACAGAAATAAACTCGTAGCAGTTACTTCCCTTTGCAGTTACAGTCTCAAAGGAAAAGGCCTCAAAGTTTTAGTTTGGAATTTGCATGATATACAGTCCACATCAATTTCAGATACATTTTTTAAGCTTTATAAATTAACTGAATTGATTTTATTTCTGTATTATCAATGCATTTTTGAGTTTGAATTAATATGTTAGCACCATTTTGAACATATGAGTTCTTTTCTATGTTTTTTTATCAGGTAATCTTCTGCTTGACATGTCTTCTTTTCAGATGTATGATAAATGAACTGATATAGCATAAATGTAACAAGAACTAATACATGTCCAGTCAGCATTTGGTTTGGTAACTTACAAATGTTTTAACTATGAGTCATAAGACTTGAACATACTGGACATTTGTTGTTTGCATCATGAATATCATCCCAAACACTAGATTAAATTAATTCACGAAGCATGTATGCATGCATGGTATTGTCATACAAGTAAAATAAGTGCAAACTGCATATAAACTTCATTAATTTTAGTCGATAGTTCGAGCAAAAAAAATCTCCTGCATTTTATTGAAATCTCCTGCATTTCCATCACCAATCTCCTGCAAATGGTTCAGCAAAGTATGGCATGTATGAAACTATTATTTTCCCTAATTTGCACATTCAAGGGCAGATAACCCCTATTTTCTACACAATTTGAAGAAATTCTGTTATAGGGAAAAGTTTTCCCCGTACCTCACAAGAAATCTTACAATATTTCTTAACTGAAATCTTACACTTTTTACCTCCCTTGTTTTTAAAATGGCGGCCATCTTGGAAGGCAACTTTTTGAAAAAAACAGATGAGTGGCAATAACCAACTCAATTTATATAAACTTAACCGAATGAAGGAGGATCTGTAACAGTTGTAAATATACCAGGTTTACTGCACACTGATTGGTTAATACAGACATACCTCCAGATATACGGCACACTGATTGGTTAATACAGACAGACCTCCAGGTATACAGCACACTGATTGGTTAATACAGACAGACCTCCAGGTATACAGCGCACTGATTGGTTAATACAGACAGACCTTCAGATATACAGCACACTGATTGGTTAATACAGACACACCTCCAGGTATACAGCGCACTGATTGGTTAATACAGACAGACCTTCAGATATACAGCACACTGATTGGTTAATACAGACACACTTCCAGATATACAGCACACTGATTGATTAATACAGACACTCCTCCAGATAAACAGCACACTGGTTAATACAGACGCAGCTTTTAGAAAAGGTAGTTGTCACATTATGTACACCTTGCTTTATTCAGAATTATAAAAAAATGTAAATATATTTCAAATATACTTAATATCAGATTTGCCTTCAAAGATGGCCGTCATTTTAAACAGGGGAGGTACATGGAATTGTTGTGGATTACATTTGGGAAATGTGTGTACGATATATGAAGTTTGCATATCACTGCTCATCAAGTGTCTCCCAAAAACTAAAGTGGTAAACCTCTTCTGGGGGCTTCGCCCGTATGGATTTCCGGTAGCAAGGATTCATAAAAGCATATAAATCACTGCTAGTCAAGTCATATAGCACCCTAGTCTTAGCTGTTTGATTGTTTATACTTACGATACAGTCAGGTCTCGATACAACGACTCTGTCTATTTCCAAGAAAAATGTCCCTGTAATTAAACTGTCAGTATACTGAACTGATACCAAGAGCTTTTTAGCTCATGTGAGCACAAAGTGCTCAAGGAGAGCTATTGTGATCACCCTTTTGTCCGTCGTGCGCCGTCCACTGTCCCCATGCGCCGTCAACAATATGACTGTTAACACTCTAGAGGTCATAATTTTCACTTAATCTTTTTTAAACTTGGTCACAATGTTTGTTTCTATGAAATCTAGGTCAAGTTCGTAACTGGGTCATATGGGGTCAAAAACTAGGTCACTAGGTCACATCAAAGAAAAACCTTGTTAACACTCTAGAGGTCACATTTTTTACATAAACTTAATGAAACTTGGTCACAATGTATGTCTCTATAAAATCTAGGTCAAGTGCGTAATTAGGTCATCTGGTGTCATAAACTAGGTCACTAGGTCACATCAAAGAAAAACCTTGTTAACACTCTAGAGGTCACATTTTTGACATAATCTTAATGAAACTTGGTCACAATGTATGTCACTATAAAATCTAGGTCAAGTTCGAAATTGGGTCATCTGGGGTCAAAAACTAGGTCACTAGGTCACATCAAAGAAAAACCTTGTTAACACTCTAGAGGTCACATTTTTTACATAAAGTTAATGAAACTTGGTCACAATGTATGTCTCTATAAAATCTAGGTCAAGTGCGTAATTAGGTCATCTGGTGTCATAAACTAGGTCACTAGGTCACATCAAAGAAAAACCTTGTTAACACTCTAGAGGTCACATTTTTGACAAAATCTTAATGAAACTTGGTCAAAATTAATGTCTCTATGAAATCTAGGTCAAGTTTGTAATTGAGTCATTTGGGGTAAAAAACTAGGTCACCAGGTCAAATAAAAGAAAAACCTTGTTAACACTCTAGATGTCACATTTTTGACATAATCTTAATGAAACTTGGTCAAAATGTATGTCTCTATGTAATCTAGGTCATGTTTGTAATTGGGTCATCTGGGGTCAAAAACTACGTCACTAGGTTGCATCAAAGAAAAAACCTTGTTAACACTCTAGAGGTCACATTTTTGACATAATCTTAATGAAACTTGGCCAAAATTTATGTCTATGAAATCTAGGTCAAGTTCGTAATTGAGTCATCTGGGGTCAAAAACTAGGTCACCAGGTCAAATCAAAGAAAAACCTTGTTAACACTCTAGAGGTCATATTTATGATGTAATTAGAATAAAACATGGTCACAATATGTGTTTTCATGAAATTTAGGTCAAGTTTGCAACTGGGTCATCTTGGGTCAAAAACTAGGTCACATTGAAGAAAACCCTTGTTAACACTCTAGAGGTGACCTGCTTTACCTAATCTATATGAAACTTAGTCACAATGTTTGTCCGTATAAAATCTTGGTCAAGTTTGTAAATGGGTCATTTGTGGTCAAAAACTAGGTCACATCAAAGAAAAACCTTGTTTACACTCTAGAGGTAATATTTTTTATGTGATATTAATAACACTTGACCACAATGTGTGGCTTTATGAAATCTAGGTCCAGTTCGCAACTGGGTCATCTGGGGCCAAAAACTAGGTCACTAGGTCACCAGGTCACTGATTCTGCCTAAACTGCTAGTCATCAGGTGAGCGCTATAGGGCCAATGGCCCTCTTGTTAATACTTAAGTCCCCAAAGCATGATGTCAGTATAATGCATAAATTTGTCAGTACATTACACGTCATTATATTGAGACCAGACTGTACTAGTATCCTGTGATATCGTTAGGTCACCTGAGTATTATGTTAAGATGTCACCCTGTGTCCCTCTGTTGTCAACATTTTCATTCAAAGAATACTGCTCTGAAACCACTGGGCCAATTGTTTTGAAACTTTGCAAGAAAGATCCATGCTCGGTCATTTATTAAATGCCTTCATATTTTGTTAATCCATTTGTAACTCTGGTGGAAAATGAAACATTCTTCTCAGAAACCACAGGTCCAATTTAAAAATGATGAACCACATGTTTGAGTGATCCACTGTCAAATTACTTCAGATAATTTTGATTTTATTACAAATGACCGACATGATGTTAGTGCAATATAACAGGGAAGTTTTTATGAAGTTTACCTAATAAATATGGAACACATAATAGCTTTTGTTTTTATTTATGTACAATAATTGACTTAACATGATCATTGGGGTAAAGGAACTACTTTCTGATTTAACTGAAATCACATTGTGCAAGAACTACTTTCTGCTAAGTGATATGTACAAGAACTATTTTTTTGCAAAACTGAAATCAGGTTGTGCAAGAACTACTTTTTTCTAAGTGATTTGTACAATTACTACTTTTAGCAAAATTGAATCATGTTGTGCAAGAACTACTTTCTTCTAAGTGATTTGTACAATTACTACTTTTTGCAAACTGAAATCAGGTTGTGCAAGAACTACTTTCTGTTCCAGTATTCACAAAGTTTCTTTGATATTTTCTAAAAATTTCACTGTGAAATAAAAGTCCCAATTTCATCTGTTTCTGTTTCCATACAGTGAATATTCCATCTGAGAAAAAAGGCTTAGAAAATTATTAAACTAACATAGAAAATTATTGGATATACAAGCAGTAGAAGTCATTTAGTGGTTAAGCTAGCGTGGTGGCAAATTCAAAGTTCACTAACATTTCCTGTTCTGCAAATTTCGGACTACAAAGAATTCTTCTACAAAGAAAGTCCCTTTTGTTCCTGCACGCTAACTGTCAGAAATTCATAACTCACCAACTTTTTGACCCACAGAAATGTCAACTAATACAGTATTGACAATGTGTTATCATCCGGACGTCAACTTATACAGTATTGACGATGTGTTGTTATCCAGTATTGACGATGTGTTATCATCCGGACATTTCATCTATAATCTCCATCAGTATATCGAGCTCTTCAGCTGTTGGTTCGTAATAATCCAGTGAACCATCCTCGTTCACTATTATACCAGGCATGTATGTGTTCATCTGTTCTCGTACAATCCTCTTAGTGTCCAGGTATTTATCCGTGAACGCTTTAATACACGGACAACATATCAAACAGCATGGACATCCTACAATATATGTATATATAAAAAACGTTTGTAAAATATGAATACCCCCATGGCAGCCCAATATCCGTAGTTAAAAGTAAAGGTCACAGTGACCTACTGACCTCAAAATCAATAGGGGTCATCTACTGTAGATGACCAACGTCCATAAAAAGTTTGAAGATCCTAGAGCAAAGCATTCTTTTGTTAAAGAATGGAAACCATTTGAATAGTCATAAATGGTGAATGTCAGTGATCTTGACCTACTGACCTCAAAATCGATAGGGGTCATCTACTGTTAATGACCAACCTCCATGAAAAGTTTGAAGATCCCTAAGGGCAAAGCATTCTTTAGTTAAAGAACGGAAATCATTTGAATAGTCAGAAATGGTGAATGTCAGTGACCTTGACCTACTGACCTCAAAATCAATAGGGGTCATCTACTGTTGATAACAAACCTACATGTAAAGTTTGAAGATCCTAGGGCAAAGCGTTCTTTATAATAAGAGATGTTTTGTAAAACATGAATGTCTCATGTCAGACTGAAAGTCATTTATAATAAATTTATCATGGCAACTTTGACCTGTTTATTTGGGTTCAACACCTTTAAGTTGAAGAGAAATTATTTTTAAACAGGATCTAATCTTTTTTTAGAGAGCATGTCAACAAATAAGCAAAATTATTGAATGACATCTTATCAACAATTCAAGATAAAACAAAACGTAGGAAGAATATAGTTGCACTGCATGATTAAATTTATTTTTAATTGCTCAATAATCAGAAGGACCGCTTGGATTATGTCCGGCCAGCATGTTTCCTAAGCTGCTGGTCTTTCAGGTCACTATGAAAAAGAAGTAAGTGTCAAGCCCTGAATCTGTTTTTAAATCTGTCTATAGGTGAAAATTTTTACTGGTATATAAATATATGAGCCAGTCTCCAGGAAAACCTGCTAGTTTGACATTATGATCATATCAGTTTATGTCAAGAATTGATCAAATGCTGTATTTATAAAGTACTTGTTACAACAACGTCGAATAATGTTTGAATGACGTTTGTGGTGTCGCGCAAAAAGGCTTTGAATAGGGCCTCAACAAAACAGCTGTAACTTCCTAAAAACCAAGATACTAACAAAATTTATTTTGTATTTCGCTTCATTGATATAACTTTTTTAAATAATTAAAAAATCTCAAAATCAAATTTTTTGTCAAAAGAGCAGCTTTTCCTGAAACTGGCTCATATGTACACTACAAATAAAGTGACGAGGTATAAAGTAATTAACAACCTTACTATGTGGTAGCACTGTACCCCCAAAATGTGCTGAGAATTCAAGATGGCAAACGAGAAATACGAAATTGTTTTCGACTCAATATCTTTTTAAGTATGACATCCTACATAGTAAATGAATTATGATACGAAAGAGCTTGAATTGGCGAATCTACAGGGAATATCCTTTTGTGACCAAATGCCAACGTATTTCTGTAAACTTTAACTGAACACTATGTTTTGTAAAAGTTAAAAAGTGAAGCAAGAGGCAAGAAGAAAAGTGGCGATATTTTCCCTAGTAAGAATATCTGAGTACATGAATAATCACCCAAATCTGTAGAAATGGTCCTACCCCTCACACATACCCATTATTGTCTGATAAAAAATCACTAAGAAAGACGTTTGAACGGTTTGAAGTTTTGGCTACTGTACACACATTTTTCGGCCGCCATCTTGTATTCAGCGCACTTTGGGCGTACAGTGCTACCACTCAGTGAACCTGTCACTGCAGACAAGTAATGATTAACATTTTTTGGTGGATTAATGAATGTGATCAATCAACTATAGTGCTTATACAGTAGAACGATAGAATATATACGATCAGGAGGACTTGAAACCGGTCGTTTAAGACAAAGGTCGCTTCAAACGATTGATCGCTAGTACACGTTACACTGTATGTATATAGAGCACGGAGAATATGACCTGATCCGTAACTTTATGCATAAATATAAATGTATTACAAGGTTCTAGCATTGAATATATCAATTTCCGAGAGCAATCGTGCAATATCGGACCCTTTAGATTTGTGTTGGTATTACCCCTTGAGAGTCTTTGTGATTTTCCCTGCTTATGAAAGCATACAACTGGGGTAATAAATATAGACAATATATCAGCTGCTAAATTATGCTATTCCGCTAATAAGACCACTTTGATTATTTTGAAATCATGCAGATTTTTGCCAGTTTAAGGTCCCAAAGTATTAAATTTAGAACAAAAAAGTCCGCTAATAAGACCGATTCGCTATTAAGACCACCTTTTTGACTGGTCTTATTAGCAGAACTTCACTGTAGAAGGTTGAGAGTCGTGCCAATTTCTCCTAATTATACACAACAAATTAACTTACCTGTTCCAAAGGCAAATATACACGCTATAGGATCTCGTATGAAACAAATACCAATAAATAGAAACACTATAACTGAGAGTAATGTCCATCCTATATATTCCAACGTTTGTCTATATTGATTTAACTTTGCTTGTTCCAAGTCTTCATCTGTTACCTCCTATACAAAACAAAGGCAGTAAGAATTGCAAGCAATACAGAAGTCCCCTACTGGTTTGAAGCCATTTTCAATGTTTCTGTCGCCATAGCAACTGCAATTTTGGTCAGAATCAAAATATTTTAGAACGTGCATTATCTCCTTATTGCCCCCTATCCACGTAACAAGTTTCATAAACCTAGCTTGGAAACTGTTTGTTATGTCGGGATCCAGATGTTTTGACAGACGGACAGAAGGCAAACCTATAGTCCCCTCCGGTCAAAACCGGTAGGCGACTAATAAATATGACTGTTTAAACATCAATGAACAATGACATCTGTAATGAGGTGTCGATGGTCATTTATATTAGTTGGAAAAACTTGTTTCACTATCAACTTTAAATAAATTAGTATGAAAGAAAGGTAGGAGTGAAAATCTTAAGTCTCAGAGTTTCAGACTTGATGAAATTTATAACGCCTTGAATTGTATTGTGAATATAGAACTTACTTCCCACACGTCCAAGTCAGAATCATCTAGCTCATTATAATCTGTTTGTTTCTCTCCTCCGGGTAGAGAGTTTCTCCACTGCTCCTGAGCTGACCGCCGTATTCTACGGTGACCTGATTCCTGAGCTGACCGTTGTATGCTACCATGACCGGAGTTAAACACACGCTCCTGTGCTGGCGGCCGTATTCTACCAAGACGGGACTTAGACAAGAAATGCTTCAAGCGCTTGTGTTCAGGGTCAGTGTGACGATACAGTTTGTGTAAACACGCTAGAGTATCAATGTTACACTCCACCTTATTATCGATGTTCACAGTAGAACCATGTACATGTCGAACTTCTCCAAAATCCACGTTGTCTTCATACAATCCTTGTTTTGATTGGTCAAATTTCTCTCTTGGTTTGGCTACATAATTGCGACCAAAGTATTTGTCTATTTCAACATCGGCCCTTCCAATACCACTATCAATGTTTGTATGAGTGATGTATTTGTCTGTTTCAACACCATTGTCTATGTTTGTATTAGTGTTGTATTTGTTTATATCAACATCACTATCAATGTTATTAGCTCCTGTGTTGTGTTTGTCTACATCAACACCGCTATCAATGTTATTAGCTCCTGTGTTGTATTTGTCTATATCAACATCACTATCTATGTTATTAGCTCCTGTGTTGTGTTTGTCTACATCAACACCACTATCAATGTTATTATCTCCTGTGTTGTGTTTGTCTACATCAACACCACTATCAATGTTATTAGCTCCTGTGTTGTATTTGTCTATATCAACATCACTATCTATGTTATTAGCTCCTGTGTTGTATTTGTCTACATCAACACCACTATCAATGTTATTAGCTCCTGTGTTGTGTTTGTCTATATCAACACCGCTATCAATGTTATTAGCTCCTGTGTTGTATTTGTCTTTATCAACATCACTATCTATGTTATTAGCTCCTGTGTTGTGTTTGTCTATATCAACATCACTATCTATGTTATTATCTCCTGTGTTGTGTTTGTCTATATCAACACCGCTATCTATGTTATTATCTCCTGTGTTGTGTTTGTCTATATCAACACTGCTATCTATGTTATTATTTCCAGTGTTGTATATGTTTGTATTGTGTTTATTTCCGACACTGACAACGTCTATAACACCATCAGCATTATTTCTTTCATCCTCTTCAGAGACCTGCATCAATGAAACACTACTATAATAGTCCAGTCAGGGTAAGAATAGAGTGATGCAGCGGTAATGTCCACTATTATGCGTAAAACCATACAGACAGCTATATTTGCAATGCTAAACTAACATACTACATTCGCTCTACCTATTCAGACAATGGTTGTAATCTTTTGTGTACACATAAACGGCAACGTCACTCTCACAATATCCTAACTGGACTCTTAAGACACACTATTATATCGAAATTTGCAGGTTTTACAAGTCAAAGGAAAACAATTTTGAAGATTAGATTTAGTTGCTA
Source organism: Spisula solida (assembly GCA_947247005.1). NCBI lineage: Eukaryota > Metazoa > Mollusca > Bivalvia > Venerida > Mactridae > Spisula > Spisula solida. The sequence goes on along the minus strand of OX365962.1, from coordinate 918,345 downwards.
TAAATAAATAAACACTTTTTTACTTTACGTTAGATATCTGTGCAGGTTGTCAGGCCTAGACACTAACTATTTTGGCCACTGGTCCGACAGGGCAAAAGCGCCAAAATTGTAAATAGGACAGTTACTGGTCCTCCAGAATTTTCACTGGTCCTTCTGGATTTCCACTGGTCTTGGACCAGGGGACCAGTGTTAGTGTCGAGCCCTGGTTGTTCGTTACAGTACTGCATTATTCCAAACTAACTTGATAACTTTACCTGTAGTTTTGTGGTCTGATCACTTAACCTGTAGTTTAATGGTATGATAATTTTACCTGCAGTTTTGTGGTCTGATAACATTACCTGTAGTTTTGTGGTCTGATAACTTTACCTGTAGTTTTGTGGTATGATAACTTTACCTGTAGTTTTGTGGTCTGATAACTTTACCTGTAGTTTTGTGGTCTGATAACTTTACCTGTAGTTTTATGGTCTGATAACTTTACTTGTAGTTTTGTGGTATGATAACTTTACCTGTAGTTTGTGGTCTGATAACTTTACCTGTAGTTTTATGGTCTGATAACTTTACCTGTAGTTTTGTGGTCTGATAACTTTACCTGTAGTTTTGTGGCATCCTGAAGTTGGAGTAAAGTTTCATGAATGTCTGGAAGTTGTATATAGTCCCGATCATCAACATCTACAATAATTATACATTGTTATACCATTGTGTGTAGAATTATATTGATGTATCAAGCTTCATGTTCAAATTGTCCATACACTTTGTGCTGGAGTGAACTCTTTATTGCACTTGTAAATTACAGGGCTGTTTTATTATATAATAGGGGGCCTTATAAGGTCCCTTCCCATGGAAACAAATCTTTCAAATCATGCTGTTTTCCCAAAAAATGTAGTTTACCTTGACAAAATCATTCCCCATGTTACCAAAATACAAATATTTTCCACTAATTAAAGGTAAGGCCCCATCGCCTGGCTTACGGTTACCTGAAGTTAAATAGATCTAGTTCATTTAGAATTAGAAGGGGATGATATTAACCCATCAGAGGTAAGTATTTCCTCAGAAGACAACAGGAGTCACAGTTATGAATCAAATCACTGCATGACTTATTGGGAGACTATACAATTGAACTTGTATAACTTATTGTGAATAAAAGCATCTGTGATTTCTAGTCACTGTATGACTTATTGGGATACTATATAATTTAATGTGTATGACCTATTGCGATATCGAAAGCTGACTCGTTTATACACTACATGGGAGTGACAGCAGCAGAATAAAAGCCAACCATCGCATAAGATTATTTATTTCGAATCCAAGCATTGTTAACCATGATTTACAAGTTGATATTTTTACAGGGTCAGGAAACTTACCACGTGTTCCAAATTGTTGATGATGTTTGACAATCACAGATACAGTCTTACCATCACTTCCTGAAACTGATACAACTTATATACAGTACAACCTCTGTATAGCAAACTGATACAACTTATATATACAGTACAACCTCTGTATAGCAAACTGATACAACTTATATACAGTACAACCTCTGTATAGCAAACTGATACAACTTATATATACAGTACAACCTCTGTAGAGCAAACTGATACAACTTATATATACAGTACAACCTCTGTATAGCAAACTGATACAACTTATATATACAGTACAACCTCTGTATAGCAAACTGATACAACTTATATATACAGTACAACCTCTGTATAGCAAACTGATACAACTTATATATACAGTACAACCTCTGTATAGCAAACTGATACAAATTATATATACAGTACAACCTCTGTAGAGCAAACGGATACAACTTATATACAGTACAACCTCTGTATAGCGAACGGATACAACTTATATATACAGTACAACCTCTGTATAGCAAACTGATACAAATTATATACAGTACAACCTCTGTATAGCACACTGATACAACTTATATATACAGTACAACCTCTGTATAGCAAACTGATACAACTTATATATACAGTACAACCTCTGTATAGCAAACTGATACAACTTATATATACAGTACAACCTCTGTATAGCAAACTGATACAACTTATACAGTACAACCTCTGTATAGCAAACTGATACAACTTATATATACAGTACAACCTCTGTATAGCAAACTGATACAACTTATATATACAGTACAACCTCTGAATAGCAAACTGATACAACTTATATATACAGTACAACCTCTGTAGAGCAAACTGATACAACTTATATATACAGTACAACCTCTGTATAGCAAACTGATACAACTTATATATACAGTACAGCCTCTGTATAGCAAACTGATACAACTTATATACAGTACAACCTCTGTTGAGCAAACTGATACAACTTATATATACAGTACAGCCTCTGTATAGCAAACTGATACAACTTATAAACAGTACAACCTCTGTAGAGCACACTGGTACAACTTATATATACAGTACAGCCTCTGTATAGCAAACTGATACAACTTATAAACAGTACAACCTCTGTAGAGCACACTGGTACAACTTATATATACAGTACAACCTCTGTATAGCAAACTGATACAACTTATATATACAGTACAACCTCTGTATAGCAAACTGATACAACTTATATACAGTACAACCTCTGTATAGCAAACTGATACAACTTATATATACAGTACAACCTCTGTATAGCAAACTGATACAACTTATATAAACAGTACAACCTCTGTATAGCAAACTGATACAACTTATACAGTACAACCTCTGTATAGCAAACTGATACAACTTATATATACAGTACAACCTCTGTATAGCAAACTGATACAACTTATATAAGGTACAACCTCTGTATAGCAAACTGATACAACTTATAAACAGTACAACCTCTGTATAGCAAACTGATACAACTTATATATACAGTACAACCTCTGTATAGCAAACTGATACAACTTATATATACAGTACAACCTCTGTATAGCAAACTGATACAACTTATATACAGTACAACCTCTGTACAGCAAACTGATACAACTTATATATACAGTACAACCTCTGTATAGCAAACTGATACAACTTATATATACAGTACAACCTCTGTATAGCAAACTGATACAACTTATATATACAGTACAACCTCTGTATAGCAAACTGATACAACCTATATACAGTACAACCTCTGTATAGCAAACTGATACAACTTATATACAGTACAACCTCTGTATAGCGAACGGATACAACTTATATATACAGTACAACCTCTGTATAGCAAACTGATACAACATATACAGTACAACCTCTGTATAGCAAACTGATACAACTTATATATACAGTACAACCTCTGTATAGCACACTGATACAACTTATATATACAGTACAACCTCTGTATAGCAAACTGATACAAATTATATATACAGTACAACCTCTGTATAGCAAACTGATACAACTTATATATACAGTACAACCTCTGTATAGCAAACTGATACAACTTATATATACAGTACAACCTCTGTATAGCAAACTGATACAACTTATATATACAGTACAACCTCTGTATAGCAAACTGATACAACTTATATACAGTACAACCTCAGTATAGCAAACTGATACAACTTATACAGTACAACCTCTGTATAGCAAACTGATACAACTTATACAGTACAACCTCTGTATAGCAAACTGATACAACTTATATACAGTACAACCTCAGTATAGCAAACTGATACAACTTATACAGTACAACCTCTGTATAGCAAACTGATACAACTTATATATACAGTACAACCTCTGTATAGCAAACTGATACAACTTATATACAGTACAACCTCTGTATAGCAAACTGATACAACTTATACAGTACAACCTCTGTATAGCAAACTGATACAACTTATATATACAGTACAACCTCTGTATAGCAAACTGATACAACTTATATACACAGTACAACCTCTGTATAGCAAACTGATACAACTTATATACAGTACAACCTCTGTACAGCAACACCATTTGATATATACAAAAAAAAATGAAGTTAACTATTTTACAAAGTTGTGCTGTGATGACAGGAAAAAGTCCACTTTCAAACTTGCATATGTTTTGGAAAGGAACCATCACTGCGCGTGTTTATATTCTGCAAAAATAAGAAGGGCTCGGGTCGATGAGAAGGATCGACTCAATGAGAATCAAGTATACAATGTTTGATGAATAAAGTGTCATAAGAAAATATATACCTTTCAAGTTCTAAAAGCAACACATTTCCCTTTGAGCATTGTTTATGTGCATTACAGACCAAAACCATGCATCCTTCCAAAAATATACTGGAAATGACAAATGTATCCAAACTTGACTGAAGATTCATTTAAGAATAAGTTTCATAAACTTTCAATAAGTATAACTTACTTTCTATGAGAAATAATGCCACAAAAACAGCACAAATAATCATCACATCTCGTCTTCCTTACATATCGTTATTGTGACAGTATTAAGTCTGTGTCCAACAAAAATAGAGCCGATGATTTTGTTATTTATTTACACACATTGCTAGTGACGTAAAATGTGACGTCATAATATTGAAACGGACGAATTCGTTTTACGTCATCGTTATCGTCTACGAAATCAAACTTTTTCCTCGCTCTTGACAAAAATGATGATAGAAAGTCGGACAGCGAAGGTCTGCAGCACTAAACTTGACCAGCCGAACTCCGTCTCTAACTCATAAACTTTACAAAAAGCAAAAAATAAATTACACGCGAAAGACACGACGGTAAAAGCACGACACCCCTCTCCGATAATCTGCTGCTTAAGATAGTTATCAAGAACCAGAATTAAGACATTAACATACCAACAGGACGACCACACACCAACAGTAATCAACAAACTGTGTATATGTATGCACTTTTGAAGGAAACAAAGCAGAGCCTTGTAAATGCTGGACAACGATATCACAGAAGGGCACATGTATACCAAATGAACACAGTTTCACAAAAAGGTCCAGAAGTTAAGTTTGTATTTGTATCTTTCTTTCTTTAAGTGGTCAACACACACACACATATATATAGGAGGCTTCCGCCTTGGTACGGACAGCGGCAAATGTCATGTAGGACGGGGTACACGTTTTACAGTGAATCCAACCTGATCCCAACTCTAAATATATCAATTAAATAATCATTGTTTACAAAGATGTCTTAGTTGATTTTAATTTTATCTTCACCCAGCATTGTCTTACTGGAGATAACACGTTCGTGTTGTCGGCATCAAAACTTTACAATACAGACATCATTTAACTTACGACAATCACAGTAATCCTTTGACGATGAGCATTCCATTTTAAAAGGTCAGTGTAAATAAAAGGTCAGTGTAAATAAAATACCATTTAGTTATGGTATCCAGAACTAAAATCACTTACTGTAAATTTGAATTATATATATACGCATGCGCTTTAAAAAATAAAAATCCAGCTTGAAATGGGAACCCAAAAGCTATATCCAGAAAGTATTGAGAATTTTAAGGAGTTTTCAAAAGCCTGTTTTAAACACAAACACATGTTTCTTTGTATGCTGAAGTTACGAATCACCGATGTTTGTAACAAAAATGGTGCAATGGTCGCCATGACAACAACAGTTTTGATGTACGTGTCCTAAAATTTGCTAATTTAGCACAGAAACTAAACATAACATCAAAATAATCAAAGGATTAAAAAGTAAGAAACTTCATACATTAGTTCTAGATAGTGTGGCATAATTCTAGATTTCACCCCAAAGTTGGTGTATTGTTTTTATTTGAACTTACTGATAAATAATTTTGCATACAATTGGACTGTCTCTATTGTCAAGGTAACTGCACCATGTAAAATGTTTCATGACATCCTCCATGGCAACATACATGTATTTAGCCATGTATTTACATAGTTACATGTATTTCGTTACATCCTTCGGATTGTACAAAGACACGTCGTATTTCTTTTTTCAAACCTACCATTTTCTGTATGTTTATGTATTTTTTGGAATCTCCATCCGGGAACCTTACCTCTCGCATTGAAGTACAAATGTACTTCATTCTGAACATTCATAACTTACTACGTCTCTGTTTTATTAGTGAAACCTGAAGACTTCATGGTATAGATTCTGCATCATTGTTCAACAAGTCACAGTGCCGCATCTTACATTATATACAGTGTGCAGAGACGTTCAAATATGTAAAAATTTTAATCTAGATTTTAGTACAACAAGCTTAGGTGTTCATATCAGTAATCTAAAAGAATTGCACCATTTTTACAAACTTATTATGCATTATCTCTTAAAATTGTGATTTAGTTGTACATGTACACCCAACCACTTTTCTAATTGGTCACTTTTCAAACCCGAAATACCTTTAACTGTGATCATATTATTTGATGGAGAAAATGCAAAATTTATCGCATGACTGACCACGCATACTTTGGCGCGTGATTTTGATTTTTAATGATTTGAGTGTTAGGACTATTGCATAACACGATTGTGTGCAACATATCGTCAACATTATTATATCACAGTTAAACGTATTTAGGGTTTGAAAAGTGACCAATTAGAATTTAGGGTTAGAAAAGTGACCAATTAGAATTTAGGGTTTGAAAAATGAACAGTTAGAAAAGTGGTTGAGTGTATAGCCTAGGGAAGTATCTCTATTATACAATGTACGCATGAAACATGATGTCTCCATTCGGATATTGCAATATCTCAATCATTTCTGGGAACATTGTATATAAGTATGCCTTTATCCAACTTTATCCCCCCGACCGCCATAATGGAATTCTGTAGCCAGTGCTAAATAAGTAAGTAAGTAAAGACTTTATAAATTAAGCGGATTAAGCTCAGTGGTAACGCACGCTGGACTGTCAATCCAGAGGTCGTGGGTTCAATCACTGGCATCGGAACTGACATTTCTGAAATATTTATAATAGTTCCCGCTATATCTGACCGTGTGGTCTGCAAAGTATCTGGAATGCCCAGGGAAGCTGTGTATCGGTGCTATACACCGGGCACATTAAAGAACCAGACTGTCTATTCGAAATAAGAGCTAGGCGCACTTCTGCAGTGCCGGACATGCCTGTACAAATGCTAATGTCTCTCTCCCTTCAGGAATTTCTCTCAGTCTGTCCCTCTGGTCAGGTCATGCTGTATCTGCACTGGTTGAGGCTGCACCTGCGCCGTTGTGGCTGCAACACAGTAATGTAAAGTGCATTTGAACGTGCATTCGCATGAAAAAATGCGCTATATAAATCTGGTATATTTATTCATTTATTTTATTTAACGAGGCTTCACATTTGGTTTCCCAATCTTCCATTTGGGCCTCAACAAGCGATTTTGAATGGATTGATTGCTAAGATATGTTATGGATATAATTTCAAATTCCTATGGTTGCATAAGTCAATGGTGGATGGGGGATTGGTTGATTGCTAGTAATTTGTTATATATAGTTGAACATTTACCCAAGTCATTTTGCTTGCTTGTATCTTTTCAAAACGTTTTAACCGTATGTCAGTCTTAATTGTGGCTGCACAGAACTCCTGTTTTTAAGGAAGTTACACGGCTGTTTATGTAAGGGCCCTGTTCGGAGCATTTTTTGTGCAACGTCGCAAACGACATTCAGCGCACGTACGTGAGTTACAGGCAATGCTTAACATCGTGGAGTTCAACACCAAGAGAGACTTAGTAAAAATAAATCCGGATAAGTCAGAAATTCTGAATTTCAGATGCAAAGAAGACATTGCAATTACATTTGATAACCAAGAAATTGACACTGTTACAAATATCAAACATTTAGGCCTGAATCGCAACAATAGGAACTCAGCAAATATTGACAAAAGACTACAGGCAGCAAGTGGTGCAATTTACTCTCTATTAGGTCCAGGACTGCACGCCAGACAGGGCTACTCACCAATGGCAAATGTAACACTTTGGGCTGTCCATATTGTACCACGGATGTTGTATGGGATAAAGGTCCAGAAATGTACCAAGGAAGATTTCAGAAAACTGGAGGGATATCAAAGAAAGATTCTCAAGAGGCTGCAAGGTCTTCCAGAAAGGACGGCAACATCAGCAGTATATGCCATGGTAGCCATGCAGCCAATTGAGACCCTTGTCGACAAAAGGAAGTTGTCATTATTTCTAAATATTTGCAAACTTCGAGATTCTGTAGAGCTAGCAATTATGAAGAGACAACTTGTCACAGCAGACCCAGAAAGCAGCTCACTATCTGTGGATGTAAGAAAAATTCTTGAGAAATATGACCTCCCAAGTCCAGAATGCCTTCTAGATTTCCCACCAAGCAAAGAAACCTGGAAACCTATTATTCAAGGTGCAATAGACAAGTACTGGTCTACAAGATGGCATGAAGACATCCTAAACAAATCACCACTGAAGCACTTTCAGCTACAACCTTCACCAACAAAAAACCCACACAACGTCTGGAAAGCGGTTCAACCAACAACCTACGAAGTCCAGAAGGCGGAGGTGAAGGCAAGGCTTATCACAGGTACTTACATCCTACAGTCCAATACTGCTAGATTTAACAAGTATGAGGTTAGTGCAACGTGTCGATTATGTAATACAGAGGATGAAAGTATAGAACACTTTGTACTAAAATGCTCGTCACTTACAGAAGCCAGGACAGACAGCATACAGAAGATCCTACAAATTGCAGATTTATCTCCTACCAGCAGCTTAGCAGTAAGTGGGTACTACAGCTTGTCCTAGACTGCACACATTACATGATAAGTAATCAGCTCACCTTAAATCTCGACCAAATAAGAGATGTGGAAAGATGCTCACAGACGTTGTGTTATAGACTCCACTGCTCTAGATCCCTATTCCTAACAAGACTAGCACAGGGTATCCAAATTTCTCATAAGAGATCATTTTAAGTACACTTAAAGCTAGGTCCTCTATAAACATTGATTTTCAGTGTTAAATTGAATTAATTTAATCATTTTTTGAAGAAATTTTTAATCATATCGATTTTATGATCGAGTGCCTCGAAGAAACAGGGGGGGGGGGGGTTCTACATACAGAATACAGAATACAGTACGTTATTATAAATTGTGATGTAACTGTAACAAGTATTTCATAACATATTAAAAATAGAATCTAATATAATGGTTTAGAACCTCGTTTTAATGTTTAAAATAAAAACCCAAAACCTTGATTTTATGTTAGATAAAGACGATTACTGTTTTTAAACCACTAACTCCTTGTTTTTTCTAAATAAGAGTACTTTTCCGAAATTGTTTACCATACTGCAGTATGACATTGTGTATATGATATAGTAAAACATAACTTATAATTACAAAGATCATACAAATCCGAGTATTTTTTTATAATTTCAGCCTAATTCATGAGAAAAATTAAAGCTAAGATAAAGTACTAAATGTAGATATGGGTAAATTAATTTATTACTTAAAATTAAATTAACAGATATATATTCTTTCTGAATTTAAATAGAGCTTTTTAAAAATACTGTTATAAAGGGAAGATCACCTATTATTCATATGTAAAGTGCACACCGGCAGTCTATTGATGAATGAACAATACAAACCTTTCATTCACCTATAGCTCGCTGGTGGGTACATTTGCATATGAATAATCATGTATATTCAAACATGATCTCTCCTATACCTACAGTAATTGCATAATGTCAGGTTTTCCTGTAGACTGGCTCATTACCATGTGTGAAGGTGCTATCAACAGGGGCGTAACCAGCGATACGGACGTACGCACACGTGTATAACATTAATGTGAAAAGTAAAAATATATAGATATGGTCGCATTAAGTCCCAAATTTACTGAATCATGATGACCCAAATCATAACCACCAACTTCAAGACTTGTGTGCGTAACATCAATTCAAGTTTGGCTACGCCCCTGAGATTCAAGTAGGTATCGTCAAATAGTTACATAGTGATGTATTTACAGGACTTTGGTATCGTGTACAGGCCCCCTAGTTATGATCACGGAAATGGTGCAGACATTGATCCCCGATCACAGTGATCAAACACAAAGAGCGTTCTTTTAAATTATAAAGTACGAATCGATACAGACTCTACTTTACTGGGTGCTTTGATCTTCTAGCTTAACGCTACACAGAGCTACATTCCGCTCCTCTGATCCATCTACCATCTGTTGCAGTGGCTGCGTGAGTTTATTAGACCGTATCTTTGGTACTTAGCTTCACGCGCTATGTGACATCACATGCCGAGAACCAGCGCGCTGCCTTGACCCTAGTGGCTTTACCTTGACCCCGGCTCATTAGCATAATGGCGACAACACTCAAAATGTCGGCGTTTTAGACGAGTTGAGCAACAGTTGTGCGATTATTTGTGGATTTTGTGTTTGTTATTGCAGATAGCAAGGGAATAATATAGGAAGATGGTGTTTGAATCACTCGTCGTTGATTTAATCAACAAATATTTGGGAGACTTCGTTGAAAACTTGGACAAATCGCAACTGAAGCTTGGGATATGGGGAGGTGGGTACGCAAAGTGGGTGGGGTATTTGTTGTAACTAGATGTTTGATTTGCTACCTGTATTTAAGAAACAACGTCATGACATTCACATTTTCTTCTCATATTGACTTAACAAAATCTAAATGATGCACACATGCGTCTCGCCGTTTACTATGCGTTTTCTAATCCTAAAAAATGTTCGAATATTAAAAGCGAAAGTAGATCAATGGGGCTGGGGGCAATGGTTTATTTGGGGTTAGGGTTTTTAAAATTATTGAAACGATATAAATTGATATACAGTGATATTTTTTATATTCATTGCTTGAACATTCCTTCTCTTTAATACATTAAGCAAGGGCGGATCCAGGATTTAGTGTTAGGGGGGCGTGAAATGAAAAATGAGCTGGGGGTTCTGGGGGCCGCAAGGGCCCCTGGTGGGTGCAGGGCAAAGCCCTGCTATAGGGGGTCCAGGGGGGCGAATCACCCCGGTAAGTTCCTCGATTTTAGTGATTTTTAATGCTTAGACAAGCACTCCTCGAGCATGTCGCGCCTTATGTGCTTGCATCAAAGTACCTTCTTATAATGCCCAAAAGTGCATAGTCTATCGAAGTGTCTGTGGTTAGTGGAAAATGTTAACAGCGCGCAGAACAAAAATGACTTTAAATATGTGATTTAGTGTGATACAACAAATGAATTTACTTTACTTTGGCGATTTTAGGGGGGGGCGTACGCCGGGTCCGCCCCCCTTGGATCCGCCTATGTTAAGTATATCCACAGCATACCTGATCAGGGCTTTTTTTCACTATATACGAGGGGCCTATATAAGGCCCCCTTCACAATTAGAATTTGCGACTTGGTTTTTGTAAAATCAACTTCACCACAAAGCACCAAACAAACCAATCATAGATAACAATGAAATATTCATTTACTGCACTTGATATGACTATTATATCATAGATACATGTATGACAAAAATTAAGTACATCTGAAAAATCATATTTCACAATTTGGTGATTTATAACGCTTATTTTTTCACAATTTCGAGAATGTTCACACTAAATTTTCACAAAACTAAAGGGCTTGGGCCTCTTCACAATTCAGCAAAAAAAGCCCTGATACCTGATACTTTTTGTAAATAGTTTCCAGCTAGGGTGTTCCATTGTCTGATTGTCTCTATGAGGGACATGCTTCTATTTTTAGTTTAAGGGGCATGTTTCCATTGTCAGTCCAAGAGGCATGCTTCCATTGTCAGTCCAAGGGGCATGCTTCCATTGTCAGTCCAAGAGGCATGCTTCCATTGTCATTCCAAGGGGCATTCTTCCATTGTCAGTCCAAGGGGCATGCTTCCATTGTCAGTCCAAGAGGCATGCTTCCATTGTCAGTCCAAGGGGCATGCTTCCATTGTCAGTCCGAGAGGCATGCTTCCATTGTCAGTCCAAGGGGCATGCTTCCATTGTCAGTCCAAGGGGCATGCTTCCATTGTCAGTCCAAGAGGCATGCTTCCATTGTCAGTCCAAGGGGCATGCTTCCATTGTCAGTCCAAGAGGCATGCTTCCATTGTCAGTCCAAGGGGCATGCTTCCATTGTCAGTCCAAGAAGCGTACTTTTCCATGTCAGTCCGAGTGGCACGTTTCCATTTGTCAGTCCAAGGGGCATGCCTCCATCCATGTCAGTCTGTGTGCATGCTTTCATTGTCAGTCTGTGTGCATGCTTTCATTGTCAGTCTGTGTGCATGCTTTCATTGTCAGTTTTCATATTTTGACAGTAACATCCTTCCTGCTTGTTGTTTATTTTTCTTTCATCAACTCCAATTGAGTTGATAGTATTAGTAAATATATAACAATTCAAACAAAATTGTTAGTGGGAGATCCGTAGGGGAGGGGTGGTTCTATTCAAATGGCTTGTTGAAGATGGATAGACCAAGGTTATATACGGATGGCTGGTGGAGGGAGGGCTATCAGTGATTCTATCCAGCTGGGTTGTGTCAAACATAGAATCCAGGCCTTTCACCTGGGTCAGAATAGTGAGAATACGGGATGATACCAGTCATACCACAGTGCCTTAAAACCAGAATCAGCTTTCCTCCAGTGCTTTGAATCCTAGTGTTGTGTCTTTAAACCACTATGCATGGTGTTTATTATATTATTATATTACTGGCCTGTGTTCTGGCATGTTCTTTGAGTGAATTTGGCTTAAGTGCTTAAATCTGTATCTGATATGGATAACCAAGCAGTAAAACATTTAAAGACATTTTTGTGGAACTTCATATTAAAGCACAAATCATGACATTGCCCCGGGGCCTTAAAAAATTCTAGGAAAGGCCACCGGAATCGTATCATTTATACATGGGTTTGGTTATTTTGCCAAGTTTATATTGCTTTTAGAAAATCAATAAAAACTGACCAGACTTGTAAGATGAAGGTGTCTGGATTGAACGTATGTAATAATCATGCACACAAAAATTAATGTCTGTCTCAAGGTTTTATTTCTCTAAAGGTTTTACTTCTCAAGGTTTTACTTTTGTGTGATTCAAATTCATGTGAGAAATTAGTCATAAATGTAAACTATGGATAGAGGAAGTTAACACTTGTATTGTTAGATAAAGTAAACTGTAAGATCTCAGTGACTTCTTTTTGGGCTATTTTTAGGGCCGAATACAGGCACATTCCCCTAGCAAAACAACCTCCATTTTCCCCCAAAAAGTATGCATATTGCCCCCTTTTGTGCTCGCTGGTTTCAAAGCAACTACAGTATAGCTGTTTCAAAGTCAAAACAACAGATTTTTCAAACTTGCAAAAGTCTTTGCCACATATGACTAGAGTATTATCAGTAGAAAATAACAAAATATGAACACTTTAAACCCAAACAATCTTTTTTAATAATTCCCAATTTTGCGAATTGGTGCGCTAACATTTCCCTAGTTTAAGAGGCATAGGCTGTTCAATGTTGTTAAAAAAAAATCACTGGATCTATTAGTGATGTACCGATTATCGGATAACATCGATTAGTGGTGTGCAGAAGTCAGCTGATTCCGATGTCATTCATCCATAATTGATCATCGGATAATTATAAGGAATTGTTAAACAAGACTTCTTTAATCAAATATTTGCTATTTATAGAACCGATTCAAACAATTTCTTCAAACTCAGATTGTAAAACTTCTACCGAAAATCATAGATTTTCCCTTTGTCACCTTTTTTCTCCACTTTGGAAGTAGGAAAACAGGCATTTAAGCACACTGCATATTCAGTCACTGTCCTGCCGATTATTAATCGGAAAAATCGCATCGGAAGTGCCAGTCGATTCTAGCTGATGATCGATTATGATTTGTAACCGATGTCCCATCACTAGGATCTATGTTGTAACAAACTTGTTATTGTGAATTCCAATCTTGTATTGTGTAGTTGCTTAGGATAGGAGTTGCTTCAGACACAAAAATGTTCTAAATTTAATCTTCATTATTTTCCTGGCCCATATTAACTTTATGTGGCTCTATACGATTGTTTTATTATGCTAATATAAAATCATAATTTTTTGAGGGAATTGATTTTCGTTGATTTCGTTGTTGAACTCAACCACGAAATCTAAGCCTCACGATTAATCAACCTCCCCAATACAGAGCATAGGTTTATCCTTCCATGTTTTGTAATCCACAAACTAATGCCCCCTTGGTAATACAATTTCATCAAAATCCATGAAATTTAATACCCATGAAAATAATGTGATTTTACTGTAGTAGAAGTCAATCAGACTATTCTGCCTTAAATGTCATCCCCCAGGTGTTGTTTCAACAGGGGGAGGGCTGAGGGGGCAATGGCTGGTATTTCCTGAATAAAGGGACTTGTAGGTGTGGGCTGACGGGGTCACTAGTTGGTTCCTGAATAAAGGGGAATAGTGTGTGGACTGAGGGGGCACTGACTTGTTCCTGAATAAAGGGGTAAAGAGTGTGGACTGAGGGGCTCACTGACTGGTTCCTGAATAAAGGGGTATAGAGTGTGGACTGAGGGGTCACTGACTGGTTCCTGAATAAAGGGGTATAGGGTGTGGACTGAGGGGGGCACTGACTGGTTCCTGAATAAAGGGGAATAGGGTGTGGACTGAGGGGGGCACTGACTGGTTCCTGAATAAAGGGGAATAGGGTGTGGACTGAGGGACTCACTGACTGGTTCCTGAATAAAGGGGTATAGAGTGTGGATTGAGGGGTCACTGACTGGTTCCTGAATAAAGGGGTATAGGGTGTGGACTGAGGGGCTCACTGACTGGTTCCTGAATAAAGGGGTATAGGGTGTGGACTGAGGGGTCACTGACTGGTTCCTGAATAAAGGGGTATAGGGTGTGGACTGAGGGGGGCACTGACTGGTTCCTGAATAAAGGGGAATAGGGTGTGGACTGAGGGGGGCACTGACTGGTTCCTGAATAAAGGGGAATAGGGTGTGGACTGAGGGACTCACTGACTGGTTCCTGAATAAAGGGGTATAGAGTGTGGATTGAGGGGTCACTGACTGGTTCCTGAATAAAGGGGTATAGGGTGTGGACTGAGGGGCTCACTGACTGGTTCCTGAATAAAGGGGTATAGGGTGTGGACTGAGGGGCTCACTGACTGGTTCCTGAATAAAGGGGTATAGGGTGTGGACTGAGGGGTCACTGACTGGTTCCTGAATAAAGGGGTATAGAGTGTGGACTGAGGGGCTCACTGACTGGTTCCTGAATAAAGGGGCATAGGATGTGGACTGAGGGGTCACTGACTGGTTCCTGAATATAGGGGTATAGGGTGTGGACTGAGGGGTCACTGACTGGTTCCTGAATAAAGGGGAATAGGGTGTGGACTGAGGGGACACTGACTGGTTACTGAATAAAGGGGTATAGGGTGTGGACTGAGGGATCACTGACTGGTTACTGAATAAAGGGGTATAGGGTGTGGACTGAGGGGGTCACTGACTGGTTCCTGAATAAAGGGACAAAGGGTGTGGACTGAGGGGTCACTGACTGGTTACTGAATAAAGGGGTATAGGGTGTGGACTGAGGGGGGCACTGACTGGTTACTGAATAAAGGGACATATGGTGTGGACTGAGGGGACACTGTCTGGTTACTGAATAAAGGGGTATAGGGTGTTGACTGAGGGGGTCACTGACTGGTTACTGAATAAAGGGTATAGGGTGTGGACTGAGGGATCACTGACTTGTTACTGAATAAAGGGGTATAGGGTGTGGACTGAGGGGGTCACTGACTGGTTACTGAATAAAGGGACATATGATGTGGACTGAGGGGGTCACTGACTGGTTACTGAATAAAGGGGTATAGGGTGTGGACTGAGGGGGCACTGACTGGTTACTGAATAAAGGGGTATAGGGTGTGGACTGAGGGGTCACTGACTAGTTACTGAATAAAGGGAAATAGGGTGTGGACTGAGGGGGGCACTGACTGGTTACTGAATAAAGGGACATAGGGTGTGGACTGAGGGGGGCACTGATTGGTTCCTGAATAAAGGGGTATAGGGTGTGGACTGAGGGGTCACTGACTGGTTCCTGAATAAAGGGTATAGGGTGTGGACTGAGGGGTCACTGACTGGTTACTGAATAAAGGGACATAGGGTGTGGACTGAGGGGTCACTGACTGGTTACTGAATAAAGGGACATAGGGTGTGGACTGAGGGGGCACTGATTGGTTACTGAATAAAGGGGTAAAGGGTGTGGACTGAGGGGACACTGACTGGTTACTGAATAAAGGGGTAAAGGGTGTGGACTGAGGGGACACTGACTGGTTACTGAATAAAGGGGTATAGGGCGTGGACTGAGGGGGTCACTGACTGGTTACTGAATAAAGGGACATAGGGTGTGGACTGAGGGGGCACTGACTGGTTACTGAATAAAGGGACATAGGGTGTGGACTGAGGGGGCACTGATTGGTTACTGAATAAAGGGGTAAAGGGTGTGGACTGAGGGGACACTGACTGGTTACTGAATAAAGGGGTATAGGGTGTGGGCTGAGGGGCTCACTGACTGGTTACTGAATAAAGGGGTATAGGGTGTGGACTGAGGGGACAATGACTTGTTACTGAATAAAGGGGTATTGGGTGTGGACTGAGGGGGCACTGACTGGTTACTGAATAAAGGGGTATAGGGTGTGGACTTAGGGGTCACTGACTAATTACTGAATAAAGGGACATAGGGTGTGGACTGAGGGGTCACTGACTGGTTACTGAATAAAGGGGTATAGAGTGTGGACTGAGGGGACACTGACTGGTTACTGAATAAAAGGGTATAGGGTGTGGACTGAGGGGTCACTGGCTTTAAGTTCCTGAATAAAGGGGCACTGGTTGTGGACAGTGGGGTTATAGGGTGTGGGCTGAGGGGGGGGGGTCTAGCTGTTTCAAGTGTTATGTAAAGAGCTACTTAAATAACTTAGAAAACAAGGGGGTTATTATCAACCTATTTCATAGTATGTATCTTTTCTACCTTTCAATGTGAACACCAGCCTATGTTTGTTACTGGTAAGATGTAGGTTTTCTTTTTTTTGAAGCATGTTAAAAGTAAGTTTCACATTTCAAGTTTCCATTCATACTGTAGACTATATCTGTCAGGTAAAAATTGACATAAAACACCAAGTTGTTGTACATAATGTTAAACTATCAGATTTAATTGCCCTCCAGTGTGTTAAACATTGTATAGGTGGGATACAAGTAATTGATGTCAAGTTTGTAAAATTGTGTTTTGCCATTGTTGTAAATTAATGTGAATAAATGAGTCGGGCCAGAATATTGTCTGGACTGACCGGCCCATATTGAATCCGTCGAAATGAAGGCCACATCACATGACCACGGTTTACCATAGTTAACCATGGCTGACCACGGTCTAATACAGTCAACCATGGCTGACCACGATCTAATACAGTCAACCATGGCTGACCAAGGTTTACCCCAGTAAACCATGTCCAACCAAGGTCTACCCCAGTAAACCATGTCGGACCAAGGTCTACCTCAGTAAACCATGGCTGACCACTGTCTACCCCAGTAAACCATGTCAGACCAAGGTCTACCCCAGTAAACAATGTCCGACCACAGTCTACCCCAGTAAACCATTGCCGACCACAGTCTACCCCAGTAAACCATGTTCGACCACAGTCTACCCCAGTAAACCATTGCCGACCAAAGTCTACCCCAGTTGACCATGTTTAACCAAGGTCTACCCCAGTAAACCATGTCCGACCAGAGTCTACCCCAGTAAACCATGTTCGACCACAGTCTACCCCAGTAAACCATGGCCGACCATAGTCTAACCCAGTAAACCATGTCCGACCACATTCCACCCCAGTAAACCATGTCCGACCAGAGTCTACCCCAGTAAACCATGTCCGACCACTGTCTACCCAGTAAACCATGGCCGACCATAGTCTAACCCAGTAAACCATGTCAAAACAAGGTCTATCACAGTAAACCATGGCCGACCATAGTCTACCCCAGTAAACCATGTCCGACCACATTCCAACCCAGTAAACCATGTCTGACCAAGGCCTACCACAGTAAACCATGTCCGACCACATTCTACCCCAGTAAACCAAGTCCGACCACAGTCTACGCCAGTAAATCATGTCGAACCAAGGCCTACCGCAGCAAACCATGTCCAACCAAGTTCTACACAGTAAACCATGCCCAACCAAGGTCTACCCCAGTAAACCATGTCCGACCATATTCTACCCCAGTAAACGATGTCCAACCAAGGCCTACCACAGTAAACCATGTCCAACCAAGGTCTACCCCAGTAAACCATGTCCGACCAAGGCCTACCCCAGTAAACCATGTCCGACCATAGTCTACCACTGTTTACCATGACGGACCATGGACTACTATATTTTCACCATGGTCAACCATCAATTATTGTATTAAATCAGGCTAGAATGTTGGTTCATGTGTTGATGTATATTTTGTGCTTACAGGTGATGTCGTCCTCAATGAACTTGATTTAAAAGAAAGTGCACTGGTGAGTAATTACCTTGTATAGTTTATAAATACAATTACTGAGCAATAGAAATCTTTACTTTGAGCAAAAAATGATACACAGTTAATTAAGATTCAAGGTTTTAAGTCCAGCAAACAGTATTTCAGTAACATAGAGGCTACCCTGTCTTCCCAGTCTGACTTAGTCCTGTCAGAGGGTCAGCCAGCAATTTTCCCTCATATAACTACCTTCATTGGCTACTGCTGACACACCTTCTGTTCTCATTGGCTATTAATGTTCTCAGAGGGTCAACCAGCAACTTTCCTTCAACTATCCTCATATAACTAGAAAGAATGAACTTTTCTGTGGAAAAATAAAGGTTACTTTAAGAAAAAAATTGTGATGTGCGATAATGGCACCCAAAACAAAACTTGCATTTTATTTTCAGGATTAGTCATTATGCCTCAGAAGGCCCTGCTTTCAGTTCACATCATAGCTCATTATCATTGGCCACTGCTGACACACGTTCAGTTTTCATTGGCTAAAGCTGACACACCTTCAGTTCTCATTGGCTAAAGTAGACACACCTTCAGTTCTCATTGGCTAATGCTGACACACCTTCTGTTCTCATTGGCTAATGCTGATACACCTTCTATTCTCATTGGCTAATGCTGATACACCTTCAGTTCTCATTGGCTAAAACTGACACGTTCATTGCTCATTAGCTAAAGCTGATACACCTTCAGTTCTCATTGGCTAATGCTGACACACCTTCAGTTCTCATTGGCTAATGCTGACACACCTTCAGTTCTCATTGGCTAATGCAGCACGTTCATTGCTTATTAGCTAAAGCTGATACACGTTCATTGCTTATTAGCTAAAGCTGATACACCTTCAGTTCTCATTGGCTAATGCTGATACACCTTCAGTTCTCATTGGCTAATGCTGATACACCTTCAGTTCTCATTGGCTAATGCTGATACACCTTCAGTTCTCATTGGCTAAAACTGACACGTTCATTGCTCATTAGCTAAAGCTGATACACCTTCAGTTCTCATTGGCTAATGCTGACACACCTTCAGTTCTCATTGGCTAATGCTGACACACCTTCAGTTCTCATTGGCTAATGCTGACACACCTTCAGTTCTCATTGGCTAAAGCTGACACACCTTCAGTTCTCATTGGCTAAAGCTGACACACCTTCAGTTCTCATTGGCTAAGGCTGACACACCTTCAGTTCTCATTGGCTAAAGTTGACACACCTTCAGTTCTCATTGGCTAATGCTGATACACCTTCAGTTCTCATTGGCTAATGCTGACACACCTTCAGTTCTCATTGGCTAATGCTGACACACCTTCAGTTCTCATTGGCTAATGCAGCACGTTCATTGCTTATTAGCTAAAGCTGATACACGTTCATTGCTTATTAGCTAAAGCTGATACACCTTCAGTTCTCATTGGCTAATGCTGATACACCTTCAGTTCTCATTGGCTAATGCTGATACACCTTCAGTTCTCATTGGCTAATGCTGATACACCTTCAGTTCTCATTAGCTAAAACTGACACGTTCATTGCTCATTAGCTAAAGCTGATACACCTTCAGTTCTCATTGGCTAATGCTGACACACCTTCAGTTCTCATTGGCTAATGCTGACACACCTTCAGTTCTCATTGGCTAATGCTGACACACCTTTAGTTCTTATTGGCTAAAGTAGACACACCTTCAGTTCTCATTGGCTAAGGCTGACACACCTTCAGTTCTCATTGGCTAATGCTGCACGTTCATTGCTTATTAGCTAAAGCTGATACACGTTCATTGCTCATTAGCTAAAGCTGATACACCTTCAGTTCTCATTGGCTAATGCTGATACACCTTCAGTTCTCATTGGCTAATGCTGATACACCTTCAGTTCTCATTGGCTAATGCTGACACACCTTCAGTTCTCATTGGCTAAAGCTGACACATTCATTTCTCATTGGCTAATGCTGACTTATATTTTATGATGTTATATTTCAGGATGACCTTGACCTCCCTGTGAAGATAAAGGCCGGTCATGTGGGTAAGTTTATCTTTTGTACTGATTGCTCAGCCATTTTGTTATGCCCCGACCTCTGCTGATGTTGGAGGCATATACTAGTAATGATTGCCTTGTCCATCTGTCATACATGCCGTGTTTCGCAGACCCCTTTGCATGAGATTGGTGATGGAAATTTTCATTAAAATGCAGGAGATTTTCCTTGCTGAAAGTTTAGACTTAAAATATTGAAGTTTATATGCTGTTTTCACTTATCTTACTTTGATGACAATACCATGCATGCTTCATGTAGCAATTTAAACTAATATTTGTCATCATTTTCATAATGTAAACAAAAAATGTCAGGTTCCAGTTTGTCCGTGAAATGCGTGAGATTTGATCAATTGGCCTCCGATCATGCAGGAGTAGAGTCTCAAATGCATGAGACTCACGCATGAAGCAGGAGATCTGGCATGTATGATCTGTTTCTCAATCCGTTTGTTTGCCCCATTGAAAATCAAGTTGTTGAAACTCAAGTCCATCAAGGCGTTGCTTTCAAACTTGGCGTACTTGTTTGACATTTGGGCATCAATCGTGAAAACTTGGTCATTTCCGTTTGTTTCTGGTAAATACACCTTGTGTCTAAGTGTAGTAATACACCAAAGTGGTTAGTCTGAGTTATCAGTCCATAAGATGGTGATTTTTTCTTTCCCTATAAGTTTTCTTATTTGTACGACCAAAAGAAGCCATATGACAGAATACCAAATATCTTTAAATATTATGCATACTTTATATTTCCCATGCTCGTGTTGAAAACATCAACAAACTTGACCCATGTTTAGTTTTCGAGGAAGTGGATTTGTCCAAGAATACAGGAGAATATGTTCTTTGGATTTGTTTACAAAATACACTGCTTGACTTTTAGTTTGTGACAAGTTAAAATATCGCCTGCACACATGTGACTAATCGTTGCGTGGAATTGTATAGTGTGTATTTGCTGGTATAATATACGTATCTATATAGATCTATATATTTGTGTGAACTTGTATTGGCATAATGTATACTAATGACGGGGGCTGCCATTTTCTAATCATGTGACTGAAAATAGTTCAATGTGGCTCCTTGTTATATCAGAGGTCTATTGCAATGCATAAAGGCCGAGGTGATTAGAATGATCGGGCCAGAGCGTTTATTGAACCAGGGGTCCTACAGTTCTGGAATGATCCGGATTTATTGTACAAGAAGAAAAGATATTTGATGACAAAATTCAAAGAACTAACGTAGCCATTTGAAATTTTGCAAACAAAAAAGCAATGTTTGAACTAAGTTTTGGTGTATGGTGTGTGCTAATGGCACCTGAAAGAGATCTGTGACACATTTTCAGGATTTGGTATTCTGATGTAGACTAGCGATTGTTCCGATGTAGACTGGTCGTGGTTCTGATGTAGACTGGTTGTTATGTTCTGATGTAGACTGGTCGTGATTCTGATGTAGACTGGTCGTAGTACTAATGTAGACTAGTCGTGGTTCTGATGTAGACTGGTTGTAGTTCTGATGTAGACTGGTCGTAGTTCTGATGTAGACTGGTCGTGGTTGTTGATGTAGACTGGTTGTAGTTCTGATGTAGACTGGTCATAGTTCTGATGTAGACTTGTTGTAGTTCTGATGAAGACTGGTCATGGTTCTGATGTAGACTGGTTGTAGTTCTGATGTAGACTGGTTGTAGTTCTGATGTTGACTAGTTGTAATTCTGATGTAGACTGGTCGTTATGTTCTGATGTAGACTGGTCGTAGTTCTGATGTAGACTGGTTGTAGTTCTAATGTAGACTAGTTGTAGTTCTGATGTAGACTGGTGGTAGTTCTGATGTAGACTGGTCATGGTTCTGATGTAGATTGGTTGTGGGTCTGATGTAGACTGGTCGTGGGTCTGATGTAGACTGGTCGTAGTTCTGATGTAGACTGGTTGTAGTTCTGATGTAGACTTGTTGTAGTTCTGATGTAGACTGGTCGTAGTTCTGATGTAGACTGGTGGTTACGTTCTGATGTAGACTGGTCGTAGTTCTGATGTAGACTGGTTGTAATTCTGATGTAGACTGGTCGTAGTTCTGATGTAGATTGGTTGTAGTTCTGATATAGACTGGTTGTAGTTCTGATGTAGACTGGTTGTAGTTCTGATGTAGATTGGTTGTAGTTCTGATATAGACTGGTTGTAGTTCTTATATAGACTGGTTGTAGTTCTGATGTAGACTGGTCGTAGTTCTGATGTAGACTGGTCATAATTCTGATGTAGACTGGTCGTAGTTCTGATGTAGATTGGTTGTAGTTTTGATGTAGACTGGGGTCTGATGTAGACTGGTCATAGTTCTGATGTAGACTGGTTGTTATGTTCTGATGTAGACTGGTGGTTACGTTCTGATGTAGACTGGTCGTAGTTATGATGTAGACTGGTCGTAGTTCTGATGTAGACTGGTCCTAGTTCTGATGTAGATTGGTTGTAGTTTTGATGTAGACTGGTCATAGTTCTGATGTAGACTGGTTGTTATGTTCTGATGTAGACTGGTGGTTACGTTCTGATGTAGACTGGTCGTAGTTCTGATGTAGACAGGTTGTAATGTTCTGATGTAGACTGGTGGTTACGTTCTGAGGTAGACTGGTCGTAGTTCTGATGTAGACTGGTCGTAATTCTGATGTAGACTGGTCATAGTTCTGATGTAGATTGGTTGTAGTTTTGATGTAGACTGGGTTCTGATGTAGACTGGTCGTAGTTCTGATGTAGATTGGTTGTAGTTTTGATGTAGACTGGGGTCTGATGTAGACTGGTCATAGTTCTGATGTAGACTGGTTGTTATGTTCTGATGTAGACTGGTGGTTACGTTCTGATGTAGACTGGTCGTAGTTATGATGTAGACTGGTCGTAGTTCTGATGTAGACTGGTCCTAGTTCTGATGTAGATTGGTTGTAGTTTTGATGTAGACTGGTCATAGTTCTGATGTAGACTGGTTGTTATGTTCTGATGTAGACTGGTGGTTACGTTCTGATGTAGACTGGTCGTAGTTCTGATGTAGACAGGTTGTAATGTTCTGATGTAGACTGGTGGTTACGTTCTGAGGTAGACTGGTCGTAGTTCTGATGTAGACTGGTCGTAATTCTGATGTAGACTGGTCATAGTTCTGATGTAGATTGGTTGTAGTTTTGATGTAGACTGGGTTCTGATGTAGACTGGTCGTAGTTCTGATGTAGATTGGTCGTAGTTCTGATGTAGATTGGTTGTAGTTTTGATGAAGACTGGGTTCTGATGTAGACTGGTTCTGATGTAGACTGGTCGTGTATGAGTCATTCAGATGTGTATTGATTACTTGGTTTTCCCCGCAGTATGATGTAACATGGTGTGGTGTACTATTGTGTGTATTTACATCAAGTTATTGTATAAAACTTGCCAATACAGATATATATGACTAACCATCAATTCTCCCGGAGCTCTCTGTTACATACACTATTCAGTAATTACAACATTAATTTAATATACAGGACAACCAGGGGCGGAGCTGTGCATTCACAGATCCAGAGGCAGACAGTGTATCCCCCTTGGAATTTTAGGCGAAAAATGTGGTTTTCTTGTCTTGTATTATTGTACACGTTTGTCAGGACTAAAAGAGTTTGATGCAAACAACTGTGCAGATTGGTCATTTTACATTTCATATTGTTGTTAGCTGTTTTAAATCACTTAGATTTTAAGTGTAACAGACGACTTGTGATGTTCGGGACTTGAATGTACTGTCCACTGAGCACGGGACTTAAATGTACTGTCCACTGAGCACGGGACTTAAATGTACTGTCCACTGAGCATGGGACTTGAATGTACTGTCAACTGAGCACGGGACTTGAATGTACTGTCCACTGAGCACGGGACTTGAATGTACTGTCCACTGAGCACGGGACTTGAATGTACTGTCCACTGAGCACGGGACTTGAATGTACTGTCCACTGAGCACGGGACTTGAATGTACTGTCCACTGAGCACGGGACTTGAATGTACTGTCCACTGAGCACGGGACTTGAATGTACTGTCAACTGAGCACGGGACTTGAATGTACTGTCCACTGAGCACTGGACTTGAATGTACTGTCCACTGAGCACGGGACTTGAATGTACTGTCCACTGAGCACGGGACTTGAATGTACTGTCCACTGAGCACGGGACTTGAATGTACTGTCCACTGAGCACGGGACTTGAATGTACTGTCCACTGAGCACGGGACTTGAATGTACTGTCCACTGAGCACGGGACTTGAATGTACTGTCCACTGAGCACGGGACTTGAATGTACTGTCCACTGAGCACGGGACTTGAATGTACTGTCCACTGAGCACGGGACTTGAATGTACTGTCCACTGAGCACGGGACTTGAATGTACTGTCCACTGAGCACGGGACTTGAATGTACTGTCCACTGAGCACGGGACTTGAATGTACTGTCCACTGAGCACGGGACTTGAATGTACTGTCCACTGAGCATGGGACTTAAATGTACTGTCCACTGAGCACGGGACTTGAATGTACTGTCCACTGAGCACGGGACTTAAATGTACTGTCCACTGAGCACGGGACTTGAACAGAGAAGCAACAATATATTTGAAGAAAATGAATATTTTTATTAAATGGAAAGGCCATACATTAATCGGTACCCTAGGTGCAAAATCTAAAGTTTCATTGTCCCTCTTGAATGGTAACTTTGTCACAAAAAGATGGAAAATTAAGCCTTTTTGATCACATGATTATTTTAGTTCCGAACATCTTCATCTTTAGTTCTATCTCTATTTTGACTCATTTAGTAACTGTAGTTTCAGAAACTAGTATAATAGTGACCGTCTGATAAACTGATATTGAATAATTTAACCAAATTTAATTTTCGCAACAATTATTTTATACTTATTTTTGGTGGGCACTGTATGGTAAAACTTGATGTACAGCCCTATGTCAAGGAAACAATATGTGACGTACGTTTCATACCTGGTACGCACCTGTTATTCGTTGAACGGTTTGTTTAAAAAAACATGTTTGACACGTATGCCAAGGTCCAGGCTAACCATATCCGGAGGTGGTGTGCGAGTATTTGTGTTATTAAACAAATGGCGGACAGAGGCAAACAAAAGAATGTGAATATAGGTAAATTTTCAACTTGGGTAGCTAAACAGGGGGATTAACTGTATAAACTCTATGGTTAAAGTACATAAACATGCATAACCTAGAAATACGCCTATAGTAAAATTCATGCATCCGTACATATTTCGAACTGAGAACGAAAAAAAAACAGGAATTAGTACTTTCAAATTGTTTGCCGCAGACGAAGCGTACAACGAAGGATTATTTCGACAAAAACCCGTGATTGTTAAACATGTTTGCCGGTTACTTTCCTTGAACGTAGGGCTGATGTACCATCATTATACTAGTAACTATAATAACAGTAAGGCCAGAGTTTTTAGCTCACCTGTCACAAAGTGACAGAGTGAGCTTTTGTGATCACTCTTCGTCCGTCGTCCGTCCGTCGTCCGTCCGTCCGTCCACAATTACTTGTGTAGACACTAGAGGTCACAGTTTTAGCTTAATCATTATGAAACTTGGTCACAATGATCATCTCAACAAAATGTAGGTCAAGTTCGATATTGGGTCATTCGGGGTCAAAATCTAGGTCACTAGGTCAAATCATAGAAAAACCTTGTGTAGTCACTAGAGGTCACAATTTTGGCCTAATCTTTATGAAAGTTGGTCACAATGATCATCTCAACAAAATCTAGGTCAAGTTCGATATTGGGTCATCTGGGGTCAAAAACTAGGTCACAAGGTCAAATTATAGAAAAACCTTAATGTAGTCACTAGAGGTCACATTTTCGGCCTTATTTTTATGAAAGTTGGTCACAATAATCATCTTAACTAAATCTAGGTCAAGTTCGATATTGGGTCATCCGAGGTCAAAAACTAGGTCACAAGGTCAAATCACTTTAATAAGTCATTGGGTCTAAATGTGATAAGCATAAGACAATATGAAAACCTTGTACATGCAATAGAGGCTACCATTAGGGGTGCATGAACGACTAGGACAGGTGAGCGACCTATGGCTCTTTGGGCCCTCTTGTTTAATTTTTTGTTACTCGGACATTTTTGAGAAAAAAGTCCACAGGAGGAGGGAAAAAAATAAAAACTCCCAAAATGTAGTTAAGGGTGGATTGTAGTCAATGACAGTCTATTATGGACAGCAACAATGTTAGCTCTAACAGCAAATTTATGTTATAACAAATACAGTGCACTTGTATCTGTATCATTGATAAAGAATTTTAAAAAATCTTCAGAAATTTAATTACCTGACGTACATTTTATTTAAAAATAAATTTCAGTTAGATATTTTTTCAATGATACACAGTGGTAAATGAGAGCACTATACATACTTATCATTAGTAAAATATTGGAATACGTAATAAAACAAGGTGTATAGTAACAATTTACCATAAAAATATTTGATATAAAAAATTTGTACAATTTTAGATGTCCAATTTTTTATTTATTTTAAAATGCCAAAAATAGGGCAGGAGGGTCTGAGTAACGAAACATCACAGAACTCTGGCCTAATTGAAGAACAAGGATAGCCTATCATATTGTTTGTTTCTGACCAAGAGTTTAATATGATGTGATCTGATTTGTTGTCCTTATCCTTAGCTGGGCACTGTTTTATCAAAGCACTTACAAAATTCTTACACTTGTGTTCAAATTTAAATTGTTTATAATTCTTTAACAACTGCAAATTAGAGATAAATATGGTAAGTATGAGTTCCTTAACTTAATCACTGTTAGTATTGCAGATCTATTTATCACACTTTGTAGTTGTAAAATGGATATAAAAAATTTAAAGTCTAACTTTTAAGTTTAAGGCTTCGGTAAGTGCTTTGATAAAATAGTACCCAATGAAATTGTCGATATTTTTGTAAATCTGATCTATTTATCACACTTTGTAGTTGTAAAATGGATATAAAAAATTTAAATTCTAACTTTTAAGTTTAAGGCTTCCGTAAGTGCTTTGATAAAACAGTACCCAGGTGAAGAAATTGGATGAAACTGTCAATATTTTTGTAAATCTGATTTCAGCCACAGCAACTGGATCCTCAAGTCTTTATCATTATTTTACTGTAAATCACTTTTTTTTCTCGAGAGTTTTATTTTCGCTAATATTCGCAAGAATATTGACAAGCGAAATCATTATTCTCATGAAAAAATTTGCAATACAAAGTCGGGAATTGGACATTTTCAATGACGCAAGTTCAAAATTCTGACGCACAAAAATCTTGAAATTTTCGCAAAAAAAACTGCGAAAAAAAGGTACGCCAAAATTAAGTGATTTACAGTAAATGTTTTAAAAATTCAATGTAATTTATTTACCATGTTTATGGTGTTTTATCTGTGTACTGAAGCTCGGTGAA
The DNA here is from genome assembly GCA_947247005.1 of Spisula solida. Classification (NCBI taxonomy): domain Eukaryota; kingdom Metazoa; phylum Mollusca; class Bivalvia; order Venerida; family Mactridae; genus Spisula; species Spisula solida. The sequence continues at coordinate 890,480 of OX365962.1, read as the reverse complement.
CTTCGACATATTATATAGTATAAGATTGATATGTTGTGTGGTAAAAGTTGAATTTATTGCTATAAAAAGTAGCATATCATCCTAGGCCGAACTTGAAATATTCTTGGTTAAAATGGAATCCCCTTCCTGACCCTAGCAGATTTAGGATGGGTAAGTAGGTAGGTAGGGTAATTTTTTTAATTGTTTCTGTATAACAGTAATTGGTTAAGACATAAAAATAATGAAATTTAGAATTAACTCTAAGGTGAAAACCAACAGTCTTAAATTTAATAGTAAGAAAGAAGCCAGTAAACAAAAAATAAAAATTTCACTTCCAGTTTTTCATTAAAAAAGTATTATTTCAATTTGGGCAATGAAAAATGTTTTGGGATTTTTAATCAGGTAGGTAGGAGATGGGGAAACAAACAATATTTTATTTTAGGCCCTATATGTACATAAAGGGTGAGAATATCTGGGGCATATAAACCTGTGCCGGTATTCATAAAGTATCTTTGTGATAAATTTAAATATTTTTACATAATTATTTAAATTGAAAAAATAAATTCTGCTTATATTTTCCGCAAATTAAAGTGGCTAAAATATCATAGCTGGTTATATAAAGGGACAAAAATTTGCTTGTTAAAACACATTTATTCCGAGTTTAAAAATCAAATTGATGGTATTTTTGGTCCGGCAGTTTGTAAGACCTTATCTTCAGCGAACTCAGTGTTTTTTTTCGCTTCTTTGGGAAAGGGTCCGGGTCCGTTCAGATTGGGAATTTTCGCGTGGTGACAATTTGAAATTGGGAATTTTCATAAAGCAGAAAGGCCAAATAAAACAGAAAAAGAGATTACATGTGACTATTTACTGGTTTCTGTAGACTTCTATGGTTGACCTCTTGTTAAAAATGTTCATAACTTTGTCATTTTATGTCCGATTTTGAATTTTTTTTTTAAATCTTCATTGGGAATTTCTGCCTTCAAATTTGGGAAAATTATAGCCTTTTTAAATTGGGAAGGTACCGTTTACCAGTAGCAAACAAAGAAGGAAAAAAATCACTGGAACTATACCTGTATGTCGATGGTTTGATATATATCGTAGATGCAGACAACTTGATATTACATGTAGAATGTTTGAGAGGAAACATTCTTCTATAATATGATTACCATCAGTGGATTAGATGTATTTTCTAAAACACAGAATTTGTGAATGTTGTTACTGTGAATTCACCTGTTGGTTTGTAGTGAGGTATAACATATAATACATGTTTCTGGTATGTTGGTAGTCGATATTATTCTGACAGTTTACAGCTAAGAAAGATAAGTTTCGGTCATATCATCAGGAATGGTGTTGATTGTGATCAATTAATATGTAATGTACTGTATCATGGTCATGCAATGTACTGTACCGTGGTCATGTAATGTACTGTACCTTGGTCATACAATGTACTGTACCGTCGTCACACAAAGTTTCTGTCTCTTTCCTCAAAGCCAAAGGTAATTTGCTAATTGGGCAGAAATATAACCAAACAACAACACACTTACGTCAGCATATCTCAATCAAATGCAAAAAAGAAAAAAATATAATGATTCTGATAATTGGATTGTAAACTTTGAGAATGTAAAACATGTGGAAATATGTATGTGATAACACTGGCCTATACGTGGCTTGGCATGCTGATAATGTGTAATACTGAGATGATATAAAATATTAAATATGATTGAACCTTGTACTGTAGAGTGGAGTGTGCGGGAGAGATTGAGAGTTCAATGAATGCAGGACTCGTATATTGGAGATAACTAGTTTTTATCACACGCCCGTATATTGGAGATAACTAGTTTTTATCACACACCCGTATATTGGAGATAACTAGTTTTTATCACACACCCGTATATTGGAGATAACTAGTTTTTATCACACACCCGTATATTGGAGATAACTAGTTTTTATCACACACCCGTATATTGGAGATAACTAGTTTTTATCACACACCCGTATATTGGAGATAACTAGTTTTTATCACACACCCGTATATTGGAGATAACTAGTTTTTATCACACACCCGTATATTGGAGATAACTAGTTTTTATCACACACCCGTATATTGGAGATAACTAGTTTTTATCACACACCCGTATATTGGAGATAACTAGTTTTTATCACACACCCGTATATTGGAGATAACTAGTTTTTATCACACACCCGTATATTGGAGATAACTAGTTTTTATCACACACCCGTATATTGGAGATAACTAGTTTTTATCACACACCCGTATATTGGAGATAACTAGTTTTTATCACACACCCTTGCAGTTTTCTTCATTTCACATGTTTTTGTAATGGACACCTAGTCAAACTACACAGGTTTGCGTACTAGCCTAAGGTTTCAATGCAAAGTTTGTGTACTAGCCTATGGTTTCAATGGGAAGTTTGCGTACTAGTCTAAGGTGTCAATGCGAAGTTTGCGTACTAGTCTAAGGTTTCAATGCAAAGTTTGCGTACTAGCCTAAGGTTTCAATGCAAAGTTTGCGTACTAGCCTAAGGTTTCAATGCGAGGTTTGCATACAAGCCTAAGGTTTCAATGCGAAGTTTGCGTACTAGTCTAAGGTGTCAATGCGAGGTTTGCGTACTAGTCTAAGGTGTCAATGCGAGGTTTGCGTACTAGCCTAAGGTTTCAATGCGAGGTTTGCGTACTAGCCTAAGGTGTTAATGCGAAGTTTGTGTACTAGCCTAAGGTGTCAATGCAAAGTTTGCGTACTAGCCAAAGGTGTCAATGCGAGGTTTGCGTACTAGCCTAAGGTGTCAATGCAAAGTTTGCGTACTAGCCTAAGGTGTCAATGCAAAGTTTGCGTACTAGCCTAAGGTGTCAATGCAAGGTTTGCGTACTAGCCTAAGGTTTCAATGCGAGGTTTGCGTACTAGCCTAAGGTTTCAATGCGAGGTTTGTGTACTAGCCTAAGGTGTCAATGCGAGGTTTGCATACAAGCCTAAGGTGTCAATGCGAGGTTTGCGTACTAGCCTAAGGTGTTAATGCGAGGTTTGCATACTAGCCTAAGGTGTCAATGCGAGGTTTGCGTACTAGCCTAAGGTGTCAATGCGAGGTTTGCGTACTAGCCTAAGGTGTCAATGCGAGGTTTGCGTACTAGCCTAAGGTGTTAATGCGAGGTTTGCATACTAGCCTAAGGTGTCAATGCGAGGTTTGCGTACTAGTCTAAGGTGTCAATGCGAGGTTTGCGTACTAGCCTAAGGTTTCAATGCGAGGTTTGCGTACTAGCCTAAGGTGTTAATGCAAAGTTTGCATACTAGCCTAAGGTGTCAATGCAAAGTTTGCGTACTAGCCTAAGGTTTGAAATTCAGTGTGTGTGGGGTCCCTAAGATTTCCTCGACCTTCTGTAATCTTTATCTCTGTTAATGTGTAAATGTACTGAGTATCTGAACAAAGATTAAAGGCATAAAATACAGTGCCCTACCTACCTACCTATGTATACACTTTGGGGATTGGGGCCAGGGGCCCTCATGGTTTTTTTGCGCCGTTTTGAAGAAAAATGGAAATTTTGTCTTTTATAAATATCATTAGTACTATAATCCAACCCTCATTTCCAGAAATGGTGAAATGATGGCCAGGAAATATATAGTTGTAAAATAGGCGGTTTATTATCAACCCTGACATCTGGTCGATTGGGCGGAACTATAATTCTATATGTATTCAGTACATATATTTTATATGTGTCTTTAGGGTATATACTTGTTAAGTACAAAATGTTGCAGCCAATGGAATTAATTTATTGTGTATTATACAGCAAATATTGCATGATGTCTATGGATACATAGTGAACTACAGACAATAATTGCTGGTGTGCATGTTAGAATATCGTGTGGTATACAAGTACACCAATATGATGATTGCAAACTCTTAACTAATTAAGGCCACACATACATATTGTTAGTTTTAATTGATTAAGTCCACATTGGGCAACTCACATATTATTGTTTAATTTAAGGCCACTCATACATATTGTTAGTTTGCTTGTTTTAGGCCGCACAAACTTATTGTTAGTTAAATGATTAAGGCCACTCATATATATTGTGAGTTTAACTAATTAAGGCCACACATACATATTGTTAGTTTTAATTGATTAAGTCCACATTGGGCAACTCACATAATTTTTATTATTGTTTAATTTAAGGCCACTCATACATATTGTTAGTTTGCTTGTTTTAGGCTACACAAACTTATTGTTAGTTAAATGAGGCAACTCACACAAAGTTATATTGTTAGTTAATGCCACAGAAACATAGGATTTGTTAAGTATTTTAAAAGCCACACATACGTATTGTTATTTTAACAGATAAAGGTCACACATATGAATTATTAGTTTTAATTGATTAAGCCCACAAAGGCAACTCAAAATTTATTGTTTAATTTAAGGTCACACATATGTATTGTTAGTTTAAATGATTAAGGCCACACATAGGTATTGTTAGTTTTACTGATTAAGTATTGTTAGTTTAACTGATTAGGGCCACACATATATATTGTTAGTTTTACTGATTAAGTATTGTTAGTTTAACTGATTAAGGCCACACATACGTATTGTTAGTTTTACTGATTAAGTATTGTTAGTTTAACTGATTAAGGCCACACATACATATTGTTAGTTTAACTGATTAGGGTCACACATACATATTGTTAGTTTTACTGATTAAGTATTGTTAGTTTAACTGATTAAGGCCACACATACGTATTGTTAGTTTTACTGATTAAGTATTGTTAGTTTAACTGATTAAGGCCACACATAGGTATTGTTAGTTATACTGATTAAAGCCACACATACGTATTGTTAGTTTTACTGCTTAAGTATTGTTAGTTTAACTGATTAGGGCCACACATACATATTGTTAGTTTAAGTGATTAAGGCTGCACATAGTTTTATTACGTATTGTTAGTTTTACTGATTAAGGCCACACATACATATTGTTAGTTTAAATGATTAAGGCCACACATACATATTGTTAGTTTTAATTGATGAAGGCCACACATATGTATTGTTAGTTTTAACTTATTAGGACTACATGTATATATTATTAATTTAACTAGTTTAGGCCACAAATATGTATTGTAAGTTTTAACTTATTAAGTTCACACATGTTGTTAGTTTAACTGATAAAAAAAGGCCACACATACGAATGTTGTAATTGAAATTGAAATTTTTTATCCGTCTTTAGGATAAAAGTATTGTAGCCGGTCTTGTGAACATTGAAATTAAAAGTCATGGCCTGGCAACTGTTACTACTGTCATGCTACTGTGCAAGTCAATAAGAGAGAATATTCTGACTCAATATCCGGAAATGTCTGCATTTATTTACCTTTCTTACTTTTTATAGTCTGAATGCAGTCTGTGACTTTAGGAATTGAATTGAATCAGCTAAAGTTAATATTTTCGGTTAATATCCTGTATACTCTATGCATATTTCCTGCAGAAGTTACTTAGGCCAGTTTTTAGCTCACCTGTCACAAAGTGACAGAGTGAGCTTTTGTGATCACTCTTCGTCCGTCGTCCGTCGTCCGTCGTCCGTCCGTCCGTCAACAATTGGCTTGTGTAGACACTACAGGTCACAATTTTAGCCTAATATTTATGAAACTTGGTCACAATGATCATCTCAACAAAATCTAGGCCAAGTTCGATATTGGGTCATCTGGGGTCAAAAACTAGGTCACTAGGTCAAATTATAGAAAAACCTTGTGTAGTCACTAGAGGTCACAATTTTGACTTAATATTTATGAAACTTGGCCACAATGATCATCCTAACACAATCTAGGTCAAGTTCGATATTGGGTCATGCGGGGTCAAAAACTAGGTCACAAGGTCAAATAATAGAAAAACCTTGTGTAGTCACTAGAGGTCAAAATTTTGACTTAATCTTTATGAAACTTGGTCACAATGATCATCTTAACAAAATCTAGGTCAAGTTCGATATTGGGTCATCCGGGGTCAAAAACTAGATCACAAGGTCAAATCATAGAAAAACTTTGTGTAGTCACTAGAGGTCACAATTTTGGTCTAATCTTTACAAAATTCGGTCACAATGATCATCTCAATAAAATCTAGGTCAAGTTCGATAATAGGTCATCCGGGGTAAAAAACTAGGTCACAAGGTCAAATCATAGAAAAACCTTGTGTAGTCACTAGAGGTCACAGTTTTAGCATAATCTTTACGAAACTTGGTCACTATGATCAACACAACAAAATGTAGGTCAAGTTCGATATTGGGTCATCTGGGGTCAAAAACTAGGTCACTAGGTCAAATTATAGAAAAACCTTGTGTAGTCACTAGAGGTCACAGTTTTGACCTGATCTTTACGAAACTTGTTCACAATGATCATAACAACAAAATCTAGGTCAAGTCTGATATTGGGTCATCCGAGGTCAAAAACTAGGTCACATTGTCAAATCATAGAAAAACCTTGCATAGTCACTATAGGTCACAATTTTGGTCTAATCTTTATGAAACTCTGTCACAATGATCATCTCAACAAAATCTAGATCAAGGTTGATATTGGGTCATCTGGGGTAAAAAACTAGGTCACAAGGTCAAATAATAGAAAAACCTTGTGTAGTCACTAGAGGTCACAGTTTTGGCTTGATCTTTACGAAACTTGGTCACAATGATCATCTCAACAAAATCTAGGTCAAGTTCGATATTGGGTCATCTGGGGTCAAAAGTAGGTCATAAGGTCAATCATATAAAAACCTTGTGTAGTCACTAGAGGTCATATTATTGGCCTAATCTGTATAAAACTTGGTCACAATGATCATCTCAACAAAATCTAGGTCAAGTTCGACAGGTGAGCGACCTAGGGCCCTTTGGGCCCTCTTGTTTAATTTTTTGTTACTCGGGCATTTTTGAGAAAAAAGTCCACAGGAGGAGGGAAAAAAATAAAAATAAAAACTGCCAAAATGTAGTTGATGGTGGATTGTAGTCAATGACGGTCCATTATTGAAAGCAACAATGTTATTTCTTACAGCAAATTTATCTTACAACAAATACAGTGCACATGTATCTGTAGTTCTGATAAAGAATTTTAAAAAATCTACCTATGACACAGTGGTAAATGAGAGCACTATACCTACTTATCATTAGTAAAATAGTGAATTACGTAATAAAACAAGGTGTAAAGTAACATTACCATCAAAATATTTGGTATAAAAAATTTGTTTTTTTTGAAAATGCCAAAAAATAGGACAGGAGGGTCCGAGTAACGAAAAATCAAAGAACTCTGGCCTTACCAGAACAAAAAATTACTTGTCCCTGATAACGATTATACAATCACATTTTTAAGAGAAAATGCATAATAAGTTTGTAAAAATGGTGCAATTCTTTTAGATTACTGAAATAAACACCTAAGCTTGTCGTACTTAAATCATGATTTTAAAAATTGTGTTACATATTTGAAAGTGTCTGCACACTGTGTATACAGGGTAGCAATACCACGTGGCTTTTGGCTACAGTTCCAAGTAGAAATTTGTTAACATTGGAACACAAATATAGCCATAAGTATTTTATTTCTTCACCCATTTCTCTAAAATATACGCCACGCTAAGGGGAAAACTATTTGCTTTCCGTGAAACAAGATATCTTTTTCAGTAGGTTTACCGATTTTTCCATTACCCTGTGAAACCTACACATTCCACGGTTTCACAAGGTAATAGACAAAACGGCACAGCCGCTGAAAAAGATTTTATATTTCATGGAAAGCAAAATATTGTCCCCTTAGTGTGGCGTATATTTCATAGAAATCGATGAAGAAATAAAGTACTTATAGCTTTTTTATTTTCCAATGTTTACAACTTTCTTCTTGTAACTGTAGTCAAAAGTCACGTTGTATTGCTACACTGATATAATGTAACATGAGGCACTGTGAACTTGTTGAACAATGATGCAGAGTCTATACCATGAAGTCTTCATATTTCACTAATATCACCTGTACGATGTGTGTGTAGACTTGCTATAGCACAGAGAATTTGACATGATCCTGACCTTTATGCATGAATATATTACAAGGTTCTTGCGTTGAATATATATATTTCCGCGTGCAAATCGTGCAATATCGGTTCTTTAGATTAGTGTTGGTTTACACCTCGAGCGTCTTTGTGATACTTCTCGCTTATGAAAACGTACCATCGGGGTTATAAATATAGACAAGATATCAGCTGTTAAATTATGCTAATTGAAGGTCGAGAGTCGTGTCAAATTCTCTGGACTATACCTGTATGCGTTGCTTAATGGTACTACTTTCCCATGACTCCACTTTCCCTGGCACATTAATTCCCCTGGGACAAAAATTTCAGTGAGACAATACTTTTCTGGTACAAAAATTTCCCCACAGACAGAAATTTCCCTTATATAGTCATAGCAGTAAACTTAAACAGGTGCGAATTTGTAGTCGCAAATATGCCAATAATTGGCAAAAAGCGAAAGTTAGTGTTCGTGAAAGTAAAATGGTTTACAGCTACTAGAGCCAGTCTACCTGGGTTCTATGATGTACCAGTAGAATCTATACTACTTACCTGTATTTGTTGTATAGACCAGTCTGTGTATTAAATGTTGCTGCTCAGCAAATTTTTTCAATGAAATCTTGTTTTATTGTTGCTCATAAATCTCCTTTCTTCTAAGGCCAAACAATTTGTTTTAAAGGTAACCCAACCCTACCTTCCCTAAAGTGTTATAATATTTGTTTTCAGATTTTTGTAAAATATCCTATTTTCTGTCCATATTGCCTAACCTAATCCATTAAATTCTTCTGTATTGCTGGCTTAGAATTAGAAAGTACTTACAACCTTATAAGACTCATGCATATTTGAAATCTGCATCTCAAGGCGCTTTTTATGAGCCTATTTTTATGAAAATCGGAAGTGCACGGTCATGTCGACCAAACTGAAGTTAAAAAAGCTTGTTTTTCCATAAGTAAAGAGTAATTTTTAGACAGTTTTTTCTTGTTTTCTCAAAATACTGATTTTGTACTTACAACTTTCTAATTCTAAGCCAGCGATATGTTCCCACTGCCTAACCTAATCAGATAATTTTTTCTATCTATATTTACAGGAAAGTTGACATTGAAGATCCCCTGGAAGAATCTATATACAGAACCTGTAGTTGCTACCATAGATGGACTGTATGCTCTAGCTGTACCTAATGTCGGTATGTTGTACGAGGGTTGATCAGGAAGTTTGTAGAATTATGTTGTGAATCGTGTTTTATTGCTCATAAGGAATAACAAAGAATCAGGGCTTTTTTTCGCTATATACGAGGGGCCTATATAAGGCCCCTTCACAATTTCCTGTAGGCCCCTAAAGGCCCCTTCACAATTAGAATTGGTGTCTTGGTTTTTGTAAAATCAACTTCACCATAAAGCACCAAACAATACAAACATAAATAACATTGATATATTCCTGTACTGGACTTGATATGAAGTATTGTATCATAGATACATGCATGTTTGGGACAAGTTGACAAAAAATTACTTAACATATCAAAAAATTTATTTCACAATTTGTTGATTTATCGTGCTTAGTTTTTCACAACTTTGAGAATTTTGCACTAAATTTTCACAAAACAAAAGGGCTTGGGCCTCTTCACAATTCAGGGAAAAAAGCCCTGCAAATAATATCATCACAATCTTCTACACATTATCACACTCTCTTATAAAAATGATTAAAATAGATCATACAGTTACAAAGTTACATCAATTCCTAAACATTCACTATGCATAGCACGCCGCACACCAGAAAACTAAACGACGTCACATTACGTCAAATGCAATTTACATCCAATGCACTTTCCCCACGTAGTCATCACACAAGGGTACACATTTCTGATAATTTGCATGAGTTTGTGCCACATAGAAGACTTTAAAAATGGCATCATTTAAGGACAATGAAAGATGAAAAATACAGCAATTTTGGCGTGCGGCGACATGATGTTACAGCGTTGTTAAGGCTACTGTTAATGAGAGACATAAGTGACATATAAGTTATCTCCCTTGTAAGATAAAGCCCGAGGTAGACCAATTAGCACAGCGGTCCTAACTAGTTTAGATCCTCGGACTTTATCCTTGTTTCTAACAGACATATCATTGATTTTAGATATGAAATTTCTCACTTCTGTATTACATTATGTGTTAGGGTCATAAAAATTTATATACCATGGTGTGTAAACAGCATGTAGCCAAACTTATTATTTGATCTGATAATTAATGTTGCAAATATTTCAGCATAATTACTACCACTACCATGTACAACAAACAAAACAGGGATAAAAATAGAGTAATCCGCATGATAGGACCGGTGGAGTTTTAGAGAGTAGTAAGGGGGGATAATTTACTATTTTTCCCCATTGTCGCATAGTTGGTGAAGTTTCATCAATATTTAACTAAAAATAAATAATTCATCAGCAATTGATACAAACTTCGTGATCATCCCTCGTATAAGTCTTATTGCTGTAATGATAGTTTAGTGAGACCACTTGGAGCGCAGAACGTCCAGGGTCTGCACATGCTGGTTGCATCATTATAAAGATGAAATGTATACATTCAACGCAAGAACCATGCAATATATTCATGCATAAAGGTCAGGATCATGTCAAACTCTCTGTGCTGTAATGACATTTAAGACACAATGGCAAACATCAGTTACGTCACATATTCTTCTAGTTGGTTGCTGAGCTAATCATTACTACATAGTTTTTGAAAATTCATGAAATGTTTAATTTGTATATAAGACTTATTCTGATTGGTCAATATCGAACAGCCAATGAAAAGTGTTGTTGTTTTTTAGGAATAAAATACAATGCTGAGAAGGAAGAAAAAGAAAAGCAAAATGCTAAACAAAAGAAGTTACAAGCTCTCGAAGAGGCAAAGAAATTGGAAGCTGAGAAAGGTAATATTCTGGGGAGGGGGTGTCTCTGTCGACCAATCTGCTTGCATTTCTGTTGGGGGTGTGACTCTGTAGACCAATTGATTTACATTTCTGTTGGGGGTGTGACTGTCAACCAATCAGTTTGCATTTCTGTTTGGGTTGTGACTGTGTCAACCAATCGGCTTACATTTTTGTTAAGGGGGGGGGGGGGGGGGGGGCGACATCTAAACTTTTGAATTGATATTTAACAGATTGGATAGGATAGGTGAAAAAACAGGTTTTTATGAGTAAAAACTCCTTAAATGACATCTCCTCATAAACTACTGAACTAGATCAACCTAACACTACAGGGTGGCATGGTGGTTGAGTAGGTATAACACTCCTGACTAGAGATCAACAGGTCCCTGGTTCAAATCTTCACTGGGGAACTTGAGTCGTTTCTGAAACACTTTCCAGTGTTACCACTCAGCTAGATATGACCTGGTTGATAACCCAGAGGTTTAACTCTCCTGTGGATCAGTGCTGTACACTCAAGCATGTTAAAGAACCAAGAAGCCTATTTAGGAAAGAGGTATGGTATCACAGCCAGATTGTATCCAGTCTTCACCTTGTCTGCACATGTGAGGGCCCTGGGCTTATATTCACCAATTATCTTAAAGGAAAACTTTAATAATTCGACTTAAGTTAATAAATTGAGCTGCACATATTGCCCAAGAAATGAAGAACAACTCATGTTTTCTTTGTGATAATATTTGTAGCTCGTTACGTAATGCTTCTCAACTACATCTATGTAAAAAATTGATTATCTTGATGTTCTTGCTTAGCTGAAAGAAAATTTAAATATTTTAAGATAATTAATAATAATAAGTTTTCCCTTAAAATGCTTTCTGAATACTATCACTGCAAATTAATGGACGGGAGAAAGTGAAAAATGTCCATCTTGGCCATCTTGTTAAAGATTATCTAACATTTTGTTTGCAAAGATAAACCTAAAGAAGTGAAGAAGGACTCATTTGCTGAGAAGTTTGCGACACAGGTCATCAAGAACCTACAGGTAGAAGTCCGGAATATCCACGTGCGTTATGAGGACAGATACACAAATCCTAAACAACCTTTCTCCATAGGTGTCACTTTACAGGAACTACTTTTTAGGGTAGGAATACTTATTTAATCTTACAGGAACTACTTTTTAGCGTAGGAATACTTATTTTATCTTACAGGAACTACTTTTTAGGGTAGGAATACTTATTTAATCTTATAGGAACTACTTTTTAGGGTAGTTATACTTATACACCTATATCACCTGACCTCATTTTGACCTTCACATTGACCTAATTTTGGACTTGACTTATTTTAAAAGCGTCTTATTAGTCCGGTCTATAAATGGGATATTTAGTAAAGACCCGGCATTTGACTGTATAGTAAATATTTTTTGGTATTCTGTTAGGAAATATGTGGTTATTGAAGAATCTGAATGATGCCCAGCTGGCACCATTGAGCATTTTGAAAAAATCAAGATGGCGTCCAAGATGGCCGCTTAAATTAGAAAAAATGACTGTGGTACTAGAAATAAGTTACAAATTGCTATTTTTGCAGGTTGATTGTATTTTAGATGTTAAAACATAATAATTTATAAAAAATTATCATTCGTTATTGATTTAGTGAATCTTAGATGGCGCCCATGGCAGCTGGAATCAAATCACGGCTATAATGAACGCTATAATTGCCAAATTGTACTTAAACTCAATTGTTTTAATTATATGTGTACCAGTAGTGAAATATAAGTTTAAATACTCAAAGAAAACTTCATTTCAAAACAGTTGACCCATTAGCTGATTCAAAATGGCGTCCAAGATGGCCGCTATAATAAAGACAATATGTTAATGGATCATAAAGAAGTTACATATTGATATTTTGCTGATTTATTGTAGTGTAAGTGTCCCAAACATAATTACTTCAGTAATACACTGCATAAATATATCATTATTAATTAATTAAGCCAATTTTAGATGGCATCCATGATGGCTGAAATCAAAATTGCGGCAAAAATGGCTGCCACATATGTTAAACTGAAAATTAGCATTTTTAAAATAGCATATAACGTAATAGAAATTGGTTATTTTTAATATAAGTACTGCTATAGGTAATAAATGATCATTTATAAACAAGTAATGTCTGGTAGGATTATCTGGTATTTTGGGTTCAATTCCAACTATAGGTGAGTGATGTTTGACTGTGTAGATGCCATATCACTTCCATGTTCGTCGTTTTATGGTTGGGGTTGTGTGTTCATGCTTCGTCCTGTGCCAATCCTGACGCCATTTTCGTCCGTGTATGGTGTTGGCGGTGGATGTCTGCTTCATCCCCTGTTAAGGCGTACAGTTGTTAATTATGTCTTGGTCGTATATTTTCCCAATTCTACATGGACATTATGGTTGAGGAATACTTGCAGAGCCATCATCTGTCTACGTGGAGTCTTCACCATCTGCTCAGTAAGGTACCAAGTCTTTGAAATACACAACTATATTGTCTTGGCATTGAGATGAATAGCTTGATGTCTGATTCGATCAAGTTGTTGCTGGTGTTCCACTGTGGTTTAAATGTATTGAAAGCATTGCAAGCTTTACCTATCATAATCTTCAAATTTAAGTCCTCCCCTATCCCTTCCAACACGTCTCCCTAGATGAAGGTCTCATTATCAATGTTTTGATGATTTACATGGCATCTTGCATGATTAGAGCATAGCGCGTAATGTTGCATTGCAAACCGTTTTGTCTTCTTGACAATGACCAATGTCTTTGGTTTTGTTGTCAAGACAATGTACATTGTTAAGCACGAGACAAAGCTGTGGGAGATGCCAGCAACCTACATACAGAAGATGTTGCAGTTCACTACATCCAATCTGAAGATATACTAGTCAACAGTACACATTAAAAGTCTGTGTGAGAGACTAGGCTGATACATTCAGCATATTTCAAATCTCTGACTCAATTCATTGATGTTATTATCGGTCACATACGTTTTATCCTTACAAGCGACAACTTGGTGGTATTCCTCTCCAATCCTGGAAGTTACCAATACCACATTGACCATGCTGCATTCCTTTCACTGTGCAAGAATTCTTATGTCTCCCACATATCGCTCAACAACTTATTATAATTATTCTAAGGTTGGTGTATGAGCTTTCAGCGCTTGATCTTGGAAATTACGGAGGCTTTTCTTGCAATCAGCCTAATAATGGGTCTCTAAGTAGCATCACTTCTGGTAGGATCAATGTATAGTTCATTTTCTCTCCTTCTGACAAAATCTTTTATGACCAGTGTCATCATGTAATCCTTAACCTATTCTTTTAGAAATCAATTTGCCACAACCCTCATGTTCATTCAGGCGCTTTCTTTACCTTCTTCCCATAGTTCTCTATATTACACTTGTTTGCAACAGTCTGTCTGATATTTATCATCTCGTCAGTAAGCCAAGTTTTGTACATCATCTTGTATCCCAATTCATCTTTAGAAATAATTTAATTATTACATTATATATCTGGTGTGTTGATGTTGTGCCAAGCTTAAAACGAATCCAAGAATTGTCGTTCCTTACTCTAGCAAGGAATTTTATAACTGTCAAATATGTAATCCACAATAGATAAAGTCGTTGTTATTATTATTATTAGTATTATTATTATTACTACATATTTTTGCCTGTATATAAACTATTATGCCATGCAGATGTCTTCCCCATCCTCTGGAGATTGCTACAAACTATTTGGTTTAAAGCGACCATATCAGATGACATCCATGTGGTTCTCGTAGATTCTATGGTGTTGTAATCATTTTCATTCAATAACTTAACACATTAGCATCACATGGCAGCATAGAATATATATACCGTTTTCTTCACCTAGACTTTCGTTATCAATGATCATTTCTTTACTTGTAATGACATTTGTATCACCAATGAAAGTGATAAACTCTTTTTGTCGGGGTTTTTAACAAATACGAGTTATTACCTTTAACTTTCTAGATTCGTCTGGGCATTGATTCTTACACAACCGTGACTCACTGGAATTTGGACAAAACCCAGGTTTTAATGGGGACAGAATACACCTGATTGGTTGAACTTTGAATGCTACCTAACAATTGCACGGGGTCCCGTATTATACAGCATGTACATTGATTTTTGTAAAATTCATCAATATAAATTAGTTTATTTGGAAGGAATACTTGATGATTTACACTAAATTTACCAACCGACCAATGACAATGACTGTATGGTTAACACTTCGTTCACGTTTGGAAGCCATCTTGGATGCCACTTTGAATCAGTTATCGGGTCAATTGCTTTTAATTAAAGTTTCAATTAGAGAATTTACAACATATTGCAGTACTGATAATATTATAACTAGCAATTTTGATTACACTTCATGTTTTTTAATAAAATATGCCAATTCGTCAATTATGACGGCCATTGTAGCCGCCATTTTGATTTCAGCCTTCATAGATGTTATCGCAAATAGACTCAAACAATAAATAATGATATAAATAATTACTTAGTACGTCAAATACATCTTAAGAACTGTCAATTAGCAAAAATAGCAATTTGTAACTTACTTCTTGCGTCATCGGCATATTTTTACTGGTTTTGGTCGCCATCTTGGGTGCCATTTTGGATCAGCTAATGAGTCAATAGTTTCGAAATGAAAGAAAGTTTAATTTTGAATAATTATTGCTTATTACAGTACTGATATAAACAAATAGGATTAAAATAGATGATTTTTAATACAATTTACCAATTTGGGCAATAATTGCGTCCAACGTAGCCGCCATTTTGATTTTAGCTGTCCCGGATGCCATCTTATATTAACTGAATCAATGAATAATGATAAATATATATTAATGCTTATGATTAAAACATTTAAAGTACAACTGATGAGCAAAAATAGCAATTTGTAACTTATTTATGGCATTTTTTCTAATTTTAGCGGCCATCTTGGACGCCATCTTGAATTTTTCAAAATGCTCAATGGTGCCAGCTGGGCATCATTCAGATTCTTCAATAACAATATATTCCCTAACAGAATACCAAAAAATATTTACTATACAGTCCAATGCCGGGTCTTTTTCATAATTGACCAGACTATATTCTTTGTTAACCCAAATAACATCCAGTCCATCAAGGCATTACTTTCAAACTTGGCATACTTGTTTACCATCATAAGACCCTTACATTGTCCAAGCCATGTAACACTATCCAACATTTCATCAGAATTATTACTGATTGACTTAGCTTTTTTTTATGAGCAAGGCTTCCATCAGGGCATAAGTGTTTATTGAAAGCATTTTTGTTTTAGCTGCGCTCCCTTGCATTCAATTTGTTTATAATTCTGCTATAGGATCGATAACATATACTTATGAAATGTGTGTTCAATGCTACAGGTTTATGCCGATGAACTCCCCTAAGTAATTATTGTACATATACAGTTAATAGAAGGCAACAGTAAATATTGGATTATTTTCCCTGTGTCTGGAATCCTGGTAGTTGTATATTGGGCAGCTATCCTATGATTTTACGCCTAGCAGTCCAATCCATGTTGTAAAACTGTGTGCTGTTTATTATTGGATTGGCTGACTATTCATTCGGTTGAGCACAAATATGAATTCCCGAATGAATTTTTAGCTCGACTTTGTCTGCGTCTGCGTGTGCGTTGGTTAAGTTTATTGTCAAGAGTCATATTCTGAAAGACTATCAAAGGTATCAACTAAAAACTCCATGTAGTTATTCACCATCACAAGGGGAGTCCATACTGACAAGGCTGGTTACTCTGTGACCTATATTTATGGAGTTATCTGCCCTTGTTTGGAATAAGTACATAGAAATAATGGCAAAATTTACACATAAACTGAATTTTCTCAAACACTAAGCTGTCAACTTAAAAGTCTGAATACACTAATGGAATGTGATGACTTACATCTACTGGCAAGAGGAAACAATGAAATCTATCCTGCATTTTATAAGAGTTATTCCCCCTGTGACCTATATTTATGAGTTATCTGCCCTTGTAACTCTTAAAATTTTCACTCGCAGATGTGCAAGCTAGGGTACTACAAAGTACAAGAAAGTCGAGCGTCTACCACTCGTAGGCGGTGTTCCTGTTCAAATAACAGCATTGATGACATTCTACAATATGGGTTCAAATATTAATTATATTGGTTTAATTGTAATCAAGTTTTGTTGATGATTTTGTAGACTACAGATGAGAACTGGAAACCTTGCATAATTAAAGAGGCCGTCTCCCAGATATACAAGGTGAGATCATATACAGCATTTCTTGTGTCTCACAGAAAATGTATTGATTAAAGAGGCTGTCTCACAGAAAATGTATTGATTAAAGAGGTTGTCTCACAGAAAATATATTTATTAAAGAGGCTGACTCACAGAAAATATATTTATTGAAGAGGCTGTCTCACCAAAAATATATTTATTAAAGAGGCTGTCTTACAGAAAATATATTTATTAAAGAGGCTGTCACACAGAAAACATATTTATTAAAGAGGATGTCACACAGAAAATATATTTATTAAAGAGGCTGTCTCACAGAATATATATTTATTAAAGAGGCTGTCTTCCAGAAATTATATTTATTAAAGAGGCTGTCTCACAGAAATTATATTTATTAAAGAGGCTGTCTCACAGATATTGTGTTTATTAAAGAGGCTGTCTTACAGAAAATATATTTATTAAAGCTGTCTTTAAGAAAATATATTTATTAAAGAGGCTGTCACTCAGCAAATATATTTATTAAAAGGCTGTCTCACAGAAAATATATTATGAGTGATGTGTTTAGATATGTTAATATTATTTATATGTAACTGTTATATTTTAATGTTACATGTGATGTATTTTACAGCTTGTCAAGTTAGAATCCCTCTCTGTATATTGGAATAGTCGGACAGAATTGTTTGAAGGTCGCGATAAACCAGACATTCTTGTAAGTATACTACTCTACTATCATTTATATTTACTGTGTAACCTCTCAGGGGTGTCAATTTTCCTGATTTATCCGGAATTCCGCAATGGCTTCTGACCAAAATAAAAGTTATTTGATGAAAATATCTCAAGAAATGGCAAAGTTATTGCAAGTTTAAACTGCTGAAGGATTTTCTTTAATACAAACTGAGTTAATTATGGAAACAATGTCATTGAAGGCCTCTTGTTTGGCAAAACTGGTCGGCTGGATAGGATTTTCCTGATTTTTAATTTGGTCCTGTTGACACCCCTGACCTCTCCAGGGCAGCCCCCTTCTTAGAGCAAATATCATACCTGCCGCTTAAGGTGGAGTTGCTTAGCTTTTATTAGAAATATAATAAAATATCTGATTTTCCGATTTATCCGACTTCTACTCTGTTTTGAATCCCTTATCTGAAAATACACTTTGCTTGTAAATTTTCGGTGATGATCGAACTGACAAGTAAAGAGTATGTATGTGTCACCAGACGGCTGGGGATAAAAAACCAACAACTCCCGTCTAGTTCGATCTTACACTGCCTGACTACATATATGTTCAATCTTCACATGACTCGTGGATCAATATAATAGCAATCGCTTTTCACAATCAGACAGTCTAGTTAAGTTCACATCACAGTTCACATCACAGTTCACATCACAGTTCACATCCTCAACCACAGTAGAATAGAAGTTCTTCGTGAACAACACAAGTATTAAACATGCCAACAAGCTTCTAACGTTGCCACACCCTGGCAAAACTGGTTTGACAACTGTCCAACACAAAAACTCGCTTAAATAACGATACAAGCTGTGCTTGATTGAAAGCTATTGAACACTGTTCTACAAATTAACCGAATCATTAAATTGACCGGCGCCGCTAACTACCTATGACAACCATGACCTTTACCATAATGCAGGGTTCCCACGGTCAGGGAAAAACATAATTTTTTCAAGGTCAGGGAAATCTCAGGGAATCATGAAATTAGTCAGGGAAATTTGGAAATTGAGCAAAAGTCAGGGAAAAGTCAGGGAAAAGTCAGGGAATTTTCCATTGAAGCTGTCGCTAAGTGTCATTTCCTATGAAGAAAATGACTAAGACTGAAAAAAATTCTCGCTCGCTTTGCTCGCTCAGAATATTTCTAAGTTGTATTAAATTAATGTTAATAAACAGCCTTAAATACTGCTAACCTTAACTCTTTTGTTCCATATAGAGCAAATATAGCCTCCTTTTCTCTATTTTATTGCCATATTTTTCTCTAACAAAAAGATGCCAATGTCGCCGGATTGCTCTAAAAAGTCAAGGAAAACTGCTGTGTGGTCAGGGAAAAATCAGGGAAAAGTCAGGGAATTTTGTCTTAGAAAATTTGTTGGAACCCTGAAATGGTTTCCGTTCAATAGCTCAAGAAGGCTTTGTCCTACGATCTTCAAACTTTACATATAGGTTGAGGTCAGTAGGTCTAAGGTCAAAATCACTGTGACCTTTACCATTTCTGACTATTTGACTGCCATGGGGGCATACATGTTTTACGAACATCTCTTGTTTATATGGTGTATGTATTGGATGTATGGCATCGTGGTAGGCTTAAAGCAGAAAATAAATATTGTTCTGTCAAATTGTCACTGACTATTATTATATACATTAAATTTAATAAATTCCTGGCATGTATTAACAACAAATATTGTTGTTAGTCCCCTACCGGTTTTTGACCGGAGGGGACTATAGGTTTGCCCTCCGTCCGTCCGTCCGTCCGTCCGTCCGTCCGTCAGTCAGTCAGTCAGTCAGTCAGTCAGTCAGTCAGTCAGTCAGTCAGTCAGTCAGTCAGTCAGTCAGTCAGTCAGTCAGTCAGTCAGTCAGTCAGTCAGTCAGTCAGTCAGTCAGTCAGTCCGTCCGTCCGTCCGTCCGTCAAACAGTTTCCAAGCTAGGTTTATGAAACTTGATATGTAGATAGGGGGCAATAAGGGAATTATGCACGTCTAAAAATATTTTGATTCTGACAAAAATTGTGGTTGCTATGGCAACAAAAACATTGAAAATGGCCTCAAACCGGTAGGGGGACTTCTGTATTGCTTGCAATTCTTAATTACTTGTTATTTATAGAAAAGTTTGAAGAGTGCTTTACTAGAGGAGGAGAAAACCAGTTTCCAATACTGTAAGTATAATATTGACATACCTTTAAGTAATTTGAACACTGATTGGTCAATATTGACACACTTCTATGTATTTTGAACACTGATTGGCCAATATTGACACACCTCTATGTATTTTGAACACTGATTGGTCAATATTGACACACCTCTATGTATTTTGAACACTGATTGGCCAATATTGACATACCTTTAAGTAATTTGAACACTGATTGGTCAATATTGACACACCTCTATGTATTTTGAACACTGATTGGCCAATATTGACACACCTCTATGTATTTTGAACACTGATTGGTCAATATTGACACACCTCTATGTATTTTGAACACTGATTGGCCAATATTGACACACCTCTATGTATTTTGAACACTGATTGGTCAATATTGACATACCTTTAAGTAATTTGAACACTGATTGGTCAATATTGACACACCTTTAAGTAATTTGAACACTGATTGGTCAATATTGACATACCTTTAAGTAATTTGAACACTGATTGGTCAATATTGACATACCTTTAAGTAATATGAACACTGATTGGTCAATATTGACACACCTTTAAGTAATTTGAACACTGATTGGTCAATATTGACACACCTTTAAGTAATTTGAACACTGATTGGTCAATATTGACACACCTTTAAGTAATTTGAACACTGATTGGTCAATATTGACACACCTTTAAGTAATTTGAACACTGATTGGTCAATATTGACATACCTTTAAGTAATTTGAACACTGATTGGTCAATATTGACATACCTTTAAGTAATTTGAACACTGATTGGTCAATATTGACATACCTTTAAGTAATTTGAACACTGATTGGTCAATATTGACATACCTTTAAGTAATTTGAACACTGATTGGTCAATATTGACACACCTTTAAGTAATTTGAACACTGATTGGTCAATATTGACACACCTTTAAGTATTTTGTGCAGAAAACCAGTTTCCTGTACCGGATTACTCTTCCAGTATTTTCTTCAGTTCAAGTTTAGAGTACTAGGCTGTTTTATCTAGTAACATGATATGATCCTCAATAATGACATACCTTTATGTAATTTGAACACTGATTGGTCAATATTGACACACCTCTATGTATTTTGAACACTGATTGGCCAATATTGACACACCTCTATGTATTTTGAACACTGATTGGCCAATATTGACACACCTCTATGTATTTTGAACACTGATTGGCCAATATTGACACACCTCTATGTATTTTGAACACTGATTGGCCAATATTGACACACCTCTATGTATTTTGAACACTGATTGGCCAATATTGACACACCTCTATGTATTTTTAACACTGATTGGCCAATATTGACACACCTCTATGTATTTTGAACACTGATTGGTCAATATTGACAAACCTCTATGTATTTTGAACACTGATTGGTCAATATTGACACACCTCCATGTCTTTTTAACACTGATTGGCTAATATCGACATACCTCAAGTATATTGTACACTGATTGGTCAGTATTGACACACCTTGAAAATATTGAACACTGATTGGTCAATATTGACACACCTACCTATATAAGCATCACTGATTGGTTGTTTGTGTCACACCTTCATATATTTACAGTGGTTAGACCAATATCTTCTGTTGCTCATCTCAAGTTGAACACCAAACCAGAGGAACAAGAGTTTTCAATCCCCAAGATTTTCCTCACAATAATATTTGACGAGATTTCCGTCTGCCTTGCTAAAATACAGGTACGTACAGTAAACTTGCTTAAATACAGGTACGTACAGTAAACTTGCTTAAATACAGGTACGTACAGTAAACTTGCTTAAATACAGGTACGTACAGTAAACTTGCTTAAATACAGGTACGTACAGTAAACTTGCTTAAATACAGGTACGTACAGTAAACTTGCTAAAATACAGGTACGTACAGTAAACTTGCTAAAATACAGGTACATACAGTGACGTGCTAAAATACAGGTACATACAGTAAACTTGCTAAAATACAGGTACATACAGTAAACTTGCTAAAATACAGGTACATACAGTAAACTTGTTTAAATACAGGTACATACAGTGAACTTGCTAAAATACAGGTACGTACAGTAAACTTGCTAAAATACAGGTACGTACAGTAAACTTGCTAAAATAGAGGTACGTACAGTAAACTTGCTTAAATACAGGTACGTACAGTAAACTTGCTTAAATACAGGTACGTACAGTAAACTTGCTTAAATACAGGTACATACAGTGAACTTGCTAAAATACAGGTACGTACAGTAAACTTGCTAAAATACAGGTACATACAGTGAACTTGCTAAAATACAGGTACATACAGTGATGTGCTAAAATACAGGTACATACAATAAACTTGCTTAAATACATGTACGTACAATAAACTTGCTTAAATACATGTACATACAGTAAACTTGCTTAAATACATGTACGTACAATAAACTTGCTTAAATACATGTACGTACAATAAACTTGCTTAAATACAGGTACATGCAATAAACTTGCTTAAATACAGGTACATACAATAAACTTGCTTAAATTCATGTACGTACAATAAACTTGCTTAAATACAGGTACATACAGTGAACTTGCTAAAATACAGGTACGTACAGTAAACTTGCTTAAATACAGGTACGTACAGTAAACTTGCTTAAATACAGGTACGTACAGTAAACTTGCTTAAATACAGGTACGTACAGTAAACTTGCTTAAATACAGGTACGTACAGTAAACTTGCTTAAATACAGGTACGTACAGTAAACTTGCTAAAATACAGGTACGTACAGTAAACTTGCTAAAATACAGGTACATACAGTGACGTGCTAAAATACAGGTACATACAGTAAACTTGCTAAAATACAGGTACATACAGTAAACTTGCTAAAATACAGGTACATACAGTAAACTTGTTTAAATACAGGTACATACAGTGAACTTGCTAAAATACAGGTACGTACAGTAAACTTGCTAAAATACAGGTACGTACAGTAAACTTGCTAAAATAGAGGTACGTACAGTAAACTTGCTTAAATACAGGTACGTACAGTAAACTTGCTTAAATACAGGTACGTACAGTAAACTTGCTTAAATACAGGTACATACAGTGAACTTGCTAAAATACAGGTACGTACAGTAAACTTGCTAAAATACAGGTACATACAGTGAACTTGCTAAAATACAGGTACATACAGTGATGTGCTAAAATACAGGTACATACAATAAACTTGCTTAAATACATGTACGTACAATAAACTTGCTTAAATACATGTACATACAGTAAACTTGCTTAAATACATGTACGTACAATAAACTTGCTTAAATACATGTACGTACAATAAACTTGCTTAAATACAGGTACATGCAATAAACTTGCTTAAATACAGGTACATACAATAAACTTGCTTAAATTCATGTACGTACAATAAACTTGCTTAAATACAGGTACATACAGTGAACTTGCTAAAATACAGGTACGTACAGTAAACTTGCTTAAATACAGGTACGTACAGTAAGCATGTTTAGTTCTTTTCATTTGAGGCGTTCATTTGAGGCGGGCCTTTTAGGTACCCCAGTTTATTTTTCATTGATCATACATTTAAAAACAAGATCGATAACATATTCAGATACATGCTAACAGATTATTTTGCTAATAAATGCATCATCAACAATATTTTACATAGGTGCTTTTGTCCCACTTATCTTTGTTCTATCAAATATTGTGTATTTTTAGTTTAATGATGTTATAATGATGTTATATTTCAGTATAATGATGTTATACCACAGTATAATGATGTCATATCACAGTATAATGATGGTATAATGATGTTATATCGCAGTATAATGATGTTATATCGCAGTATAATGATGTTGTATCGCAGTATAATGATGGTATAATGATGTTATACCACAGTATAATGATGTTATATCGCAGTATAATGATGTTATATCGCAGTATAATGATGTTATATAGCAGTATAATGATGTTATAATGATGTTACATCACAGTATAATGATGTTATATCACAGTATAATGATGTTATACCACAGTATAATGATGTTATATAGCAGTATAATGATGTTATAATGATGTTACATCACAGTATAATGATGTTATATCGCAGTATAATGATGTTATATCGCAGTATAATGATGTTATAATGATGTTATATCGCAGTATAATGATGTTATATTGCAGTATAATGATGTTGTATCGCAGTATAATGATGGTATAATGATGTTACATCACAGTATAATGATGTTATATCACAGTATAATGATGTTATACCACAGTATAATGATGTTACATCACAGTATAATGATGTTATATCACAGTATAATGATGTTATAATGATGTTATATCGCAGTATAATGATGTTATATCACAGTATAATGATGTTATATCACAGTATAATGATGTTATATCACAGTATAATAATGTCGTATTTTCAGTATAATGATGTTTTATCACAGTATAATGATGTTATAATAATGTTGTATTTTCAGTATAATGATGTACTAGAGATGTTGGAAGGATTTGAGAGAGTTAGTCTGATGGGAATCTATAAGAAGTATAAACCTAGCGTGCCATTCAAAGGAAATGTTCGAACTTGGTAAGTTTCATTCAAGAGTTTTTAAAATGCTATTGTTGGAAGGGAGATTCATTTAATTTTATGTCCCCCACCCACCCGTCACTGGCAACCTTCCTCTACCCATAGCAGAGCACCTCCCCATCGGAGGGACCCTGACCCCTGTCCCCTAATGTGTAGTTAGGGCCCTTAAAAGTAAAACTTTTGGGTGAGCTGTCTGGCATATTGTACTAACACATTAAACCACATATGTACTGTCATTACTCACACAACAACGCTGTTTATTCCCAATCAAAATAACATATAAGGATTATGTCGGCATACTCAATTGATACAAAGAGTGTTTTAAAATATTTGTCCCCATAAAATGATGTCGGTATATGAATATGTCCCATGGTTCAGCAGTGCCGTAAAACTGCCGTAAATATCCCAAAGTATGCAATAAATATTTAGATGAGCCTGACGTGACGTTAGCCAATCGTTAACTTTCATAGGTCCATGACGTCAGGATAAAACGAATGTCATCAGGACGTCCCGCTAAAACATATGCATAAAACATTATTGTTTTGTAAGAAAAAGAGCAATCGTACAATCGTGCTTATTACATAGTTTACGATTTTTAAAAACTCGTCGACAAAACAAGTGTCTTATTATTTTGTCCACTTGTTTAATAAAACTTGCGTGTAATAAGCGCTTATGATAGAACCTCTATGTAGGTGGCACTATGCATACACGAGTATATTGATATATTATAGATGGCACTATGCATACACGAGTATATTGATATATTATAGATGGCACTATGCATACACGAGTATATTGATATATTATAGATGGCATTATGCATACACGAGTATATTGATATATTATAGGTGGCACTATGTGTACACGAGTATATTGATATATTACAGGTGGCACTCTGTGTACACGAGTATATTGATATATTATAGATGGCACTATGCGTACATGAGTATATTGATATATTATAGGTGGCACTATGTGTACACGAGTATATTGATATATTATAGGTGGCACTCTGTGTACACGAGTATATTGATATATTATAGATGGCACTATGCGTACATGAGTATATTGATATATTATAGGTGGCACTATGCGTACACGAGTATATTGATATATTACAGATGGCACTATGCGTACACGAGTATATTGATATATTATAGATGGCACTATGCGTACATGAGTATATTGATATATTATAGATGGCACTATGCGTACATGAGTATATTGATATATTATAGGTGGCACTATGCGTACACGAGTATATTGATATATTATAGGTGGCACTATGCGTACACGAGTATATTGATGTGGCACTATGCGTACACGAGTATATTGATATATTATAGGTGGCACTATGCGTACATGAGTATATTGATATATTATAGGTGGCACTATGTGTACACGAGTATATTGATATATTATAGGCGGCACTATGCGTACACGAGTATATTGATATATTATAGGCGGCACTATGTGTACACGAGTATATTGATATATTATAGGTGGCACTATGTATACACGAGTATATTGATATATTATAGGTGGCACTATGTATACACGAGTATATTGATATATTATAGGTGGCACTATGTGTACACGAGTATATTGATATATTATAGGTGGCACTCTGTGTACACGAGTATATTGATATATTATAGATGGCACTATGCGTACATGAGTATATTGATATATTATAGGTGGCACTATGTGTACACGAGTATATTGATATATTATAGGTGGCACTCTGTGTACACGAGTATATTGATATATTATAGATGGCACTATGCGTACATGAGTATATTGATATATTATAGGTGGCACTATGCGTACACGAGTATATTGATATATTACAGATGGCACTATGCGTACACGAGTATATTGATATATTATAGATGGCACTATGCGTACATGAGTATATTGATATATTATAGATGGCACTATGCGTACATGAGTATATTGATATATTATAGGTGGCACTATGCGTACACGAGTATATTGATATATTATAGGTGGCACTATGCGTACACGAGTATATTGATATATTATAGGGCTAAAAAAAAAAATATCTGTGGTTCTGGTAACCCGACCTACCCTATTTTTTAGGCCCCGACCCTACGACTTTTTATTGAAATCGCGGTTCGAAAAATATTGAGTACGAAACTGAAACGCCAGTACGAAAGTACGAAACGCTCGTAATGCTTCTATTGAATTTGATCAAAACAATGGCCGCGGCCACAGTGTTTGCACTGACGGTCGAAACATGCATCCATATGCCGGCACAACGGCTGATGAAGGCCATTCTCCACTCGTCCTCTGTCGGTGATATATTTTCGGAAGTTCACGGACAGTCAAAGCCGGATAGCTTTGTTTGTTTCGCCCATCGAACGATGGAAGACAGTCAACCATTCGAGGTAGCCGTACGAACATTTCAATAAAATTATGTTTATTTACTGATTCAAAGGGCAGTTAATATTCGAAAAAAAAGTAAAGACAGAAGTATGAAATAAATCTTTTTACATTTTAATGCCAACCACATGACAGATTGATACATATGAAGTATTTTGAGGAGAAAAAAGCCAAGGTCCCAGCTGGGCTCGAACTCACGACCCCTGGTTTACAAGGTGACCACACTAACCACGTTGCTAAAGGGTTAACCCATCCTCGTCGCCAATGAAGTATTTTTAGGAGAAAAAAGCCAAGGTCCCAGCTGGGCTCGAACTCACGACCCCTGGTTTACAAGGCGACCGCACTATGGTTGGGGCGTGAGTTTCCCTTTGAATGATTTGTGCAAATGTGTAGGACGTTCGGGTTCAAAGTCAGTTGTACCAGGGAACCCCATGCCAGGTTGTACCAGGGAACCCCATGCCTTTACAATTCTATGTCAGTACAAGCTTCGGCTCATGCTGCAAAAGTGTTCATGTTTATTTGTTTGTAGTTGTTCCTGAAGAAAGATCTTTTTTCAAAATAATACTGTTAAACTAATGCTTAGTTCTTGTTTTCTGTATTGTATGTCTGTATTTTTGGCTCACCTGAGCACACAGTGCTCAAAGGTAAGCTATTCTGGTCACTTGCTGTCCGTTTCCCTTTGTCATCACTCGCCTCTGAGAAAAAAAAAAAAAAAAAAAAAAAAAAGCCTACCTACCTACCCTATTTTTTTCACCTATGTTACCTGAACCACACATATTTTTTTTTTTAGCCTAGGTGGCACTATGCGTACACGAGTATATTGATATATTATAGGTGGCACTATGCGTACATGAGTATATTGATATATTATAGGTGGCACTATGCGTACACGAGTATATTGATATATTATAGGTGGCACTATGCGTACATGAGTATATTGATATATTATAGGTGGCACTATGTGTACACGAGTATATTGATATATTATAGGCGGCACTATGCGTACACGAGTATATTGATATATTATAGGCGGCACTATGTGTACACGAGTATATTGATATATTATAGGTGGCACTATGTATACACGAGTATATTGATATATTATAGATGGCACTATGTGTACACGAGTATATTGATATATTATAGGTGGCACTATGTATACACGAGTATATTGATATATTATAGGTGGCACTATGTGTACACGAGTATATTGATATATTATAGGTGGCACTATGCGTACACGAGTATATTGATATATTATAGGTGGCACTATGCGTACATGAGTATATTGATATATTATAGGTGGCACTATGCGTACACGAGTATATTGATATATTATAGGTGGCACTATGCGTACACGAGTATATTGATATATTATAGGTGGCACTATGTATACACAAGTATATTGATATATTATAGGTGGCACTATGTGTACATGAGTATATTGATATATTATAGGCGGCACTATGCGTACACGAGTATATTGATATATTATAGATGGCACTATGTGTACACGAGTATATTGATATATTATAGGTGGCACTATGTATACACGAGTATATTGATATATTATAGATGGCACTATGTGTACACGAGTATATTGATATATTATAGGTGGCACTATGTATACACGAGTATATTGATATATTATAGGTGGCACTATGTGTACACGAGTGTATTGATATATTATAGGTGGCACTATGTATACACGAGTATATTGATATATTATAGGTGGCACTATGCGTACACGAGTATATTGATATATTATAGGTGGCACTATGCGTGCACGAGTATATTGATATATTATAGGTGGCACTATGCGTACACGAGTATATTGATATATTATAGGTGGCACTATGTATACACGAGTATATTGATATATTATAGGTGGCACTATGTGTACACGAGTATATTGATATATTATAGGTGGCACTATGTATACACGAGTATATTGATATATTATAGGTGGCACTATGTGTACACGGGTATATTGATATATTATAGGTGGCACTATGTGTACACGAGTATATTGATATATTATAGGTGGCACTATGTGTACACGAGTATATTGATATATTATAGGTGGCACTCTGTGTACACGAGTATATTGATATATTATAGGTGGCACTATGTATACACGAGTATATTGATATATTATAGGTGGCACTATGTATACACGAGTATATTGATATATTATAGGTGGCACTATGCGTACACGAGTATATTGATATATTATAGGTGGCACTATGCGTACACGAGTATATTAGAAGAGACGGTGAGACGACGTAGGAAGATGTGGGCGTGGTCAACAATAAAGGAACATCGTGATATGAAGAATCGCTACAGGGAGGCTTATATACAGAAACTTGACAATAAAAAAGTATCCGGGGGTCTTCAGAAAAACCTCGACGTAAGTTACAGAAATACCGCTGTTTAATTTAAACAGGATGGTAAAAAAGTTTTGTTCTCAAATTTTAAATTCATACTAAATTTTATCTGAGCTACATGTATGTATGCAGTGTACAATTTTAATTTCATACAATAGTAGCTTTACTAAATGTCAGATAGATTAGAACATTGGTAGAGCCCTCTTGATTTTAACCTGAAAATTTTGCAAACTTCTGGCCCCGTGTTCACAAAGAATTGGTTATCAGGATCAGGCTCAAGCTCCATTTTATTTTATTTATAATACAGAAAATGTGTTGATAGAAAGATTATTTCTTTTAAGCAGAGGAAACAATTTGGTATCTCCTTAAATTTTAAAGACAAATAAATAAGTTTTAATGCATAGTTATAGAAATAGTGTGCTTAATAAATTGAAGCTGGATTTTCAAGCTTGATCAAGTACAATTAATATCTTTTTATAGGAAAGTAAAAGTTTTTAAGGGTCGTAATCTGTTTTCTAGAAACTGTTTTGATATTCTGTAACTGCTAAGGAACATATAATTTTATAACTGTACATATTATTTGAAAGAAATAGCAAAAACTGAATGGAGCATAAGCCTGATCCTGAAAAATGATTCTTTGTGACTTCAGAAAAAAACAACAATTCATCTATATTTTAAGACTTGACCACTATGCGCTAGAAAAACAGGTAAAAAGAGTAACAGAAAAACATGAAAGTGTAAGATAGAAATTGAAACTTAAACAATGACAACAAATTTTATTAACACGCTATGGTTGTTGGGGGTTGTTGCCATCAACTACACATTTATCAAATCATTATAATCTCTAGTCTAGGAAAGTAATTGTATGATATAAATAAAAACAACTCTTTGTTCAAATTCAGTCTTATGGGTTTATTTGCTTTTTAGCTCACCTGTCACAAAGTGACCGAGTGAGCTTTTGTGATCACTCTTCGTCCGTCGTCCGTCCGTCTGTCCGTCCTTCCGTCCGTCCGTCGTCCGTCCGTCCGTCCGTCCGTCAACAATTGGCTTGTGTAGACACTAGAGGTCACAATTTTAGCCTAATCTTTATGAAACTTGGTCACGATGATCATCTCAACAAAATCTAGGTCAAGTTCGATATTGGGTCGTCTGGGGTCAAAAACTAGGTCACTAGGTCAAACATAGAAAAACCTTGTGTAGACACTAGAGGTCACAATTTTGACTTAATATTTATGAAACTTGGTCACAATGATCATTCTAACAAAATCTAGGTCAAGTTCAATATTGGGTCATCCGGGGTCAAAAACTAGGTCACAAGGTCAAATCATAGAAAAACCTTGTGTAGTCACTAGAGGTCAAAGTTTTGACTTAATCTTTATGAAACTTGGTCACAATGATCATCTCAATAAAATCTAGGTCAAGTTCGATAATGGGTCATCCGGGGTCAAAAACTAGGTCACAAGGTCAAATCATAGAAAAACCTTGTGTAGTCACTAGAGGTCACAATTTTGGTCTAATCTTTACAAAATTCGGTCACAATTATCATCTCAATAAAATCTAGGTCAAGTTCGATAATGGGTCATCCGGGGTCAAAAACTAGGTCACAAGGTCAAATCATAGAAAAACCTTGTCTAGTCACTAGAGGTCACAATTTTGGTCTAATCTTTACAAAATTCGGTCACAATGATCATCTCAATAAAATCTAGGTCAAGTTCGATAATGGGTCATCCGGGGTCAAAAACTAGGTCACAAGGTCAAATCATAGAAAAACCTTGTGTAGTCATTAGAGGTCACAGTTTTAGCATAATCTTTATGAAACTTGATCACAATGATCAACACAACAAAATGTAGGTCAAGTTTGATATTGGGTCATCTGGGGTCAAAAACTAGGTCACAAGGTCAAATCATAGAAAAACCTTGTGTAGTCACTAGAGGTCACAGTTTTTACCTGATCTTTACGAAACTTGTTCACAATGATAATAACAACAAAATCTAGGTCAAGTTCGATATTGGGTCATCTTGGGTCAAAAACTAGGTCACATTGTCAAATCATAGAAAAACCTTGCATAGTCACTAGAGATCACAATTTTGGTCTAATCTTTATGAAACTCGGTCACAATGATCATCTCAACAAAATCTAGATCAAGTTTGATATTGGGTCATCCGGGGTAAAAAACTAGGTCACAAGGTCAAATAATAGAAAAACCTTGTGTAGTCACTAGAGGTCACAGTTTTGGCTTGATCTTTACGAAACTTGGTCACAATGATCATCTCATCAAAATCTATGTCAAGTTCGATATTGGGTTATCTGGGGTAAAAAAGTAGGTCATTAGGTCAATCATATAAAAACATTGTGTAGTCACTAGAGGTCACAATATTGGCCTAATCTGTATAAAACTTGGTCACAATGATCATCTCAACAAAATCTAGGTCAAGTTCGACAGGTGAGCGACCTAGGGCCCTTTGGGCCCTCTTGTATTTATCCTCGCCACCGGATATCCATATGGGCGAGGCCCCCCAGAAGAGGCTAGTCACTTTAGTTTTTGGGGGATAGTGCATGATACAGAAGATGCCCCAGTTCCAGAAGCATCCCTGGTTCTTTTACGTGCCGATGTAAAGCATCATACACGGGACCTCGCTTAACGTCTTGTCCAAAGACTGTTAGTAATTTTAGTTATGTTAGGTGGGAAACACTGACAAGCATTTCTGTAGTAGGGATCAGTCTTATGTCCCCAACAATGCTTCCTTATATGACCATGTGACTGTCTTAACCAATCAGAATGCTTCCTTGTGGAAGGTGTGTCAATGTTAACCAATCAGAATGCTTCCTTGTGGAAGGTGTGTCAATGTTAGCCAATCAGAATGCTTCCTTGTGGAAGGTGTGTCAATGTTAACCAATCAGAATGCTTCCTTGTGGAAGGTGTGTCAATGTTAACCAATCAGAAACTATTATTGTTGATATTACAGGAGTGTGAGAGATATTTGGACGTGTTTAACATCACAGTGATCCGACAGCAAGCTGAGGTAGAGGCTGTGAAACGTGGCGCAAAACGTGCAGAGGAGAAGAAGAACGCGGGATGGTTCGGTGGTTGGTTTGGTGGGGGTTCCAAAAAGCAGGAAAAGAAACAAAAAGGTGGAGCAGAGGAAATACGTGAGTCGTGATTTTGTATTTCGTTTGGGCATTGTCTGTGCTTTTTTGCTCCACTTATTCGTAAAATAAGGGGAGCTATTTCAGTTATCATAGCGTCTGCGTAATAATTATATTAACATTTAGGTACAGGTTTTTTAACTTCTTATTTTTTCAAAGTCCTTTGACATATTGCTTTAATACTTTGCATACTTGTTGACCTTCATAACCACAACCCATATGCAGGAGGAGGTAACTCTATCAAGCATTTTGTTGAAATTATGCCCTCTTTTAAACTTAGAAATGCAAATGTTAAAGTTTAATTACAAGTTTTTAACCTCTTATATCTTAAAAGTGCATTGTCATATTGCTTTGATATTTTGCATCCTTGTTCACCTTCAAGACCTACACAGGAGTAGGTAACTCTGTCCTGCATTTTGTCCAAATTATTTGCCTTTTTCAACATCTACACAGCAGAGAGTAATGCTGCTGCTATGAAGGGTTTTGTTTTGAATATACGAGGGGTGATCCAGAATTACGTGGACTTTTGCTCTAAAAAGTTTATTTTACATCAGATCGGTAAGAAAATTACACAAAAGCTGCTTTTGTCTATTATTGACATAAATCACGACACATATTTAAAAACAAATCTTTGCATCAACAGTTATACGCTACCATAGCAACACATGAATGCTTTCGCGGATCAACATTGAATTTTTTCAGTAAAACTTGTTGCATTATTGTTGATTGTTATTGTGTTTTTTTATTTAAAAATTCAGAAATATGGCACCATGTTGTCTAATATCTTATCGACAACTAGGTGAAATTTCAAGGTAAAATTCAGTATATTTGTCATGTTATAAATATATGAGTTACTGTTGTCATATCATAATTAACGTAAAAAATGACGTCACAAGATTTCAATTACAGTCGCATAAATTTGCAATTCTGTGTAAAGATAGGAAAAACGCAGACTGAAGACATGTTGGAGTAATCAAGTATTAGACCTTTTGTATCACGACCACTTGTTTTTAAATGTCATACACCTTTTTAAGAAGGTCTGGATGATGTGACAGACAATGAAGGTAGAGGTAAAAACCGGACGTTGACTGAATCGGTGCTTGCGTTGGTCAGAATCGACAACCGTGACATTAATGGAAAAATATGACCTTGCAGAGCTGGTAACGGTATGATTCGGTAAATTTTGACAGGGCAATTACAAATGCATAAAGTAAGAGAATAATGGATGTGGGAAAATAAAGCACAGTTGATTACCAGTGTTTAAAAGTTCATGAAATGATATAAGCTTAAAGGTGACATCGTACGTCATTTTTGAGCTGCCCCGCGATTCATAACCATACCCTCTTACAGACGCTGTATTTAAATTACTTATGATCATATCTAAATGAAATTTGGTGTACGTGTGCAATAAGTATCAATATTACGTGGTATACAGATTCGTAACTTTAAGTATAACGGTTTTTGAATTAGAGCAAAAGTCCACGTAATTCTGGATCACCCCTCGTATAATGATTATACTATCCTAGCATGGCACTGCGAATAGTGGAGCTCGCTGTTCATGGACAGCTCTTGTTTGTTATAAATGTTTAATGGATTAATCCGCAGATCGTGTTAGAATATCTTTTTTATGTAATAAGTTCTATTGTTTATTATATGAAACACTGATGATCAGATCAGTTATTTTAGAATGGATTTTAATTTTTCAGAACAACAATTTTATGAACAATTTTCGCTGGATGAAAAGAATAAATTGTACGATGCCATTGGTTACCAGGAGAATGAGGCGGATCCAACGCTTCCAAAGGAGGTACAAATCTTACTGAAGAGTCATTGGTCATACATGACTCTTTACACTTCTGTTTGTCCATCTGAAAAGTTAGTTATAAATTGATACTCAACTCACTGAGAAGAATTGCCTGTTGCTAGACACAGGTCCGTCTTACCTTAAATGTCAAGATCATACATTAGTTCCTTTGTACCTTAGATCTCAAGGTCATACATAATGTCCGTCTTACCTTAAATGTCAAGGTCATATTTCATGTCCATCTTATCTCAAGTGTCAAGGTCATATATCAGGTCTGTCTTACCTCAAATGTCAAGGTCATATATCATGTCTGTCTTACCTCAAATATCAAGGCCATTCCTTTGTATCTTAAATCTCAAGGTCATATGTCAAGTCCTTCCTTGCCTTGAAGATCAAGGTCATACTTGAGGTCCTTACCTTGAAAACCAAGGGCTTATGTCAGATCCTTACATTTAAGATCAAGGTCATACCTCAAGTCCTTGCCTTGGCATTCAAGGTCATACATAAGGTCATTACCTTGAAACACAAGGTCATACATCAGGTACCTTCAACTAGGGTTTCATGTATTTTTACAAAGGTTTGAGCTTTGATGATGACTCTTTGCAGGGGCGTAGCCAGGCTTGAATTGATGTTACGCACACAAGCCTTGACAATCCTGGTTATGGTTGGGGGTCCTCATGATTGTCGAAATTTTGGACTTTAATGACCTTTTGGCCATATTTGTATTTTAACTTTTCAAATTAATGTTACGCACGTGCGTACATCCGTATTGCTGGCTACGCCCCTGCTTTGCACCAAGATTTATCAGTATGTGTGGAATTGTTTACATGATGATTAGGTGTATGAATTGTTGCCCTTGTTTCATAATTTTTGTCTGGTTCAGGAGATTTGTTGCAGACTTGTTGTGTAGATATGTTTGGCTTTCAGACATTTGAACTTGACTGGTACACATACTATTTATTACAGTTTGTTGCGGTCCGACTGGTTACCAAGTTGAACAATGTGTCTGTGATGTTGAAGGATGATACCAAGAAGTAAGTACATGATAAACATGCATAAGGTTTGCACAAGGTCTGCGCAAGGTTCGCACATAGCTTGAAAAGTACTTGAGTTAAGTGCTGCATTGAAAACCCTTGAATCTAGGTAAACAACCTCAAATTAAAAGTATGTAAGTATGTAACAAACTTAGAAAATTAGGTTTTCTAAATTAGAGAATATGTTAATGCCAGGAACCTTTTGTTGGTTATGTATGAATGTTTATATATACTACTGGGAACCAGTGCGGGTTATACATGCATGTTTATATATACTACAGGGAACCAGTGTTGGTTATGTATGAATGTTTATATATACTACAGGGAACCAGTGTTGGTTATGTATGAATGTTTATATATACTACAGGGAACCAGTGTTGGTTATGTATGAATGTTTATATATACTACAGGGAACCAGTGCTGGTTATGTATGAATGTTTATATATACTACAGGGAACCAGTGGTGGTTATGTATGAATGTTTATATATACTACAGGGAACCAGTGTTGGTTATGTATGAATGTTTATATATACTACAGGGAACCAGTGTTGGTTATGTATGAATGTTTATATATACTACAGGGAACCAGTGTTGGTTATGTATGAATGTTTATATATACTACAGGGAACCAGTGCTGGTTATGTATGAATGTTTATATATACTACAGGGAACCAGTGCTGGTTATGTATGAATGTTTATATATACTACAGGGAACCAGTGCTGGTTATGTATGAATGTTTATATATACTACAGGGAACCAGTGTTGGTTATGTATGAATGTTTATATATACTACAGGGAACCAGTGTTGGTTATGTATGAATGTTTATATATACTACAGGGAACCAGTGTTGGTTATGTATGAATGTTTATATATACTACAGGGAACCAGTGTTGGTTATGTATGAATGTTTATATATACTACAGGGAACCAGTGCTGGTTATGTATGAATGTTTATATATACTACAGGGAACCAGTGCTGGTTATGTATGAATGTTTATATATACTACAGGGAACCAGTGCTGGTTATGTATGAATGTTTATATATACTACAGGGAACCGGTGCTGGTTATGTATGAATGTTTATATATACTACAGGGAACCGGTGTTGGTTATGTATGAATGTTTATATATACTACAGGGAACCAGTGCTGGTTATGTATGAATGTTTATATATACTACAGGGAACCAGTGCTGGTTATGTATGAATGTTTATATATACTACAGGGAACCAGTGCTGGTTATGTATGAATGTTTATATATACTGCAGGGAACCAGTGCTGGTTATGTATGAATGTTTATATATACTACAGGGAACCAGTGCTGGTTATGTATGAATGTTTATATATACTGCAGGGAACCACAGATATTGAAGTTACAGTTGAAGAGTGTGTTTGCCTCGGTGGGCCAGAGACCAGCGGCCAGTGCTGTGAAGTAAGTCATGGTTATCATGTGCTAGACTATCTTACTATAATACTGTGTATGTCTAAAAGGTCAAGCTCTCAGTGAAGGCCATGTCACGGTTGCGCCTCCAAGGTCTAATTCAAATAAAATACTTTGCATATGCCTCCAATGTTGAGGTCACAGAAAAAGCCCTGTCTGTACCTCCGATGTCAAGGTCGCAGAAAAAGCCCTATCTATGCATCCAAGGTCACAAAAAGTGCCCTGTCTGTACCTCCAAGGTCAAGGTCACAGAAAGAGTCCTTGCCTGTTCATCTAAGGTGAACTTGGAACAAATAAACTCGTTTTGACCGTTTTGAATAAAATGGTATTTATTTGTAATTGTTGTAGACAATGCAGTTGCATGCCAGTAAATCTTCATAATGGAAGAGCATAAGATGAAGTTATAGAAATTTGGTTTTTATTACAGGGTGGATTTAAAGTTGGACAAGATGTCTCTACTTGGAACTCAACAAGGAGAGTTCATACCTAGAATGATGACCTCTATCACACAGACTGATCCCAGTCAACAGGTAATGTACATGTTGTAAAACCGCCCCCCTGACGCCGCCCCCAGACACCGCCCCCTGACCCCGCTCCCTGAACCCCGCCCCCTGACATCTATCACGCAGACTGATCCCAGTCAACAGGTAATGTACATGTTATACCGGCCTGACCCGGCCCCCTGACATCTATCCCGCAGACTGATACCAGTCAACAGGTAATGTACATGTTATACCACTGACCCCGCCCCCTGACCCCCGCCCCCTGACATCTATCCCGCAGACTGATACCAGTCGACAGGTAATGTACATGTTATACCCGGCCCCCTGACCCGGCCCCCTGACCCCCGCCCCTGACATCTATCCCGCAGACTGATACCAGTCAACAGGTAATGTACATGTTATACCCGGCCCCCTGACCCCACCCACGCCCCCTGCCCCCTGACATCTATCACACAGACTGATACCAGTCAACAGGTAATGTACATGTTATACCCCGCCCCCTGACCCCGCCCCCTGACATCTATCCCGCAGACTGATACCAGTCAACAGGTAATGTACATGTTATACCACTGACCCCGCCCCCTGACCCCTGCCCCCTGACATCTGTCACGCAGACTGATCCCAGTCAACTGGTAATGTACATGTTATACCCCGCCCCCTGACCCACGCCTCCTGACCCCGCCCCCTGACATCTGTCACGCAGATTGATCCCAGTCAACAGGTAATGTACATGTTATACATATTGGGCTCTTGAAACCTACATTTTATGGGCTTACTATACACACTAGAGTCGAAGGATGTTGGCCTGTTTGGGGCTACAGATGTTGGCCTGTTTGGGGCTACAGATGTTGGCCTGTTTTGGGCTACAGATGTTGCTTGTTATCTCTTGAGGTGTATTAAAATGTACATATTTTTCAGGTTTTATCGTTACTGGATGTTTTATTTGAAACTAATCCATTGGATGGTTTATGTGACTCCAGAGTGAGAGTCAACACACGTCCGGTACAGATCATCTATGATGCTGTGAGTATTATATCAATGTGTTCCAATCATACTGTGCTCATACCACCTTAACTATCAGTATTAGGTAGCTCAATCCTCCTAACTACCAGTATTAGGTAGCTCATACCACCTTAACTTTCAGTATTAGGTAGCTTATACCTCCTTAACTATCTGTATCAAGTAACTCGTTCCTCCTTAACTATCAGTATCAAGTAGCTAATACCTCCTTAACTATCAGTATTATGTAGCTCATACCTCCTTAACGATCAGTATTAGGTAACTCATACCTCCTTAACTATCAGTATAAGGTTGCTCATACCTCCTTAACTATCAGTATTAGGTAGCTCATACCTCCTTAACTATCAGTATAAGGTAGCTCATATCTGCACTCACCATTACCAAACCATTGAGTGGCATTGTCTATTGCATCTCTTAGGTCCATCTTAAGGATGTTTGTTATCACATACAAGGTACTAATGACTATCAAAGACTTTAAAACCATTCTTAATTAATATACAAATTTATATACATGTGTATCAGCTTATAATTCAGCAATTTTTGCCATACATTTGACTTACAGTTGACTGTGAACCAGATGGCGGAGTTCTTCAAACCACCCAAAGATATTCAACTAAAACAGTGAGTAAAGTTTTAACTGTCTCATGACTCATTTTACTTTTCATTTAAGCTCCATTAATCCTTAAACAGCTAATTTTAAAAAGCAATAACTTGGTAGCCTATCTGCAGAATGATGTATTTAAAGCACTTTAGATGTGACACAAAGGTGGAAAACACCATAAGATGGAAGAAAACAAAATACAATATCCAGTTAGTTTGTTGACAAAATAACGAATTGTAAACAATAAATGCACAATTTTTAGTCTAAGGGAAACAACTCTTGCAAAATTAGTATTTTGTCATCCATACATTTTACTTTAAGTGTCACTTTTTCGACAGATATAGTTAACATTCTGTTGTGAATTATTGGTCATTTGTGAAATACATCCTAATTCATTGTATGTACTGGATGATCAGCAAAACGTTTTGGGAGAGATATTGGGGCTTAAAATCAAATATTTATTACAAGAGCCATGACTGAATGAGTTTATTTTCAAGTCTGTGGCATTAATGAGGTTTAGATTCTTTATATAAATGACGCCTTTAATAAAGTAATTCACCACAAGTTAATGACGTCATTTATTATATACCTAGCATTGTATTGTCACGAATACAGACCAAATTGCGCATACATGTCTGGTTTTCCGAATCCGTATCATGCATGTCTGACGTGTTATTTGCCGAACATATGCGAACGCCAATGACGTCACGACGTCAACAATTGCCTTTTTACGAATGGGCGTCGCGTTATATGCCGAAAAATATGCCGACGTTCATGACGTCAATGTATACACATCAAACGCATTTTCGCGCGTAAAAGCGCTTTTTTCACTTTTGAAGGTATATAATAAAAGGAATATTACTGCAGTGGTGTTGATCCGTTAAGACGTATTACCTCTTGTTGCTTGCGCCATACCGCATCTCACTCGACCTAGCGGTCTCGTGAGATACGGCATTACACAAGCAACTCGAGGTAATACGGCCCAACGGATCAACACACTCGGTGATATTCCGTATTTATTAGTTAAAGGGAATATGTATTACTGATACTAACCCAGATACAAGAAAACGTTATGTAACTCTACTGGTTGATGTTATACCCTAAAATCATTAATATTCGTCAGGGATTTAATTATACCCCCGCACAACGAGTTGTACGGGGGGTATACTGGATTCAGCTTGTCCGTTCGTCTCCCTGTCTGTCCATAGACGCATTCTTGTGGACGCAACTTCTCCTACAGTTTTGGCAGGATTTCGCTTAAACTTTCACAGATGAACAACCTCAACATATAGATGTGCATGAAGAAAGGAATTTGCGCTGCAATGAATTTTGGCAGAATTATGGCCCTTTGCCGGTGGTGGTATATTTGTTTGCTGAATGGCGACAGCTCTAGTTTAATTTAAAAAATCCAGTGGATTTCGTTGATGACCTAAACCAGGAAATTTAATTCCCAATGAATAATATTACCAATAAATATGTCACATTAACAGTAGGTGACATACTTGCTTTCAAGTTCAGGCAGGTATAAGCTGGGTTTCTGGGACGTTTACTTGCATATTATCAACATGTAATAAAACAATTATTGTATTTGTCTGATTTTTCGAATAATTTCTGATAATTTGTGAATTTTGAAATTGATATTTTTCATGAAATTCGAAATCTTTAAAATTATGTCCTCACAAACTGGTCTTTTTTCATAAAAATCACGAAATTTTGTCTCATTGAAATTCAATTATTTTACATTATGTACAGTACAACCTCTTGAGAGTGGTCCTCTGTAGAACAACACCCTCTCTATAGCAACACCATCAAAATTTCCTTAAGCTGATATTTAGTTTCAATTAAACCTCTGTAGAGCAGCAACCTCTGTACAAAGGCTAATATTCGCCACTCTCAAAAGGGTCTTGCTATACAGAGGTTGTATTGTATGTTTTTATACTCACAGGTTATCACAGGCAGCGATGGCAAAGTATGAGGACATTAAGGAACAGTCAGCGTCGGGACTTCAACACGCTATAGATCAGAAGAAATATATGGAGATAGCCGTTGATCTCAAACCCTCGTATGTTATTGTACCGCATGGTGGCATATGGAGAAAACAGAAGTAAGTTCTCAGTTGATCTATATAGGGCGGTGAGCAATATAGGGCCAATGTGACCCACATGGAATGACCATATTTTTTTAATCTTTCAAGGATGTAGGGCCACTGTTGCCCACTTGGAATGACCATATTTTTTTTAATCTTTCAGAAATGTAGGGGCCACTGTGGCCCTCATGGAATGACCATATTTTTTTAATCTTTCAGGGATGTAGGGGCCACTGTGGCCCTCATGGAATGACCATATTTTTTTAATCTTTCAGTGATGTAAGGGCCACTGGCCCACATGGAATGACCATATTTTTTAAAAATCTTTCAGGAATGTAGGGCCACTGTGGCCCTCATGGAATGACCATCTCTTTTGTATGTTTCAGGGATGTTGCCAAGTTGTTTCTAGATCTAGGGTTATTATGCTCCCCATCTTTGATGAGGGGTATATTGCTTTGCACATGTTGGTTGGTCTGTCTGTTTGTCTGTCGGTATACCATACTGGTTTCCGTTCAATAACTCAAGAATGCTTTGCCCTAGGATCTTCAAACTTTACATGCAGGTTGGTCACCAACAGTAGATTCCCCTATTGATTTTTGATATCAGTAGGTCAAAGGTCAAGGTCACTGTGACCTTTACCATTTCTGACGATTGGGCTGCAATGGTGGCATATATGTTTAACAAACATCTCTTGTCTGTTTCAGGGATGTTGCCAAGTTGATCCTAGATCTAGGTTATATATTTCAGGGATGTTGCCAAGTTGATTCTAGATCTATGTTTAATGTTTCAGGGATGTTGCCAAGTTGATCCTAGATCTAGGTTATATATTTCAGGGATGTTGCCAAGTTGATCCTAGATCTATGTTTAATGTTTCAGGGATGTTGCCAAGGTGATTCTAGATCTAGGTTATATGTTTCAGGGATGTTGCCAAGTTGATCCTAGATCTATGTTATATGTTTCAGGGATGTTGCCAAGTTGATTCTAGATCTATGTTTAATGTTTCAGGGATGTTGCCAAGTTGATCCTAGATCTATGTTTAATGTTTCAGGGATGTTGCCAAGTTGATCCTAGATCTATGTTTAATGTTTCAGGGATGTTGCCAAGTTGATCCTAGATCTATGTTTAATGTTTCAGGGATGTTGCCAAGTTGATCCTAGATCTAGGTAACCTTAAGATAGGAACAGAGAGAAGTCAGTCTGATGTAAGTGATCTCCCGGCTAAAGGACAACAGCGTACACTGGAAGATGTCATGTCGAAAGCTTACGACAAATTTAACATCAAATTAGATCGTGTTCAACTGCTTATGGCTCACTCAGGTTAGTTAAATCTAATTATTATGTCCCCTAATCTTTGATGAAGAGGTATATTGCTTTGCTTTTGTTCATCTGTTGGTAGACCAAATGGTTTTCACTCAATAACTCAAGAACAATTGACCCTAGGAGCCTCAAACTTTACATGGAAGTTGATCATCAAGAGTTGATTACCCCTAGTTATTTTGAGGTCAGTAGGTCAAGGTCACTGTGACCTTTACTATTTCTGACTATTGGGCTGCCATGGTGTCAAATGTTCTTCATTTTTAAATTTGACCAGGAGGAGGGACTTAGAATCATTTAATTTTGTTTTTAGCTCACCTGCCACAAAGTGGCAAGGTGAGCTTTTGTGATTGTTTTTTGTCCGTCGTCCGTCCGTCTGTTAGCTTTTTCACCGTTAACACTCTAGCACTCTCAATTTTGCTTTGATCTTCATCAAACTTGGTCAGTAGTTGTATCTCAATGAAATATAGGTCAAGTTCGCATATGGGTCATCTGGGGTCAAAAACTAGGTCAAAAGGTCAAATAATAGGAAAACCTTGTTTACACTCTGGATGTCACATTTTTGCTTTAATCTTTATGAAGTTAAGTCAAAATGTTTATCTTGATGACCTTAAGGTCAAGTTCGAAGTTGGGTCATGTTGGGTCAAAAACTAGGTCAAAAGGTCAAATAATAGCAAAACATTGTTAACACTCTTGGAGGTAACATTTTTGCTTTGATTTTCACCAAACTTGGTCAGTAGTTGTATCGCAATGAAATCTAGGTCAAGTTAGAAGTTGGGTCATGTGGGGTCAACAACTAGGTCAAAAGGTCAAATAATAGAAAAACCTTATTAACACTGGGGGCCATATTTTTGCTTTAATCTTGATCAACTTTGGTCAAAATGTCTATCTTGATGACCATAAGGTCAAGTTTGAAGTTGGGTCATGTGGGTAAAAAACTAGGTCAATATGTCAAATAATAGCAAAACCTTTTTAACACTCTGGAGGCCTCAGTCTTCAGGTCAAGTTCAAAGGCCATGTTTAGCAGGTGAGCGCCCCAGGATCTATGATCCTCTTGTCTTCATATACGAGGGGTGATCAACAATTACGCGGAAAAGTGCTGTAATGACTTTTTTTTTTGTCATTTAAAGTTTTTTATACTTTCTAAACATGAAGATAAATTTATTTCAAATTGATTCGCCGTTTACCAATTTAGAACAAACGCAGTTTCCTATGGCAACATCACTTGACGCCATGCGGCTCAAATTTTCATATTTTACAACGTTGCATGTAGCAAGCGATGACCTGTCATTCGTGACCGATTTTCTTTGATATTGGTCACATAACAAAAATTCCAGAGCATTTTTCCCGCATATTTGTTGATCACCCCTCGTAGTTGGGATGATCTACTGTTTTCTTGTCATGATGCGACAAAGTTTGTCTGTCCTTGTTCTCCTTAACCTGTGATTTCAATGAAACTTCACATAAATACTTGGTACCAAGCCTTGTTGTGCTTATTGTCAGGATTTTAGGGCAAAGGAATAATGCTAGAGTTTTGGCCCTTTGCAGATGACATACATGTTTGTGTCAAAAACCCTTAATTTCAAGATGATTCTTATGTTAAACAAGTTTTTGTATATTTATATTTTATGACTCACCTATGTATATATTTATATTTTATAGGAGAAGATTGGCAGAGTGCCAGAGCTCTAACAGACTCACCTATGCATATATTATGCCCGATCTCTATCGGTATCCTGCTTCAGAAATGTATGTTTGATAAAGATCCCAGGATGGCAAAGTAAGTTCCTATCTAAAATACTCTAACATCATATGGAAATCTGCAATAGAAAGATTGAACTTTTCTGCAGAAATCAAAAGTTTTTTGGTGAAAATATTCACAGTATGGACAAAGTTATGGTCATTTGAAGTTCCAGTAGCTGAAACTTAGCAATAGAACAGTTTTGAAACTGAGTTTGTTATGGGGTAGAAATGTGTGCTAATGGCGCCCAGAACAGGCTTGCATCTTATTTTCAGGATTGGGCATTATGCCTCAGTAAGACCCCAGATTCTGGTTGGTTTGATTGTTAAACTCGACCCCAATCTAGCACATACGGAGGAAATAGACTGAGTACCTTGCATTAGAAAAGTGGATGGGGTATGCAATCCATTTGACTCCTACATTTGTATCTATGACTGAAATGGATTACTGTAATTTACATACCCCACCCACTTCATAGGTCAAGGTCATTTTCACATATCATTGAATTACAACTTATGATTGAAGAAGTATGAAGGTCAAAGTTCAAACCTTTGTTGGCATATAAATGGGAAACTTGTTTTTATTTGGAAAAACTCTGTTTTTGATTTTTTGCCAAAGGTTTAATTTGAAAATTTGTTAAAAATGAAGATCAAATGTCAGAATGGATCTCTATTTTTATTATATACCTAGCAATGTATTGTCACGAATACAGGCCAAATCGCGAAGTGGAATACAATGCGACAGATTGCATTTTCCGTATCATACATGTCTGGTTTTCCAAATCCGTATCATGCATGTCTGACGTGTTATATGCCGAACATATACCAACGTCAATG
Source organism: Spisula solida (assembly GCA_947247005.1). Lineage (NCBI taxonomy): Eukaryota > Metazoa > Mollusca > Bivalvia > Venerida > Mactridae > Spisula > Spisula solida. The sequence continues at coordinate 845,504 of OX365962.1, read as the reverse complement.
ACGTCACGACGTAAACAATTGCCTTTTTTGAATGGGCGTCGTGTTATATGCTGACGTTCATGACGTAAATGTATACACATCAAACGCATTTTCGCGCGTAAAAGCGCTGTTTTCACTTTTGAAGGTATATAATAAAAGGAATATTACTGCAGTGGTGTTGATCCGTTAAGCCGTATTACCTCTCGTTGCTTGCGCCATACCGCATCTCACTCGACCTAGCGGTCTCGTGAGATACGGCATTACGCAAGCAACTCGAGGTAATACGGCCCAACGGATCAACACACTGCAGTGATATTCCGTATTTATCAAAGCTTGAGAGAAAAATTGAGATTTTTCATTTTGGTTGTTAAAGATATTTTAGATGTTTTTAGCTCACCTGTCACAAAGTGACAGAGTGAGCTTTTGTGATCACTCTTCGTCCGTCGTCCGTCCGTCGTCCGTCCGTCTGTCCGTCCGTCAACAATTGGCTTGTGTAGACACTAGAGGTCACAATTTTAGCCTAATCTTTATGAAACTTGGTCACAATGATCATCTCAACAAAATCTAGGTCAAGTTCGATATTGGGTCATCTGGGGTCAAAAACTAGGTCACTAGGTCAAATTATAGAAAAACCTTGTGTAGTCACTAGAGGTGACAATTTTGACTTAATATTTATAAAACTTAGTCACAATGATCATCCTAACAAAATCTAGGTCAAGTTCGATATTGGGTCATCCGGGGTCAAAAACTAGGTCACAAGGTCAAATCATAGAAAAACCTTGTGTAGTCACTAGAGGTCAAATTTTTTACTTAATCTTCATGAAACTTGGTCACAATGATCATCTAAACAAAATCTAGGTCAAGTTCGATATTGGGTCATCCGGGGTCAAAAACTAGGTCACAAGGTCAAATCATAGAAAAACCTTGTGTAGTCACTAGAGGTCACATTTTTGGTCTAATCTTTACAAAATTCGGTCACAATGATCATCTCAATAAAATCTAGGTCAAGTTCGATAATTGGTCATCAGGGGTCAAAAACTAGGTCACAAGGTCAAATCATAGAAAAACCTTGTGTAGTCACTAGAGGTCACAGTTTTAGCATAATCTTTACGAAACTTGGTCACAATGATCAACACAACAAAATGTAGGTCAAGTTCGATATTGGGTCATCCGGGGTCAAAAACTAGGTCACAAGGTCAAATCATAGAAAAACCTTGTGTAGTCACTAGAGGTCAAATTTTTTACTTAATCTTCATGAAACTTGGTCACAATGATCATCTCAACAAAATCTAGGTCAAGTTCGATATAGGGTCATCTGGGGTCAAAAACTAGGTCACAAGGTCAAATCATAGAAAAACCTTGTGTAGTCACTAGAGGTCACATTTTTGGTCTAATCTTTACAAAATTCGGTCACAATGATCATCTCAATAAAATCTAGGTCGAATTCAATAATTGGTCATCAGGGGTCAAAAACTAGGTCACAAGGTCAAATCATAGAAAAAACTTGTGTAGTCACTAGAGGTCACAGTTTTAGCATAATCTTTACGAAACTTGGTCACAATGATCAACACAACAAAATGTAGGTCAAGTTCGATATTGGGTCATCTGGGGTAAAAAACTAGGTCACAAGGTCAAATAATAGAAAAACCTTGTGTAGTCACTAGAGGTCACAGTTTTGGCTTGATCTTTACAAACTTGGTCACAATGATCATCTCAACAAAATCTAGGTCAAGTTCGATATTGGGTCATCTGGGGTAAAAAAGTAGGTCATTAGGTCAATCATATAAAAACCTTGTGTAGTCACTAGAGGTCACATATTGGCCTAATCTGTATAAAACTTGGTCACAATGATCATCTTAACAAATTGTAGGTCAAGTTCGACAGGTGAGCGACCTAGGGCCCTTTGGGCCCTCTTGTTAGAATTATTGACAATGTTTCTATTTTTAGAATGATATTTGTTTCTATTTTTAGAATGAAATTTGTTTCTATATTTAGAATGAAATTTGTTTCTATTTTAAGAATAAAAATATGTTTCTATTTTTAGAATTTCTATTTTTAGAATGAAATTTGTTTCTATTTTTAGAATGAAAGTTAGGGGAGAGCTACCATTGTTAAGTTTGAACATATCTGACCATCGTCTACAGGAGATACTATCACTAGTACAGAGTATACCACTTCCTGAATCCAGTCCAGAAGAATCCGGAGATGTTTTTGCCGAGGTAAAATTAAGAAATTTACTATGAAAAACCGTAGTATACAGGCTGTTATACAATGGTTTGGAGTTCTGATGCATAGGAATAAACCACAAATGCCGTTGTTAATAACAAAGCGTCAGAATGACAAACCATTGAATATTTTCCATTTCTAACAGTCATGAATTAAGCACTTGATTATATATTAAGCCAGTGTTTGTTATTTTACTTGTTAACCTGGATTATGTCATCCAAAGCGACGTGATGTCACTTTCGTCGGTATATCATTCCATTATACAACCCTATGTTTGTTCTTTGTCTATACAGGCAAAATTTTTAGTCATGTTAGAATATTAATTAAACTCAAATATCACATATGTTCAACTCCAATACAAAAGAAAATGTCTGATTGGTAGTTTTTATCTCTGGCAGGGGTATGAACTGGGGTGGTTGACCCAGAGTCGAGCTTTCTACTTTGCTGAGAGGGAAAAAAAAATTGTATCGAAACCCTTCTAGTATTTATATAAATTAGTCTCATTTTCTACTGCAGAAATAAAATATAATATATAAACAGTTCAGTATAAAGTTATTATTATGTTTATTTCAGGGTCCAAGCACCTTACCAAATAATAATGTTTATTTCAGGGTCCAAGCACCTTACCAAATAATTCTGTTTATTTCAGAGTCCATTGAAGCACCCATTACCAAATAATTGTGTTTATTTTAGGGTCCTAGCACCTTACAAATAATTGTGTTTATTTCAGGGTATTTCAAAACGAATATATAAAGAATTATTATTAAGTATTAAATATTTCTATTTATTTCAGGGTCCTAGCACCTTACCCATGGTAGATGTCAATGAGAACAGGATAGCTGAGCGGGTCGCTATCGGAGACGAGGAGACTAAGCCTGCACCTGTCAGATCCGACTCCCAGGATGTTGTTAACCTTACCGACATGGAACTCGAGTTTGTTTTACACGAGGTAAATCTATAGTCGTTATATTAAAATCTTCAGGTGGTAGAATTAAAGACAATTTGTTTGTATGTTTTTCTGTGGTCTAGGATGTGGTTATATCTGACTCCCCGGCCTCAGAACTTGACATTTCTGAAATATTTATAATACTTCCTGCTTTATCTGACCGTGTGGTCTGCAAAGTATCTGGGTAAAGGTGCCAGGAAGCTGTGTATTGGTGCTTAGATACACCGGGCAAATTAAAAAGCCAGGCTGTCTACAGTAGAACTTCGATGCCTCGAACAGTACTTGCCTCGAACACCCTAGATGCCTCGGACGAGTTCTTTGGTCCCGGCAAAATTCCTTCTTTATTCATATGGTGAACAGTAGATGACTCTAACAGTATCTAGGTCGAACACTCGAACTGATTGGACGGTCCCTTGCTATGATTTACCCGTAAATGGGTCGAACAATACAAGTTTTCACACCTTTCATTGACTGTTGAAATCCATTGTTCGACCGCGGGTAGTCGGCGACAAGTTGTGATAATTACTATACCAAACAATTGTTCATGTTCGAATGCATTGTATTACACGTTTTTAAACATTTATACATCCATTTAATAGTTAATGAAGGCCGTCCAGGAAATTGTAACTTATTAATTTTTAATAAATCGGAATAAAATGATAATTTTTCAAAGTTTGTCAGAAGAATCTGTTACATTTCCGAACTGGACCAGGACATGATGATATTCTGTGGCTCGCGGCTTTATACTTGTATATAAATATGCTATTTAATGATAAACCTTTCACGTGAGAACACTCGAAGAGCTTATAGGAGATAAGTCTGATTGTATGTCAATTTGGTCAAACTATATTGTTTCATTACTGTAATGAATAAAAATACAAAAAATCATAGACCTACTTGTATATTAGTCATACACATAAATTATGCAATATACACCCATGATTTGTAACGACATCAGTTCGAACTGAAACCCATGCATATTCTTGGATACCATAGATGCCTCGAACACCCTAGATGCCTCGAACTATCTTCCCGGTTCAAAGGTAGTTCGAGGCATCGAAGTTCTACTGTATTTGAAATAAGAGCTAGGCTTGTTAGGTTTTCAATTTTCTCAGACGCGCAGACTGATTCAATCTGGGTTTCACCCTACTCTACTTTCACTTTAGTGTCTAGGCCAAAATCTCAAAATGTTCAAGATAAAACAGTTTCACTACATCACATTAATGTATACAATGCCTGTACATGTAATATCAATCAGATAATTTCAGTTCCACTTTGTCAAAGCATTCCAACATTTACACACAAGTTTCTGTAAGGACTAAGTAGTGGATCTGATTTTGGTCTGGGTACTGTAGGCATTTTACCTGTTGTGTAGGTCTGCTGTAGTGTTCCTATGTCTATCCTGTTTGATTTCAGATCAGTATAAACATAGCACAACGATCAAAGAACCAGGATGTACCGTTGCTAAGGTTACTTGTGAATGACCTTGGTACCAAGGTCAAGATGAGGACATTTGATCTATCAGCCGATGCCCACCTTGGTGGAATATATGTGCAATATTTGAAAGTGAATGGTAAGTCATTGACTTTTCTTCATGCTGTACAATATACGTCTAGTATCTCTGATATAGATTCATAAGGGCTATTTATGACATTAGAACACAGGAAAGTTCCCCCCTTTCATTAAGTTTTGACATATAAGCCTTTTTTCAAATCATGAAATGTATTGAAAAATATGTTTTTTTACGTTCGATCATGCTGACGTAAAATATGTATTTTTGGGTCATATGCCGAAACATTATTCAAAGAGTGTAACTTTAATATACTAGTAGTTTATCTTTTCATGCCCCTATGATGGATGGGTGGGGTTCCCCTTGGGAAATGTCTGAATGCAAATACAATGCTCTACTCCAGCTCGTGGAGTGGTTTCCGTTTAATGTGCTATATTATTAATTGTCTGTTTGTCTATATTCATAACTAAATGGACAATAATATTTTGCTAAAAAGGCCCTAATTTAATCCTAATTTTTAGCTAAATAGTGCTTAAAAGCCTGACTGTACGCAATGGGCTAATACTACATAGCCAACTGTAATGTCAACATTCTTGCTGTTTGATGATACATAAACAGGACATGGCTGTATCTAATGTCTCTCTCTCCCTTCTGGGTCTTTCTCTCAATCTGTCTCTCTGGTCAGAGCATGCTGTATCTGCACTGGTAGAGAGTGCATCTGCGCCCTTGTGGCTGCAACACTATATGTAAAGCGCCTTCAAACGTATGTTTCGCTTGAACAGGGCGCTACATAAAGCTGGTATATCAAAAAAAAACTTTGAATGTTTTGTAAATATTTTGTTACAGCAGTTGGACAAACAAGTGCCAAGTTTGTGAAAGGTTAGGATTGCATTTTGTCAGGGTGTGGGTTCATGTTGTCATGCATTGTTCAATTATGCTAACTATATATTGTCTAGCGCATGTATTGTTCAATTATGCTAACTATATATTGTCTAGCGCATGCATTGTTCAATTATGCTTACTTCATGTTGTCTAGCGCATGCATTGTTCAATTATGCTTACTTTATGTTGTCTAGCGCATGTATTGTTCAATTATGCTAACTTTATATTGTCTAACTCATGCATTGTTCAATTATGCTAACTATATATTGTCTAGCGCATGCATTGTTCAATTATGCTAACTATATATTGTCTAGCGCATGCATTGTTCAATTATGCTTACTTCATGTTGTCTAGCGCATGCATTGTTCAATTATGCTTACTTCATGTTGTCTAGCTGGCACATGCATTGTTCAATTATGCTTACTTCATGTTGTCTAGCGCATGCATTGTTCAATTATGCTTACTTCATGTTGTCTAGCGCATGCATTGTTCAATTATGCTAACTTTATATTGTCTAGCGCATGCATTGTTCAATTATGCTTACTTCATGTTGTCTAGCGCATGCATTGTTCAATTATGCTTACTTTATGTTGTCTAACTCATGCATTGTTCAATTATGCAAACTTCAGTGTAGTTATCATTTATAATTACCTCCCTTTATGGCTAATTATGCACAAAAAATTTGAAGTCCACAGTGTGTCATTGATTGCGGAGTGAGTATATAGGCTTGCTTGAAATATCCATTTTTGGGGATGTGGATGGTTCATTCTATGTCTGACTCTTGCGTGGATGGCTAGGCGCTGCCGTCGTGTCTGTATGGCTTTGGATTGTCTGTGCGCTACTGTATTTATATTGTTTAGCGCATGCATTGTTCAATTATGCTAACTTTATATTGTCTACTTAGCACATGCATTGTTAAAATACACTAACTTTATATTGTCTAGCACATGCATTGTTCGATTATGCTAACTTTATATTGACTAGCTAGCACATGCATTGTTCAATGATGCTAACTTTATATTGTCTAGCTAGCACATGCATTGTTCAACTATGCTAACTTTCTTTCAGATGTATATATTTATTTATGTTGCTTTATCTTATACGTTTTGTTACTTTACATATCACTAGCTTAGAAGTATAAGGTTGTAATAGTCTGGCAGCTCATTCAAGGGACTGTGCAATGTCTTCTACACAAATGTTTTTGCATTTTCTTGTTGTCTGAACAGACATGCACTGGTGCATGGTGCATGCTCCTATCACACTTTTATCACATGTCTGTTGACACTTCTTTCAAATCTTGTCGAGATGGGGAAGTGTGCACAATTTTCTTTTTATGCCCCCGTAACGATAGATCGGGAGGCATATAGTGATTCACCTGTTCGTCTGTCCTGTTAACCCAAATTGACCGTTTCTTCTAGCATTAATATGGCTTGCCACAAAGCTTTCATACTTGCATGGATGTTGTATATGAACACTCTCCTCACGTCTGTATCACCTAACCCCTTTTTGACCTTCACCTTGACCTAATTATGGACAATTTATTGAATGCAGTCTTGTTCTTTTCATCAGAATTATATAGTTTGGGTAACTGTGTAAAGTGTGTAAAGGGCTGGGTAACTCACAGATACTTGGGGTCTGGCCCCCGCCGCCACCAACCACCCACACCAAGCTATGCACACGTGTTATTTAAGCTAGAGAGGTATTGACATCTATTTTCTATCTGTCCCAAATATGTTTAATAATGTTTATGTGATTAATGTATGGGTCTGGGTATACAATGTTGATGATATAGAGGATATTACATGAGTGTCTTTCCATATTGAATTTATTAAATGAGTTGAATAAAATAATAAAATGCGAGGCCCTGCCGAGCATTTTATCGATTTTTTTCAACGAGTTTTATAAATTCAATGTGGAAAGTCACTAATGTAATGTTCTTTTTATCACATGTTAGCATTTTCCGACCGAAACATAAAATAGCTACTTATTTTTCACTATAATAACGCGCAACTTTGACGACGTCGTCTATCCTTTGAATGACGTCGCGTGATAGCTTTATTACACTAGTTTATTATCAAAATTAAATAATGGCTTTATTACGCTACCGGGACGTCAAACATGTGATAAAAAAATATATCTAGGTGTGTACGTAGCTGGGGTGTCCCGTGGGGATGGGCTCTGTCCAGACCCTAAATATCTGTGTTGTAACTGTATAAACTGTGATATATAGGGCTGATGTATCTCCTTATCATTAACATAATGCTAGGCATGTACTGCCAATGTTGAATGCTTGCATTTGTACTATGTAATATAATGGTCTCATACCTTTACCTGAAGTAGAAAATCTGAATATTTATCTATAGTGTTTGCAATATCCATGGTTGGCAGTGATTTTTTTCGCTTCTTTGGGAAAGGGTCCGGGTCCGTTTAGATTGGGAATTTTAGTGTCGTGGCAACTTGAAATTGGGAATTTTCATGAAGTAGAAAAAACAAATAAAACAGAAAAAGAGATTACATGTGACTGTTAACTGGTTTCTGTAAATTTTTATGCTTAACCTCTTGTCAGAAATGTTCATAACTTTGTCATTTTATGTTCGATTTTGAATTTTTATGCCCCCCTATCGATAGATGGGGAGGCATATAGTGATTCACCTGTCCGTCCGTTCGTCCGTCCGTCCTGGTTAACCCAAATTGACCGTTTCTTCTAGCATTAATATGGCTTGCTACAAAGCTTTCATACTTGCATGGATGTTGTGTATCAACACTCTCCACACACCAGTATCACCAAACCCCATTTTGACCTTCACCTTGACCTAATTTTGGACTTAGACTTATTTATGGACAAGGCTTCCACAGGGGGCATAAGCGCTTATTGAACGCAGTCTTGTTTTTTAGCTCACCTGTCACAAAGTGACAGAGTGAGCTTTTGTGATCACACTTCGTCCGTCGTCCGTCCGTCCGTCCGTCTGTCCGTCCGTCCGTCCGTCCGTCCGTCAACAATTGGGTTGTGTCCTCTCTAGAGGTCACAATTTTGGCCTAATCTTTATGAAACTTGGTCACAATGATCATCTCAACAAAATCTAGGTCAAGTTCGATATTGGGTCATCTGAGGTCAAAAACTAGCTCACTAGGTCAAATTATAGAAAAACCTTGTTTTAAACCTTTCAACATGTAGTCTTCATGGTCACTTAACTCTCTGCTGTAACTCTCTACACTCTATACACACAAGTAAACTTTCATCAACCAATGAAAATGTGTATCAGGGTTCACAGCAGTTTTGTAAAGGTCAAATATCAAAATATTCCTAGAGGGTGTGAATTGTAATGGTCAAGTGGAAATCAAAGCGCTGTAGGGAGCATAGACATTTTCCTGAGGGTCGTGGGTTCAAACCCCACTGGAACCATAATTTTTATTTTTTTATTTTTTATTTTTTTTGAGTGTTTAGGTATTGTTTTGTCTTTATAGCATGTATTTGTACATTTTCCTGATGGTCGTGGGTTCAACCCCCACTGGAACCATAATTTTTATTTTTTTATTTTTATTTTTTTTGAGTGTTTAGGTATTGTTTTGTCTGTAAAGCATTTATTTGTACATTTTCCTGATGGTCTTGGGTTCAATCCCCACTGGAACCATATTTTTATTTTTTATTTTTATTTTATTTTTTTTTTGAGTGTTTAGGTATTGTTTTGTCTGTAAAGCATTTATTTGTACATTTTCCTGATGTTCGTGGGTTCAACCCCCACTCCAGTAACCATAATTTTTATTTTTTTAAATGTTTAGGTATACTGTTTTGTCTTTATAACATGTATTTGTACATTTTCCTGATGGTCGTGGGTTCAACCCCCACTGGAACCATAATTTTTATTTTTTTATTTTTTATTTTTTTTGAGTGTTTAGGTATTGTTTTGTCTTTATAGCATGTATTTGTACTTCTTGATGGTCGTGGGTTCAACCCCCACTGGAACCATAATTTTTATTTTTTTATTTTTATTTTTTTAAGTGTTTAGGTATTGTTTTGTCTTTTTAGCATGTATTTGTACATTTTCCTGATGGTCGTGGGTTCAACCCCCACTGGAACCATAATTTTTATTTTTTAATTTTTATTTTTTTAAGTGTTTAGGTATTGTTTTGTCTTTATAGCATGTATTTGTACAGTTATATGGAGGAAAAATATTTCAAAATATTTTGTTTAAAATAGGTCAAATCATAGAAAAACCTTGTGTAGTCAGTCACCAGAGGTTACAATTTCAACTTAATCTTTATGAAACTTTGTCTAAATGATCCTGTCAACAAAATCTAGGCCAAGTTCGATTTTGGGTCATCTGGCGTCAAAAACAAGGTCACAATGTCAATTGACATTTTCCTGAGGGTCATGGGTTCAAACCCCACTGGAACCATAATTTTTTTTTTAAGTGTTTAGGTATTGTTCTGTCTTTATAGCATGTTTTTGTACAGTTATATGGAGGAAATATTTTGTTTAAATTATAGGTCAGATCATAGAAAAACCCTGTGTAGTCGCCAGAGGTTACAATTTCGACTTAATCTTTATGAAATTTGGTCCTAATAATCATCTCAACACAATCTAGGTTAAGTTTGATATTAATTAAGTCATCTGGGGTCAAACGCTAGGTCACATGGTCAAATCATACAAAAACTTGCAATAGAGGCTGAATTTCCTTAAATTTTATTCAGAAAATGTGTAGGATCACCATAGGGTGTGCATGCACTAGTACGACAGGTGAGCGACCTAGGGCCCTTTGGGCCCTCTTGTTTAAATGTTCATTGGGAATTTCTCCCTTCTAATTTGGGAAAATTATAGCCTTTTTCAAATTGGGAAGGTACCATTTACCGGTAGCAAACAAAGAAGGAAAAAATCACTGGTTCAATATAATTCTCATACTGAATGTTTTGTATTTATGCTACACACTGTCGTTTTGATTCATTCTTGTCTGCTGGCTCTTGTTCTGGAGTGGTATTCAATATTGATCTTACTTGACTTAAGGATAAGGACAACCAATCAGATCACACCATATTAAACACTTGGTCAGTAACAGGCAATATGATTGGCTCTCCTTTATTCTCCAATTAAATATGATCAATATTAAATACCACCCCTGGATTTATTTGACTGACTAAAGCTCTGCTGTTTTAGTTGAATGCTGCCTTCCCTGTCCTTTTCATTATTTTCTTTTTGCATGAATGCTTCACATATTGTCTTGCTTTACACTCTGTTTTGTTTTATATGAAAAATAAATTAGAAAAAAGAAATAATATTATTATTTGCTTTCAATGGATTATACAGTTTTTTCAGTGAAAATAACAGTGAAAATACCACTTTATTATTTTCACTGTTTTGAAGCTGGTTCAAGTATCATGCAGAAAAAGAAACGAAAAGTCAACGGCCATGGGCTTTAAAATATGGGTTACGTCATCATGACGTCATAATTCTGACATTCCAATTTCAACATGATTTTTTCAAATTAAGCCAATTTCGGCACATTTTAAGAGAAATTGAGGCAAATAATAAACACATAATTTGTTGATTTTTGGTGTAAGATAAATTTATTTCACTCGTGATCACAGAAAATTAAATTTACACTTGTGGCTATGCCACTCGTGAAAATATTGATTTTCTGTGATCACTCGGTGAAATAAAATTCGATCTTACACCAAAATCAACAGATATCCTTTATTTATTTAACATGCATGATATTTTGTTTTCAATGCATGTTACATGTGTTCTGTTTTTTATGCATGTTACAGTCACAGAAGAATATGCCTCAAATCTTGGTGATAGATTATATCAAGGTCAGTGTTCCATATTAACATTTGTTGTTCTTAACCAATCAGAGCGCTTCCTTATGGAAGGTGTGTCAATGTTAGCCAATCAGAATGCTTCCTTATGGAAGGTGTGTCAATGTTAACCTATCAAAATGCTTCCTTATGGAAGGTGTGACCGTGTTAACCAATCAGAATGCTTCCTTGTGGAAGGTGTGACAATGTTAACCAATCAGAATACTTCCTTGTGGAAGGTGTGTCAATGTTAACCTATCAGAATGCTTTCTTATAGAAGTTATGACAGTGGTAACCAATCAGAATGCTTCCTTGTGGAAGGTGTGTCAATGTTAGCCAATCAGAATGCTTCCTTGTGGAAGGCGTGTCTATGTTAGCCATTCACCATGCTTCCTTATGGAAGGTGTGACAATGTTAGCCAATCAGAATGCTTCCTTATGGAAGGTGTGACAGTTTTAACCTATCAGAATCTTGACCAATCATATTGCTTGCATTAATCATGTTCAATTATTAAATGACTAACAGCTGTACTGTAACACTTGATATTTATTTCAATTATGTGGTTTAATTGTAATTTTATAATATTGTAGAGCATTTAATTTGATTATTTTATTGCAATTGTTAAATACATTCAATATAAAAATATGATAGTTTATTATGGCATATTATATGATGGTTTATTATGACCGTTTATTATTATGGCATATTATGTGATGGTTTATTATGACCGTTTATTATTATGGCATATTATATGATGGTTTATTATGACCATTTATTATTATGGCATATTATATGATGGTTTATTATGACCGTTTATTATTATAGCATATTATATGATGGTTTATTATGACCGTTTATTATTATGGCATATTATATGATGGTTTATTATGACCGTTTATTATTATGGCATATTATGTGATGGTTTATTATGACCGTTTATTATTATGGCATATTATATGATGGTTTATTATGACCGTTTATTATTATGGCATATTATATGATGGTTTATTATGACCGTTTATTATTATAGCATATTATATGATGGTTTATTATGACCGTTTATTATTATGGCATATTATATGATGGTTTATTATGACCGTTTATTATTATGGCATATTATATGATGGTTTGTTATGACCGTTTATTATTATGGCATATTATATGATGGTTTATTATGACCGTTTATTATTATGGCATATTATATGATGGTTTATTATGACCGTTTATTATTATGGCATAATATTTGATGGTTTATTATGATGGTTTATGATATTTCAGTGACTGACCGTGGTCCCCTCATCAACCTGATCAATACACCACGTCTAACAGAAGCCGACTCCAAGCTGTTAACTGTCAACTTCCTTAAGGTAAATATACACAATGAGGATCTCTTTATACCCCTGCAGACAAAGTTTGAAGGGTGTATACTGGAGTCACCATGTCTGTCTGTCGGTTGGTCATGTTTCTAACTGGATTTTAAAAGATAGAAGTAACTATAAAGTTAAATAATATTCCTGTGTCAAGCACTGCTGCGGGGTATGATTCATCACTCCAGTGATAATTCTAGTTGAATTTGTCAGACAAGAATTTGTCAGATTTGGATGCGTCAGATTTGAATGTGTCGGATTTTAAAGTGTCAGGTAAGAATGCATCAGATTTGGATGTGTCAGATTAAGAGTGTTTCAGATTTGGAAAGTGTCAGATTTCCAAGTGTCAGATTTAGAAGTGTTATATTAGAATGCATCAGATTTGGATGTGTCAGATTATACATTTAAATAAGCAACAGAAATTGACTCCACTGTATATATAGGTTTGCCCTCTGTCCGTCCGTCAAAAGTCTGTATCCTGACATGACTCAAATAATTTTCAAGCTAGGTTGATGAAACTTAGTATGTGACTGAAATAAGGGGATTATGCACATCTGAATATATTTAAATTCTGATAAAAATTGTGGTTGATATGGCGACAGAAACATTGAAATGGATTTGGTAGATTCAGATTAGTATGTATCAGATTTGGAGTGTCGGATTAGAATGTGTCCGATTTGAAAGTTTCAGATATGAAAATGTCAGATTTAGAATTGAATTAGTTGGGACTGTATTGCTAGGTGTAAAAAACAACCATATAAAATTATGTTTTACAGGCTAATGTAGACGCTCCAGATTTTGGTACAACATATAAGAGTACGGAACAGACAGTGAGTGTGGTGTTCTCTGCTCTGGAGGTTCTCTTACATCAGGAAGCTATACTAGATCTACTTGTGTTTGCCCAGTCCTTACAGCCACCGGATATCTCACAATCTTCCGATAAACCGGATCAACCGAAAACCGAGAAAGAAGCTGAAAAGACAACGAAAAAAAGTATTTTTTTACTTCATTTTACCCTACACTTGGGTTAAAGTTTAACCTTATTTTACCCTACACATGGGTGAAAGTTTAACTTTATTCTACCCTACACATGGGTGAAAGTTTAACCTTATTTTACCCTACACATGGGTGAAAGTTTAACTTTATTTTACCCTACACATGGGTGAAAGTTTAACCTTATTATACCCTACACATGGGTGAAAGTTTAACCTTATTCTACCCTACACATGGATGAAAGTTTAACCTTATTATACCCTACACATGGGTGAAAGTTTAACCTTATTCTACCCTACACATGGGTGAAAGTTTAACCTTATTATACCCTACACATGGGTGATAGGTTATATTAGTTACATGGTCATCTAGTGACCTGGTACGGGATGATACATGGTCAGTAAAATTCGTACCTGGCGAGGCGAAGCCGAGTCATGGTACGAATTTTACTGACCATGTATCATCCCGTACCAGGTCACTAGATGACCATGCAACGAATTTACCCTACCGATGACCCTTTATAATGGATAACCACACTAAATTAAAGACCACCTCTATAGAAAGAGCGCTGAAATACGTACATTGGTCTTTTTTAAACCTCAATATAAAGACCAACTCAAAATTAGACCAGTTGAAAATGGCATGACTCTCAAGGGTTTACTAATTAGATGTTATTTCAACTACACCCTATCCCAGACCGAGAGCCGCCCCAGACCAAAAGGGAGCAAACTCGTACAGAACGTACATTAGTCAAGGGAGACAACAATGTAAACACTGTGTACATAAAATATTCATTGACAATCTACACCGTGTTTTGTTGTCTAAATATACTTCAAAATAAATAAAATCGGCGACATACCTACAAAAGCATTTCATAAAAGGCTTTCATTTTGTTTAGACATAATTTTAACCATCTCGGACTTCATCAAGTTCATGACATTCGTCTTGAATATTTCCTCCAGTAAACTATGCGGTCTTTCCGCTCGGAAAATCGAAGATATTGCAAAGCGACACGGTATGCAGTTAGATGCTGGCCTAATCCATAATCACAAGACAGCAACAAACATCATACAATTGTGCTTGCATATAATCCAAAAGTGCAACATGATTTCGCGACGAGTTTTTAAATTTACGATCCACGTCGACATGACTGCTCAACTCGGTGGAAGATCAATCCCGAATCCATCCAGCGTCAAAGCCTGTGAAAATGATACCCATTGATCACTAGGCGTCTGATGTTCATCTTAATTTAACTCGTATAGTTGAGCACACGATGTTTTTGTTCGAGCGACCTTGACTGATGTAAACAGTACAGCTAGAGTTTCTTCCCTTAGCGCTAGTGACTAGGTATTGAAATAGGCCTGGTCACGTGGGCACCGGGTATTGAATTTAGTGACTAGGTATTGAAATAGGCCTGGTCACGTGGGCACCGGGTATTGAATTTAGTGACTAGGTATTGAATTTAGTGACCTAGTATGGGATCACATCGTGTCACCACGTGATCGCAATGGACCAATCACCTTCGTTGATTTAGCTACTAATTTGTCAGAGGTAGGGTAAACTTCATTTTACCCTATTTGGGTAAAAGTTTAACTTTATTTTATCCTACACATGGGTGAAAGGTTAACTTCATTTTACCCTACTTGGGTTAAAGTTTAATTTTAATCTACCCTACACATGGTTGAAAGTTTAACTTTATTTTACCCTACATGGTTGAAACTAACTTTATTAGGTCATCTGTGGGCAAAAACTAGGTCACTAGGTCAAATTATAGAATTACCTTGCATAGTCACTAGAGGTCACAATTTTGATGTAATGATAATGAAACTCAGTCATAATGACCATCTAGGACAAGTTCGATATTGGGGTAAAAAAGCTAGGTTTTACACAACTTGTTTGATTTATAACTACATACATAAGTACATATTGTATTTTATAGAGAAAGATCCCAAATCTCCAGAAATCATTGACATGAAGGTGAATGCTGCCTTAAAGATGTTCTCAGTGATTGTATGTACTGAGGAGAAACTTCTCACTGATATCAAGATAAAAGGTAATACTTCAATCTGATTGGTTGTTCATTATAAATACTTCAATCTGATTGGTTGTTCATTATTAATACTTCAATCTGATTGGTTGTTAATTATAAATAATTCTGTCTGATTGGTTGTTCATTATAAATACTTCAATCTGATTGGTTGTTAATTATAAACACTTCAGTCTGATTGGTTGTTCATTATGAATACTTCATTCTGATTGGTTGTTCATTGTAAATACTTAAATCTGATTGTTGGTTCATTCTAAATACTTCATTCTGATTGGTTTTTCATTATAAATACTTCTTTCTGATTAGTTGTTCATTATGAATACTTCATTCTGATTGGTTGTTCATTATAAATACTTCATTCTGATTGGTTGTTCATTATAAAATACTTCATTCTGATTGGTTGTTCATTATAAATACTTCTTTCTGATTAGTTGTTCATTATGAATACTTCATTCTGAATACTTCATTCTGATTGGTTGTTCATAATAAATACTTCATTCTGATTAGTTGTTCATTATGAATACTTCATTCTGATTGGTTGTTCATTATAAAATACTTCATTCTGATTGGTTGTTCATTATAAATACTTCTTTCTGATTAGTTGCTCATTATAAATACTCCAATCTGATTAGTTGTTCATAATAAATACTTCATTCTGATTGGTTGTTCATTATAAACACTTCAATCTGATTGGTTGTTCATTATTAATACTTAAATCTGATTGGATGTTCATTATAAAAACTTCAATCTGATTGGTTGTTCATTATAAATACTTCATTCTGATTGATTGTTCATTATAAATACTTCAGTCTGATTGGTTGTTCTGATAAGTTGTTCATTATAAATACCTAATTTGGATTGGTTGTTCATTATAAAAACTTCATTCTGATTGGTTGTTTATTACAAATACTTCAATCTGATTGGTTGCTCATTATAAATACTTCTGTTTGATTGGTTGTTCTGATAAGTTGTTCATTATAAATACCTCATTCGGATTGGTTGTTCATTGTAAATACTTCATTCTGATTGGTTATTCATTATACTTCCGTCTGATTGGTCACCATAAACAAATGCTTACCATTGTATCCTCTTGTTTGAAGTTGGTCCAGCAGACTGTGTTGTTGTACATGAATTCCAGGATTTCTATAATCACATGATTTCTTACTGTACTGAAGGATATATCCGTCACTGATTGGTTGTTTATTATAAATACTTTATTCTGATTGGTTGTTCATTATAAATACTTCATTCTGATTGGTTGATTTCTTACTGTGTGACATATATAGGTATTGAAGCTGATGTGACGTTACAGGAACGACAAACTCTTGTATCTACTGTACTGAAGGATATATCCGTCACTGATAGAGATCCCCTAACATTCTTCCCTAACGTAAGTATTCATCATATATTGTTGAAATGTTTTGTTCTTAGTTTCCCCCCAATATTTGATGAGGGATTGTTTTGCTTGCACATGTTGGTCTGTCTGTTGGTCGGTAGACTAAATGGTTGCTGATCATTAACTCAATAAAGCTTTGCCCTACGATCTTCAAACTTTACATGGAGGTCATTGGGTCTAAGGTTAAGGTCTCTGTGACCTTTACCATTTCTGACTGTTCGGCTGCCATGTGTGCATACATGTTTTACAAACATTTCTTGTTATACTAAATTCTACATGTACATTATTATATCCTTACAAAACAAAGTTTGGGGGCAGTGTATACAGTAGAAGTGAGCTTGTCCATCTGTTGGTGTACAGACCATACCTTTAGTTTGTAATGAGAAATAAAGATGAAATGTGATGCACAAAATAGAAATCAGTTTCTAGGCGATAACTTAAGGTGGCTCCCACCCTTTTTGGTGAAAGAGAAATGAATGCCAGCTTGTAATGAATGATATTTTGTATGATAGAAGAATGAGATGTGAAGTTCAATCATACCAAATATCATTACAAGCTGGCGTACATTTCTCTTTCACCTAAAAGGGTGGGAGCCACCTTAAGTCAGAAATGAGATATTAGAAAGGTTGCGAGGTTGTAACATGTATGTGTACGTCAATGCTATTTTTATGCCCCCATATCGATAGATCGGGAGGCATATAGTAATTCACATGTCCGTTTGTCCGTCTTGTTTCTTCTAGCATCATTATGGTTTGCTACAAAGCTTCCATACTTGCATGGATGTTGTATATGAACACTCTCCACATGCCTGTATAACCTGACCCCATTTTGACCTTCACCTTGACCTAATTTTGGACTTAGACTTATTGAAGGGCCAAATTCTTAGTTAACCCAAATTGACCGTTTCTTCTAGCATTAGTATGGCTTGCTACAAAGCTTCATACTTGCATGGATGTTGTGTATGAACACTATACACACGCCTGTATCACCTTACCCCATTTTGACCTTCACCTTGACCTAATTTTGGACTTAGACTTATTTATGGACAGGGCTTCCACAGGGGGCATAAGTGTTTATTAAACGCAGTCTTGTTGAGTATTTCGTCATCCAGGTATGTGTAGTTTCTACAAGTAACTACGAGTGACAGACGAAAATATAATGAGTACTACGTCACACAGGTATACATATGCACGAGAAACCAAATTACTCACCACCCGTGGTTTCATGGAGTATATATAAACACTCAGTATCATTTCACGTAGAAATCATGTTATAACTGCCATGTGATGTTACACGCACCCGTTGTCTTTCGCAAACCAATTTTAATTGCAACGCGTACGTATACATGTGCGAGTAGCTATATGTACACGTAGTCGTACACGTTCGCATCGCAACCTCTATTGCGTGGATTACTACATGTATTGTGCTGTATGCGATTGTTTGGCTTTTAGGATGACTTTTCTTTCGGTGATACTGTGTTGCTGTGTTATTGGTCACCATGTGGTTAACTTATAATGTATTTCTAAACTTCTGCTGGTTGGAGGCATGGCACATGTTTAGCAACATGCAAGCCCATGTGATTGGGTTGAAAGCATGGCACATGTTTAGCAACATGCAAGCCCATGTGATTGGGTTGAAAGCATGGCACATGTTTAGCCACATGCAAGCCCATATGATTGGGTTGAAAGCATGGCACATGTTTAGCAACATGCAAGCCCATGTGATTGGGTTGAAAGCATGGCACATGTTTAGCAACATGCAAGCCCATGTGATTGGGTTGAAAGCATGGCACATGTTTAGCAACATGCAAGCCCATGTGATTGGGTTGAAAGCATGGCACATGTTTAGCAACATGCAAGCCCATGTGATTGGGTTGAAAGCATGGCACATGTTTAGCAACATGCAAGCCCATGTGATTGGGATAAAAGCATGGCACATGTTTAGCAACATGCAAGCCCATGTGATTGGGTTGAAAGCATGGCACATGTTTAGCAACATGCAAGCCCATGTGGTTGGGTTGAAAGCATGGCACATGTTTAGCAACATGCAAGCCCATGTGATTGGGTTTAAAGCATGGCACATGTTTACAACATGCAAGCCCATGTGATTGGGTTGAAAGCATGGCACATGTTTAGCAACATGCAAGCCCATGTGATTGGGTGGTTTGGAGGTTGCATTGACTGCGTTGAAAGTGTTAACATTTGGGATCGAACCAATGTGACCTTGTGGTTGGAGAGCCTCATTGACTGTGTAGAATGCGTTATCACTATAATCTATTATATATCTTTATTGACACAGATTCTAGAAATCCAGGGTAGTGAAGTATTAGCATTAGACCTTGCTATCTATAATGAGAACACGACTGGAGAACGTTATGAAGATATGAACAATGTTGATATGAAAGTACAAGTTTCCCTCGGACGAATCAAAGTGACTTTCCTTAACAAATATGTTACAGATTTGTTGGTTAGTAATTTAATGATAATCTCATTAATATTCATGAGCAATTTGAATTAGGCTGTTTTAATTGGCTGTAAAAGAATATCACCTAGTCATGTGATGATTTTATCATAATCTTATCAATATTCATGAGCAATTTGAATTAGGCTGCTTTGATTGGCTGTAAGCTAGAGAATATCACCTAGTCATGTGATGATTTTATCATAATCTTATCAATATTCATGAGCAATTTAAATTAGGCTGTTTCGATTGGCTGTAAGAGAATATCACCTAGTCATGTTATAATTTTTAGGGTATTTCCTTGAATAAAATATTTCTAAAGTAAAAAGGACACTATTTGTAATATTGATGATAGAGTTACCATAGAAACCATGATTACATCATATTTGTTATACTAATAGGTAGAATTTCGTTATCGGACCGAAAACACAATCTATAATCAAAACTTTAAAAGCGGACAGGTCATTTCGATCAATCTAGTGATTACGTTATGTTGTGTTGATTGTAGGCGTTCCTTGATAACTTCCAAGCTGCTCAAGCCAAGATGAAAGCCGCCGGGGAAACATTGGCAGAATATTCGCAAGATGCCGTACAAAATCTGCAGGAGACCGCGTCACGTCTCTCTCTAGCGGTCAACATGAATGCACCAATCATCTTCATGCCACAGTGTTCAAGGTCGTATAATGTACTGTTAGTTGATTTAGGTCAACTTTCTGTGAAGAACTCGTTCCAGAAGCCGGGTCAAGTTTCTCTGAAAGGGGTGCCTGCTGTCGTAGAAAACATGAACGTTACCATCACTGATGTTAAAATATCCAGGTTAGTAGGTTCTACACAGTTTGTTCAAATTTTCATGTGACACCAACATTTATATTTCCCTTAAAATCAATGGTCTCTGTTTTTCTAAAAAAAAATTTTTGATAACAATTTACTGAAAATTTTATTTACTGATAACTAAATTTATCAACAACATTTTACTGAAAGCTAAATTCATCAACATTGACTGAAAACTAAATTTATCAACAACATTTTACTGAAAACCAAATTAAATTTTATCAACTGCATTTTACTGAAAACCAAATTTATCAACTGCATTTTACTGAAAACCAAATTAAATTTTATCAACTGCATTTTACTGAAAACCAAATTTATGATCAACATTTTACTGAAAACCAAATTTATCAACTGCATTTTACTGAAAACCAAATTTATCAACAAAATTTTACTGAAAACGAAAACTAAATTTATCATCAAATTTTACTGAAAACCAAATTTATCAACTGCATTTTACTGGAAATTTTATTAACTTAAAACTAAATTTATCCACGGCATTATTATATACTGACGACTATTTTTACTGACATATTTCAGGGCGATACTTGATGCGTCACAGTTTGTACAGAGTGAGGTAGAATTGTTACAGCCCGTCACGATATCGGTGGATTTATGTCGTAATCTGGCAGCTCACTGGTTCCACGACGTACCAGACATGGACATCACCGGAACACTGGAAGCAATCAGGGTAATATCAGGGGTGTCAAAATTCCTGATTAATCCGGAATTCAGGATTTATCTATTCAGAATGTGCTATGATTTCTGACCAAAATAAACGTTATTTGATGAAAATATCTCAAGAAATGGCAAGGTTATGGTCTATTAAATCTGCTCTGAAGGATTTTATTCAATAAAAACTTGGGTTAAATATGGTGTCAACATGGTTACCAACTTTCACGGATTGTCCGTGAAAGTCCCGGAATCGAGTGTCAAACCCGCGAGCCCCGGACATTTCATGAAAAACACGGACTGGCATAAGTCTGCATTTGTAAATTGTTTATCACGTTAAATCATTCAGAAAACAGCCGATGCCCAGCTGTTTCCAAATATACAAGGTACAAAAACAGTATATTAAGTCAGACAGGGAAGGCAGCACTCAACTTAACCAGCCGAGCACAGAAAACATTAAAAACACACAAAGCACAGTGCCCAACTAAACAAGCGCAGATCCGCCCAAGTCCAAGCTGTCGAAAAGTATAATAAATTATAACTAGCTGAGTGACAAGGCATGTGTTAATGATCCGTATCAGTAATTGATTCGAATCAAGCGCAGCAGGTCAGTTCAACATCAGGCAATGGCGTGGGAATTTATTAAGTTTGGCTATTTACTGATCTATCAAGCGAAGGAATAAGGTCATCAATTGGTCATGCCAGCATGTTTCTTTACAGTGTGACATTAACTGAAGCAATATTGCATGTCTAATTATTAATTTCAGGTAAAACAGATTGCAAATTTTTAGCAAATCGGCAGCCATTATTTTAAGGAATGGTTAAAGTCTGTATCCCGACCGAAAAACGTTCATGGGTCTAATAGGGTTTACCTCCCTTTGCACATCTGAAATCTCACGGATGAAAGTTAAAATATCACAGACAAAAATCGTAAATCTCCCTGATGGCTCATGAAACAAGTTGGAAAGCATGTGTCAATGTGGTGAAAGTCTCCTGTTTTTCAAAAGTGGTCAGCTGCATATGATTTTCAGGATGTTTAATTTGGCTCTGTTGACACCCCTGTAATAAACACTCTTCTAGAGTAAGATAGAATTGATATTGATGTATCGACCATATTTTTATCCGATCAATTATTGATTCACATTTTGAA
Organism: Spisula solida; assembly: GCA_947247005.1. Classification (NCBI taxonomy): domain Eukaryota; kingdom Metazoa; phylum Mollusca; class Bivalvia; order Venerida; family Mactridae; genus Spisula; species Spisula solida. Next base: position 823,255 of record OX365962.1, on the reverse strand, counting down.
ATATCGATACATGAGTAAATGAATGGAACCACAAAAAATCCTCATTTTCCTGCACAAAACATTTTCTTTGTTAAAATGGAAGTTTACAAATTGTAAAAGTGATTGAAGTTAAAACTCAAACCGAAGGTGCTATTTCCAAAAGCTGAATATGTACCCAACATACGCATGCTAGAATGGCTAAAAAATGAAATTATGACGGATGGGCCTGTTTCTTGTTTGTCTATATGTGTAAATCAATATATTGATTAATTGTCGATAGTTGTCTTCCGATATATCAGAATTCTTCGATTTGTCTCAGGTCAAATCAATGACAGCTCTATCTAGAATATATTCTTGTGTCTAGTCCTTCGTTATCTCAAACTCGCTTATATCAAATTTTCCGTTATGTCAAAAGTTTTTTTCAAGTCCCGATTTTTATCCTTCTTTGTCTATATGATATGCCGAGACCTATCTCGAAGTTTCGGCTCGAATTCGGCTCGAATTTTTCGTGATCTCTAATTGCTTTTTGTCCCCGATTAACCTATTTGCACTCTTAATCTATTGTTCATCTTGAAGTCAGGTCAAACACTGATAGTATCTGACTATCGGCAAATGTTTTTCACATCTCGCCAGACGAGTATAATATCTTCGATCTACCTGTAATTTTCGAACCTTCCATTGTTGAACAATAATCAATTATATGTTTGCAACAATTTACGCAAGCATGCATTGAAGATTTGAGTGGCCTCCGAACATCAATAAACATGTCACCTCGAACAATTGGTTATAAAAATAATAATTAAAGAGTAATACATGTACGTAAAAAACAAATCAAGTATTTCTCACAAGTATGTCGTTCTTACAACGTAACAATATTTCGGCGACCCATAAAATGACAGAAACTAGAAAACTTGCAACCATGAAATTATTTGTGTATGAAACTAGAAAACTTGCAACCATGAAATTATCAGTGTATGATCTTTGTTGCTACTTTGATGCCGAAAAGATCTCAAATTTTTGTTAAGTTGAAGTAATTTCGATGGTCCCATGAAATTCAAGATAATGAGAGTTGACTGTATTAATAAATAAATATTGACAGTTTCGATGAGTTTCTGAGAGACGAATGTGAGCACTTTAGAGGTGAGTTTGTATGATGAAAGTGTGATATGAAATATGGTTTGATGTATTAAATGTTACTGTGATGAATTGCTACTATTTCTTGTTATATTGTTGTAGTTAACCATCAGTCAGGGGGATTTCACTGCCATGATGTTAGTACTTAACGAAAATTTAGCTGAAGGAAGCAAAACAAAGTCATCTACATCAGATACTGCGTTAGTGACAGAAAGTACGACATCAACTGTAGAGGCTCCAATCTCAGCTGTCAATACAGGTAAATGTGTCTGAGCTGTCAATACAGGTAAATCTGTCTGAGCTGTCAATACAGGTAAATCTGTCTGAGCTGTCAATACAGGTAAATCTACCTCAGCTGTCAATACAGGTAAATCTACTTCAGCTGTCAATACAGGTAAATCTGTCTCAGCTGTCAATACAGGTAAATCTGTCTGAGCTGTAAATACAGGTAAATCTGTCTGAGCTGTAAATACAGGTAAATATGTCTGAGCTGTATATACAGGTAAATCTGCCTGAGCTGTAAATACAGGTAAATCTGTCTGGGCTGTCAATACAGGTAAATCTGTCTGAACTGTAAATACAGGTAATCTGTCTGAGCTGTAAATACAGGTAAATCTGTCTGAGCTGTCAATACAGGTATATCTGTCTGAGCTGTCAATACAGGTAAATCTACCTTAGCTGTCAATACATGTAAATCTGTCTGAGCTGTCAATACAGGTAAATCTACATCAGCTGTCAATACAGGTAAATCTGTCTGAGCTGTAAATACAGGTAAATCTGTCTGAGCTGTCAATACAGGTAAATCTGTCTGAGCTGTAAATACAGGTAAATCTGTCTGAGCTGTCAATACAGGTAAATCTGTCTGAGCTGTCAATACAGGTAAATCTGTCTGAGCTGTCAATACAGGTAAATCTACCTCAGCTGTCAATACAGGTAAATCTACCTCAGCTGTCAATACAGGTAAATCTATCTCAGCTGTCAATACAGGTAAATCTATCTGAGCTGTCAATACAGGTAAATCTATCTCAGCTGTCAATACAGGTAAATCTACCTCAGCTGTCAATACAGGTAAATCTATCTCAGCTGTCAATACAGGTAAATCTGTGGGGTTTGAATCATTGGCCTTCTAAATGGGATTGAATCTGTGACTGTTTTGTGGAGTCAATTACTGTAACACCTTTATCATTAAGAGAGTTATTCCCTGTATTGTTCATCAACTGATGGTGATTGTATCTTGCTTGGTTTATTTGCTTATATTTATCCTTGCCACCGGATATCCATATGGGCAAGGCCCCCAGAAGAGGTTAGTCACTTTAGTTCTTGGGGGATAGTGGATGATACAGAAGATGCCCCAATTCCAGAAGCATCCCTGGTTCTTTTACGTGCCGATGTAAAGCATCATACACTGGACCTTGCTTAACGTCTCGTCCGAAAGACTGTTAGTAATTTTATTTATGTTGGGTGGGAAACACTGAAAGGCATTTCTATTTTTGACCGTCTGATGAGGGATCTAACCCAAAACATTCGGATCAGTAGTCAGTAGCTCTTACCACTAGACCACTTGTCCACCCATATATAGGCTAACTTGATCTTGATAATAATTTTCAGAACTTGTTTAATAAAAGTATAGTGCGGAGATTTTAACCTGCTCCTCAACCTACTATTAGCATAATTTAACAGCTGATATCTTGTCTTAATTTATATCCCCTGTTTCATGTTTTCATAAGCAGGGAGTATCACAAAGACGTTTGAGGTGTATTACAAACACAAATCTAATGTAAAGGACCGATGTTGCATGATTCAATAACGGAAATTGATATATTCTACACAAGAACCTTGTAATTTATTCATGCATAAAGGTTAGTATCAGGTCAATATCTCTCAACTACTAGTATATATATGAATGTATACATTGCAGGTGTTGTTGAGACGACGCCCCAATCTCCGACAGTAAAACAAGACCCATGGTGTAAACTCAAGTTTAACTTCTGTATTAGTAGTCTCTCTGCTGGTCTGTACTCCGGAGATAGTAAGCTGGTAAGTTATTCACTTTGCATGTGGGCGCTGGGTGTCTGTCTGTGGGGGTGGGTGTCTGTGTGTGGATGTGGGTGTCTGTGTGTGGGGGTGGGTGTCTGTGTGTGGGGGTGGGTGTCTGTGTGTGGGGGTGGGTGTCTGTGTGTGGGGGGGTGGGTGTCTGTGTGTGGGGGTGGGTGTCTGTGGGGGCTGGGTGTCTGTGGGGCTGGGTGTCTGTGTGTGGGGGTGGGTGTCTGTGGGGGCTGGGTGTCTGTGGGGGCTGGGTGTCTGTGGGGCTGGGTGTCTGTGTGTGGGGTGGGTGTCTGTGGGGCTGGGTGTCTGTGTGTGGGGGTGGGTGTCTGTGGGGGCTGGGTGTGTGTGTGGGGGTGGGTGTCTGTGGGGGCTGGGTGTGTGTGTGGGGGTGGGTGTCTGTGGGGGTGGGGGCTGGGTGTCTGTGTGTAGGGGTGGGTGTCTGTGGGGCTGGGTGTCTGTGTGTGGGGGTGGGTGTGTGTGGGGGTGGGTGTGTGTGGGGGTGGGTGTCTGTGGGGGCTGGGTGTCTGTGGGGGCTGGGTGTGTGGGGGGCTGGGTGTCTGTGGGGCTGGGTGTCTGTGGGGCTGGGTGTGTGTGGGGGCTGGGTGGGGGTGGGTGTCTGTGGGGGCTGGGTGAGTGTGGGGGCTGGGTGTCTGTGGGGGTGGGCGTGTGTGGGGGCTAGGTGTCTGTGAGAGGGGGATGTGTCTGTGGGGGCTGGGTGTCTGGGGGGTGTCTGTGGGGGCTGGGTGACTGTGAGAGGGGGATGTGTCTGTCTGTATGGGAAGGCTGGGTTTCTGTTGGGGCAGGATGTGTGTATTAGTAGTCTATCTGCATTTTTGACCAAAATCCACACAGTTTAATAATTTTACTATATTTTCTTGTATTTCTTATATAATGACATTTTTCACCTAATATTAATCAATACACTTCCAGTTACTATAGTTACCATTACAGATGACGTATAAACGTTTCTCTAATTGCAGACGTCCGGTTTGTACCAACATGAGGAGAGTAAATGTATGGGTCAGTTTGAACTACAGTTGATTGGTCTAAATGGTCACATGACCTCTGATGATAAAATGGAGGTCAAGGTCATACTTAAAGATATGATCATGGACGACAGACGACCTTCAAAACGTGGCGGTATAACGAGGTATGTTGTATTTCTGACGTGCTTTAGCTAAATATAAATGTTTTTGAACATCAAGTGGTGATCTATTTGATCAGTTTATGTATGGCGTCCATTGTGTTATGTGATCAGACTTGGATCTATGTGGCCTCTGTAGTTCAATTGTTAGCGTGCTTGCCGTCTAATCTGGGTGGAGGCACACATATATGTGTCTGCCATATTTCAGCGGAAAGCTGACTGGCAAATAAAGGCTATGCTCGGCATTTAAAAAAAAAAAAAATGTTGTATACTTGTAGAATGATGGAGAGAAGTAAGAAGGTAACCCCGGGTGTCACGCCAGGAACCGCTCCGGGTACCGCGCCTGGTACGGCTCAAGGTACCGCTCCGAGTATCACAGCAGGTACGGTGCAGGATGTCAACATGATAGATGTCTCCTTCATACAAGATAAAGCTGATAAAAACAGTAAGTACATCACTATATCTTGTATCTAGTACAGCCTGAATCTAATATCAAGTACAGTAAAACCTCGTTATCTCGAGGACCCATCGGGACAAGCCAAATGCTCGAGTTAAGCCAGGTGCTCGAAATATCCGAAGTCGATGATGAATTGTTGTTATGACTAAGTGTCACTGTGTTTATATGTGAAATTTGCTCGAATTAGGCCGGTTGCTCGAATAATCGCTGCTCGTATTACCGAGGTTTTACTGTATATAATTATGAATGTGGAATATTGTTCCATAGTTTTGCATCCGAGTAAGAAAGTGATTTGTTTGAGAATTCAAGCCTAGGTCTTGGTACATGAAGCTTATTTTGGACAGATGATCTTGTATTAAATATCCTGTACGTATATGGCCTCCGTTGCTCAATTCGGGTGGAGGCACACATATATATATGCCTGCCATATTTCAGCAGAAAGCTGACTGGCAAATAAAGGCTATGCTCGGCATTTAAAAAAAAAAAAAAAATATCCTGTACGTGTCTAGAATTATCTTGTTATGTAATATCCTATATCCGTACTGTGATCCAGAATTGATGGAACCTGTTTTATGGTGTAGTATTGTCGCCGTTCATCTGTCGTATTTTCGCTTTTTGCCACAACACTGCAATAATGCAAAGATATGACAAATTTGACTTTTTTGCATTATTATATTTACACATTACGCTTTGTTGTGACATAAAGCGAAAATACAACATGGGGTAAATCAGCCCCCATAGAGACCGGCTGTAATGTAGTCAGTCGCTAGAGGAAAAGCAGAAGTACTGATGAATGTCTTGCCTGCTGAGTATTTCCGAGAATGACCACTAGTGCTCAGGGCTGATCGGTGGTAGTATATAGATGGCATATCAACATAAAAAAAAAAAATTAAGTCAGACAGGGAAGGCAGCACTCAACTTAACCAGCCAAGCACAGAAAACATAAAAAAACATAAAAGCCACAATGCCCAACACACAACTGAACAAGTAAATGATCCGCCTAAAGTTGAGCTGCCTTGCGTTCAAGGAAACATTATGTGACGTACGTTTCGTACCTGGTACGCACCTGTTATTCGTTGAACGGTCTGTTTAAAATACATGTTTGTCACTCGCGCCAAGTTTTGCTAACCATATGCGGAGGTGGTGTGCGAGTGTTTATGTTATTAAACAAAATGGCGGATAGGGGCGAACAAAAGAATGTAAATAGTAAAATCTGTGCATCCGTACATATTTCGAACTGAGAACGGAAAAATACGGGTATTAAATGTTTGCCGCAAACGAAACGTACAACGAAGGATTATAGCGATAATTTTTTTTAAACATGTTTGCAGGTAGATTTCCTTGAAGGTAGGGCTGTTTTAGTTACTTACAAATATTTGTTGTGTTGTTATTTTCAGTTAATGTACACATGAGTAGCCTGTATGTATGTGTATGTCTCGACTTCCTGATGTCTGTGGCTGATTTCTTTGTGAAAGGGTTACCCCAGCAACCAGAGTCACCACCACAACCTGTTGTCACGGATACACAGAAAGGTAAAACAATGTTCCAGTAATTCTTTGTATTGTTTGTTTCTTGTTATTATAAGAATAAGATGTCATGTCTTCAACAAACTAATTCCTAGAATTGAATGCACCAGATTGCATCATTGTTTTCCCAATGTTTGAGGGGGAGCAAGCCCACAGCCTGACATGTCATTATGAATCTACATGAAAAGTGGGCCAACTAGTTACCTTTATCTACCATACTTCTGTCTATATACTGTATTCCCTCAAATAAATACCCCAACCCCCCAACCCCCGTAGTAAGCGCCCCCCTCCCCCTACTATTTAAAAAAAAAATTTATGAAGACCTCAATAATGTATTGATTGGTGGTTTGTTGTATGGCTTTTTTTGGATAAAGGCCCTCAAATAAACACCCCCCCCCTTTGCAAAGTGCATCGACCCCCCCCCTTTGCAAAGTGCATCGACCCCCCCCCCCCTCGGCGTTTATTTGAGGGAATACAGTATGTATGTATCTACCATATTGTATGTTTGTTTGTGTTTCAGCCATCAAACCTAAAGTAGAGGAACCTGTAACTGAAGGAGAGATGAATATTTCTGTGACTATCGATAAACCTGAGATTATCATGATTGAAGATCAAGCCAAAGATGATACAAGTGCTTTAATGCTTGATGTAAGTATCTGGAGGTGTGTGGAGGTGTAGACCAATCAGATTGTAGTATGTCTGGAGGTGTGTCAGTAATAGACCAGTCAGATTGCAGTATATCTAGAGGTGTGTCAGTAATAGACCAATCAGATTGCAGTATATCTGGAGGTGTGTCAGTAATAGACCAATCAGATTGCAGTATATCTAGAGGTGTGTCAGTAATAGACCAATCAGATTGCAGTAAATCTAGAAGTGTGTCAGTAATAGACCAATTAGATTGCAGTATATCTAGAGGTGTGTCAGTAATAAACTAATCAGATTGCAGTATGTCTGGAGGTGTGTCACTAATAGACCAATCAGGTTGTAGCATGTCTGGATGTGTGTCAGTAATAGACCAATCAGATTGCTGTATGTCTGGATGTGTGTCACTAATAGACCAATCAGATTGCTGTATGTCTGGATGTGTGTCACTAATAGACCAATCAGATTGCTGTATGTCTGGAGGTGTGTCAGTAATAGACCAATCAGGTTGTAGTATGTCTGAAGGTGTGTCAGTAATAGACCAATCAGAATGTCCTATATCTAGAGATGTGTCAGTATTTATTGAATAAGAGTGTAACAGCAAACTTGCGTCTCAATGATTGGGTAGTAAATGTACCGATGATTGAACAGATGCATGTCTGAAAACATACTTAACTTGGTACTTTAAAAAAATGTGGACAAAAATAGATAATTATAGCGCTACAAATGTTCTATTATTTCTTTACACACAATCATTATGTTTTAATTAGCACTGGCCTTCTATTGGCAATTATTATGTTACATATTGTGAGTCTGGAAGTTTTACACTTGTTTTGAAATTAATTGTATTGTTTGTCATCTATTGTCCGGTAGAAAGGTTGACAATTTTTATTTATGATTGGATATAATCTACATGTAGTTTCAAACAGCATCTGACTTATTGCAATATATATAATGTAACCTTTTGTATTTTTTACGCCATCATAAACATCATAACTCATGAGTTTGTTTATCTATTTGTATATATTACTGATGAAGTAATCAAAGTCGAAACGTCGATAAATCCTGGAGTTTGTCTTGTTTGATTTTATTTATTGAATCAGGTATGACATATACATGTAGTTAACACATAATCTTACCTTGTGCAGATGGAGCTGGTGTTCAGAATGCGACAGAATGCGGAAACTATGGACATGTCGGCAGCCATCAAAAACCTGGGTATTGTTTCATGTAAATACAACAGTCGAGTGTCCGGATCTCAGGTAGGTTATCACGTGACACTTGTCTCATATTACATCATCACGTGACTCTTGTCTCATCTGCTCTCAATTATAATTCACTTATTAACATTTTATCACTACAAGATGAGATATTAACCATATTCAATCAAAACAAACCAATATTTTATTTGTTTTATGCTTATCTCCTGATGTCAAAACTGGTACTATTTATGGAGTTTCTGGAAATGGAATGGAAATAACTGGATATAGCCTCGGTACAGAGTTTTAGGCACACTGGAAGAGGGCCAGATATCAATATTTTGCACACTAGACACACATATCAGCTACAGTACAGCACAATTTTGTTACTATATTTAGTAACACATGCTATAATGTATTATACGGCAAAACCCCTAAAAATCACAGAGCGCATTCATACACTGCCCACCAAACATAAGTATACAGAGGTTAATTCCCCATTCACTCGTCTGTAATAACACTATTTGCAGAACAGTGAAGCAACATTATTTTTGAAGATGAGGAATATTTTTGTTTTTTTAGAGTAAAGACCATACATTGATTGGTACCCTTGATGTAAAATATTAAGTTTTTTTTCCTCGATTGAAATGAAACTTTGTCATAAAAAAATGGGAAAATTCCACCTGTTGGATCACATGTTTTTTTAATTCAAAACATCTTTATCTCATCTTTGATCTCTTTTTTGACTGTTCAGTAACTGTACTTTTAGAAACTAGTATAATTGTGACCATCTGATTAACAGATATTGAATAAGTTAACCTAATTTAATCGTGCAACTGTTTACTTATTTTTGGGGTGCACATACATGCATGTTTCATGAAATTTAGCTCACCTGTCACAAAGTGATTATATTTAATTCTAGTCATAACATGTAAAAATCATGTTTGATGTTTTTTTTCAGATATTAACTCCTTGTGATATTTCATTCTATGGCAAAACCCCTAAAAATCAGGGAGCCCATATGGACCTTTCTACCTCAGACTTGATCCTCAATATATCCCCAGCTACTATCAGAGTGATGTCGGCCATTGCTGGCGGATTATCCAAACAGGAGGTAAGTAAGCCGACCCCTTGATTATATCAGGGGTCCTACTATTCCGGAAAAATCGAGACGTCCGGATTTGCTTCACTTAAAGAAGGAACCTTTTTGGCAGAAAATAGAAGTTATTTGAAGAAAAAGTACCCAATATTGACTGAGTTATGGTCATTTGAAATTTTGAATGCTTAATTTTAACAATAGAAGTATGTTTTGAACAGTTTTGTGTGTTCTCAACAGACCTGCGTCAAATTTTAAGGATTGGGCATTATGCCTTATTAGAACTCCTGTTATATAGAGGATATTTGTTGATTTCGGTGTAAGATCAAATTTTATTTCATCGAGTGATCACAGAAATAAATATTTTCATAAGTGGCCTAGTTGGACATTGAAGAAGGTTATCAAGTTCCATACACACGGAGGTTGGTCCTCAAAAAATAGATTTTGACATTTGATTTTGTGAGATTTAACATGAATAAATCAATTTATACTTTGTTGCGCCAAAGGGACGATGTATCAGTACTTTACTTATCCCTACAGGAAGTGGCCGAAGAAGAAGAGAAAGTTCCCAAAGATCTCTGGCAGATCAAACGTCTGCAGGATTGTAACTTCTGGTTCCTTAAAGATAACAGTAAGTACATTATGTGAACTTGTTGTCAGTGAGTACATTATGTGAACTTGTCAGTAAGTACATTATGTTCCTCAAAGAGATTAGTAAGTACATTATGTGAACTTGTCAGTAAGTACATTATGTTCCTCAAAGAGATCAGTAAGTACATTATGTGAACTTGTCAGTAAGTACATTATGTTCCTCAAAGAGATCAGTAAGTACATTATGTGAACTTGTCAGTAAGTACATTATGTTCCTCAAAGAGAACAGTAAGTACATTATGTGAACTTGTCAGTAAGTACATTATGTTCCTCAAAGAGATCAGTAAGTACATTATGTGAACTTGTCAGTAAGTACATTATGTTCCTCAAAGAGAACAGTAAGTACATTATGTGAACTTGTCCACCTTGTCAAGGGCAAGATACTTATGTTTGCATGCTATTTATATGGTTGCATGTGATTAATTACTATGTTATGTTATATATGCTTATATTATTTGCTCCGGCACCTACTAATGCTGGACGCATATATAATGATTTTCCTGTCTGTCTGTTAGTGCGTCTGAACGTTTGTGCGTCTGTTCGTTTGTTTGAAAATCTTAACCAAAACATTCGAGTTGTTGAAACTCAAATATGTTTGAAGTCCATTAAGGTATTGCTTTAAAACTTGGCATTCTTGTTAACCATCATATACACCTTACACTCTCAAAGCCATGTAACACTATCCAATATTTAAACAGAATTATAAACCCTGATTGACTAAGCTAGTTTTTATGGACAAGGCTTCCACCGGAGCATATTTAAGCAATTATTGAGCGCAGTCTTGTTCAAAGGGCAGCTGCTCTTTTATTGCAAAAATAATAAATGCTGTAGCGCACAGACAATCCAAAGCCACACAGAAACGATGGCACCGCCTAGCCATCCACCCAAGAGTCAGACATAGAACGAGCCATCCACATACCCAAATATGGATATTTAAAGGTAGCCTATATACTCACTCCGCTATGAATGACACACTGTGGACCTTGAATTCTGTGCATAATTAACCATAAAGGGAGGTACTTATGAATGATTTGAAATGAAGTAAGTAGTAAGAAGCTTGAGTTAAATCTAGTCCAACAGGGGTCAAGGTCAAAATTAAAGGTCACACATGTGAGCAGACAAATGTGTTTATAAGCATGAAAATATTTTGTTTACCAGGTATATAACCTTTATACATTTTTCAGTTGATTTTGTTTGTGAATTATTTTTTGTTCAGTTTGGGTTTTATATTTCTGTTATTTATTTATTTACTGTATAGCTCCAGCAGACCATGAGAGTAAGTGCATGTCTCTAACTTTATATATCTTACACACGGTGAAGGCACTTGATTATATGCTCTACATAAAACATTCATTATACCCCCAGATAAAAAGTAAATGGGGGCTATATTGGAGTCATGCTTGAGGTTGGTTGGTCTATTGGTTGTTCTGTACAAATTTTGTCTGGGCTATTTATCTGGAACCCTTGGTCAAGATTTCAACAAAACTTTGTATGACTAATCAGTACCAAGTCTAGTTGTGCATATCGTCAGCACACATTGGTCGGATCAATTTTAAGGGAGTTATTGCCCTTTGTTGTTTCAGACTTCTCATATTGTCTGCACTATTTCTCTGCAACCACTGGTTGGATTTTAACGAAATGTGGTATGACTTATCAGTACCAAGTCTAGTTTTGCATATCGTCAGTGCACATTGGTCAAATTAATATTGTACCTCTGATGCTTGCGTAACTGTGTCAATCAGTATCTGGGGGTATTCATCACATTTAGTGATATTTCCTGTTGCTTGACATGTGACACCATAAATATATCACCAAATAATAAAAACTGACAGTAAGTAACCTGAAACATTGGCATGCTTCCCAACCAGCCTGATTCAATCGGTAGTATCAACAACAAACAATTACTGTAGCAACAGATGCATGTTTCACAACCAGCCTGATTCCATCAGGAGTCTCAAGATTACTAATCAGAAACCCGTTAACCCCGATCAGTGTTTTAAAAACCTGGTTAAAATATTTTCCAATGATGTGTGTAGTGAAATCAGCCTTGAGCATCATAAACTGTGTATAACTCATTTAATCAGGTCAGTCACCTGTTAACATAACATTGATTGTATAAATATTGTAATTTCTGTTATTGATTTATAAGTTTAACAGACATTGTATATATCAGTATAGTCCAGTTAGGATATTGTGACAGTGACGTTGCAGGTTATGTGTACGCAAAAATCACAACCATTGTCTTAAAAGGTAGAGCGAAGTTTAGTATGTTAGTTAAGCATTGAAATTATAGTTGTTTGTACTGTATAAGCCTTTATAATTGGTTTACACCGTTATAGTGGACTCGACCGCTGCGTCACTGGACTTTTATCCTGACTGGACTATATATGACTTGGTGCATAAGGTATTGATTTTCACTGTTGTTTCGTCTGATTAAATGGAGGATCTTGCATGAGTGCTCATTATATACAAGTTTTATTAAACGAGTGGACAAAATGATATGAAACGAGGCTTTGCCGAGTGTCATATTGTTTTTGTGGACGAGTTTAATAAAACTCGTATGTAATGAGCACGAATGTAAGATTCTATTTATCACATAACCTTAGAAAACGCTCAATATTGTTCAGAAGGATGATGTACACTGCATATGTTTCAGTCAAAATGTGCGCGACGTCATGGCGACGTTGATATTATCCTGACGTCAGTGACGGATCAATGCATGGATTGGCTAACGTCACGTCAAGCTAATTTAAATATTTATTGCACGGTCTGGGAGTGCCAAACAATATTTACGTCACGGCTTTACGGCACTCCTGGACCGCATGTTATGTGATAAAATGTTTTAAACAATAAATGGCTTTGTTTTGATATTACATTGTTTGTATACAAGTGATAGACCTGATCAAACAGACTATACAATCAAAGTGTCATTTACTATCTGACCCAATCACTTTAGTGATAGATCTTTCACTGTAGGCTTCTTCTACTATATTAATCATAGACTAACAAATCAATTAACCAAGACTCTGTGTGTCTGTGTGTGTGTTTGGTAGTACAGTCAGAACTCGATACAACGACGCTGTTCGTTTCCAAGAAAAATGTCGTTGTAACGAATATGTCAGTATACTGAATTGATACAAAGAGCGTTCTAATACTTTTGTCCCAAAATATGATGTCAGTATAATGAATTTGTCGGTATATCGAATGTCGTTATATCGAGTTCTGACTGTATATAGACTCTGTGTGTGTGTGTGTGTGTGTGTGTGTGTGTGTGCGTGTGCGTGTGCGTGTGCGTGTGCGTGTGCGTGTGCGTGTGCGTGTGCGTGTGCGTGCGTGCGTGCGTGTGTGTGGAACTATTCTCTAGAACTGCCTTGATTGTACTAATTAATATAACTTAGCATTACATACCATATTTGTTTGAGATTATAGATAGAAATATGTTATATGCTGAAAACTTGGCTGCACAGGGATAAGTATTTGTTCGGTAGTATACATACTGGAAGCTATAAAACATCATCTCCAAAACCTGTGAATGGATTTTAACCACACCTCACATTAATGATCTTTCAATATTATATAAATGGATTTGGTTTGTTGCACAAGGAGGTCATAAGAGCTAAAAATATTTTTTGTAAGAGAAAAGGTTTAGCTTTGAAATTTGACGTAAAGACCCTTTACCGAGATGATATTCATAATATGTCCCTGGGGTAAACTTAAGCTTTTTTACATTAAGTGCTAGCTATGCATGGTATTCAGATTGATTTAGTGCTATATGATAACTAGATGAGTGACTTAGTGCAATATGATTCTCAGGTTATATATATCTATATGGTACTCGCATGAGTGATTTTAAGCGCTATATAATAATCAGGTGAATGATTTAGTGCTATATGATTATTAAGTGCTATATAATACTCAGGTTATACATGTGTATATAGCTATATGGTACCCGCATGAGTGATTTTAAGCGCTATATAATAATCAGGTAATTGATTTAGTGCTATATGATTATTAAGTGCTATATAATACTCAGGTTATACATGTGTATATAGCTATATGGTACTCGCATGAGTGATTTAGCGCTATATAATGCTCACTCACAACCTTCTAATTCTAAGCCAGGGATATATCTTACAATGTAATACTGTAAAACAATTATTTTTGAAGGGAGTTGAAGTTTTGTTTATTTCGTTGTTTAACACAACCATGAAATCGAATCCCCACGAATAATCGACCTCCCAAATACAGGACATGGGACCCTTCCACGAAAATCTAATCCCCTCAAATAATTGACCAGTGAAATAAGGAACAATAATTGTTTCCCCTATGTTCTGTTACAAGCCATGAAATTATGACACTACGAAAAATTAAATTTTACCAAAATCCACAAAATTTGATACTCGCGAAAATAAGTGATTTTATAGTATTATTGTACAGTATACTGTATTACTGTATATTTCAGTTATATCTGAGCCAGTTGATGTAGGGATGGGTGTGGAGGAGCCGCTAGAGGAACGTGGAGAGCAGGTGAGCGAGATACCGTATTTAACTCAATTTTTTTTGGATTTTTTTTAGTTAAAAATAGATGTAGGGGGTGGGGCGTTTATTGGGGGGGGGGGGAGCGTTTAACTGAGGGTATACGGTATTTGTCATACCTGAGGTCATGAGCTTATGTTGGCCCAACATTGGTGCAAGGGGTACGCATTATTGGACCTATGATGGAAAACAATTTTGACTGAATGTTATTTTGCTTGTTGTAATAAGGTTTGACCAACAGTTGGTGTGACGTTGGTCCAACAATGGCCCTTGATTGGTGGGGGTCAATACAGTGAGGATTTTTATAACATAAACCATGTGTGCAGCCAGGAATGTCTCTCAGGGGCATCACAGGAATGTCTCTCAGGGGCATCACAGGAATGTCTCTCAGGGGCATCACACCAGCTAGTGTACTAAGACAGTTGTCCAGATCAGACTTTGAAGCCCTAAGAAACCCAAATGGTCAATAAAATATGAGATAATCACATTTTTGGTCAACATTTCATGTGGATCTGAGTGTTATTCACCTCTTGATTTGCACATGTCAAACTGGATACCGTATATCCGGTAATTTTTGCGCGTACCTAATTTTTGCTTTATTCGTGTCCAAACCAATTCGCTAAAATTAAAATCAGCGAAAAATTCATACCAGAATTTCGCGACTGTCCGAATATGAATGTTTTACTTTCGTTTTCGTCTACCGGCGTCGTAATATTAACACGTGATGAAAATCGATAGTTTATACTAATTACTAGTACTATACGATAACACAATCCGTATAAATCATACATAAGCTTTTAGTAAAACTATATTAAACTAAACCACCTATAAATTGCAAAATTTAAAAGTTTAAACAATTATGTTGTTTAAGATGCTATTTCACCAACAAGCTTATTATCACGTATTCATCAGTTTTGAAAGTAAACAAACAGGGGCCAATTTAACAAAAGAATTTTCCCGTCTATTGTATGAAACAATTGAAAATAAATGACGAGGTGTGAACTACATATCTCTGTATTTTACCTGTGAAAATATCTTTTATACATATGACAACGAAAATCTTGTTTTGTTAATGTTCTAATCCAAATTAAATTCATGCTAAGTTTCGTGTTTAAATAGGTCTACAAGTATATCTTTTATTCGTATGACAACAAGATGGTTTATTTACTCAGTTCAAAATATAATATGCGCGGTACATACTGGTTTTTGTGTCGCCTGAAAAGGCGACATATAGGTGTTACTTTGGCGGCGGCTGCGGCGGCGTCACAAATTGCTTGTCGGAGCATAACTTTGTCACCTTATGTTTAAATGACTCAAGATTTGGTATGCATGTTTCTTACAATAAGCTGAAGTGCAGTGCGCAAGAACCATAACTCTACCTGTCATAGTTTTTGAATTATTTCCCTTTGATTGATTTTATTAGAGCATTTCTTGTCCGGAGCATAACTTTGTCACCTTTAGTTCTAATGACTCAAGATTTGGTATGCATGTTTCTTACAAAAAGCCGAAGTGCAGTGCGCAAGAACCATAACTCTACCTGTCATAGTTTTTGAATTATTTCCCTTTGATTTATTTTATTAGAGCATTTCTTGTCCGGAGCATAACTTTGTCACCTTAAATTCAAATGACGCAAGATTTGGTATGCATGTTTCTTACAATAAGCCAAAGTGCAGTGCGCAAGAACCATAACTCTACCTGTCATAGTTTTTGAATTATTTCCCTTAGATTGATTTTATTAGAGCATTTCTTGTCCGTGGCATACCTTTGTCACCTTAAGTTCAAATGACTCAAGATTTGGTATGCATGTTTCTTGCAATAAGCCGAAGTGCAGTGCGCAAGAACCATAACTCTGCCTTGCATCGTTTTTGAATTATTTCCCTTAGATTGATTTAATTTGAGCATTTCTTGTCCGGTGGATAACTTTGTCACCAAGAGGTTGAATGACTTGAAATTTGGTATGCATGTTTCTTACCAAAAGTCCAAGTGCAGTACACAATAATCGTAACTCTACCTTGTGCCATTTTTTATTTTTGTCCCTTTGATTGATTTTATAAGCATTTTTTGTCCGTGGCATAACTTTGTCACTATAAGTATTAATGACTCCAAGATAGGTATGCATGTTTCTTGCTGTGACATTTTTTTGTCCAGAGAATCACTTTGTCATTTTTAGTTCAGATGACTAGAGAACTCTTGTGAGTCGATATGTAGCCCAATAGTGGATAGTTTTCCATGACAAATGTGCATGTCGTCAGGCGACACATGCGACTCGCGGAGCTTTTATTAATAATATGCGATCCCGCTGTTGACAACAAAATACGCACACCGGTACCAACCGGTACATACTGGCTTTTAGTTGCGCTAAAACGATCATGTTGGATTAATGTCCCCTTACAAGATGGAAAACGCGACAAAAACAAACAGAGGTTAGAAATCGCTAAAATAAGCTTCGCTAAAATTTGATTTTGCCGAAAATTGCGAAATTTGCAGTACGCGAAAATTACCCGATATACGGTATACATTTATTTTATCATCTAAAGTATGTGTATTGTTGTTTTCTTTATTTCATATTTTACAGTCTAAAGAGCAGGTATATAGACAGTATTAGAGACCTATGTTTGTGTATGATATAACTGTCTCAACACGTCTATAACTCGTTTAATCAGATCAGTCACATGTTTACATAACATTGTAAATACAAACATTGCAAATTCTCTTATTAATGTCTTATTTTCATAGATTTTTCGTGTATTAGTATGTGACTTAGTGAATAAGGTATTGGTTTTCACTGTCCTTTTGTCAAATTAAGATGTTTAAAATAATAGAAATACAATGTTATGATAATGCAATGTTTGTATACAAGTGGCAGACCTGAATAAACAGACTATACAATTTTATTCAAATCAGATCCTAAAATTTGCTTCATTCCTTTACACTGTTAGAGATCTGTCATGTTCAAATGACCTCGCTAGCGCTCAATGTCTCACATAGCCTCAGCAGTGTTTCACCACACTTTTAGATTTGTGAAAGAAGTGATTTGATTGGATAAAGTAAAGTTTACATCGACATAACCCCATATGGAGTGTCGTCAGATACTATAACAGTGTTAAGTAGTGAAGCATAATAAGGCTCTGGTTTTAATGAGACTGACATGTTTAGTACCATTACTTGTTTTCAGTTTACATTTAGCTTTTTTAGCTTACCCAAGCCATATAGGCTAATGTAAGCTATTGTGATCAGTCTTTGTCCAATCCCTTCTCTTGTTTGTGTATGTATCCTTCTTTCCAATGGTTTCACAAATACCTATGGTTTTATACAAGAACCTATGGTTTTACGAATACCTATGGTTTTACGAATACCTATGGTTTAATGAATACCTATGGTTTAATGAATACCTTTGGTTTAATTAATACCTACGGTTTAATGAATACATATGGTTTCACAAGTACCTATGATTTCACAAGTACCTATGGTTGTACACAAATAGCTATGGTTTCACAAATAGCTATGGTTTCACAAATACCTATGGTTTCACAAGCAGCTATGGTTTCACAAATACCTATGGTTTCACAAGTAGCTATAGTTTCACAAATACCTATGGTTTAACAAATACCTATGGTTTCATAAGAACCTATGATATCACAAATACCTATGGTTTCACAAGTAGCTATGAATTCACAAATACCTATGGTTTCACAAGTAGCTATAGTTTCACAAATACCTATGGTTTAACAAATACCTATGGTTTCACAACTACCTATGGTTTCACAACTACCTATGGTTTTACAAGTACCTATGATTTCATGAATTCCCTATGGTTTCCCAAAGACCTATGGTTTCACAAATACCTATAGTTTCATGAATTCCCTATGGTTTCCCAAAGACCTATGGTTTCACAAATACCTATGGTTTCACAACTACCTATGGTTTTACAAGTACCTATGGTTTCACAAATAGCTATGGTTTCACAACTACCTATGGTTTCACAACTACCTATGGTTTTACAAGTACCTATGGTTTCATGAATACCTTTTTGCGGGGACTATATAATGACATATTTCAGTTGAAATCACAAAATTGATCATCAGTTAATTGAGGGTTATCCTTACCATTCATGTGAGCGTAGTAGGAAACATGTTGACCCTTCAGGTGAGCATTAAGGGCTGTAATGGCCCTTCTTGTATTAGTTCCCTGTTCTGTTATGTTGTCCAATACCAGTTCTTGTTAATTTCCATTTATTGTATAATAACCGTAATACAGGTAGCACTAGATATCCGTCCACAATCTTCATCTTCTATGTTTTGATTGGTTTAAATTATGTCTCGAACATAACATTATTGTTTTTGTGCCGCATATTTGTCTGTCCGTCTGGATTGTGTCACAAAGTTTGTATGTGCTTGTTGATTGAGCTTAAATCACATTGTGACAACTTAAAACAGATAGTTTGTGTAAAACAGGTGATTGCTGACAGAGAATTTAGATGCACACATGTTCCCCAAGATGCCTTCACATTACAAATTATATGAGCACAGTATACCCCCCCCCGCTAACAAATACTCTCCCAAATTCCCCGTATTATTGTGGAAACCCCATATCTCACATAGAACGATCAATTAATCATAAAGTGTATACCATGGTTGAGTGGTTAGGGCGTCCGACTTGGAAGCGGGTGATGGCAGGTTCGAATTTTGGCGGAAGCTGGGTTAGAACTGATGCGGTCTGTTGGCGAGGGCCAGCTAGTTAAAGAATGGTTACCCTAGGCCCTTCTCTGCCAGGTGCCCGGCAACATGAGAAGGGATTGGGAAGGTACTGTGTGCAGGAAATATAGGTATTTCATTAGTCACATTTGCTGGCACTTTCAATAGTGGTGACACTATAATAAACAAAAACTTCACCATACCTTTTATACCATACAGGTAATTGTATCGTGTTTGAGATGTATACATGTGTTCTGTAGGTATGATAGTGGTAGTTGCATGTCTAACAGTTTTGTATCAAGCATGCTATTTCAAAATGTATGCTAAGAGTTAGTAAGCTGTTGACAGCCGTCATGTTATACATATGATTGGACTGTCACAAAAGTTTTATCATTAAGTGCAGAAGACTGAATAGGCCCCTGACCATGACACCTAAGCCATGTTTACTAAATTAAATATACATGTACATGTAAATTCACATTACTTCCAAAGTTTGTTCAATATCAGGCATAATCCTTTTTAATGCGTTGACTCTTTCAATCAACACTGTTAACATGCGAACAGATAAGTATGAAGATTAAAGAGTCGGGGCTTTTTTTTCAAACCTTGAGGATGGGGCCTAACCTTTAATTAGGGGAAAAATATTGGTATTTTGGTAACACTTCATTTTTTGGGAAAACTACATGATTTTTGAGATTTTTTCCAGGGAAAGGGGTCTTATAACGGCAGTGTTCAATCTAGCCCACCATGACAGGGGGCCATTCGGGCCCATAGACTATACAACAGGGGGCCATTGGGGAAAAATGGGGGCCCTTAAAATAATTTTAAAAAATTCCATTATTCATACTTCATGTAAATGATAAATGTATACCAGGCTTGAAAAGCACTCATACATGCATATGATATGCTTAGCTAACGGTGACCTAACCTCAATGGCAACTAAATTCAAAATCACTAAAAAATAAAATGAAATGAAATTCTCCTCGAGCAGTTTGTTCAATCTGTCAACAGACAGGAATATATCTTTGAGTTTATGACGATTGATGAGAATAAAGCATCCATACTTTAGATCTAAGAATTGCCATGCCCGTGAATAAGCGCGATTTGTAAAAGTGAAACATCGGCACTAAAACGATTTTTTTCGGCCAAATTACAGACATCATTTGACATACTTGGGACTTGCAGATGTTCTTCTTGCAATATCATTTTGATTTCTTCCTCATTTTTTTATAATTTAACCGATATCGGCGTAAAATTACTTGAGATGTTTCAATCATGCTTCAATGACTGGAGGCTGACATCATTACCATAGCAACGGACACCTGCCTGAAGAGTTACTGAATGAAGCTAAAGGACAACAAGTAACGAAAAGATAATGTAGCAAAAAGACTTCAATTTTCTGTGAGCGCGCCGACCTGGCCCACAGTAACATTTCAAGTGCGCCATTTCAATTTTTTGGGGGTCAATGGCGCAATGGCGCGGCCTAGATTGAACACTGATAACGGCCCCTATTATATAACCAAAAAAGCCCTATAAGTCAATATTATTATGATTAATTGATATTTGTGTTCAAGGCTAGTGTCCTAGGAGGAAGACTTTATACCAAAGTGCAAAGTTTGTTATTCTTCTATGATCAGTCTCAAGCTTATGTTCTTCGTCTTGTGTACATGTCTAGATTCAAATATTTTTTTTTAAAATTTTAACGGTTATATTTGATTATTTGAAGGCTGCAAATTTTTGTTTTATTATAAAATTTTGTTAAGATTTTTGCTTTTTTCCCTTCTCAACAGTGAAGAGTTGTCATACAGTTGTCTACTATGACCAATAGTTGCACAAAGTATACATCTTTCACTTAGTGGAAAACATATATCTCAACTACTGTTTTGCCACGTAGGACGACACCCAACTTAGGTGTCATCACTGTTGGGTTCATGGGTTCGAATACCACCCACCGGGGCGGGTGAGGGTTCATATATACAACTTTCAAATATTTATAGACCACAAACATATTTCAATCAATTTCTAACGTAACTATTGTGTAATATAGTGCAAAGATATTGACGTGATCCATGTACCTACCATTGGCCTTATTTCAGTGATCTTTCAAGAGGTCATTACTGTAAGATATTTCTCGGGGGTCAATACTGAAGGTCAATTCTGAAGGTCAATACTCAGGTCATACTAGCGGTCAATCTGGAGGTCAATACTGAATGTCCTTTCTTGGAGGTCAATACTGAAAGTCATTTCTTGGTGGTCAATACTCAAGTTGATACTGTAGATCAATTCTGAAGGTCAAAACTGAGGTCATTCTAGCCGTCAATCTGGAGGTCAATACTGAAAGTCCCTTCTTGGAGGTCAAATCTAAAGGTCAATTCTGAAGGTCAAATCTGAAGGTCAATACTGAGGTCATTTTAGAGGTCATTCTGAAGGTCTGTTCTCCAGGTCAGTTTGAAAGATCTTGGAGTTAGAGAGTTTTTATAATTCTATATGTTTGATTTCAGATGATATTGAAGGTTCCAAGTGTTGTGGTCAAGTTGGAGGGTGGTGTTGGTAACAGGACTGTTCCATTGTTGATAACAGAGTTATCCTTCCAGGGTGAAGTCAAGGACTGGTCAGGCAAGGTATGTATATATATATATAACAGGACTGTTCCATTGTTGATCACAGAGTTATCCTTCCAGGGTGAAGTCAAGGACTGGTCAGGCAAGGTATGTATATATATATAACAGGACTGTTCCATTGTTGATAACAGAGTTATCCTTCCAGGGTGAAGTCAAGGACTGGTCAGGCAAGGTATGTATATATATATATAACAGGACTGTTCCATTGTTGATAACAGAGTTATCCTTCCAGGGTGAAGTCAAGGACTGGTCAGGCAAGGTATGTATATATATATATAACAGGACTGTTCCATTGTTGATAACAGAGTTGTCCTTCCAGGGTGAAGTCAAGGACTGGTCAGGCAAGGTATGTATATATATATATAACAGGACTGTTCCATTGTTGATAACAGAATTGTCCTTCCAGGGTGAAGTCAAGGACTGGTCAGGCAAGGTATGTATATATATATATAACAGGACTGTTCCATTGTTGATAACAGAGTTGTCCTTCCAGGGTGAAGTCAAGGACTGGTCAGGCAAGGTATATACAGTGCCCACCAAAAATAAGTATACAGTAAATGATTGTGGCAAAATTAAACTTGGTTAAATTATTCCATATCTGTTTGAAGATGTTCGGAACTAAAATAACCATGTGATTAAAAAGACTGAATTTTCCATCTTTTTGTGACAAAGTTACCATTCAAGTGGGACAAAGAAACTTTAGATTTTGCACCTAGGGTACCAACTAATGTATGGCCTTTTCATTTAATAAACAAAAGTATTCATTTTCTTAAAATCTATTGTTGCTTTACTGTTCTTCAAATAGTATCATTATAGGCAAGTAAATGGGCAAATAACATCTGTATACTTATTTTTGGTGGGCAGTGTATATATATATAGCGTGGACAGCCCACATGGTATGTGGTGTAAGTTTTGCTAAGAATGTTAGAAAAAATCTGTTGACACAAAGTTAAAATCAATCGTATGTATTGTATTCTTTAACGGATTTAAATGAGACATCTATGACGCTCAAGTCTAGAATGAGTATTATTCATGCAACTTAATATGTTTCAACAAAAGGTAACAGGTTTTGCCTGAAACTGATTAAACTGTCTTAATAGCAGTAAGATCACTTTCAGGCAAAAACTGCAACCCTTTTGCACTTCATGCATGTATATGATATTGTATATTACCAGCTATATGTTGACAGTCATCTGGTTGCTGCAAATAATATATGTAGAGAAACGTCTGGTTTGGTGCTAAAAAATATAATTATGTTTATTTTGTAAATTATGTCTGGTTTGGTACTAAAAAATAATATTATGTTTATTTTGTATAAAATGTCCAGTTTGGTACTAAAAAATATAATTATGTTTATTTTGTATAAAATGTCCGGTTTGGTACTAAAAAATATAATTATGTTTAATTTGTATAAAATGTCCGGTTTGGTACTAAAAAATATAATTATGTTTATTTTGTATAAAATGTCCAGTTTGGTACTAAAAAATATAATTATGTTTATTTTGTATAAAATGTCCGGTTTGGTACTAAAAATATAATTATGTTTATTTTGTATATTATTAGCTATATGTTGAAAGTCGCCTGCTGTTAGAAGTTGCATACTACAATGAGAAGATGTCAGTCTGGGAACCATTGTTAGAACCTGTAATGGATCAGGGAAAGTTTCGACGCTGGGAACTCGCTCTTGAGGTATTTCTATATCTAGTAGTTGTTATAAGATAATAGCAAATCTGACTGGGATTCACACACAGACTTCTGGGAAGTTGAAAAAATCTATTGGACGCTCGGTCCGACCAGCCTTAAAAATCTGCTGGTCCTATAAACAAATGGTTCGACACCATAAAGGAAGTTTACATACTAAACTCGTCTTGATTTGAAATGTCAGTCTATATTATACCACTAATTATACAAAAAATATAAATCATCTTGAAATCATGAGGACCGTCACACCAAAAGTTTTCCAGAAGTCTGCACACATCACAATACTACTAAAAAATGAAATTTTGCAAGACGCTGGGTGGACCTACTCCAAAATGATGCTTTTGCAAAAGTATGGGGGTAGGCCTACTCCAAAATGATGTTTTTGCAAAGGGGGGGGTAGGCCTACTCCAAAATGATGTTTTTGCAAAGGGGGGGGGTAGGCCTACTCCAAAATGATGTTTTTGCAAAGGGGGGGGGTAGGCCTACTCCAAAATGATGTTTTTGCAAAGGGGGGGGTAGGCCTACTCCAAAATGATGTTTTTGCAAAGGGGGGGGGTAGGCCTACTCCAAAATGATGTTTTTGCAAAGGGGGGGTAGGCCTACTCCAAAATGATGTTTTTGCAAAGTGGGGGGGGTAGGCCTACTCCAAAATGATGTTTTTGCAAAGGGGGGGGGTAGGCCTACTCCAAAATGATGTTTTTGCAAAGGGGGGGGGTAGGGTATATCCTCCATCTTGAAGCAATCACAGGCCTGTATATAACAAGGTTCGCACAGGCCTTGAAAAGGTCTTGAATTTTGTTTCAACTTTGAAAAGTATGTGAATTCAGTGTTGCCTTGCAAAAATACCAAAATCTTACTTGAATTTAACTGAAAATCCTTGAATTTAGGCAAACAGCTTTGAATAATTATAATTTGATGATTTAAGTGTAAAGATGTTCTCAAAATAACACATTATTATGACTGCATAAAAAAACTGAATACAAAAACACTTGTTTTTTTCGCAAATAGATGGGTATATGCCACTGGTACATTCTTTTGTATGACATTTCATGTTTTAATCTAACAGAAAGAGTGTTATCATACTATCTTACCTGAGAAAATGTTTTGAAAAATGCCTTGAAAATAAAAAATTCTACCTTGAAAAGTCCTTGCAAAGTCCTTGAAATTTTGGTATGAGAATTTTGTATGACATTTGGAAAATGTTCTGTTCTGAAAAATGCCTTGAAAATAATAAAATTCTACCTTGAGAAGTCCTTGAAAAGTCCTTGAAAGTTGGTATGAGAATGTTGTATGACATTTTATGTTTTAATCTAACAGAAAGAGTGCTGTTATCATGCTATATTACCTGGGAAAATGTTCTGAAAAATGCCTTGAAAATTAAAAATTCTACCTTGAAATTTATTTGTATGAGAATTTTGTATGAAAAATGCCTTGAGAAGTCCTTGAAAAGTCCTTGAAAGTTGGTATGACAATTTTGTATGATGTTTCATGCTTTAATCTAAAAGAAAGTCTTGTAAATGCCTTGAAAAGTCCTTGAAATTTTGGTATGAGAATTTTGTATGCCTTGAAAATAAACATTCTAATTTGAGAAGTCCTTGAAAAGTCCTTGAAATTTTGGTATGAGAATTTTGTATGAACTATATTATTGTTTGTTTCCAAGGTGATGAAGAATGAAGACATTGATTTGAGTATAGAAGACGATGAAGACACTGAATCAGTCAAACTACCTCCACCAAAAATGTCCATCAACGTGAAATCAACCGATACACTCAATCTAACCATGACGAAAGCTTGCCTTGAAAGTCTTACCAATCTGGGGAAGGTAATAGACCCTCTCAAATCTGATTGGTTGATCTTTGCAGTGTGGCGGCAGTAAAACGTCTCCTCATACTTGCAATCAATATTGTTATTTTTCATCCTACAGGGATAGTATAATACTTTCCGATTGATGACATTTTAAATATTGATAATCCTTACTTTTTGAATAAGATCATAGAAATTTACCTTGACAAATTAACACTAAATAAAGCTAATTCATCCGATACACGGGCATCATTCCTAGACCTCAATCTTTCAATAGAAGCAGGTCAAATTGTTAGTAAAATTTACGACAAGAGAGATGATTTTAATTTCTTTTAATTTCGATACTGTAAATTACCCACACTTGAATATATGAAGTCTGATTGGTTGATCTTTGATTTTCTGAAATCTTATTGGTACAGTAAGCTCCCTCAAAACTGGATCCTGTTCGGACCGGGCCAAAAGTCAGGTTTTATGGGAGTTCCGGTTTTCAGGAAGATGTGTATAATGTACACTTTGATATGTTTTCATAGGGACATGGAAATAGATACATAGGAACTATGTTGTGTGGCATTGTTTCAAATTGCAATTATTATATTAGTTGTTGATGGTGTTAATGTAAAACAAGTTTAAGAGTGATTTGAATAACATTTCTTATGTTCATGATTACTTGAATTACTCATTTTTTCGTTAATTCTTTCAAATTTTTCAATGACATAGACTGTGCAAGTCTACAAACCCCGAATTGCAATTCTGATTGAAATATGATCTAGTGCAGAGTATGCTGTAATTAAAACTAGTTGATATGTGAAGCTCTTCTTTGTTTAAATAAAGTTTGTTACAATAACCACCTCAACAACAAAATTTAAAATGAAAGGATTGTTGTTCTGTTATGTACATATTAAGTAATTATTTAACATCATCGATGGTACTTGGCAAATTCTTACTATTTTTGGTTCACATAGGGCGCGTTCGAAACGCTGTTCCGCACATGTTCCGCACATCCCGGACAGTGGAACACACTTACGAACAAACCGGAACACTGTTCGGAACATGTTCTTTCTGTGCCCGCCACAGAGGTGGTGCAGCCAGAACAGTCACGTGGTTACAGCAAGAATATTGGCCGCTTGTGTAATAAAATATAATATAATAAATATATTTTCCAATTATGGACCATTGCGGGCAAACAGTCGCACTTAAATATATCCACATGCATATTTCTTCCTCCAATAATACGGCTGCAACTACAATTTTGGTCATCTTTAACATTTTACTTTCTGTTCCGTTTTGTTCGTAAGGTGTTGGAGTAGAACATTCGGCACACTGTGCAGGACAGTTCCGTTTTGTTCGTAAGTTGTTCGGAGTAGAACATCCCGCACATGTTCCGAAACAGACGCTACGAACATGCCCATAGTATTTCTCATGCCTGTGCTCATGGCATGTAACGTCTTTAAAATAGTAAACCATAGAAATCAAAACTTGTTGATAACACCTTTTATTATGAACCCATTTTTAACTAACAATTCACAATGTGACATGTGTCGCTTTCATTATATTAAATGTACATGCCCATTATTTCGGAAGTAATTATAGCTGAATATTTTGTCAGCGGACCCAAAATGCCGTCCGGTATCCGGAATTCTTAAAAGTTGACTTTATAAGGAGGATTCCGGTTTTCAGGGAGTTTACTGAAAATCTTTAATTTTATGAAGTCAGATTGGTTGATCTTTGGTGTTTAATGTCATTATTTTCTATTGTTAATTTAATAATCACCTTTTTATGATCTGCTAAATAAGGTAACATTTAGCATGTCTATATGTATTTATTATGACCTTTCTCAAATATTAAGCTTCAAATTTGCTGTATTGTATTCCCTCAAATAAACAATCCCCATCCTAATAAACGCCCCACTTAAAAGACCCTCAAATAAACGCCCCCCATTTGCAAATTGCATCGCCACATCCCCATGTCAGTTTAATTTGTTTCACAGGCATGCATAGTATTGCCATGAAAATTAATTAAGTAAAAATTGCATATAAACTTCAATAATGCTAGCAAAAAATTGAGCAAGGAAAATCTCATTCATTTAATTGAAATCTCCTGCATTTCCATCACCATTCTCACACAAAGGGTTCTACAAAACATAGCATTTATGTTGTATGTTATATTGTAGTCGTTCGGAGATGCATACCAACTGGTAGAACCTACACAGAAAGCAGGGGAAGTTATGACACCGTATATCATCCGTAATGTGACCGGTGTAGATCTCATGTTGAAACTGGACAATGCTTTCGAGGTAAGGTTTCGTGTTCTATCTGATTGGTTAATATTATGAACTCAATGTGTACAGGACTCCCTTCTAACTTTCAGAAATATACAGAGCTCTGTGCTTTGTTTGAATAAAACACAGGCACTCGTTTAGATGCCAGCATACACACTCGTGATTTAATTGCTACGTATCCTACTTCCTGCCTGTGTTTTATTCTACAACAAAGCACAGCTACATAATTATTAATTATTTCCTAAATTATTTCCTCAACTTAACCAGCCGTGCACAGAAAACATTAAAAACACACAAAGCACAATGCCCAACTGAACCAGCCGAGCACAGGAAATAAAACACATACAAGGCACAATGCCCAACTAAACAAGCAAAGATCCACCAAAGTCCAAGCTGTCGAAAAGTATCAAACATTATTACTAGCTGAATGACCCAGTTGCCACAGCAAAACGACTATAATTCCTAGTTTTAGCTGTCAGAAATCCCTGCTTGTGAATATTTTTTATGTTGCAGTAATAGAGGATCTTGCATCAGTGCTCATTACATACACCTTTTATTAAACGAGTGGACAAAATGATATGACACGAGGCTTTGCCGAGTGTCATATTGTTTTTGTCGACGAGTTTAATAAAACTCGTATGTAATGAGCACGAATGTTAGATTCTATTTATCACATAACCTTAGAACACGCTCATTATTGTTCAAAAGGAGGATGTACGCTGCATATGTTTCAGCCACAATTCCGCGGTACAATGAGCACAACGTCATGGCGACGTTGATATTATCCTGACATCATTGATGGATCAATGCATGGATTGGCTAACGTTACGTCAAGCTAATTTAAATATTTATTGCACAGTCTGGGAGTGCCGAACGATATTTACGGCACGGCTTTACGGCACTCCTGGACCACAGGTTATGTGATAATTTACTTTATGTACCTATAGATGTTATAATGTACTGTTACAGTTACCAGTAGACGCAAGTAGTGGAAGGGTCCGACTTGTTGCTGGAGATACTCTCCCATTAAGAAACAAAGAAGGTCCCAAACTACGTCGACAAGCTTCTGTCATCAAAGCATCTACTGCCTCAGATGAGAAAAAGATGATCTTTCAGGTAATTTTAATTCTTGTTGCTATTTCTTAATACAGTAAAGTTCCACCTAACGACCGGTCTGATAATGCGACCGTCCCGCTATTACGACCGATTTTTAAAAGAACCAAATAATTTAGTTCTACATTCAATTGAATTTAAGTCCTATAATGCGACCGGTCCACTATTCTGTATTACGACCAATTTAACCAGTCCTATTGTGTCAATTCCCACTGTGTTTGGTCTTGCTAATACAACCAATTATGTGTCATGTATAATTTTGTGTAAACAACTTTATTCACACCTACGCGTATCTCTGGGGCACTTGAAAATCATCTTGCACCTTGATCAAGGTCGCGGGGCGCTTGAACTACAGTCAGGAGGGTAACATACCAGCTCAGCAAGAGATCGAAGACGCCGTATTGAAACTTGTGTGTCCATTTATGACAGCCAATTAAAAGTCAATTAAATTATATAAACAATAGATAATTGCCTGGGGCAGCATGCATGACTGGCAAACAAGCAGATTAACCAATTTAAGACACTGATTAGCATCAATTAAATGTCACTAAAGTTGTGAAAAACGTGTTGAATTTGCCGACGATAAAAATAAATTGTCTTCCATTACGGTACGGTTTAAAGTCAGGTACGATACGGCGTCACGGAATTTCGTTACCAACGTAGATCGTTCAGAAATTTGTTAATAAGGAAGAGCATTAATGTAGTTTATATTAATCAATAAATCATTCCTTAAATATATTTTGAGTCAAATCATAACAAAGAAGTCACCATTTTATTCTCAAGAACGATTCAAATCACGGTCTGTTATTGTAACTTGCATAGTATTCGGACAACTTCAAAATTCGGATAAATTGTGCTTCAGAGAATATAAGCATTATTGCAATCTCATTTAAATCAAATCCATATAACGCTTCACTACTGATATAGAAGCTGTTATGTTAGACTCTGATTTTAATGAGATTGGCATTATTGCTGCCTAATTATGCAGTTTTAATTAATATATATATATTATATTGTATTAATTAAATGTGTATGCTGTACATTGTTTTTGTTTTTATTATATTGATATATGTATATTATCTTCAAAGACAATGTTCACCAGTATACTGTATTCCTTGATACTTTCTTGGATACAATATTTCGCGTTTTTCATACCGTCGGCATATTCGCGGCTACAAATTTTCACGGAATCATAAGGCCCGCGAATTCAGCGAAACTAAAGTCGCTACGGCATAAAGATATGTTTGACAAAGCTCGCAATTTTAATTGGACTGTTTGTCATCACCATCCGTGTATACACGATCAAATTCAATTGATTGTGACCTTAACTGACCTGATAACAATTACGATGACCAATTAATCTCTTCATAACAAAGGATTTCAAAGTGTTTTCACTAGGTGTTATCAACATAAACCAGTAAATAGTTATCATCATAAATTAACAACCAAACATATGTTAAACAAATAAATGTGAAATGATTATTGTAAATACCTGTTCAGGAATACATTGACTTTAATCATGACAAAAACAAACTTTCATATGTAGAAGTAAACTGAATGTTAACACCCCACCCGTGTACCCCCGTGCTTGTTTACATTGAGCACATTACACGCTATGTCATCAGTGTTTATGTCTACACAGCCTAAAATATGCACGATTCTTACAGGATCGAAATTGATGTTTAAATGAGATAATTAACGCAATTAATCTTAGATTTTATAAAGATGGATTTATTGACAGAAGTTCCTACGTCATGTATGCGCAAGTACAATTTTTATCCTTCGCCGAATGATTTTTCGATTTTGGTATGAAGAAGCTAGAAATGTTCGCGGATTCGATGGAGGTACATTTTCGCGGCTTTTAAACTTCGCGAAATGATACCTCGCGATCCCGCGAAAGTTGCTAACTTAAAATGCACGAAACCATTTCTAGGAATACAGTATAACAACCAGTACTAGCTTCTTCAAGATACATAGTCGGTCTTAATAGCGAGTCTGTGTGTATCATAAGTCTGTGTGTATCATACACACAGACTCGCTATTAAGACCGACTCGCTATTAAGACCACTTTTTGTCAGAACGGTCGGTGGTCTTAATAGCGGAACTTTACTGTATTTCTGGTAATTAAAACTCTTGCTGTTTCTTAATCTTTAATACTATAAATAGTAACAGATTTGAGCTGTTTTCATTAGATTACATATTAATCCGGGCCATCCCCACCCTACACAGCCTTGTATTATCCTCTAATAATGTTGGTTTGTAGGTTGAGAAGTTGAATGCCACAAGAGAAGTAACCATCAAACGTGCAGAGAAACGATTATTTCACGTAGATAACAAGGCTGGTGAACAATGGTCGATAATTTGTGATACGCAGACCAACATGGGACAGAGAACCGTCACCTTCAGATCTTCCGTGCAGGTACGTCACATGATTTATTTTATCTCTGATATAGATCCATAAGGGATATTTATGATAAAATTACAGTAAAGTTCACTCTTTTTATTACGTTTCGGCATAAAAGCCTTTTTCATAATTTGAAAAAGGCTTTTATGCCAAAACGTAATGAGTGAACTTTACTGTGATTTATTTTGGTTCGATTGTGAAATAAGTTTTTCCAACTTATATTAATCACTCTCCACACCTCATTCCTGATGTTATCCATTGTTATGAGGACATAAGAGAAGAGAAGCCAGATTCCTTATGCTGAGGGTCTAGCAAGAGAAAAAATGGTTAACAGTTTTATTTTATCATTGGTATGACGTGGCCTGTGATAGAATCCGCTACTCCCGGACTTGAAGAGGATGCGCCACCACTAAACCAGGCTTTATATGGTTTAATGTCAATACAGGAACACCTCCAGCTGTAGAGCTCATTGATTGGTCCATATTGACCCACCTCTAGCTGTAGAGCTCACTGATTGGTCCATATTGACACACCTCTAGCTGGAGAGCTCACTGATTGGTTAATGTAGACACACTCCAGCTGTAGAGCTCATTTATTGGTTAATGTAGACATGCCTCCAGCTGTAGAGCTCATTGATTGGTTAATGTAGACACGCCTCCAGATATAGAGCTCATTCAGGGTTCCCACGGTCAGGGAAAAGTCAGGGAAAAACATAATTTTTTCAAGGTCAGGGAAAAGTCAGGGAATTTTGGAATTAGTCAGGGAAATCCAGAAATTTACCAAAAGTCAGGGAAAAGTCAGGGAATTTTTCATTGAAGCTGTCGATAAGTGTCATTTCCTATGAAGTAATACCTAAGGCTGAAAAAAAATCCTCGCTCGCTATATGCTCGCTCCGAATCATTCTACATTATAATAACTTTATGTCAATCAACAGCCTTAAAATCTGCTACATTAAATTTTTTTTTTCATATAAAGCAAATTATATATCCTCATTTTCTCTATTTTATTGCCATATTTTGCTTGAACAAAAACATGCCTTGTCGCCCGATTGCTCTAAAAGGTCAGGGAAAACTGCTCTGTGGTCAGGGAAAAATCAGGGAAAAGTCAGGGAATTTTGTCTTGGAAAGTTTGTGGGAACCCTGTCATTGATTGGTTAATGTAGACACACCTCCAGCTGTAAAGCTTATTAATAGGTTAATGTAGACACACCTCCAGCTGTAAAGCTCATTGATTGGTTAATGTAGACACACCTCCAGCTGTAGAGCTCATTGATTGGTTGATAGAGATTGTTGTTTATATTTCAGGTGATGAATCATTTAAACATACCTGTAGATATGTATAATAAAGCTGCTAGTGGAAGTGCCTCGGCCGTGAACACAGTTTACCCGGAGAAACTCTACAGTCTACCAATGAATACTATATATACACCTAGTGGACAGTTCATGTTTAAACCAATCAAAGAGGGGTAAGTTACCTTAAATCAATCTCCACTGAGTGGATCAACCCTCATATCTTACTCCAATGTGTGGATCAACCATCATATCTTACTCCACTGAGTGGATCAACCCTCATATCTTACTCCACTGAGTGGATCAACCCTCATATCTTACTCCACTGAGTGGATTGACCCTCATATCTTACTCCACTGAGTGAATCAACCCTCATGTATTACTCCACTGAGTGGATCAATCCTCATATCTTACTCCACAGAGTGGATCAACCCTCATATCTTACTCCACTGAGTGGATCAACCCTCATATCTTACTCCACTGAGTGGATCAACCCTCCTATCTTACTCCACTGAGTGGATCAACCATCCTATCTTACTCCACTGACTGGATCAACCATCATATCTTACTCCACTGAGTGGATCAACCCTCATATCTTACTCCACTGAGTGGATCAACCCTCCTATCTTACTCCACTGAGTGAATCAACCCTCGTCTATTACTCCACTGAGTGGATCAACCCTCATTTCTTACTCCACAGAGTGGATCAACCCTCATTTATTATTCCACTGAGTGGATCAACCCTCATATCTTACTCCACTTAGTGGATTGACCCTCATATCTTACTCCACAGAGTGGATCAACCCTCATTTATTACTCCACTGAGTGGATCAACCCTCATA
The DNA here is from genome assembly GCA_947247005.1 of Spisula solida. NCBI lineage: Eukaryota > Metazoa > Mollusca > Bivalvia > Venerida > Mactridae > Spisula > Spisula solida. The sequence continues at coordinate 790,100 of OX365962.1, read as the reverse complement.
TCTTACTCCACTGAGTGGATTGACCCTCATATCTTACTCCACTGAGTGAATCAATGTTCTATTATAGATGTGTTGAGATGAGTGATGGAGTGAGCTGGAAGGGAGCTGAGAACCTCGGTCTGAAACAACTTGTTTCCAAGACAAACAATGGTCAACCCCCGTTCTACTTCAAGGTAAAACATTCAAGTCTTATAAAATAGTTCAGTATTAAACTTATAGGTGATAATTACAAGAAACAGTTTTATAAATGTAGATTTCACAATATCAACTTGCTGTTTTAATAGTTCAACACCCTTTTCTATTGTAGGGTAGAGCAAAATATATAATGTGTCTTATACTATTGTAGGTTAGAGCTGAAATAGAAGATGTATTCTATGAAGATGGCGACACTCCGGCAGCTAAATCGACAACGTTCCATATTTATCCAACTGTTGTCATGCACAATCTTCTGCCTTATACAGTCAAACTCTTACTTGAGGTAGGTTTACATAATCACATGACATTTGTTTAATATTCTTTTAAAGGTCTAACGTAATCTTTCAGTCTCCTTCCAGCCATGTTGGGTCATAACCCAATGTGCGTCATATTGTGATCTGATGCAGGGCTAGTATACAGTATAGAGAAAATTATCCAGACTCTTGTATTGTTACTAAGGTGACCATGGTTTGAATTTTACCTTGTTCAAACCAGTCAGTGAAAGCAGGGTCATCATGGCTGACTTTGTTTGGAAACATAAGATAGCTTGCTATTTCCATCTAATTCTACAAGATTTTCATGAAGACCAATTCTGTGAGATCCTTGCATAGCCGATTTGGAAGTCCTACATTTCAGGAACAAACCGGTTTTCCGAATTGGCTTCTCCTAGAATGAACAAGTCAAGTCAAGTCAAAATTTATTTATTGTTGGAAATTTGGTACAACAAAATAACCTAAGCTATGTATAGCTTTTGTCTGACAAAATTTCTACATATTATTTTTATGTTGTGGCCTCATGCCTCAGAGGAGCAATATGTTTATAGATATACAGTGCCCACCAAAAATAAGTATACAGTAACTAATTGTTGCAAAATTAAACTTGGTTAAATTATTCAATATCAGTTTATCAGACAGTCATAATTATACTAGTTTCTGAAACTACAGTTACTAAATGAGTCAAAAATAGAGATAGAAATAAAAATGAAGATGTTCTGAACTAAAATAACCATGTGATTGAAAAATCTGAATTTTTTAAATCTTTTTGTGACGAAGTTACCACTCCAGAGGGACAAAGAAACTTTAGATATTTCACCTAAGGTACCAATTTATGTATGTCCTTTCCATTTAATAAACAAAAATATTCAGTTTCCTCAAATATGTTGTTGCTTCACTGTTCTGCAAATAGAATCATTACAAGCAAGTAAGTGGGTAAATAACATATTTATACTTATTTTTGGTGGGTACTGTATATTTAAGTTATTTTATCTGACTTTCAGGGCACTGCTGATGAGTTTCTGTTAGAACGTGGATGTAATGTGGCCTTGGATCACGCCTGTGTCGGAAAAACTAACATTGAACTGATTGTAAGTAGTTGTTTGTTGCAAGGCCTAAACTGTAGTAATATTTGTGTCATGTCCTCCTGCTGTTTTAAGAAATTGCATTTTACCTAAATCTACAAAATCTACTGTCCATGAACAGTACTATGTAAGTATAGGGGGGGGGGGGGGGGCGAAATTGCATTTTACCTAAATCTACAAAATCTACTGTACAAGAACAGTAGTGTGTAAGTATGGCATGGTGATTGTGTGGTTGCTATGGTGATTGTGTGGTTACTATGGTGATTGTGTGGTTACTATGGTGATTGTGTGGTTACTATGGTGATTGTGTGGTTACTATGGTGATTGTGTGGTTACTATGGTGATTGTGTGGTTACTATGGTGATTGTGTGGTTAATATGGTGATTGTGTGGTTACTATGGTGATTGTGTGGTTACTATGGTGATTGTGTGGTTACTATGGTGATTGTGTGGTTACTATGGTGATTGTGTGGTTACTATGGTGATTGTGTGGTTGCTATGGTGATTGTGTGGTTACTATGGTGATTGTGTGGTTACTATGGTGATTGTGTGGTTACTATGGTGATTGTGTGGTTTCTATGAGGATTAAGAGATCTGTGGGGGGGACTCTTGGTCATTTCGTAAACACTGTTCTGTGTTTCCACCCAAATAAAGGTCAATTAGTTGATAACCCAGAGGTAGTCCTGCGTTGATTGGTGCTGGCACATTAAAGAACCAAGGAGTCAATTTGGAAAGACCAGTATTCCTTGCATCACACAATAGTTTCTATCCCCCCCCCTCAAAGTCTGAGGTTATCAGTCAATTAGGCAGGGAGAAAACAGAGGACCACACACTTATGGTAGTCAGTCAAACTTAAGCATACAACAAGACTGTAGAATCTGGAAAATAAGCGCATATTTGAATATTATATAAATAACACATGGCTGCGAGGGTGATGGTAAATAATACCAACCCGAGGGTGATACGACTATTCAAGGGTTGGTATTGTTTACTGTCACCTGAGCAGCCATGTGTTATTTATTTTACTATACGGAACAAAGTTACAACCATTTTACAAAATAAAATATCAACAAATGTAAGCAGAACTTAGATTGCCGTTATGATAATTTTACATGTACAATCTCAGTCTGTATAAAGTTTCTAATGATTTGGTGCTATATTTAGTGCTTGTCAGTTTCAACGGTTGAAATTTACTAAAAATAGCATATGAAATATACACAAACATATAAATAGCATACGGATACTCTCTAGCAGGGTGTTTTCTGGACTGAAATAGAACAAATTTCTATAAATAGCCCAGCCTCATTTTTACTAGTAGTGATCGAACAAAATATCACACGGAAGGTCTATGGGGAAAATACATAGAGAGGTCACGTGAGGTATAATAATAGCACATATCAAAAGTAAACTTATACGACCTTACCATCTATCCTTATTGGATTATAAGCGCATATTATATGCTAGCGATAATATTGTCTGGACAGTAAGTGCATACTCTATTTTTTGTCTCGTCAGGCATGTAGGCATTAATTTGGTCGTCGGCGGTGGTGGTGGCGACCGTTTTGCTTGTCCGGAGCTTAACTTTGTCACCATTGGTTTAAATGATTCAAAACTTGTTATGCTTGTTTCTTGCAATGATAAGAAGTGCAGTGCCCAAGAACCATTACGCCGTTTTTGAATTATTTCCCTTTGAATGATCTATGTTTCTAAAGACAACTCATGGCAGATAAGATCCTTTCTATCACCATTGGTTTGAAACATTGAATAATTCAGAGTGATTTGTCAACAAACATTATTGTGATCCCCTATAATTATGGATATTTTACTACAAGATTTTAGTGATAATGTTTATGGACATAATGTCGAGGCCAAGTTCGATTATGAGCCCACTTGGCCCAGCGGCCTTCTTAGATTACTGCCCTTGAATTACTAAAAATTGAGAAATTAAAGGGAATATTTACCGGTGATTTAAACTTTTGTGTAATAGTTCTATTCGGCATCGTGATTGCATTCGCAACATTTTCCCCGAAATTCCCCTTACATTTACCTGTGTACAACCGATGGTTCACGTCCATTGTTATACCTGTACGGAAACTTACGGAAATATCTCCGGAAAAGTCCGATGTTAGAAACGAAGCGTGTGACGTCACAATCCTGCTATTAACAAGATGTCGGACAGCGAAGTTTTCCGACTCAGCTAATCTGGGAAGATATATACGGTCCCTGAGCTAATGAAACGATAAATTCTTCGGATACAGATTATGATGGCAATGAAAATATTTTGCCGAATCAATTCAAACCTATTATTAATAAGGGAAATCATAATAACGGCGACGAAGAAATCTGCCAGACATTCACACTGTAAATATCGCTGACCGCATTGGCTACACGGACTGGTAATTGACCTTCCTGTCGATTTTGATTGACAGGTGGCGTTAGCCAATCATATTGCAGCATTTCGGCTACGGTTTATTGGTTTTTTGTAGGACACGAACTAAAATCAATGGAAATTGTGCAATATTTAATTAAGCATTATTTCATTAATAATGAAGAAATTCTTAATACATTGGCACGTTTAGAAACTAGAGAATTTCAACTTAAATTGGTTGGTAGCGATGCCATGAAAGTAATTTATACACTAAATAAATTTATTAAACCCTGAGGACCTCGGAAGTAAGAGATACATAATTATGTATATTTTCTTAAATTTAGTCTGAGTTTGAAGCAATATCATTTATATTTTCCAAAAGAATTGACAATCACATGTTGAGAAAAAAAAGCTTCGTCTTTAATTTGACTCTTTTAAAATATGTCATTTAAAGCCCTAGACACGTAAAAGTATGTTATTGTTTGTTATAAAATAAGAACACACAAATCCATATTAACGAGAACGTGTGGATTTTTTCCATAAAAGCTGGTTTTATAATGTTGAACATAATTATGTTGGTTTGGTCTATGTAATAGTTAAAGCGCTCTTTAGTTGATATCATTGCTGTACTCAATTGCATTCAATCTCTAAAGCATAATTATAAAAAATAGATTTAAAATTATATGTAAGGTCTAAGACAATTGAAAATCATGACGGATCGATGTAAATTTGAAAGTATCTATAGGCACGGAAATACATTAGACATTCTGTGTATATCCGTGCTATAGGCCAGAGTACTGTCAGACATATATAATATTATGTATACATTACTACAAATCGTATATAGCAACACTATCTGACCTTGCGAAAACTGCAATCAAAGTAACTGGTGACACATTGTTAATTGACAGTAAACTAACCAGCAAGACACCGCGACCAGTCGTAGATCATAGAACCCCGACTGATTACCGCGGGATACCAACCTAAGCGATATCATCAAAGAATATAACACATTGGAATTTTAACTGACTTATAATCTAGGACTTATATCTTTAGTTCTGGTATAATGGTGCATATAAAATATGTGTAGCTCAAATTATTGTACTTGACCCGACATTTATAACGTTATGTTAGAAAACGAATATGTTTTTTTATTGCTAACGCGTGATTGTACATTGGTAATTAGTTTATTTGTTAACTGCCAATGGCAAACCGTGTGCGCATATTACACATATTACGGAAGTTGCAATTAAATACAACCTTGTCACTCTGTTGCTAGCAATCAACAAAATGTATGTCACTGCTAAGCGATAGAGCACATGGATAACACCAAAGATTCTTCCGTATTCTTTGATAAACACCAATAAAAACCCGAGGTAGAAAATCAGGAGATTGGTTTACACTACTATTATTTTAAAAAAGTTATGCACATTTTAATTTGATTATTAATTAGCACACTAACATACTGACCGGTTGCAAACGATGAAAGGCTAGTTTATGGAATATTTCTTTACACAGTGTATATATGTAAATATATCGCTTGCTTAGCAATAGAAGATAGTAAGTACTATTTACGACCTTATAAGACTCATACATATTTAAAATCTGCACCACGAGGCGCTTCTTATGAGCCTATTTTCATGAAAATCGGAACTGGTCTCAGACACGGGTTTTTTCTTGTTTTCTCAAAATATTGATTTTGTACTTACAACCTTCAAATTCTAAGCCAGCGATATGTATTAACCCATAAAATCAATTATTTTTTACAATAAAAGATGCTTCTCTCAAGACAGGTAGTTAAATTTTCCCGATTTGCACTAAACTGTGATTGAAATCAACAGAAACATTCTGTTTGAGCACGCGGTTTGAGCGACAGATTAAACTGCGAGTACCGATTGTGACGTCACAGTCAGATTTTACGAAGATATACGAACGCGCTTCCGGAAATTTCCGATATCAGCGGTATCGGAAAATGTGCACTACGCGTATATGATTAGTCGACAAAAACATCGTAAATACTCGTAAAATATCGGAATTTTCGTTTATGATGTTAAAAATAGACATTTATTGACCTAAATGTATAATGGAAACAAAGTCAGTCAATAGTCCCTTTAAGGCCAAGTTTGATTGTTTTATTTTTGTTCATGGGCGTATTTTGTGACATTTTGTCTCTTGTACAGTATTGAATTTATTGCTTTGAGATACCAGACTATCAAGAACTAGACTGGTTTGGTAAACGATGAATTTATTGTTTTCAGATTCCTGACTATCAAGGGCTAGACTGGTTTGGTAAACGATTACTAGAAGTGGATATTCCGGAACTTTCCATATGGAATTTTGAAGCATATGATAAAGGAAGAAAAATAACCATGGTAACACTAATTTTATACCTTTTTTTACAGATAAAACATAATTTTTAATCACTGTTCCTGCACAGTAAGATGGCCGGGTTTTCATTATTAATATTGATATAATTGATAAAAAAATTGGCAGAAAAAATATCTTATTGTACCAGAGCCCTTTATATATATTGTTCATTTTTAAGAAAAACAATTGATTGTGACTGTTGTCATTGGATGATTTCTATCAGCAACCGGGTTAATAATGACTACCTTGAGTTTTGCTCACTAAATGTTTAAAAAAACCTGCAATTCTTGTTGGATTTTCATTAAAGTGGTCTAAATGTGTGTCTACCTTAAAAATCTGGACTGATCCTGAATATGGGCCATACATAATTATTTAAATACTCGGTTAATAGGTCAAACGTGTAAGCCCTATTTATCGGTCAGAATGTTTGTCTCGATGAATTATGAACTGAATTTGAATAATGATCATCTGGGATCCAAGATTCAGTCACCAGTTCAGATCTTAGTAAAAGCATATTAAGTGTATTTTAGGACCGGGACGATTACGCTGTTAATTGAATACGATTCAGAAACCTGTTTCAATTTTGCAAAACCGCTAATCGTTCTTAAACAATACACATCCTACAATGCCAATAAATTGTTTTTTACTGCATGCTTACAGTACATCTTTGACAACAATTATATGCTTGAATGTATTGATCGACACATAAAACAAGCAAACTAGATCTAGCTGGGGGTGTTTGGGTAACACGTATGATCATATATATAACATATGCTAATCTTATGTTGGTATTGTATGTATACATCAAAGGATAAAATAAAAACGCATGCATTCTGCTGCTGAAAGTACCTTGATATGGTCATCATGAAAGAAAAAAACATTTTCAATATGCGGCCAATTAACCGGTTCGATTCGATTTCAAACAAACGATTAACCGGTTTCAAAATATTGAAATCGTCCTGGTCCTAGTGTACATTGTATTTATAAGCTTGTTCCAATGGCTTGGTCAGAATGATAAACTGTGTGGAATCCTTGACAAGTTTTGTTTGAAGGATCATCTAGGGTATAGAACCTGGTCACGAGGCATAGAAACAAGTTTCTCTTCAGGAATTACCTATAGGGGGGTAATTTTACAGGCTTTTATTTCTTTCATTTTTTCAGCAGTTTAAAATGCAATCTTTGATTAGGGGGTATATTGCTTTGCACATGGCGGTCTGTCGGTCGGTTGGTAAACCAAATTAGTTTCCGTTCAATAATTCAAGAACGCTATGCCCTAGGATCTTCAAACTTTACATGGAGGTTGGTCATCTACTGTTGATGACCCCTATTGATTTTGAGGTCAGTAGGTCCAAGGTCAAGGTCACTGTGACCTTTTCCATATATGATCAAATGGTATCCATTCTCCACACTTTACATGGAGGTTGGTCATCAACAGTAGATGACCCCTATTGATTTTGAGGTCAGAAGGTGTCAATTGTGGCCTTTACCATTTCTGACTATTTTGCTGCCATGGGGGCATACGTGTTTTACAAACATCTCTTGTTTACCATTTCTAACTATTTTGCTGCCATGGGGGCATACATGCTTTAGTTGGGCATAGTGCCTTGTGTGTGTTTTATATTCCTGTGCTTGGTTGGTTCAGTTGGGCATTGTGCTTTGTGTGTTTTTAATGTTTTCTGTGCTCGGCTGGTTAAGTTGAGTGCTGCCTTCCCTGTCTGACTTAATATTATGTTTTTGTTCAACAGGATCTAGGGTTGCACTATAAGCAGGGTGCGGGTGTACTAGATGTATCAGTGTATAGTCCATACTGGATGATCAATAAGACAGGGCTGTTGCTGACATACAAGGTGAGTCCTATGTTATAATATTCCTCTCACTACACATGTTTTATCAAAGCATACAAGGTGAGTCATATGTTATAATATTCCTCTCACTACACATGTTTTATCAAAGCATACAAGGTGAGTCCTATGTTATAATATTCCTCTCACTACACATGTTTTATCAAAGCATACAAGGTTAGTCCTATGTTATAATATTCCTCTCACTACACATGTTTTATCAAAGCATACAAGGTTAGTCCTATGTTATAATATTCCTCTCACTACACATGTTTTATCAAAGCATACAAGGTTAGTCCTATGTTATAATATTCCTCTCACTACACATGTTTTATCAAAGCATACAAGGTGAGTCATATGTTATAATATTCCTCTCACTACACATGTTTTATCAAAGCATACAAGGTTAGTCCTATGTTATAATATTCCTCTCACTACACATGTTTTATCAAAGCATACAAGGTTAGTCCTATGTTATAATATTCCTCTCACTACACATGTTTTATCAAAGAACTTGTAACCGTTCAAAATAATAATGAATAAGATTATTGCATCTACTTGATTCTGTCATTCAAATCCTTAAAAACAGTCTTTATACTTATAAACTGGACGTGATAGAGATTTTAACTTTGACCTTGACTATTGTTACAATGACCTTGATATAATCTTCGACCTTGGATATTGTTACAATGACCTTGACATAATATTTGACCTTGGCTATTGTTACAATGACCTTGACATTATCTTTGACCTTGGCTATTGTTACAATGACCTTGACATTATCTTTGACCTTAGATATTGTTACAATGACCTTGATATAATCTTTGACCTTGCCCATCTTTACAATGACCTTGACCTTATATGTCCTTGACCTTATATTTCAGGGAGCAGATGATGATTTCGTTGATCACCAGTGTGATAACAGAAATGTAGTCATGTTTTCATTCAAGAAAAGTTCTCTGTTTGCAAAGAAGAAGGTAAATACAGTCAAACTTTATAAAATATAATAGAAAATCGGACAGGGAAGGCAGCACTCAACTAACTTAACCATGCCACAATTACATGACACAAAACCCAAACCGTAAAGCAACTAGCAACTAGGTACTGTTTGATCATCTATGTGGCGTTAAATTGTGTAGATTTGGTGAGCAGTCAATGTTGTTTTATCATAAATTCATTGATTACAGAAACCCCTGTATTGATGTAGTCAATGGACGTTGATTTTATTTCAATGTCAAATAATTCCAAAATCAGCAAATCCCAGCATTCTGATTGGCTAAAACTTGACGTTTACACATCAGTAAAGGTCGGTTTACGCTAATCGGGATCCTCGGACATTACTGACGTAAATGTCCTAGAGGAAAGTGGGTGGAGTAAGTCAAACTGCAAAGGCCCATCACAGCTGTACACTAGCTCTTGTAGCTTAATTTTGACATAGAACATTACCTACCTGTATCTACGATGTTGTGTTTACATAAGGAACAGTGCATCTTAACCCAATATTGTTTAGCTATTGTTATTCACCAAACAACTATGCTGTTAGCTGCTGACGTCACGTATATGACGTCATTCAATGAATCTCATTTGTAAATATCTCGCAAGTAAATGAAATGTTTTCATGGATATTTATGTTATTAAGCTTCAGTTTGGAATTATAAGGATTAAACGACCATTTGTTGAAGTTCACTGATGTGTAAACACCCGATCTGAAGGCACTCATGTAACATAAAGCCCCTTTGGGGCTTTGCTCGATGTGTTCCTTCAGATCGGGTTTTTACACATCAGTGAACTTCAACAAATGGTCTTTTAATCCTATAGTGTTAGACTGTAAATAAATGTTACCTACTCAAGTCTCTGGGCAAGTGTATAAAAAGTCTATAAATGTCCACCCTACACAAAAAGTTATAATTTTACATTTGTTTATGTTTTGAATGTCCAGTGTTCTGTATGTATGTTCATTAGATAATATTACGTCTGGTGTCCAGTTTGTATGTGAGCCAGGCATGCACATGTTGTACAGTATTATAATTGTGCTGCCAAAAGGATACAAGTCTGATAGGGAAGGCAGCTCTCAACTTAACCAGCTGAGCACAGAAAACATAAAAACATCTAAGGCACAATGCCCACTTGAACCAGCCGAGCACGGAAAACATAAAAACAAACGCGTCACGATGCCCACTTGAACCAGCCGAGCACAGAAAACATAAAAACACACAAGGCACGATGCCCACCTGAACCAGCCGAGCACAGAAAACATAAATACACACAAGGCACTATGCCCAACACACAATTGAGCGAGAAAATGATCCCAGTTGTCAAAAATCTGAATGACTAGTTTTGAGGCATGATAGCTGTATACAATGTACATAATTATATAATTAATATAACTAAAGAATTGACTTCTTGAAAATACATGATCTAGCTAGTTACAGTGACTTACATGGCAACAAATGTTCATTCTGGCATTGTATGTATGTATGTATTGTATTGATCAACTTAAACTATGTTGATTGATGTTCTATACAGATCAATTTATGTTTTGTTACCATGACGACTGAGTTACCTGTGGTATGATTGTAGGGAGGATGCCCAACTTATAGGAGAGGTGCCCTACTTATATTTGAACATCCAACATTTTCATGCAAGCACGATATAAATAAAATACCTCTGTAGCTCAATGGTTAGCGGGCTTGCCGTCTAATCTGGCGACCTGGGTTAAAATTTGGGTGGAGGTACACATATATATATGCCTGCCATATTTCAGCGGAATGCTGACTGGCAAATAAAGGCTATGCTCGGCATTTAAAAAAAAAAGAAAAATATTTATTTGGCACTGTGTACAGTTATGTGTCAGGTAACATACACGTAGACTTTTAATTCTTGAAGATATATCATCACTGATTACAGATGAGAAATGCAAACACCATCAATCTGATTATTCAGTCTTAAAAAAAACTAAACAAAGCCAATGCCCCTACAAAATAGTTGATTATGGTGCAAACTTAATTGCAAATATAATGGGAGGGATCATGTTTGTAAACAAAGGGATTAGTGCCACCTGCAGCTAGCTATTGGTGAATGGTAGGTTTTTAGTCCCCTACCGGTTTTTGACCGGAGGGGACTATAGGTTTGCCCTCCGTCCGTTCGTCAGTCAGTCCGTCCGTCCATCCGTCTGTCCGTCAAACAATCTGGATCCTGACATTACTCAATTAGTTTCCAAGCTAGGTTTATAAAAGTTTGTATGTGGATAGGGGGCAATAAGGGGATTCTGCACGTCTAAAAATATTTTGATTCTGACAAAAATTGTGGTTGCTATGGCTACAGAAAGAGTGAAAATATGCCCTAATCTGGATCCTGCCATAACTCAATTAGTTTCCAAGCTAGGTTTATAAAACTTGATATGTGGATAGGGGGCAATAAGGGGATTATGCACATTAAAAAATATTTTGATTCTGACAAAAATTGTGGTTGCTATGGCAACAGAAACATTGAAAATGGCCTCAAACTGGCAGGGGACTTCTGTATTGCTTGCAATTCTTAATTACTTGTTATTGTTCATTCATCCAATAGATAGCTGGTGGGCATTTTGCATATGAATACAGTGATCTCTCCTATAAACACTGAATGTACATGTTGCTTGACACATGTTTTACACGGTTGAATAGAGAAATTGTCGATAATATCTTGTCAGCATCAAAATATTGGATGTTGAAGACTGTCCATTTGACAAATATAAGTGTTGCACCTCTTGTATACCGACGGTCTCCGCTCATAAGTCGGGTAAAAGATGTCCAGAAAATTTCAAAAAGTCACTTATTCACCATGACCCATGCTTTGATATCGACATAATAAGTCATAAGTTGTTCTTCTTATAGCAGATTTTTAACATTAGTCAAAATCTGGTTGACTTAAAAGAATTTGTTTAACTTGATTTTACCCGACTTATGGGCGAGTATATACCGTAGGGTGTGGGTGGGGTAATGATAATGTTTGCTGTGCCGCGTATATAACATACACATCTCTTCATGTCACTTCAACCATCTGGGTACTGTCTTATCAAAGCACTTACGGAAATCGTAAACTTACAATCAAATTTAAATTATTTATAATTTGTTTACAATTATAAGTGTGGTAAATGGAGCTGCAATATTCATAATGATTTAGTTAATGAACTCCTACAAACCAAATATGCCTCCAATTTGCAGTTGTTAAAGAATTTGTACAGCATTAAAATTTTAGCGTAACTTTAATATTTTCGTAAGTGCTTTGATAAAACAGTACCCTAATGTTCCTGCCAGTTGCCAGTTGAAACAGGTTCAGTTGTCATAGCTACACTTTTTTGACTAGCAGTGTTAGATTTGTGTAAACTTAAGTAAGTTGTGGCTTGTTAAACTGTGTGTTGACAACATATTTCCTTGACACTATATGACTATTATGTACTATTCTAACACGATCTGCAGATTAATCCATATTAACACAGAGCAGACCAGGGCATGTATTATTACCGCAATAAAACATGGTATCAAATTGGCTGCCACAATTTACGCCCCGTATCACATGACATATTTATGAATGAATGAACGTAAACTTTATAGTAAAACTTCAACGGACCATGAGTTGCACGAGTATCCAGTGTTACAGCTATGACGCATCTATTTTTAGAAACTCCAATGTACCATTACGTGATATATTCCAAAATCGAATGGGGAAGTTATGGATTGATTGGTTTAAAAATGTGAAGGTGTAGTCTGATTGGTGTAAAATGTGGAGGTGTGGTCTGATTGGTATAAAAATGTGAAGGTGTGGTCTGATTGATGTGAAAATGTGTCGGTGTGGTCTGATTGGTATAAAATGTGGAGGTGTGGTCTGATTGATGTGAAAATGTGAAGGTGTGGTCTGATTGGTATTAAAATGTGAAGGTGTGGTCTGATTGGTATAAAAATGTGAAGGTGTGGTCTGATTGGTATAAAAATGTGAAGGTGTGGTCTGATTGGTATAAAAATGTGAAGGTGTGGTCTGATTGGTATAAAAATGTGTAAGTGTGGTCTGAATGATGTAAAAATGTGAAGGTGTGGTCTGATTGATGTGAAAATGTGTCGGTGTGGTCTGATTGGTATAAAATGTGGAGGTGTGGTCTGATTGATGTGAAAATGTGAAGGGGTGGTCTGATTGGTATTAAAATGTGAAGGTGTGGTCTGATTGGTATAAAAATGTGAAGGTGTGGTCTGATTGGTATAAAAATGTGAAGGTGTGGTCTGATTGGTATAAAAATGTGAAGGTGTGGTCTGATTGGTATAAAAATGTGAAGGTGTGGTCTGATTAGTGTAAAAATGTGAAAGTGTGGTCTGATTGTTGTAAAAATGTAAAAGTGTGGTCTGATTGGTGTAAAATGTGTAAGTGTGGTCTGATTGATGTGAAAATGTGAAGGTGTGGTCTGATTGGTGTAAAAATGTGTAGGTGTGGTCTGATTAGTGTAAAAATGTGTCGGTGTGGTCTGATTGGTATAAAAATGTGAAGGTGTGGTCTGATTGGTATAAAAATGTGAAGGTGTGGTCTGATTGGTATAAAAATGTGAAGGTGTGGTCTGATTGGTATAAAAATGTGAAGGTGTGGTCTGATTGGTATAAAAATGTGTAAGTGTGGTCTGAATGATGTAAAAATGTGAAGGTGTGGTCTGATTGATGTGAAAATGTGAAGGTGTGGTCTGATTGATGTGAAAATGTGTCGGTGTGGTCTGATTGGTATAAAATGTGGAGGTGTGGTCTGATTGATGTGAAAATGTGAAGGTGTGGTCTGATTGGTATTAAAATGTGAAGGTGTGGTCTGATTGGTATAAAAATGTGAAGGTGTGGTCTGATTGGTATAAAAATGTGAAGGTGTGGTCTGATTGGTATGAAAATGTGAAGGTGTGGTCTGATTGGTATAAAAATGTGAAGGTGTGGTCTGATTGGTATAAAAATGTGAAAGTGTGGTCTGATTAGGGTAAAAATGTGAAAGTGTGGTCTGATTGATGTGAAAATGTGCAGGTGTGGTCTGATTGGTGTAAAAATGTGAAGGTGTGGTCTGATTAGTGTAAAAATGTGTAGGTGTGGTCTGATTGGTATAAAAATGTGGAGGTGTGGTCTGATTGGTGTAAAAATGTGGAGGTGTGGTCTGATTGATGTGAAAATGTGAAGGTGTGGTCTGATTGGTATAAAAATGTGAAGGTGTGGTCTGATTGGTATAAAAATGTGAAGGTGTGGTCTGATTAGTGTAAAAATGTGTAGGTGTGGTCTGATTGGTATAAAAATGTGAAGGTGTGGTCTGATTGGTATAAAAATGTGAAGGTGTGGTCTGATTTGTATAAAAATGTGAAGGTGTGGTCTGATTTGTATAAAAATGTGAAGGTGTGGTCTGATTGGTGTAAAAATGTGAAGGTGTGGTCTGATTGGTATAAAAATGTGAAGGTGTGGTCTGATTGGTATAAAAATGTGAAGGTGTGGTCTGATTGGTATAAAAATGTGAAGGTGTGGTCTGATTGGTATAAAATGTGAAGGTGTGGTCTGATTGGTATAAAAATGTGAAGGTGTGGTCTGATTGGTATAAAAATGTGAAGGTGTGGTCTGATTTGTATAAAAATGTGAAGGTCTGGTCTGATTGGTATAAAAATGTGAAGGTGTGGTCTGATTGGTATAAAAATGTGAAGGTGTGGTCTGATTGATGTGAAAATGTGTCGGTGTGGTCTGATTGATGTGAAAATGTGTAGGTGTGGTCTGATTGATGTGAAAATGTGTCGGTGTGGTCTGATTGGTATAAAAATGTGAAGGTGTGGTCTGATTGGTGTAAAAATGTGTCGGTGTGGTCTGATTGATGTGAAAATGTGTCAGTGTGGTCTGATTGATGTGAAAATGTGTAGGTGTGGTCTGATTGGTATAAAAATGTGAAGGTGTGGTCTGATTGATGTGAAAATGTGTCCGTGTGGTCTGATTGATGTGAAAATGTGTCGGTGTGGTCTGATTGGTATAAAATGTGTCGGTGTGGTCTGATTGGTATAAAATGTGTCGGTGTGGTCTGATTGGTGTAAAAATGTGAAAGTGTGGTCTGATTGTTGTAAAAATGTGGATGTGTGGTCTGAGGATCATCGAACTGTACATTGAGGTTTGTCATTAAAAGTAGATATCCCCTATTGATTTTGAGGTCAGTAGATCAAAGGTCTTTGTGACCTTTACCATTTTGACTGTTGGGCTGCCAAAAATTAGAGGAAAAATGTGTCTACTGGCAGCTTCTCTTCGTGATTTTGTTAAATAGATGTATTTCTTCAAACAAAGTATTAGCAACATGTATTTATTGTAAGATATAAATAATGAGTTTGATGGTAAAGGTTTGGATATAAGGGGAGGTTGAAGGCCATATTTTCCTCTGTATCTGTGTTGCAAACACTGCGAACGATCATGGAAAATCACCTTTTAATTTGGATAAAATCGGTGAATTATCAGGGAATTTTATTCTTCATTTTCTGTGGCTAACCTGTAACACAGCTTAGACAGTTTTCCAGGTCTCTATGAGCAAATCAGTAATGGCCAATAATAATCTTTCGATGTATTTTAACAAATATTTGAATCAGAATTTTTTTTTGATTTTTTACCCTGCATCCAATGCAGATCTGTGTGCAATACTTGATGTTATCCGTACAATAATGTCACTTTTCACTGCCGTGTATGAAGATACTATCACTATAACCCTAATATTCAATGTTTATTGTTTTTACATAAAAATATAGTACATTAGGCAGAATTTATCTGAAACGTACAGTCTTCAGTGTCCATGTGGTTACTGGAGAATGAAAGGCTGCCAGGTCTGATTCATTGAGGTTCAGAAAGATTCAAATGTACCTTGTGGAAATATCACAATGTAATAAATGATAACTTAAGAGTGAGAAATATTGTTAGTGACCTGAGGCCCACATCTCCCAAAGCATCTCAATCTGAGCAAGATCTCATCTCAAATATTGGCATGTGTCTTTGTGTTAATTTCCATGCAAGGCTGGGCTCAAAATTAGCATCGCTAAAAAGTAATGTAATATTCTGAGTTTATTACATAAAAATTTCAAAGGCTGGAGCTCCAGATTTATCTAAAATTCTGACTCTGATTTCAGCAGTTGAGATTTCCACTTGAGATGCTTCGGGATATTGGGGCCTAGTTTGGACACAGACTGGTCTGTGAGGACCTGGGTACTGCTTTATCAAAGAACTTACAGAAATAGTAAACTTACGCTCAAATTTAAATTCTTTGTAATTTTTCACAATTATGAAGTGTGGTAAATGGAGCTGCAATAATAATAATGATTCTGTTAATAAACTCATACAAACCATATCCATCACCAATTATGCAGTTGTTGAAGAGTTATGAATATTTAAATTCGAGCGTAACTTTAAGATTTTCCTAAGTGCTTTGATAAAACTGGTCCTGGTCCCGTGTTCACAAAGAATTAATTATCAGGATCAGGCTTAAGCTCCATTTCTTTCAAATAATATGTACAGTTATAAAATTATATGTTCCTTAGCAGTTACAGAATATCAAAACAGTTTCTAGATAACAGATTACGACCCTTAAAAACTTTTACTTTCCTATACGAAGAGATTTATTGTACTTGAGACCGAAACTGATTTGAGACATTCAGGATCAAGCTCGAAAACCCAGCTTCAATTAATTAAGCACACTATTTCTATAACTATGCATTAAAACTTATTTAGTTGTCTTTAAAATTAAAGGAGATACCAATATTGTTTCATCTGCTTAAAAGAAATAATCTTTCTATCAACATATTTTCTGTATTTGAAATAAAATAAAATGGAGCTTGAGCCTGATCCTGATAACCAATTATTTGTGAACACGGGGCCTGGAGCTCTGGACAGACCTGGGTTTTAAAATAAATGTGCAGATCGTGTTTCACGAACCTGTAACTTACTGACAGCCTTTGATTGACTCAATATTCTAAGTTGACCTAAAAGACAATCAAAACAAAAGCACTACTATTTAATTAAAAACATTAACGTTTCCATGGCAACCATATATTGATTTTAATTTAAATAAAACAGTAATGTTACCATGGCAAGTAAGTAAGTAGGTAACGACTTTATTTTACGTGGATAACATTATTTGGTAGAAACCAATTTTCAATATGATCCACACCCAACACCACAACAATATATTGATGTGAATTTTAATAAAACAGTAATGTTACCATGGCAACTATATATTGATGTAAATTTAAATAAAAACATTAACGTAACCATGGCAACAATATATTGATGAAAATTTAAATAAAAACATTTATGTTACCATGGCAACACTATATTGATGTGAATGTTTGACATATTTTTGTACCAAGGAGGAACCTGGAGGTACACCAGATAAAAAAGGAACGTTGGAGAGAAAAAAGGATGCTCAGAAGAAACAAAAAGTTAAAGAAATAAAAAGTGGAAAAGTATGTTGTTTCGTTTGCGGGTGAAATTTTGTTGCCTTCTGTTTGGTTTTTTTGGTCACTTTTTGTATCGATTTTTTATATTACGTAAGATATAGCTATTATTATAGATGTGTATGTGGCTTAATATGTAACTTTGCATTTTTTTCTGCTTTTGTTAATTTTTTTCTCCCCCATTTTGTCTGCCCAACCTTTAATTGTGTCCATATTAATGACTAATCGTTTCTTGAACATATGATGGGCTTCCACTAATATTTATTCATACAGTTTGTACGATAATTAATTGATTTTACAACCATTTCCTTAGATTTACTATTAAGATATCCCCCTAATAGTGTATATAGTGATAGAGGTCTCAGGTTAACTTAGCGGTAGAGAGCTGCTTATAGTGTGAGAGGTCGCGGGTTGGATCCCAGGCAGCAACATGCCAAAGTCCACAAAAAATGACATTGGTATATCTCCCTTGCTTGATACATTATAACATTAGTTCCAGGTATAGTCCAGAGAATTTGACGCGACCCTCGACCTTCAATTAGCAAAATTTAACAGCTGATAAATTGTCTATATTTATAATCCCGTTTGTATGTTTACATAAGCGAAAGTATCATGAAGATGCTCGCGGTGAAAACCAACACAAATCTAAAGGACCGATATTTATATATTCAACGCAAGTACCTTGCTATATATTCATGCATAAAGTCAGGATCACGTCAAATTCTCTGTGCTATAACTGCTGGTTCACCCAATGTCCGGATATTGTGACTGGGTAGTTTCCATATATTAACTGAAATACTTTTAACCAGTGGGACAATATTTAAATATGTATACTGTAAAATCATTTAATTTAAATGGGGAAAAAATTGTGGCCCTCACCAATGACATAATTTCAATGATTTCGGATGTCATGAAAAATAGCAAAGTCAAAATTGACATAAATTTATCATCCACAAAATTAAATCCCCAACAAATATTAATAATTTAACAGTATAATTATAATCCTATAATATCTATTAACATGTACAGTCCTTTATTGACCTGGGTTGGTATTCATAAAGCATCTGAGTAGAAATCTTAGAATTTTCTTAAAAACATTAAATTTAAAGTGTATCAGCCTTATTAAACAAGATACTGAAAATTCTTGAATTTTGACATAGCTGGTTTAAAGCATTGTAGCAAGAGCTACAACAATCACTATAAGAAAACATGGGTTAATCTTCAATTTGTGGGAAATATGTTACCGCACAAGCTTTTGACTTAAGTCAAAATATTTAAGTTTTCCATTAAGATACTTTGTGAATACCAGCCCTTTAGGGTCCTTTATTGACCTGTAAGGTCCTTTATTGACCTGTAAGGTCCTTTATTGACATTTTATTGACTTGTAAGGTTCTTTATTGACTTGTAAGGTCCTTTATTTACCTGTAAGGTCCTTTATTGACATTGTATTGACCTGTAAGGTTCTTTATTGACTTGTAAGGTCCTTTATTGACCTGTAAGGCCCTTTATTGACCTGTAAGGTCCTTTATTGACCTGTAAGGTCCTTTATTGACATTTTATTGACTTGTAAGGTTCTTTATTGACCTGTAAGGTCCTTTATTGAACTGTAAGGTCCTTTATTTACCTGTAAGGTCCTTTATTGACATTGTATTGACCTGTAAGGTTCTTTATTGACTTGTAAGGTCCTTTATTGACCTGTAAGGCCCTTTATTGACCTGTAAGGTCCTTTATTGACCTGTAAGGTCCTTTATTGACATTTTATGGACTTGTAAGGTTCTTTATTGACCTGTAAGGTCCTTTATTGACCTGTAAGGTCCTTTATTGACCTGTAAGGTCCTTTATTGACATTTTATTGACTTGTAAGGTTCTTTATTGACCTGTAAGGTCCTTTATTGACCTGTAAGGTCCTTTATTGACATTTTATTGACTTCTTTATTGACCTGTCCTTTATTGACCTGTAATAGCTTCAACTACCAACACTGGAGATGTACATTTAGTTTAACGATGGTGTTGACCTTGCGAATTGGCAATAACAATGTTGTGTATTGCTGTGTTAACTTTGTGTGCATGTTGCTTTTACAGCTGGTCGTGTTCTAACTGGTATATTATACATGTGAAGATTGGGCAGATATTTTTGCTCTGGGTCCCCCGGGGACCCTGCCAAAAAACAATTTCCGCAAATATTTTTACAAAATGGCTTGTTACATGGCTTCCTCATCAATCACCGCTTGCTATAGTACATAGATTTTCATCCGCTCCTTCACATTTTATTAGCAAAATTTTATCGCCGACATGTCCTGTACATATTTATAACCCCGGTTGTATGTTTTCATAATCGGGGAGTATCACCGAAGACACTCGAGAAGTAACATAATAACAAATCTAATCTAGTTGTTATGTCGGTTGGTTGGTTGGTAAACCAAATGGTTTCTGTTCAATAACTCAAGAACACTTTGCCCTAGGATCTTCAAACTTTACATGGTGTTTAGCCATCAACAGTAGATGACCCCTAATGATTTTGACTATTTCTGACTATTGGGCTGTCATGGAGGCTTACATCTCTTGTTGTGCCTCCACACTTATTTATAAGTGGGCGGCATAAAGCATTGGTATTGTCTGTACGTCTTTCTGTACGTCCGTACATAACGCTAATCTAGTGTGTTAAACTCCTCATTAACTGCTGGGTGGAATTTCTTCAATTTTTCATGGATGAACAACCTTAATGTTTTGCAATGTTGATTTTGTTGAGTTATGGCCCTTTGTTACTTTTATATACCCCGTAATGATAAATCTTTTGTGTTGAACTCCTCACAAAATGTTGGGTAGAATTTCTTCAATCTTTCACAGATGAACAACCTCAATGTATAGATGACTGTAAAGGAAGGACTTTTTGCAATGTAAAGTTTGACCAGAGTTATGGCCCTTTGTTACTTTTACTATATACCCCGTAATGATAAATCTTTTGTGTTGAACTCCTCACAAAATGTTGGGTAGAATTTCTTCAATCTTTCACAGATGAACAACCTCAATATATAGATGACTATAAAGGATGGAATTTTTGCAATGTAAATTTTGACCAGAGTTATGGCCCTTTGTTACTTTTACTATATTCCCCATAGTGAAAATTATTATGTGTTGAACTCCTCAAAACATGTTTGGTAGAATTTCTTCAAACTTTCACAGATGAACAACCTCAATGAATAGATGACTGTAAAGGAAGGAATTTTGCAATGTAAATTTTGACCAGAGTTATGGCCCTTTGTTACTTTTACTATATTCCCCATAGTGAAAATTATTATGTGTTGAACTCCTCAAAAAATATTTTGTAGAATTTCTTCAAACTTTCACAGATGAACAACCTTAATGTAAAGATGACCACAAAGGAAGACATTTTTGCAATGTTGATTTTAACCAGAGTTATGGCCCTTTGTTACTTTTACTTTATACTCCATAGTGAAAAATCTTGTGTCTTGAACTTGGGTAATATTTCTTCAAACATTCACAAATTAACAACCTCAATGTATAGATGACTGTAAACATGAAATTTTCGCTGCATATTTTTACCTGAAAGATAGACCCTTGATATTTTTAATATACTTATAGTCCACAAGGCTACAGAAATTGAATAATGAGGTTACCTCAACCCGCTATTTTCAGTCTCCTTCCCCATTTTGAAATAATATGTTTTATAATGGGGGCACCCGTGTCCCATAGACACATTTCTAGTTATATATTTTGTTTTATTCAGTTATTGATTTGTTTACTTGTTGTTCGATGTTCCATTTGGCTTTACAGTGTAAATAAAACAACATGGTCACTTTAAGGCCAAATAAAATAAATATTTATTAACTTTTACAGGTAAAAATGTGTATAGTTCTTTAATTCAGGTCTGTCGCTTGTATACAAACATTGCAATATTGTATTTCATTTTCTATTGTTTTAAAAAAATTAATTGGAGAAAAGGGCAGTGACAACCAACACCATTCATTAAAGTATATGCTAATATTATACTAAATAATATATTAAAATAAGACACAAATAAGAGAAATTGCAATTGTATATGTACATAATGTTATGTAAACAAGTGACTAACCTGATTAATCAATTTATACCTACAGTCTAGTTAGGATATTGTGACAGTGACGTTGCAGTTTATGTGTACACAAAAAGATTAAATCCATTGTCTGAACAGGTAGAGCAAATAAAGTATGTTATAGTCCAGTTAGGATATTGTGACAGTGACGTTGCAGATTACGTGTACGCAAAAAATCATGACCATTGTCTAAACAGGTAGAGCGAGGTTAAGTATGTTAGTATAGCATCAAGTTGAAATTATAGTTGTTTGTACAGTATAAGCCTTTATAATTGGTTTTACACCGTTATAGTGGACTCAACCGCTGCGTCACTGGATTTTTATCCTGACTGGACTATAGTTTAGTATTGAAATTGTAGTTGTTTGTACAGTATAAGCCTGTATAATTGGTTTTACACTGTTATAGTGGACTCGACCTCTGCGTCACTGGATTCTTACCCTAACTGGACTATATACAGCCAGGCATATGCTATGCTGTCATTGTAAATGAATAAGTCAGTATGTTTTTCATACTGAATTGATAAAAATAGAATATGACCTCTGAGCCGTAACCTTTGGTTATAAGCTATATGAAGTCTATAGCTAAAAGTGCAGTCACAGCTCAATACAAGCGGTCAGTCGACTATGCTGCGTATGCAGTGTTTATATTATGTATGTTTATTTATTGATCAGTCTAGAGTTATCTTCGGCGAACTATACAAACAATATGTAATATCATAACATTGTATCTTTATTGTTTTAAGCATTTTGATTGGATAAACAGGTGGTAGACACCATTGAATACAATACCTGCTCAATTAAGAAATTATTCAGGGTTCCCACGGTCAGGGAAAAGTCAGGGAAAAACACAATTTTTTCAAGGTCAGGGAAAAGTCAGGGAATTATGAAATTAGTCAGGGAAATTTGGAAATTGAGCAAAAGTCAGGGAAAAGTCAGGGAATTTTTCATTGAAGCTGTATGAAGAAAATACCTAAGATATGCTCGCTCAGAGTATTTCTTAGTTGTATTAAATTAATGTTAATCAACAGCCTTAAATACTGCTATCCTAAACTCTTTTGTACCATTTAGAGCAAATATAGCCTCCTTTTCTCTTATTTTATTGCCATATTTTGCTCTAACAAAAAGATGCCGATGTCGCCCGATTGCTCTAAAAAGTCAGGGAAAACTGCTCTGTGGTCAGGGAAAAGTCAGGGAATTTTGTCTTAGAAAATTTGTGGGAACCTTGTTTTTGAGAGAGAAATTGTGAAACTAACAGGGTAGCAATACCATGTGACTTTTTGCTACTGGTCCAAGTTGAAATTTGTCAACATTGGAAAACAAAAATAGCCATAGTATTTTATTTCCTCACTGATTTCTATGAAATATACACCATGCTAAGGGAAACATTATTAATTTTGCTTTCCATGACATAAGATCTTTTTCAGCAGCTGTGCCGTATTGTCCAGCACTTTGTGAAACATTGGAAAATGTAGGTTTCACAGGTAGCTGAAACAAACTGTGTAGCTGATGAATTTGATCTTATATGTTTAAGGCATTGTTCTGTTGTTACACATACACTCAAGGACATTAAAAACGCCTCACCTAATTCAAAGTCCTATATCGCTCAAAGTATTTATGTTAATGCAGTATAATTTTACATGTGTATTAATGTATCTTTCCTTCGTGTAAATCAGTTTAGTTTGCAATAAAATGTTGTCTTGTTAAGCACACTCACCCTAGGTATAAATGTGGGATTTTCAATACAGGCTATGCAAGGCATTATACTCTTAATATGCTCATATTTGTGAGATAGTGTAGGTACACTTTTTCGTCGAATACACTTGTTAATCGCTTTCTATCCTTTTATTTAAGCATATGCAAGTTTTCAGAATGCTGGTTTACTTTTACACACGCTCAAAACTACCGCATTTAAACATGTTTAAAATGATAGGATTTTGAATTTGCCAATTTTAGTAATAAAACTTAAAACTTGATGATTTTGAATGTCTGTGAAATGCGTGGACATTCTTTGTTATTGACTTTATTTATGCTTGTTTTTAACAAAGTGACAGGTTATTGTTTGATCATGCGTAGAAACTATTGTGAAAATCTTATATGTGACAGGAGGGTCGTTTTAGGACTTTATAGATGAATTTGATCCCGCATATAAGGATAAATTGCGCCCTTAGCCGTATTGAAAATCCCACACTTTTGCTTAGGGTGAGTGCGCTTGCATGAATCCCAGAAAATAACGAGACAACATTTTATTACAAACTAAACTGATTTACACATAGGAAAGATTAATTAATACACATTTAAAATTATAATGCAATAACATAAATACTTTGAGCGATATTAAGCATTGAATTAGGTGAGGCGTTTTTAAAGTCCTTCAGTGAATTGTGGAAGATCGTTGTGTGATATATTTTTTACAATTCTGCAATAATCTGGAAATCCGGATATTGTGTATATTTAGTACTATACTATATTGTATTGAATAAAGTGTTTGACTGTATGTATATAACTATGTTGTTCATGTTCTCCTAAATTGGAGGAAAAATAAAATATCTATCAGTGATTTTTTTGCCTCTTTGGGAAAGGGTCCGGGTCCGTTCAGATTTGGAACTTTCGCGTCGTGACAACTTGAAATTGGGAATTTCCATGAAGCAGAAAGGCCAAATTAAAACAGAAAAAGAGATAACATGTGAATGTTTACTGGTTTCTTTGAACTTTTATGCTTGACCTCTTGTCAAAAATGTTAATAACTTTATCATTTTATGGCCGATTTTGAAAATTATTTTTTTAAATTGTTTATTAGGAATTTCTCCATACAAATTTGGAAAAATTATAGCCTATTTGCAATTGGGAAAGGGTCCGTTTTCCGGACCCTAATAAAAAAGGAAAAAAATCACTGTCTATCTCGCTTTATACTCACTGAGAAACTCAGCAGCTCATTATTCACTGATCAACCAATATTTCAGCTTTCTTCTACTTGCTGCAGTTACAGATGGTTACAGTTAGATTGTTAAGTCTTATTTGATTGGTTTACATTTCAAATTACCTACATAAATTTATTACAACTAATTTGATTGGCTTAAAAAAGACTTAAATCAGCATATTTTTATTTGGAAGGCAAATAGATCTATTGATTAGTTCAATATTTGTAAGGTTTGATTTGATTGGTTTACATTTCAAACTGCCTACATTAATTTATTACACCTAATTTGATTGGCTTAAAAAGAGTTTAATTAGCATATTTTTGTTGGCAGGTAATACTTAAATTATGTAAGGTTTGATTTGATTAGTTTACATTTCAGACTACCGACAGAAATTAATTACAACTAATTTGATTGGCTTAAAAGAGTTTGATTAGGATATTTTTATTAGGGGGTCTTTTTGATTGGTTTAACATATGTAAGGTTTGATTTGATTGGTTGAACATTTGTAAGGTTTGATTTGATTGGTTTATATTGCAGGCTGCATTGAGAATCGGAGAAGGTGATTGGTCGGATAAGTTTTCACTGGATGTAGTTGGCAGTTCAGGTACCGTACAGAGCAAGACTAAAACACGCACATGGGAGGTAAGTCATTCTACGGTTCTGTTGTTATAATCAAAGGTGTCAATTTTCCTGATGTATCCGAAATTCCAGATTTATTATTGCTGAAAGAGCAATGGCTTCTGACCAAAATAAAAGTTATTTGAAGCAAATATCTCAAGAAATGGCAATGTTATAGTAAATTTAATCTGCTCTGAAGAATTTTCTTTGATAAATTTAACGGAAAGGCCTCTTGTTTGACAAAAATGGTAGGCCTCATGATTTTCCAGATTTTTAATTTGGCCGTTAGCACCCCTGTATAATGAATGCACTATAAGCGTAATTATGACCTCTCATTGTAGATAGAGGGGGGGGGAGTGTTTGACTTTGCATATGTTCAGGGGTTCCACTAGGCTCTTGACTTTGAAAGGTCATTTTGATAGTTTTTACTTTATTTTACCATTTTATAGGCAAAATACCCATGAATTGAAGAGAAAATGAGCATTTAAACCAAAATCTTGAGGGTCAAAATGTAGCTTTTTGAAAATTTCAAGGGTCTAAATACCCTACTCCAGGTTCAAATGGAACC
This sequence comes from Spisula solida, assembly GCA_947247005.1. Lineage (NCBI taxonomy): Eukaryota > Metazoa > Mollusca > Bivalvia > Venerida > Mactridae > Spisula > Spisula solida. Next base: position 764,319 of record OX365962.1, on the reverse strand, counting down.
CTTGATTGTCGGTCTGTTAGTTGACTAAATTGGTTTACAATTAATATTAACTCAAAAACAGTAGGGTCTAGGATCTTAAAACCTCATAGCTTAAATTAGAATGTTTGATTAAAGGTCCACCTAGCTTATTAGAATGTTGAATTAAAGGTGGCGGCCTCTGTATTAAGTATAAGTGGACCATATTGAAAATTGTTGAGAACCAAATATGTCATCCACTATAGATGAAGTCATTGTTATTATTGTAGGTTGGAGTGAGCATCGTTCTATCAAGTTCTGGTCTAACCAAGGTCGTGACCTTCACACCGTACTACATGTTAGTGAATACATCACCCTACGTTATACTGTGTAAGGAAAACCACGAGGAAGGGGAATGGATCGAGGTCCCATCTAAACAGGTATGTCACACTGTCCCATCTGTCTCGTCTACATAGGTAGGTCACACTGTCCCATCTGTCCTGTCTACACAGGTAGGTCACACTGTCCCATCTGTCCTGTCTACACAGGTATGTCACACTGTCCCATCTGTCCTGTCTACACAGGTAGGTCACACTGTCCCATCTGTCCTGTCTACACAGGTATGTCACACTGTCCCATCTGTCCTGTCTACACAGGTATGTCACACTGTCCCATCTATCCTGTCTACACAGGTATGTCACACTGTCCCATCTATCCTGTCTACACAGGTATGTCACACTGTCCCATCTATCCTGTCTACACAGGTATGTCACACTGTCCCATCTATCCTGTCTACACAGGTATGTCACACTGTCCCATCTGTCCCGTCTACACAGCTACATCACACTGTCCCATCTGTCCTGTCTACACAGGTATGTCACACTGTCCCATCTATCCTGTCTACACAGGTATGTCACACTGTCCCATCTATCCTGTCTACACAGGTATGTCACACTGTCCCATCTGTCCTGTCTACACAGGTATGTCACACTTATCCATCTGTCCCGTCTACACAGCTACCTCACACTGTCCCATCTGTCCTGTCTACACAGGTATGTCACACTGTCCCATCTGTCCCGTCTACAAAGGTAGGTCACACTGTCCCATCTGTCCTGTCTACACAGCTACCTCACACTGTCCCATCTGTCCTGTCTACACAGCTACATCACACTGTCCCATCTGTCCCGTCTACACAGGTATGTCACACTGTCCCATCTGTCCTGTCTACACAGGTATGTCACACTGTCCCATCTGTCCTGTCTACACAGGTATGTCACACTGTCCCATCTGTCCTGTCTACACAGCTACATCACACTGTCCCATCTGTCCCGTCTACACAGGTATGTCACACTGTCCCATCTATCCTGTCTACACAGGTATGTCACACTGTCCCATCTGTCCTGTCTACACAGGTATATCACACTGTCCCATCTGTCCTGTCTACACAGCTACCTCACACTGTCCCATCTGTCCTGTCTACACAGGTATGTCACACTGTCTTGTCTAAACAGGTATGTGTACCTTATATATTCAGTGTATGCCAGTGTGACCCCCACTATGTGTCCCTTATATTTTCAGTGTATGCCACTGTGGCCCCTACTATATGTACCTTATATTTTCAGTGTATGCCCATGTGGCCCCTACTATCTGTACCTTATATTTTCAGTGTATGCCACTGTGGCTCCTACTATATGTACCTTATATTTTCAGTGTATGCCCTTGTGGCCCCTACTATCTGTACCTTATATTTTCAGTGTTTGCCACTGTGGCCCCTACTATCTGTACCTTATATTTTCAGTGTATGCCAGTGTGACCCCTACTATGTGTCCCTTATATTTTCAGTGTATGCCCATGTGGCCCTTACTATATGTACCTTATATTTTCAGTGTATGCCCATGTGGCCCCTACTATCTGTACCTTATATTTTCAGTGTATGCCACTGTGGCCCCTACTATATGTACCTTATATTTTCAGTGTATGCCCATGTGGCCCCTACTATCTGTACCTTATATTTTCAGTGTATGCCACTGTGGCCCCTACTATCTGTACCTTATATTTTCAGTCTATGCCACTGTGGCCCCTACTATATGTACCTTATATTTTCAGTGTATGCCAGTGTGGCCCCTACAGACGGGTAAAGAGATGACTATGCAGACTAAGATACGCTACACAGAAATCTGTACGAGTCATTTCCTCTTCAACAAACCACACACTACGTTACTCAAACTGGATAACGAGGTTTGATATTTTTATGTTTCCAAGGTGATATTTTGTGATCACTCTTCGTCTGTCACTCATCAGTCCATCGTCTGTTCAAAATTTCTTGTCAACACACTAGAGGCAACAGTTACAGCCCAATCTTCATGAAACTTGGTCCGAATGTTTGTCTCCATGCAATCTGGGTCAATTTTAAAACTAGGTCATGTGGGGTCAAAAAACTAGTTCAAATGTTCAAAATGCTTGTGAATACATTAGAGGCCCCTGTTATATGGCCCGATCTTCATGAAATTTGTTATAATGTATGTCTCTATAAAATTTGGGCCAAGCTTAAACAGTGAAATCTAGGCCAAGCTTAAACAGTGAAATCTAGGCCAAGCTTAAACTGTGAAATCTAGGCCAAGCTTAAACTGTGAAATCTAGGCCAAGCTTAAACAGTGAAATCTAGGCCAAGCTTAAACAGTGAAATCTAGGCCAAGCTTAAACAGTGAAATCTAGGCCAAGCTTAAACTGTGAAATCTAGGCCAAGCTTAAACAGTGAAATCTAGGCCAAGCTTAAACTGTGAAATCTAGGCCAAGCTTAAACTGTGAAATCTAGGCCAAGCTTAAACTGTGAAATCAAGGCCAAGCTTAAAAAGTAAAATATAGGCCAAGTTTAAAAATAAGTATACAGTAAATAATTGTTGCAAAATTAAACTTGGCTAAATTATTCAATATCTGTTTATCAGACGGTCCCAATTATACTAGTTTCTAAAACTACAGTTACTTAATGAGTCAAAATAGAGATAGAAATAAAGATGAAGATTTTCGAAACTAAAATAACCATGTGATCAAAAAGGCTGAATTTTCCATCTTTTTGTGACAAGGTTACCATTCAAGAGGGACAAAGAAACTTTAGATTTTGCACCTAGGGTACCATTAATGTATGGCGTTTCCATTTAATAAACAAAAAAATCATTTTCTTCCAATATATTGTTGCTTCACTGTTCTGCAAATAGTATTATTACAGGCAAGTAAGTGAGCAAATAACATCTGTATACATATTTTTGGTGGGTAGTGTACTAGTATCTATCAGATGAACTTATTTGAGCCATATGGAACAGGCCTTTTAGCTGCATTTGGTATGTAGCAAAAGCAATATTTCTCAGGTGAGCAATATAAGGGGCCATCATGGCCCTCTTGTAATGTTTACAATTACACAAATTTTCTTATATCCATAGTTGGTGACCATGAAATCTTTTTCTTCCAACAAACTATGTTTTCATTGGCTTTGATCTTGATACTGCCTAGATAACGGTCAGGGAAAAGTCAGGGAAAAACATAATTATTTCAAGGTCAGGGAAAAGTCAGGGAATTATGAAATTAGTCAGGGAAATTTGGAAATTGAGCAAAAGTCAGGGAAAAACAATTATTTTCAAGGTCAGGGAATAGTCAGGGAATTATGAAATTAGTCAGGGAAATATGGAAATTGAGCAAAAGTCAGGGAAAAGTCAGGGAATTGTTCATTGAAGTGGTCGCCAAGTGTTATTTCCTATGAAGAAAATACCCAAGACTGAAAAATTCTCGCTAGCTATGCTCGCTCAGAGTGTTTCTAAGTTGTATTAAATTACTGTTAATCAACATACTGCTAACCTAAACTATTTTGTTCCATATAGAGCAAATATAGCCTCCTTCTCTATATTTTTTTGCCAAATTTAGCTCTAACAAAAAGATGCCAATGTCACCCGATCGTTCTAAAAAGTCAGGGAAAACTGCTCTGTGGTCAGGGAAAAATCAGGGAAAAGTCAGGGAATTTTGTATTAGAAAATTTGTGGGAACCCTGTTGTTGTAGAGCATCCTTATATCCGTGAAATTACGTCCCCATGAAATGGTCTTTTTCACCAAAACCACGAAATTTTGTCCCATTAAAATTAAATGATTTTACAGCTTCATATTACAAACAGAAAAAAGCAAAAATCTTCCTATATCACCATGCTTGTACAGGAGATAACTTGTAAACAAATTTGATGTCCTATGATTATGTATAGGATAGACGATGAGTATCGCTGGTTATGAGATTTAGACGGCAAACTTCAGCAAGCGTCTGATTTCATTACCAGTGATACGAGATGTCTAACCGACTTTGACCATGTGACTGACTAATTTGTACATGTTCCGTTATTCACTCATAAAGAAGTTGTACATTGTATTTCTGACCAGATTATGCAATTTCCTCCCATCAATAGGATTAAATTCTGCACTTATTACTCACAACAACAAAGGATCAAAATCGCAGGGTATTCAGTTCAAAAGTGTTGGATACGGGATTTACACGATGGCAATACTGTGCTGTGATTGGCTATTTGTGGTTTACAGGCCCCGATTCCACAAAAAAACTTAAGTTATTGCTCAGCTGAGACTGTTATTTTGAATTTATTAAGTATATGACTACAAGTATCGTTTTGTGATGTAGATTGCTACCAGAAACTGTATTTATGGCTAAATAATGACATAGTAGGTGTTTTTTGTATGTAATGCTCATGGAAATGCAACAGTAATGAATAATAATACTTGAGCCTGTTATAACAGACTTAAGTTTTTGCTTTAGATGTTTATAACTGTTAAACACTATTTTCTGTAAAATTGGACTTATTATGTATTGTTCTATTAAATAAGCATCTAACTGTGATGAAACAGTATATACAAGTATACATGAAAGTCATTTAACCAACAAAATATGTTTTTAGAATAGCAGTCTCAGCTGAGCAATAACTTAAGTTTTTTCGTGGAATTGGGGCCAGTAGTCTCATTATGCATTTACTGTTTTGTAATATCATACTGTATTCTGTTATCTTCCTATATACAGTATGGTGGTATAAACGTGGAATGTCAAGAAACAGAGTCATCAATAGTAACCACCTTGACTAACTACAAGGTTGGCATGGCAACAGTTTTAATCATAAATCAGACAGAGACATGTGACGTATCCTATCAACAAAGGTTAGTATTTGAGTTTCTATGTTCTTGATATCCATATTTCAGTGGTCCAGTGAAACCCATACATGTAATGTCAGATCTAACACATATTTCAGTGGTCCAGTGAAACCCGTACATGTAATGTCAGATCTAACATATATTTCAGTGGTCCAGTGAAACCGGTACATGTAATGAGACCTAACATATATTTCAGTGGTCCAGTGAAACCGGTACATGTAATGAGACCTAACATATATTTCAGTGGTCCAGTGAAACCCGTACATGTAATGTCAGATCTAACATATATTTCAGTGGTCCAGTGAAACCGGTACATGTAATGTCAGATCTAACATATATTTCAGTGGTCCAGTGAAACCCGTACATGTAATGTCAGACCTAACATATATTTCAGTGGTCCAGTGAAACCGGTACGTGTAATGTCAGATCTAACATATATTTCAGTGGTCCAGTGAAACCGGTACATGTAATGAGACCTAACATATATTTCAGTGGTCCAGTGAAACCCGTACATGTAATGTCAGATCTAACATACATTTCAGTGGTCCAGTGAAACCGGTACATGTAATGTCAGATCTAACCTATATTTCAGTGGTCCAGTGAAACCCGTACATGTAATGTCAGATCTAACATATATTTCAGTGGTCTAGGGAAACCGGTACATGTAATGTCAGATCTAACATATATTTCAGTGGTCCAGTGAAACCTGTACATGTAATGTCAGATCTAACATACATTTCAGTGGTCCAGTGAAACAGGTACATGTAATGTCAGATCTAACATATATTTCAATGGTCCAGTAAAACCGGAACATGTAATGTGAGATCTAACATATATTTCAGTGGTCCAGTAAAACCGGTACATGTAATGAGACCCAGGATGGCAGGTTTATATACCTGGGAAGATTCTCTTGGTAAACGAGACCTTACATGGTCGTGTGGCGAGAAAAAGGATGTGAAAAATGACCTCTCACAAGTAAGTGTGCATTTTTAAGGGCAGGGCTCGACACTAACACTGTTTCGCTGGTCAAAGACCAGTGGTTGTCTTCGAGAACCACTAACACTTGGACTGCAAGTGATCCCATTGACCACAGAAAATTTCCAAGAAATTATTTTTTAAACAGGATCTAATCTTGTTTTAGAGAGCTTGTCAACAAATATGAAAAATAAGTTAATTTCAAGCACTGACGGGTATAATTCACTGGCTTAGAATTAGAAGGTTGTAAGTACAAATCAATACTTTGAGAAAACACAAAAAAACTGTCTGAAAACTACTCTTTACTTATGGAAAAACAAGCCTTTTAAACTTTGGTTTGGTCAACATGACCTGTTCCGATTTTCATGAAAATATGCTCATAAGAAGGTCCTTGTGATGAAGATTTCAAATATGCATGATTCTTATAAGGTTGTAAGTAGCACTTACGATTTTCTGAATCTAAACCAGCAAATTATGCTCCTATTGTGAAAAACACTACTTACAAATATTTAACAAAGTGTATCTAGTTAATTTGAACTGACACACAGAAAATATATGAATGATAGGAGAGCAACTGTACAATGGACCAATGGAAAACCATTCTTCCAAAATTTTAAAATTACTGTTGATGGATATTTTGAGTTTATTTGAAACAAATCTTTGCATTTTGTTATTTAAATCAACTAATATCTGTTCAATCTAACAATATACTTCAATACAACTCAAAAACAAGGTTTGATATGTTTTAAGCATTTTCTAAAAAGCTGACAATATGAGAAATCTATGATGATTAAAGTCAGACCATAAAGTATGACAACACAAGAATTCTATATGATTACAGACCATAAAGTATGACAATACAAGAGTTGAGAATTCTATTAATATTACAGATCATAAAGTATGACAATACTAGAGTTGAGAATTCTATTAATATTACCGACCATAAAGTATGACAATACAAGAGTTGAGAATTCTATAATAATTACAAACCATTAAGTATGACAATACAAGAGTTGAGAATTCTATAATAATTACTGACTATAAAGTTTGCCAATACGAGAATTGAGAATTCTATAATGATTACAGACCATAAAGTGTGACAATACGAGAATTCTATAATGATTACAGATCATAAAGTATGACAATACGAGAATTGAGAATTCTATAATAATTACTGATAATAAAGTATGACAATAGTAGAATTCTATAATGATTTCAGACCATAAAGTATGACAATACTAGAGTTGAGAATTCTATAATAATTACAGACCATAAAGTATGACAATACTAGAGTTGAGAATTCTATAATGATTACAGAGCATAAGATATGACAATACGAGAATTGAGAATTTTATAATGATTACAGATCATAAAGTATGACAATACGAGAATTCTATAATGATTACAGATCATGAAGTATGACAATACGAGAATTGAGAATTATATAATAATTACAGACCATAAAGTATGACAATATGAGAATTGAGAATTTTATAATTATTACAGATCATAAAGTATGACAATACGAGAATTCTATAATGATTACAGATCATGAAGTATGACAATACGAGAATTGGGAATTCTATATGATTACAGAGCATAAAGTATGACAATACGAGAATTGAGAATTTTATAATTATTACAGATCATAAAGTATGACAATACGATAATTGAGAATTCTATAATGATAACTGACCATAAAGTATGACAATACGAGAATTCTATAATGATAACAGATCATGAAGTATGACAATATGAGAATTGAGAATTCTATAATAATTACAGACCATAAAGTATGACAATATGAGAATTCGGAATTCTATAATGATTACAGAGCATAAAGTATGACAATACGAGAATTGAGAATTCTATAATTATTACAGATCATTAAGTATGACAATACGATAATTGAGAATTCTATAATAATAACTAACCATAAAGTATGACAATTCGAGAATTGAGAATTCCATAATGATAACTGACCATAACATATGACAATACAAGAGTTGAGAATTCTATAATGATTACAGACCATAAAGTATGACAATACAAGAGTTGAGAATTCTATAACGATTACAGACCATAAAGTATGACAATACAATAATTCTATAATGATTACAGACCATAAAGTATGACAATATAAGAGTTGAGAATTCTATAATGATTACAGACCATAAAGTATGACAATACAAGAATTGAGAATTCTATAACGATTACAGACCATAAAGTATGACAATACATGAGTTGAGAATTTTATAATGTATGCAGTGAGATTATTGTTACAGGATGGTATCGGTGAAGTTTTCTACAACTCGGACACCAAGGTGTATTGGGTATCATTTCTCAACGGTATGCAGCGTGTATTGTTGTTTACACATGATTTAGCCTTAGCAACCATCGCCCAGGAGGTGAGTACAGTGTTCTATCATAGTACAGTGTTCTAATATACAATGTACAGGGATGTCAATTTTCCGGAATTTATCTGGAATTCCATATTTATCTATCCTTGAAGAGCTATGGTTTCTGACCAAAATAAAAGTTATTTGATGATAATATCTCAAGAAATGGCAAAGTTATGGTCAATTATATCTGCTCTGAAGGATTTTCTTCAATAAAAAGTTTGAAAGAACTGAGTTATATATGGTTGACGGCCTCTAGTTTGTCAAAAATGGTCAGCCGCATATGATTTTCAGGATTTTTAATTTGGCTCTGTTGACACCCCTGAATGTAGTATGTGTTCTATTAAAGTATGGTGTTCTTATCATATCTTATAGTAAAAAGATGCCTTGTGTCTTGCGAGATATTGCATGCTATTTGTTCACTTATATAAGCAACTTCAGCCACTTTTACTTGTAGTTACATTTGTACAAGCATGTTGAGCTTTCATTGGTCAATATTGCCACACCTTCTGACATGTTGAGCTTTCATTGGTCAATATTGCCACACCTTCTGACATGTTGAGCTTTCATTGGTCAATATTGCCACACCTTCTGACATGTTGAGTTCTCATTGGTCAATATTGACACACCTTCTGACATGTTGAGTTCTCATTGGTCAATATTGACACCTCTTCTGACATGTTGAGTTCTTCATGGTCAATATTTACACACCTTCTGACTTGTTGAGTTCTCATTGGTCAATATTGACACACCTTCCGACATGTTGAGTTCTCATTGGTCAATATTGACACACCTTCTGACATGTTGAGTTCTCATTGGTCAATATTGACACCTCTTCTGACATGTTGAGTTCTTCATGGTCAATATTGACACACCTTCTGACATGTTGAGCTCTCATTGGTCAATATTGACACACCTTCAGGCATGTTGAGTTCTCATTGGTCAATATTGACACACCTTCAGGCATGTTGAGTTCTCATTGGTCAATATTGACACATCTTCAGGCATGTTGAGTTCTCATTGGTCAATATTGACACACCTTCAGGCATGTTGAGCTCTCATTGGTCAATATTGACACACCTTCAGGCATGTTGAGTTCTCATTGGTCAATATTGCCACCCTCTGGTTTGTGAATAGCAAAACATTTGATGATTATCTGTCAGATGCATTATCTGCCCTTGTTTTAAAGATACATTATCTGCCCTTGTTTAAAGATACTTTATCTGCCCTTGTTTAAAGATGCATTATCTGCCCTTGTTTTATAGATACATTATCTGCCCTTGTTTAAAGATACATTATCTGCCCTTGTTTAAAGATACATTATCTGCCCTTGTTTAAAGATACATTATCTGCCCTTGTTTAAAGATACATTATCTGCCCTTGTTTCAAAGATGCATTTTCTTCCCTTGTTTAAAGATACATTATCTGCCCTTGTTTTAAAGATACATTATCTGCCCTTGTTTAAAGATGCATTATCTGCCCTTGTTTTAAAGATACATTATCTGCCCTTGTTTTAAAGATACATTATCTGCCCTTGTTTAAAGATACATTATCTGCCCTTGTTTAAAGATACATTATCTGCCCTTGTTTAAAGATACATTATCTGCCCTTGTTTAAAGATACATTATCTGCCCTTGTTTTACTTCCAGTTATATGAGAAGTCTCAGGTTTACTTCTTTCTCTTCAAAGTTTTATTTTTGTCTGTTTTACAGATTTTTCAACTAAATATTGTCAAAATGTGGATCTAGCAATAAAAAAAGAATAAACTTTATTAAAACATAAACTCAATTTGGTAGAGAAATCTGTTAAGCAACTTCTATAGAACATTTTCTGTCTATGTCTGTCAGTCTGCCAATCTGTCTGTCTCCCCATCACCCTGTCTGCGTGAGTGGTATTTTCACACTTATTTTTGAAGTGACAACATTGTGTGATATTGCACTAGCAGTGATTTAATAACATTATTTACATGACTTTCTAGTGACCTGTCACGTGTTCAGGGAAAGTGTTGTTTTCTTCAAATATTGTACTGCTGTGTTGACAATTCAAACTCTATATTTTCACATTTACTTTCGCAGTGTACTGATTTTCACACTCTAGAGATACTCAAAAAACGAAACTGTGTACAGTACTTGCTACTTCCTTAATCAAAAGCATCGAATAAGTCCTTGACAATCAAATTGAATCATCACCCTTGATAAAGTACATTGAATTATCTCCCTTGATAAAGAATTGAATTATCTCCCTTGATAAAAAATGAATTGTCTCCCTTGAATAAAAAATTCAATTGTCTCCCTTGATTAACAAACTTGAATTGTCTCCCTTTATCAACAAAGATTGGTTGTAAAGTAATGTTTGTTTGTAGGCTGGTGAGCTGGAGAGAATAGAACAAGAAATCAACTTGAACATACATGGTATGGGTCTATCACTGATCAACAATATCAAACAACAAGAAGTGGCATATTTAGGAATAACCAGGTTAGTGTAGCAATAACCAACTCAGTGTAGGAAAAACCAGGTTAGTGTATGAATAACCAGGTCAGTGTATCAATAACCAGGTCAGTGTAGCAATAACCAGGTCAGTGTAGCAATAACCAGGTCAGTGTAGCAATAACCAGGTCAGTGTAGGAATAACCAACTCAGTGTAGCAATAACCAGGTCAGTGTAGCAATAACCAGGTCAGTGTAGCAATAACCAGGTCAGTGTAGCAATAACCAGGTCAGTGTAGCAATAACCAACTCAGTGTAGGAATAACCAGGTCAGTGTAGCAATAACCAACTCAGTGTAGCAATAACCAGGTCAGTGTAGCAATAACCAGGTCAGTGTAGGAATAACCAGGTCAGTGTAGCAATAACCAACTCAGTGTAGGAATAACCAGGTCAGTGTAGCAATAACCAACTCAGTGTAGGCATAACCAGGTCAGTGAAGGAATAACCAGGTCAGTGTAGGAATAACCAGGTCAGAGTAGCAATAACCAACTCAGTGTAGGAATAACCAGTTCAGTGAAGGAATAACCAGGTCAGTGTAGCAATAACCAGGTCAGTGTAGCAATAACCAGGTCAGTGGTGTAGCAATCAACAGGTCTGTGTAGCAATAACCAGGTCAGTGTAGCAATCACCAGGTCAGTGTAGCAATAACCAGGTCAGTGTAGCAATAACCAACTCAGTGTAGGAATAACCAGTTCAGTGAAGGAATAACCAGATCAGTGTAGGAATAACCAACTCAGTGTAGCAATAACCAGGTCAGTGTTGGAATAACCAGGGCTGGTATTCACAAAGCATCTTAAGTGAAAACTTATTTTTAGCTCACCTGTCACAAAGTGACAAGGTGAGCTTTTGTGATCGCTCTTCGTCCGGCATCCGGCGTCCGTCCGTCCGTCCGTCCGTTCACAATTGCTTGTGAACACACTAGAGGTCACAAATTTAGCCTAATCTTTATGAAACTTGGTCACAATGATCATCTCAACAAAATCTAGGCCAAGTTCGATATTGGGTCATCTGGGGTCAAAAACTAGGTCACTAGGTCAAATCATAGAAAAACCTTGTGAACACATTAGAGGTCATAATTTTGACTTAATCTTTATGAAACTTGATCACAATGATCATCTCTATAAAATCTAGGTCAAGTTCGATATTGGGTCATCCGGGGTCATAAACTAGGTCACAAGGTCAAATCATAGATAAACCTTGTGTAGTCACTAGAGGTCACAATTTTGGTCTAATATTTATGAAACTTGGTCACAATGATCATCTCAACAGAATCTAGGTCAAGGTCGATATTGGGTCATCAGGGGTCAAAAACTAGGTCACAAGGTCAAATCATAGAAAAACCTTGTGTAGTCACTAGAGGTCACAATTTTGACCTAGTCTTTATGAAACTTGGTCACAATGATCATCTCAACAAAATCTAGGTCAAGTTCGATATTGGGTCATCTGGGGTCAAAAACTAGGTAACAAGGTCAAATCATAGATAAACCTTGCGTAGTCACTAGAGGTCACAATTTTTGTCTAATCGTTATGAAACTTGGTCACAATGATCATCTCAAAAAAATCTAGATCAAGTTCGATATTGGGTCATCTGGGGTCAAAAACTAGGTCACAAGGTCAAATAATAGAAAAACCTTGTGTAGTCACTAGAGGTCACAGTTTTGGCCTGATCTTTACGAAACTTGGTCACAATGATCATCTCAACAAAATCTAGGTCAAGTCCGATATTGGTTTATCTGGGGTCAAAAACTAGGTCATTAGGTCAAATCATATAAAAACCTTTTGTAGTCACTAGAGGTCACAATATTTGCCTAATCTGTATAAAACTTGGTCACAATGATCATCTTAACAAAATCTAGGTTAAATTCGAAAGGTGAGCGACCTAGGGCCCTTTGGGCCCTCTTGTTTGACTTAAGTCAATAATTTGTGCAGCTCATATTTCCCACAATTTGAAAAATACAGTGTAATCTGAGAAAACCGACACGTGGGAAAACCGGAATGTTGACCAAACCGACCAAATATTTTGGTCCCGAAATTTCTCTTCTTTAACTCAATGTAAAAGCTGTTTGAAAAACAGGAACCTTGCGAAATCTGAATACCGACGGCTACTTTGTCCCCCAACTAGTAATAATACACACAAATCAAAGCTTAAACACCGAACAAACAAATTACCAAACAATCAATTTGTTAAATAACCACAGGGAATGCGTGAAAAACTGTATAGAGAACCGTCGTAGGCCTATGCTACGAAGGTGTTAATTGCCCATTTAAATCTTGTCGATAGAAGTGTAACGTAATAATTACGAAGGCGTGATATTTACTCTTACTCTTTACGATTAGCTCTCTTTCATGTAACACTGCGTGCTTTCAGCAGAGCGTATTGAATAAAATAGTATAACTCGCTTTTATCTTAAGTCATGCTATGAATTGTTTGTTCTTTAGGTCTATCGTGTTTTAATATGTCCACATAAATTTTAGTAATTTTCACGATGCGTTAATTTTACGATGACACTTTATTTTGTGATACTTCGGATATCATCGTTGACATTATAACGATAGGTATAAATAGAAGGTATTTTTGTATTTATATTTGTTATTCGAAGCCCCTCATTAAACATCCGACACATGTTATGCACATATTGGTGCCTGATACTAAACAACACCAATCAAGGCCAACTACAACGCATTTAAGATAACAAAACAGTTGTAGTTTCACAATACCGAACTCTTGTGAAATCCGAACAAATCAGGCGGTCCGAAGGGTGTTCGGTTTTCTCAGATTACACTGTAATCCATGTTTTCTTAGTGAATATAATAGCTCTTTACATAATGCTTCAAAATTATGCAATATATTAAGCATGTTGATTTTCTTGCTTAGCTGATACACTTTAGAAAAAATTAAGATTTTAAGAAATTTCTAAGTTTTCTGCTAAGATGCTTTGTGAATACCAGCCCTGGTCAATGTAGCAATAACCAGGTCAGTGTAGCAATTATAACCAGGTCAGCATGGCAATAACCTGGTCAGTGTAGCAATAACCAGGTCAGTGTAGGAATAACAAGGCCAGTGTATGAATAACCAGGTTAGTGTAGGAATAACCAGGTCAGTATAGGAATAACCAGGTCAGTGTAGGAATAACAAGGTCAGTTTAGGTATAACCAGGTCAGTGTAGAAATAACTAGGCCAGTATATGAATAACCAGGTCAGTGTAGGAATAACTAGGTCAGTATAGGAATAACCAGGTCAGTGTAGGAATAACCAGGTCAGTGTAGGAATAACCAGGTCAGTAAAGGTCAGTGTAGCAATAACCAGGTCAGTGCAGCAATAACCAGGTCAGTGTAGCAATACCCAGGTCAGTGTAACAATACCAAGGTCATAGCAGCAATAACCAGGTAAGTGTAGCAATAACCAGGTCAGTGTAGCATTAACCAGGTCAGTGTAGCAATAACCAGGTTAGTGTAGGAATAACAAGGTCAGTGTAGGAATAACAAGGTCAGTGTAGGAATAACCATGTCAGTGTAGCAATAACCATGTCAGTATAGCAATAACCAGGTCAGTGTAGCAATAACCAGGTCAGTATAGTAATAACCAGGTCAGTAAAGGTCAGTATAGGAATAACTGGGTCAGTTTAGGAATAACCAGGTCAGTGTAGGAATAACCAGTTCAGTGTAGCAATAACCAGATTAGTGTAGGAATAACCAGGTCAGTATAGGAATAACCTGGTCAGTGTAGGAATAACCAGTTCAGTGTAGCAATAACCAGATTAGTGTAGGAATAACCAGGTCAGTATAAGAATAACCAGGTCAGTGTAGGAATAACCAGGTCAGTGTAGGAATAACCAGGTCAGTGTAGCAATAACCAGGTCAGTGCAGCAATAACCAGGTCTGTGTAGGAATCACCAGGTATGTGTAGCAATAACCAGGTCAGTGTAGCAATAACCAAGTCGGTGTAGCAATAACCAGGTTAGTGTAGGAATAACAAGATCAGTGTAGGAATAACCAGGTCAGTGTAGCAATAACCAGGTCAGTGTAGCAATAACCAGGTCAGTGTAGGAATAACCAGGTCAGTATAGGAATAACCAGGTCAGTGTAGGAATAACAAGGTCAGTTTAGGTATAACCAGGTCAGTGTAGAAATAACTAGCCAGTATATGAATAACCAGGTCAGTGTAGGAATAACTAGGTCAGTATAGGAATAACCAGGTCAGTGTAGGAATAACCAGGTCAGTGTAGGAATAACCAGGTCAGTAAAGGTCAGTGTAGCAATAACCAGGTCAGTGCAGCAATAACCAGGTCAGTGTAGCAATACCCAGGTCAGTGTAACAATACCAAGGTCAGTGCAGCAATAACCAGGTCAGTGTAGCAATAACCAGGTCAGTGTAGCATTAACCAGGTCAGTGTAGCAATGACCAGGTCAGTGTAGGAATAACAAGGTCAGTGTAGGAATAACCAGGTCAGTGTAGGAATAACCGGGTCAGTGTAGCAATAACCATGTCAGTATAGCAATAACCAGGTCAGTGTAGCAATAACCAGGTCAGTGTAGCAATAACCAGGTCAGTATAGTAATAACCAGGTCAGTAAAGGTCAGTATAGGAATAACTGGGTCAGTTTAGGAATAACCAGGTCAGTGTAGCAATAACCAAATTAGTGTAGGAATAACCAGGTCAGTATAGGAATAACCAGGTCAGTGTAGGAATAACCAGTTCAGTGTAGCAATAACCAGATTAGTGTAGGAATAACCAGGTCAGTATAAGAATAACCAGGTCAGTGTAGGAATAACCAGGTCAGTGTAGGAATAACCAGGTCAGTGTAGGAATAACCAGGTCTGTAAAGGTCAGTGTAGCAATAACCAGGTCAGTGCAGCAATAACCAGGTATGTGTAGGAATCACCAGGTATGTGTAGCAATAACCAGATTAGTGTAGGAATAACCAGGTCAGTATAAGAATAACCAGGTCAGTGTAGGAATAACCAGGTCAGTGTAGGAATAACCAGGTCAGTGTAGGAATAACCAGGTCTGTAAAGAGCAGTGTAGCAATAACCAGGTCAGTGCAGCAATAACCAGGTCTGTGTAGGAATCACCAGGTATGTGTAGCAATAACCAGGTCAGTGTAGCAATAACCAAGTCGGTGTAGCAATAACCAGGTTAGTGTAGGAATAACAAGATCAGTGTAGGAATAACCAGGTCAGTGTAGCAATAACCAGGTCAGTGTAGCAATAACCAGGTCAGTGTAGGAATAACCAGGTCAGTATAGGAATAACCAGGTCAGTGTAGGAATAACAAGGTCAGTTTAGGTATAACCAGGTCAGTGTAGAAATAACTAGGCCAGTATATGAATAACCAGGTCAGTGTAGGAATAACTAGGTCAGTATAGGAATAACCAGGTCAGTGTAGGAATAACCAGGTCAGTGTAGGAATAACCAGGTCAGTAAAGGTCAGTGCAGCAATAACCAGGTCAGTGTAGCAATACCCAGGTCAGTGTAACAATACCAAGGTCAGTGCAGCAATAACCAGGTCAGTGTAGCAATAACCAGGTCAGTGTAGCATTAACCAGGTCAGTGTAGCAATGACCAGGTCAGTGTAGGAATAACAAGGTCAGTGTAGGAATAACCAGGTCAGTGTAGGAATAACAGGGTCAGTGTAGCAATAACCATGTCAGTATAGCAATAACCAGGTCAGTGTAGCAATAACCAGGTCAGTGTAGCAATAACCAGGTCAGTATAGTAATAACCAGGTCAGTAAAGGTCAGTATAGGAATAACTGGGTCAGTTTAGGAATAACCAGGTCAGTGTAGGAATAACCAGTTCAGTGTAGCAATAACCAGATTAGTGTAGGAATAACCAGGTCAGTATAGGAATAACCAGGTCAGTGTAGGAATAACCAGTTCAGTGTAGCAATAACCAGATTAGTGTAGGAATAACCAGGTCAGTATAAGAATAACCAGGTCAGTGTAGGAATAACCAGGTCAGTGTAGGAATAACCAGGTCAGTGTAGGAATAACCAGGTCTGTAAAGGTCAGTGTAGCAATAACCAGGTCAGTGCAGCAATAACCAGGTATGTGTAGGAATCACCAGGTATGTGTAGCAATAACCAGGTCAGTGTAGCAATAGCCAGGTCGGTGTAGCAATAACCAGGTTAGTGTAGGAATAACAAGATCAGTGTAGGAATAACCAGGTCAGTGTAGCAATAACCAGGTCAGTGTAGCAATAACCAGGTCAGTGTAGCAATAACCAGGTCAGTGTAGCAATAACCAGGTCTGTGTAGGAATAACCAGGTCAGTGTAGCAATAACCAGGTCAGTGTAGCAATAACCAGGTCAGTGTAGCAATAACTAGGTCAGTGTAGCAATAACCAGGTCTGTGTAAGAATAACCATGTCAGTGTAGGAATAACCAGGTTAATATGGCATTAACCAGGTCTGTGTAGCAATAACCAGGTCAGTGTAGCAATAACCAGGTCAGTGAAGGAATAACCAGGTCAGTGTAGCAATAACCAGGTCAGTGTAGCAATAACCAGGTCTGTGTAGTAATAACCAGGTCAGTGTAGGAATAACCAGGTCAGTGTAGCAATAACCAGGTCAGTGTAGCAATAACCAGGTCAGTGTAACAATAACCAGGTCTGTGTAGGAATAACCAGGTCAGTGTAGGAATAACCAGATCAGTGTAGGAATAACCAGGTCAGTTTAGCAATAACCAGGTCAGTGTAGCAATAACCAGGTATGTGTAGCAATAACCAGGTCAGTGTAGCAATAACCAGGTTGGTGTAGCAATAACCAGGTTAGTGTAGGAATAACAAGATCAGTGTAGGAATAACCAGGTCAGTGTAGCAATAACCAGGTCAGTGTAGCAATAACCAGGTCAGTGTAGCAATAACCAGGTCAGTGTAGCAATAACCAGGTCTGTGTAGGAATAACCAGGTCAGTGTAGCAATAACCAGGTCAGTGTAGCAATAACCAGGTCAGTGTAGCAATAACCGCAATAACCAGGTCAGTGTAGCAATAACCAGGTCTGTGTAGGAATAACCAGGTCAGTGTAGGAATAACCAGGTTAATATGGCAATAACCAGGTCTGTGTAGCAATAACCAGGTCAGTGTAGCAATAACCAGGTCAGTGTAGGAATAACCAGGTCAGTGTAGCAATAACCAGGTCAGTGTAGCAATAACCAGGTCTGTGTAGTAATAACCAGTTCAGTGTAGGAATAACCAGGTCAGTGTAGCAATAACCAGGTCAGTGTAGCAATAACCAGGTCAGTGTAGCAATAACCAGGTCTGTGTAGGAATAACCAGGTCAGTGTAGGAATAACCAGATCAGTGTAGGAATAACCAGGTCAGTTTAGCAATAACCAGGTCAGTGTAGCAATAACCAGGTCAGTGTAGCAATAACCAGGTCTGTGTGTGTAGGAATAACCAGGTCAGTGTAGCAATAACCAGGTCAGTGTAGCAATAACCAGGTCAGTGTAGCAATAACCAGGTCTGTGTAGGAATAACCAGGTCAGTGTAGCAATATCCAGGTCAGTGTAGCAATAACCAGGTCAGTGTAGCAATAACCAGGTTAGTGTAGGAATAACCAGATCAGTGTAGGAATAACCAGGTCAGTGTAGCAATAACCAGGTTAGTGTAGGAATAACCAGGTCAGTGGTGAAATATACCAGTTCTATGTTTATTGCAGTACTGGTATAATTTGGGAAGAGAAGAGAAAACGTTACAAAGCTCTCAATGTGAAGACGTGTATCGCCCTGGAAGAAGCATACCAGAAATATGAAATATCCAAAGCTGGCGGTCATAATCCACCTGATCAACTCAAAGTAGATAAAATGGAGGTATGATGTCTACTTTACTCTAATTATTGATCCTTTGACTTCATTCATGGAGGGTAGATGTGTACTTTGCTCTAATTAGTCCCCTACCGGTTTTTGACCGGAGGGGACTATAGGTTTGCCCTCCGTCCGTCAGTCAGTCAGTCCGTCAGTCCGTCCGTCAGTCAGTCCGTCCGTCCGTCCGTCAAACAATCTGGATCCTGACATAACTCAAACAGTTTCCAAGCTAGGTTTATGAAACTTGGTATGTGGGTAGGGGGTAATAAGGGGATTAAGAACATCTAAAAATATTTTGATTCTGACAAAAATTGTGGTTGCTATGGCAACAGAAAGCGTGAAAATATGCCCAAATCTGGATCCTGCCATAACTCAAACAGTTTCCAAGCTAGGTTTATGAAACTTGATATGTAGATAGGGGGCAATAAGGGAATTATGCACGTCTAAAAATATTTAGATTCTGACAAAAATTGTGGTTGCTATGGCAACAGAAACATTAAAAATGGCCTCAAACCGGTAGGGGGACTTCTGTATTGCTTGCAATTCTTAATTACTTGTTATTGATCCTTTGACTTCATTCTTCGGGTTGGGAAGATGTTTTATCTGTAGACTACTCTGATAGATCCTCTATATATGTTATTTCAGATCAACTTTCGAGACATGATGATGTATATGTTATTTCAGATCAACTTTCGAGACATGATGATGTATATGTTATTTCAGATCAACTTTCGAGACATGATGATGTATATGTTATTTCAGATCAACTTTCGAGACATGATGATGTATATGTTATTTCAGATCAACTTTCGAGACATGATGATGTATATGTTATTTCAGATCAACTTTCGAGACATGATGATGTATATGTTATTTCAGATCAACTTTCGAGACATGATGATGTATATGTTATTTCAGATCAATTTTCGAGACATGATGATGTACAAACCCAACAAAAGAATGATACGTCGAAGTTTTCAAGATGGAATCTGGCTTCAGTATAAAACCTCTCCTCATCAAGTACAGTTTCATGCTAAAATCAACCGAGTACAGGTTTGTTGGTTTGTTTGTTTGTTTGTTTGTTTGTTTGTTTGTTTGTTTGTTTGTTTGTTTGTTTGTTTAATTGATTTATTGATTGATTGATTGATTTATTGATTGATTGATTGATTGATTGATTGATTGATTGATTGATTGATTTTGATTGGGTCTTGATCTTGCAAACATTAAGATGACTGATTTAAATAAATAAATGATAAACCAGATTTATTTAGCGCCCTTTTCATGCGAACACACTAAATGTTTATATTTACTGTTGGATAACACTAAATGTTTATATTTACAGCTGGATAACACTAAATGTTTATATTTACAGCTGGATAACATTTAATGTTTATATTTACAGCTGGATAACACTAAATGTTTATATTTACTGTTGGATGACACTAAATGTTTATATTTACAGTTGGATAACACTAAATGTTTATATTTACAGCTGGATAACACTAAATGTTTATATTTACAGTTGGATAACCAGGTATCTGGATCAGTATTCCCGACAGTTATTTCGCCGATGCCACCACCTAAATCGGTCGCTGCAGAAAGTGGTAAGTGTATCTAACACCTGATAACTGAACAGACTTGTGTAGAATGACCACCACCTTTCAATGTCTCTCAGTTCAACTAAGTCACCAATGAAACACCAGTTTGTTTCGATATTTAATTGTCCCACATATATGTAAAGTTCGCAAGATTGAATTGTGATCTTCGCTTTAACTTTCTAACCTTAGACTGAAACTTTAGACTGAAACTTTAGACTGACTAGAAAATAGTGATTTTTGTGATATATAGCATGTAGAATTGTGTTTTGACAAGTAAGGCGGGACTAATTTTGACCAACCAAATTAAATGTTAATTATTAATTCAACCAATGAAATTAAAGACTAATTGCCTGATGCAATATCTGATGCAATCTTCGTCTAAAATGTCATGGTACCTGATTATGCAAAAATCTACATCAAAATTAGACTTTTGTGTTGAAACTTACAACAAAATTAAAATATCAATTAGTACGTCAGCTGAGACCTGATGGTACATTTATTTATACTTGAATGTACTCCAATTCTACATGTATAATGATGTAACTTTAAATGCGTATCACATTTCAACCTTAACAATAATCATAGAAGCATATACTAATGTATAAGTATTAACCAAATAAAAATAATCACTAATTAATTAATTACATGAGACTCATTATGTAACACCTTGTGTGATGTTTTGTGCTACAATAAAGTGGTGTTTACACGCTACAATAAAGTGGTGTTTACACGCTACAATATATTTATGTTTTTGTGCTGCAATAAAGTGATGTTTTATGCTATGATATAAAGTGATGTTTATATGCTACAATAAAGTGATGTTTATATGCTACAATAAAGTGATGTTTATATGCTACAATAAAGTGGTGTTTATACGCTACAATCACTTTATACGCCACAATAAAGTTGTGTTTAAACGCTACAATAAAGTGGTGTTTACCCGCTACAATAAAGTTGTGTTTTTGTGCTTTAATATAAAGTGATGTTTCTGTTACAGTTCCAAAACCATTCACTGAGATCAGTATGATGATGCGAAAGCATGAACACAGTAATATTTCACAGATGAAGTAAGTTTATGAATATTTATGAGATGTAATATCTCACAGATGAAGTAAGTTTATGAATATTTATGAGATGTAATATCTCACAGATGAAGTAAGTTTATGAATATTTATGAGATGTAATATCTCGCAGATGAAGTAAGTTTATGAATATTTATGAGATTTAATATCTCGCAGATGAAGTAAGTTTATGAATATTTATGAGATGTAATATCTCGCAGATGAAGTAAGTTTATGAATATTTATGAGATGTAATATCTCACAGATGAAGTAAGTTTATGAATATTTATGAGATGTAATATCTCACAGATGAAGTAAGTTTATGAATATTTATGAGATGTAATATCTCACAGATGAAGTAAGTTTATGAATATTTATGAGATGTAATATCTCACAGATGAAGTAAGTTTATGAATATTTATGAGATGTAATATCTCGCAGATGAAGTTAGTTTATGAATATTTATGAGATGTAATATCTCACAGATGAAGTAAGTTTATGAATATTTATGAGATGTAATATCTCGCTGATGGAGTAAGTTTATGAATATTTATGAGATGTAATATCTCGCAGATGAAGTTAGTTTATGAATATTTATGAGATGTAATATCTCGCTGATGGAGTACGGTAAGGAATATTTATGAGATTTAATATCTCACAGATGAAGTAAGTTTATGAATATTTATGAGATGTAATATCTCACAGATGAAGTAAGTTTATGAATATTTATGAGATGTAATATCTCACAGATGAAGTAAGTTTATGAATATTTATGAGATGTAATATCTCACAGATGAAGTAAGTTTATGAATATTTATGAGATGTAATATCTCACAGATGAAGTTAGTTTATGAATATTTATGAGATGTAATATCTCGCTGATGGAGTACGGTAAGGAATATTTATGAGATTTAATATCTCACAGATGAAGTAAGTTTATGAATATTTATGAGATGTAATATCTCACAGATGAAGTAAGTTTATGAATATTTATGAGATGTAATATCTCGCAGATGAAGTAAGTTTATGAATATTTATGAGATGTAATATCTCACAGATGAAGTAAGTTTATGAATATTTATGAGATGTAATATCTCACAGATGAAGTAAGTTTATGAATATTTATGAGATGTAATATCTCACAGATGAAGTAAGTTTATGAATATTTATGAGATGTAATATCTCACAGATGAAGTAAGTTTATGAATATTTATGAGATGTAATATCTCACAGATGAAGTAAGTTTATGAATATTTATGAGATGTAATATCTCACAGATGAAGTAAGTTTATGAATATTTATGAGATGTAATATCTCGCAGATGAAGTAAGTTTATGAATATTTATGAGATGTAATATCTCGCAGATGAAGTTCGTTTATGAATATTTATGAGATGTAATATCTCACAGATGAAGTAAGTTTATGAATATTTATGAGATGTAATATCTCGCTGATGGAGTAAGTTTATGAATATTTATGAGATGTAATATCTCGCAGATGAAGTTAGTTTATGAATATTTATGAGATGTAATATCTCGCTGATGGAGTACGGTAAGGAATATTTATGAGATTTAATATCTCACAGATGAAGTAAGTTTATGAATATTTATGAGATGTAATATCTCACAGATGAAGTAAGTTTATGAATATTTATGAGATGTAATATCTCACAGATGAAGTAAGTTTATGAATATTTATGAGATGTAATATCTCACAGATGAAGTTAGTTTATGAATATTTATGAGATGTAATATCTCGCTGATGGAGTACGGTAAGGAATATTTATGAGATTTAATATCTCACAGATGAAGTAAGTTTATGAATATTTATGAGATGTAATATCTCGCTGATGGAGTACGGTAAGGAATATTTATGAGATTTAATATCTCACAGATGAAGTAAGTTGATGAATATTTATGAGATGTAATATCTCACAGATGAAGTAAGTTTATGAATATTTATGAGATGTAATATCTCACAGATGAAGTAAGTTTATGAATATTTATGAGATGTAATATCTCACAGATGAAGTAAGTTTATGAATATTTATGAGATGTAATATCTCGCAGATGAAGTAAGTTTATGAATATTTATGAGATGTAATATCTCACAGATGAAGTAAGTTTATGAATATTTATGAGATGTAATATCTCGCTGATGGAGTAAGTTTATGAATATTTATGAGATGTAATATCTCGCAGATGAAGTTAGTTTATGAATATTTATGAGATGTAATATCTCGCTGATGGAGTACGGTAAGGAATATTTATGAGATTTAATATCTCACAGATGAAGTAAGTTTATGAATATTTATGAGATGTAATATCTCACAGATGAAGTAAGTTTATGAATATTTATGAGATGTAATATCTCACAGATGAAGTAAGTTTATGAATATTTATGAGATGTAATATCTCACAGATGAAGTTAGTTTATGAATATTTATGAGATGTAATATCTCGCTGATGGAGTACGGTAAGGAATATTTATGAGATTTAATATCTCACAGATGAAGTAAGTTTATGAATATTTATGAGATGTAATATCTCACAGATGAAGTAAGTTTATGAATATTTATGAGATGTAATATCTCGCAGATGAAGTAAGTTTATGAATATTTATGAGATGTAATATCTCACAGATGAAGTAAGTTTATGAATATTTATGAGATGTAATATCTCACAGATGAAGTAAGTTTATGAATATTTATGAGATGTAATATCTTGCAGATGAAGTAAGTTTATGAATATTTATGAGATGTAATATCTCACAGATGAAGTTAGTTTATGAATATTTATGAGATGTAATATCTCGCTGATGGAGTACGGTAAGGAATATTTATGAGATTTAATATCTCACAGATGAAGTAAGTTTATGAATATTTATGAGATGTAATATCTCACAGATGAAGTAAGTTTATGAATATTTATGAGATGTAATATCTCACAGATGAAGTTAGTTTATGAATATTTATGAGATGTAATATCTCGCTGATGGAGTACGGTAAGGAATATTTATGAGATTTAATATCTCACAGATGAAGTAAGTTTATGAATATATTTATGAGATGTAATATCTCACAGATGAAGTAAGTTTATGAATATTTATGAGATGTAATATCTCGCAGATGAAGTAAGTTTATGAATATTTATGAGATGTAATATCTCACAGATGAAGTAAGTTTATGAATATTTATGAGATGTAATATCTCACAGATGAAGTAAGTTTATGAATATTTATGAGATGTAATATCTCACAGATGAAGTAAGTTTATGAATATTTATGAGATGTAATATCTCACAGATGAAGTAAGTTTATGAATATTTATGAGATGTAATATCTCACAGATGAAGTAAGTTTATGAATATTTATGAGATGTAATATCTCACAGATGAAGTAAGTTTATGAATATTTATGAGATGTAATATCTCACAGATGAAGTAAGTTTATGAATATTTATGAGATGTAATATCTCGCAGATGAAGTTAGTTTATGAATATTTATGAGATGTAATATCTCACAGATGAAGTAAGTTTATGAATATTTATGAGATGTAATATCTCGCTGATGGAGTAAGTTTATGAATATTTATGAGATGTAATATCTCGCAGATGAAGTTAGTTTATGAATATTTATGAGATGTAATATCTCGCTGATGGAGTACGGTAAGGAATATTTATGAGATTTAATATCTCACAGATGAAGTAAGTTTATGAATATTTATGAGATGTAATATCTCACAGATGAAGTAAGTTTATGAATATTTATGAGATGTAATATCTCACAGATGAAGTAAGTTTATGAATATTTATGAGATGTAATATCTCACAGATGAAGTTAGTTTATGAATATTTATGAGATGTAATATCTCGCTGATGGAGTACGGTAAGGAATATTTATGAGATTTAATATCTCACAGATGAAGTAAGTTTATGAATATTTATGAGATGTAATATCTCACAGATGAAGTAAGTTTATGAATATTTATGAGATGTAATATCTCGCAGATGAAGTAAGTTTATGAATATTTATGAGATGTAATATCTCACAGATGAAGTAAGTTTATGAATATTTATGAGATGTAATATCTCACAGATGAAGTAAGTTTATGAATATTTATGAGATGTAATATCTTGCAGATGAAGTAAGTTTATGAATATTTATGAGATGTAATATCTCACAGATGAAGTTAGTTTATGAATATTTATGAGATGTAATATCTCGCTGATGGAGTACGGTAAGGAATATTTATGAGATTTAATATCTCACAGATGAAGTAAGTTTATGAATATTTATGAGATGTAATATCTCACAGATGAAGTAAGTTTATGAATATTTATGAGATGTAATATCTCGCAGATGAAGTAAGTTTATGAATATTTATGAGATGTAATATCTCACAGATGAAGTAAGATTATGAATATTTATGAGATGTAATATCTCGCTGATGGAGTAAGTTTATGAATATTTATGAGATTTAATATCTCGCAGATGAAGTTAGTTTATGAATATTTATGAGATGTAATATCTCGCTGATGGAGTACGGTAAGGAATATTTATGAGATTTAATATCTCACAGATGAAGTAAGTTGATGAATATTTATGAGATGTAATATCTCACAGATGAAGTAAGTTTATGAATATTTATGAGATGTAATATCTCACAGATGAAGTAAGTTTATGAATATTTATGAGATGTAATATCTCACAGATGAAGTAAGTTTATGAATATTTATGAGATGTAATATCTCGCAGATGAAGTAAGTTTATGAATATTTATGAGATGTAATATCTCACAGATGAAGTAAGTTTATGAATATTTATGAGATGTAATATCTCGCTGATGGAGTAAGTTTATGAATATTTATGAGATGTAATATCTCGCAGATGAAGTTAGTTTATGAATATTTATGAGATGTAATATCTCGCTGATGGAGTACGGTAAGGAATATTTATGAGATTTAATATCTCACAGATGAAGTAAGTTTATGAATATTTATGAGATGTAATATCTCACAGATGAAGTAAGTTTATGAATATTTATGAGATGTAATATCTCACAGATGAAGTAAGTTTATGAATATTTATGAGATGTAATATCTCACAGATGAAGTTAGTTTATGAATATTTATGAGATGTAATATCTCGCTGATGGAGTACGGTAAGGAATATTTATGAGATTTAATATCTCACAAATGAAGTAAGTTTATGAATATTTATGAGATGTAATATCTCACAGATGAAGTAAGTTTATGAATATTTATGAGATGTAATATCTCACAGATGAAGTAAGTTTATGAATATTTATGAGATGTAATATCTCACAGATGAAGTAAGTTTATGAATATTTATGAGATGTAATATCTCACAGATGAAGTAAGTTTATGAATATTTATGAGATGTAATATCTCACAGATGAAGTAAGTTTATGAATATTTATGAGATGTAATATCTCGCAGATGAAGTAAGTTTATGAATATTTATGAGATGTAATATCTCGCAGATGAAGTAAGTTTATGAATATTTATGAGATGTAGTATCTCACAGATGAAGTAAGTTTATGAATATTTATGAGATTTAATATCTCGCAGATGAAGTAAGTTTATGAATATTTATGAGATTTAATATCTCGCAGATGAAGTTAGTTTATGAATATTTATGAGATGTAATATCTCGCTGATGGAGTACGGTAAGGAATATTTATGAGATTTAATATCTCACAGATGAAGTAAGTTGATGAATATTTATGAGATGTAATATCTCACAGATGAAGTAAGTTTATGAATATTTATGAGATGTAATATCTCGCAGATGAAGTAAGTTTATGAATATTTATGAGATGTAATATCTCACAGATGAAGTAAGTTTATGAATATTTATGAGATGTAATATCTCGCAGATGAAGTAAGTTTATGAATATTTATGAGATGTAATATCTCACAGATGAAGTAAGTTTATGAATATTTAAGAGATGTAATATCTCGCTGATGAAGTACGGTAATGAATATTTATGGGATGTAATATTACGCAGATGAAGTATGAATATCTCGAGAGAATTTTTTTGAGATGTTATATCTCACAGATGAAGTAAGTTTATAAATATGTGAGATGAAGTAAGTTTATGAATATTTATGAGTTGTAATATCTCGCGGATGAAGTACGGTTATGAATATTTATGAGATGTAATATCTCACAGATGAAGTAAGTTAATGAATATTTATGGGATGTAATATTACGCAGATGAAGTACGGTTATGCATATTTATGAGAGAATATTTTTGAGATGTAATATCTCACAGATGAAGTAAGTTTATGAATATTTATGAGTTGTAACATCTGGCGGATGAAGTACGGTTATGAATATTGATGAGATGTAATATCTCGCAGATGAAGTAAGTTTATGAATATTTATGGGATGTAATATTTGGCAGATGAAGTATGGTTATGAATATTTATGAGATGTAATACAAATGTATCTCACAGATGAAAATAAGTTGATGAATATTTATGAGATGTATTATATCGTGGATGAAGTAAGTTTAAGAATTTTTATGAGATTTAATATCTCACGGATGAAGTACAGTTATAAATATTTATTTAATGCTAACTGATGAGATATGGAGTTCTATCAGTGAAATAAAACCTATATCAGTCACTGGTTATCACCTACAATGTGACTGATATAAGCTCCGCCCCCTCACAGGGACTACTTTAATTTACCAAAATCTCAACACTAGAATGTCTGTAACTTTTTTATTACTGAACCGAAACATGTCATGTGGGGGTTTTTATTCTTAGTTAGACCATTTCCTACAAGTTGGAGTATGATTTAATGCAAAATTCTCAAAAAAGTCGTTTTTACTTATTCACCATAATCCAAGATGGCGGATTTTGAAGTAAAAAACGTTAATGGAATAACATATTCATACGTAGCCTAACCACAGTGGTAATTTGGCATAAATAGTACCAGTTCTGACACCATAAAAGCATTAAATAAATAGAATATTTGTTTGTTTTGATTGAATATGGTTAATATCTCATCGTGTAGTGATAAAATTCAATATTTTCAAGAGCGCATAGATAAATATTTATAAAATGTAATACCTCACAGATGAACCGTTAGTTTATGAATATTTATGAGATGTAATATCTCCTGGATGAAGTACTGTTAGAGAATATTTATGAGTTGTAATATCTCGCGGATGAAGCACGGTTATGAATATTTAAGAGATGTAATATCTCGCAGACAAATATTTATGAGAGAATACTTTTTGAGGTGTTATATCTCACAGATGAAGTAAGTTTATAAATATGCGAGATGAAGCAAGTTGATGAATATTTATGAGTTGTAATATCTCGCGGATGAAGTACAGTTATGAATATTTATGAGATGTAATATCTCACAGATGAAGTAAGTTTATGAATATTTATGGGATGTAATATTACGCAGATGAAGTACGGTTATGCATATTTATGAGTTGTAATATCTCCCGGATGAAGTTAGTTCATGAATATTTATGAGACTTAATATCTCATGAATGAAGTAAGTTTATGAATATTTATGAACTGTAATATCTTGCGGATGAAGTAGGGTTATAAATATTAATGAGAGAATATTTTTGAGATGTAATATCTCACAGATAAAGTAAGTTTATGAATATTTATGAGTTGTTATATCTGGAGGATGACGTATGGTTTTGAATATTTATGAGATGTAATATCTCAAAGATGAAGTAAGTGTATGAATACTGATGAGATTAAATATCTCACAGATGAAGTAAGTTTATGAGTATTTATGAGATGTAATATCTCGCGGATGAAGTACTGTTATGAATATCTATGAGAGAATATTTATGAGATGTAATATCTCGCAGATGAAATAAGTTCATGAATATTTATGA
Organism: Spisula solida; assembly: GCA_947247005.1. Classification (NCBI taxonomy): domain Eukaryota; kingdom Metazoa; phylum Mollusca; class Bivalvia; order Venerida; family Mactridae; genus Spisula; species Spisula solida. Next base: position 734,953 of record OX365962.1, on the reverse strand, counting down.
GATATATATGATATTTCCACATTTGCATGGGATACTCAATATTTCATACATATTCTTCAGTTATACCATATTTTATACATATTTATAATATTTCAGATATTTCAAGGTATTGATACAGGAGATGCAGGTGAAAGTGGATCAGGGATTCCTCAACAATATTCTAGAACTGTTTGCTGCTGACCAGGATCTATCTAGAGAACAAGAGGTCAGTATGTGTTACTATATCAGCAAGTCAGTATATGTAACCATAGCAACAAGAGGTCAGTAGCACATGAGGTCAGTATGTGTTACCATAGCAACAAGATGTCAGTATATGTTACCATACCAATAAGATGTCAGTATGTGTTACCATAGCAACAAGAGGTCAGTATGTGTTACCATAGCAACAAGAGATCAGTATGTGTTACCATTCCAACAAGAGGTCAGTATATGTTACCATAGCAACAAGAGGTCAGTATGTGTTACCATAGCAACAAGAGGTCAATACGTGTTACCATAGCAACAAGAGGTTAGTATATGTTACCATAGCAACCAAGAGGTCAGTATGTGTTACCATAGCAATGAGAGGTCAGTATGTGTTACCATAGCAACAAGAGGTCAGTATGTGTTACCATAGCAACAAGATGCCAGTATGTGTTACTATACCAACAAGAAGTCAGTTTGTGTTACCATAGCAACAAGAGCTCAGTATATGTTTCCATACCAACAAGATGTCAGTTTGTGTTACCATGGCAACAAGAGGTTAGTATATGTTACAATACCAACAAGTGGTCAGTATATGTTACCATAGCAAGCAAGAGGTCAGTATGTGTTACCATAGCAATGAGAGGTCAGTATGTGTTAACATAGCAACAAGAGGTCAGTATGTGTTACCATAGCAACAAGATGCCAGTATGTGTTACCATACCAACTAGAGGTCAGTTTGTGTTACCATAGCAACAAGAGCTCAGTATATGTTTCCATACCAACAAGATGTCAGTTTGTGTTACCATGGCAACAAGAGGTTAGTATATGTTACAATACCAACAAGTGGTCAGTATATGTTACCATAGCAACAAGAGGTTAGTATGTTTTACCACACCAACAAGATGATAGTATGTGTTACCATAGCAACTAGAGGTCAGTATGTGTTACGGTAGCAACAATACTATTTTAATAATACACACTGCCCACCAAAAATAAGTATACAGAGGTTATTTCCCCATTTACTTGTCTGTAATGACACTGTTTGAAGACAATATTTTTAAAACAAGGAACGTTTTTGTTTATTAAATGTTAAGACTATACATTGATTGGTGCCCTTGATGCAAAATAAAAAGGTGTTTTATTTGCTTGTTTTATTTGCTTGAAATATTTATTGATTCTGCCAAAAGATGCAATTTTATTTGTGACAGAATGGAAGATTTTCTTGACTAAAGGTTATCATGAGTGGAAACATAGCATTTTTTGATCATCAGTGTATTGCAATCTTGTACTAGAAAGTGTAATAAAACTCTTAACACCAAATACATAAAACTTGTAGTATATAATGCATGCATGTGTTTATTTTTTTTTTTTTCAGCTATGTCAAATTGCCCATTTAATTTCCCCGTCATAGGTGAGAGAGGGTCGGGGAACCATCCCTCATCTCATTAAATTTTATTTTGTATTTGTAGAAGTCATTGTTGGAGGCAGATATTGAATCTACAAAGAAAGATTTGATTACAACGATGGGTCTATCCCTAGCGAGTGAACAGAAGATGTTCTATGACTATCTTCATTTATCCCCTCTCAAGGTTAGTTTTCATCTCTAAATCTAGCTCACTGATTGGTCGATACAGACACACCTCCAGCTCTAGAGCTCACTGATTGGTCGATACAGACACACCTCCAGCTGCTCTAGAGCTCAATGATTGGTCGAAACAGACACGTCTTCAGCTCAAGAGCTCAATGATTGGTCGATACAGACACACCTCCAGCTGCTCTAGAGCTCAATGGTTGGTTGATACAGACACACCTCCAGCTCTAGAGCTCAATGATTGGTTTTTATACAGACACACCCCTCTCTCTAGCTAGTGTATGATTATCTGCATCTATCTCCTCTCAAGAATGGTAATCATCTCAACAAAATTTAGTTCAAGCTTAGTATTGGGTCATCCAGTGACAAAAACTAAGTCGCAATGTCAAATCATAGGAATGCCATGTTTTCACATGTACAAATATCTAGTGATTACATTTAGGTACAATTGTAGAAAAATTCATTAAAAATATCAATTTGAACACATGTTACGTCACTGGTCCCACGAGTTACCGAACATCTATACAGTTATTATCATATGGATATATACATGTGTTATTATACCATGGATACATATTTCAGGTACATTTGAGTTTCTCTCTACAAGGTGGAGGTGGTGGAGCGGATGGAAAGGCGACACAGATTCAATCCAATGTGATCAATATTTTCCTACAATCTGTCGGCGTCGTCCTCACAGATATCCAAGATGTGGTCTTCAAGTAAATATAGTCAAGAGACTTTGACACCCCGACCTTCAATTAGCATAATTTAACAGCTGATTTATTGTCTGTATATTTAAAATCCCGATAGTATGTTTTCATAAGCGGAAAGTATCATGACGATACTCGAGGTGTAATACCAATACAAATCTAAAGACCGATATTGCACGATTTTCTCGCGGAGATTTATACGAGGGTCATTCAAAAAATACGTAGACACATCAATTTGCTTGTTTATTTTGCAAGATAAGTAAACAAATCATTAGTATGTTGAAGCTGAATCTTTATTCGGCTAAAACCCAAAATTTCATTGAAACCGGCCCGACCGTTAAGCGAGAAACTTGTTCTAAAGATTGTACCCATAGCGACTAGGGGGCAAGTCCCAACGTCGTTGTTAACGTCATCAAATTTGGTAAGTTCACAACATTTCTAAATGCTCCGCAGAATACACTAAATACAACTCTGACACTGATGCCATTCTGTATAATCATTCATGTACCATGTCGGACTAAGCTGAACAAAATAGGATGAATTAGAATACTTAATTCAATCTGTTGTGGCCAGTCATCAAAACACACAAATAGGCTATTCAATAGGAAACGTCATGACGTTCATAAAGGCCAGATTGGGAAAGTAGAGACCATGTTTGAGTTTGTTAAGTCAAGAATTTTCCAACACCAGAGCTGTTGATTTAACACGATGTTCCCACACTTTGTCTTTGTGAAATAACCTATTTTCCAAGATGATTCAAGCTAGTATTTGGGTTTATCCATGCGCCAAACACAATTTAATCATTAATCGCGTTGCCCCGTGGTTTCACTGACGTCACGTTTTCGTACTACCGGTAAAATAGTGGCTTGGTATGTTAACCAAGCTCTCCATAACGGTTGTGAATACGACGTCATAATTTGAAACATATAAATGCATAGTATCAAAGGATACACACAGAAAGTATTGACAGGGTTTCCCCCTTTGAACGGAAATTGATGGCACAAAGGTATCAACACAAATTTTTGACAAGTCAAATCGATGGGTTGCCCCGTGTGTTCAATTTTACGTTGCTATAACTACCCTATTTTAGAATCTTACATATATTTTTCTTTTTTATGCCCCCCTATCGATAGATGGGGAGGCATATAGTGGTTCACCTGTCCGTCCGTCGGTTCGTTCGTCCGTCTGTCCTGGTTAACCCAAATTGACCGTTTCTTCTAGCATTAATATGGCTTGCTACAAAGCTTTCATACTTGCATGGATGTTGTGCATACATGCCATATCTCCCGGATCGTGCGTGAGTCTACCGCATTTGAGCCTCAACTCACGCACTCTCGCATTTTGATAAAATCTCCCGGATTTGACAAAAATCCTCGTAAGAATCTCAGAATTATTAAAGTTTCACTTTCCTCGTAATTTCCGGTGATAAACTTACAATTAATCAACAAGTCATTACATAACAAACCTTTATAACACCCCAGGAGAGTGGTCACTCCAATAAACAGTCGATAATTGTCCCGATAAGAATATGCTTAGGTGTCATAAACTCATAAACATCTTCCCAAGCAGCCGAAAATATGTTTGTTTACTGGTTAGGTTTAAAGCCCACACATGACCGTACACTACAGAAATAAACTTGTAGCAGTTACTTCCCTTTGCAGTTACAGTATCAAAGGAAAAGGCCTCAAAAAGTTTTAGTTTGTAAATTGGAATTTGCATGATATTCAGTCCACATCAATTTCAGATACATTTTTTAAGCTTTATAAATTAACTGAATTGATTTTATTTCTGTACTATCAATGCATTTTTGAGTTTGAATTAATATGTTAGCACCATTTTGAACATATGAGTTCTTTTCTATGTTTTTTTATCAGGTAATCTGATTGACATGTCTTCTTTTCAGATGTATGATAAATGCACTGATATAGCATAAATGTAACAATAACTAATACATGTCCAGTCAGCATTTGGTTTGGTTACTTACAAATCTTTTAATTATGAGTCATAAGACTTGAACATACTGGACATTTGTTGTTTGCATCATGAATATCATCCCAAACACTAGATTAAATTACGTCACGAAGCATGTATGCATGTATGCATGCATGGTATTGTCATACAAGTAAAATAAGTGCAAACTGCATATAAACTTCATTAATTTTAGTCGATAGTTCGAGCAAACAAAATCTCCTGCATTTTATTGAAATCTCCTGCATTTCCATCACCAATCTCCTGCAAATGGTTCAGCAAAGTATGGCATGTATGGTTGTGTATGAACACTCTCCACACGCCAGTATCCCCTTACCCCATTTTGACCTTCACCTTGACCTAATTTTGGACTTAGACTTATTTATGGACAAGGCTTCCACAGGGGGCATAAGCGTTTATTGAACGCAGTCTTGTTACCATATGGATTTAATTTGTTAATGAGAGGGCATTATTTCTACCAAATTTGATGAAAATCGGATGATAGAGAGTAAAGCAATCAATGGTGTTTACGTATTTTATGAATGACCCTCGTATATTCAACCCAATAACCTCGTAATATATTCATGCATAAAGGTCAGGATCATGTCAAATTCTCTGTGCTATACTCCATTTCCTCATTATTGTTTTTCGAACTAATACTCATTTAACTTTGCCTGTTATTGTTTCTGTATATTAATAGTAATAGGTAAAATTTTTACCTTGGTAGTTTAAATGGACGGATTTACTATATAAACTATCTGGTAAATGTACAATAACATGCATGGTCTAGAAATTCAGCTATAGTAAGTAATTTGTTTATAATCATTATGGAAGATAATTGTATATAGAGAGGATATTTGTTTGTTTTGATTGAATATGGTTTATGTCTCATCATGTAGTGATAAAATTCAATATTTTCATGAGTGCTTGTTCTATTTATTTTATGCTTATCTGATATCAAAAATGGTACTATATTTGCTGAATTCCCACTGTGGTTAAACTGTGTATGAATATGTTGTTCCATTTCTATTTTTTAATTCAAAGTCCGCCATCTTGGATTATGCTGAATATTTGAAAACGAATTTTTGAGAATTTTGCATCAAAGCAAACAACTTGTAGGAAATGGTGTAACTAAGAAAATGAACTCCCACATGACATGCTTACGAATAGTAAATCATAAGTTACGGACAATGTTATGTTGCATTTTTGGTAAAATTAAACTAGACCTGGTGGATGGGGGACGGAGCTTATATCAGTCACTGCAGCTAGAAATAACCAGTGACTGATATTATAGTTATTTCACTGATAGAATCCATATCTCATCAGTTAGCATTAAATAAGTATTCATATTTATACAACCTACGAATAATGTGTATTAGGACGTGGCAAGTTGCTGTGACCTTTGGCTTACATGTTGGTATGTTTATATTTTAGGTTGGGATACTTCGAGAGGCAACATACATTTTATAACAATAAGACATTGGTTGGTGAAATGTCGATACATTATGCTGGCCAGGTAGGTTGGTTCTATACAGGCTCCATCTCTAGAAAGAAAGATTAAGGTATCGAGTGAATGTTTCACAAAATTCAGTAAATGATCGATACAGACATATCTCCAGCTCTGGAGCTCACTGATTGGTCAGTACATACCTAAAGCCCTTGGTAGATGCAGACACATCTCCAGCTACGTATAAGCGTGACAAAGAGGTAAATCACGACAGTCTTCGAGTGCTCCAGAAAAAGTCACAGATCATTGCCACGAGCCAAGTAGAATCACTTGATGTCAAAACTGGTCTTAACTCAGTTGTTGCAAGTATACCTGGAATTGTCCGATGGAAATGTTGACTTATTTTTCCCACAATATCTCCGATCAGTTTATTAGCATTTTATGCTATCTTGTGAATATTCATTTACATATGAAAGGGTTAGTAGAAGTAAAAGACCATAGAAATATTTTTTGGATCTTGTAAAGGGAATTTGCTCTTCTCATGCGACCTCGGCCGGCATTGTAACTGTAAATTTCAGGATTATACCAATTTATTTCGTAATGAGATATCCGATAATTCAACAAGGAAGACTGAAGCATCTCGTACATTTTTAGCTCACCTGTCTCAAAGTGACAGAGTGAGTCTTTGTGATCACTCTTCGTCCGTCCGTCAGTACGCGCCCACTTGACGTTGTGGTGTGTGGAGCAATAGGCTATATTTAGATTCTATTAATTACGTTGCTTACGGGGTGCAAAATGTTGCTAATAGGGTTTTACAAACAAAAGAAAGAACAAAAGAAAACCCCACAACGTCAAGCCTTGAGTCTGTCCGTCAACAATTGGGTTGTGTCCTCTTTAGAGGTCACAGTTTTGACCTAATCTTCATGAAACTTGGTCACAATGATCATCTCAACTAAATCTAGGTCAAGTTCGATATTGGGTCGTCCGGGGTAAAAACTAGGTCACAAGGTCAAATCATAGAACAACCTTATGTAGTTACTAGAGGTCACACTTTTGACCTAACCTTTATGACACTTGGTGACAATGATCATGTCAACAAAATCTAGGTCATGTCCGATATTGGGTCATCCAGGATCAACAACAAGGTCACAAGGACAAGTCATAAGAAAAAAATTGGTTAGTCACTAGAGGTCACAATTGTGACCTAATCTTTATAAAACTTGGTCGCGATGATTATCTCAACATAATCCAGGTCAAGTTTGATATTGGGTCTTCCAGGGTCAAAAACTAGGTCACAAGGTCAAATCATAGGTAAACCTTGTGTAGTCACACGAGGTCTCAATTTTGACCTAATCTTTATGAAACTTGTTTACAATGATCATGTCAACACATTATAGGTCAAGTATAAAGGGAGAGCGGTAACTAAGTTTTGGAACTTGTGGCTCGACCCATGCATATAAAATGTATTTATAGATGTATTTGTATGTCAAATTTTGTATATTTTTGGGTAATAAAATATGTTTAAACTACAGGTCAAGTTCGATATACGGTCATCCGGGGTCAAAAACTAGGTCACAAGGTCAAATCATAGAAACCCGTGTAGTCACTAGAGGTCATAATTTTGAACTTACCTTTATGAAATTTGGTCGCAATGATCATCTCAGCAAGATCTAGGTCAGGATGTACATTGGATCATCCAGGGTCAAAAACTAGGTCACAAGGTCAAATCATAGAAAAACCTTGTATAGTCACTAGAGGTCACAATTTTTGCCTAATATTTTTGACACTGTCACAATGATCATTTCAACCAAATATAGGTCAAGTTCGATATTGGGTCATCCAGGGTCAAAAACTAGGTCACAAGGTCAAATCACAGGAACACCTTGTTTAGTCACTAGAGGTCACAATTTTGACCTAATCTTTATGAAACTTGGTCACTAGTGAGGTCACTAGGTCAAATCACAGGGCTTGCATGCATTTGGACGACAGGTGAGCGACCTGGCCCTCTTGTTTTGTAAACAAGCCTTTGCAGAATCAAACTGAAAAGCATCTCAAAAATGTCGTTAATAATGTCAAAGAAGTTGATGATAATCCTGCTTATCAACAACGTCCTCCCAACTTTATTTCAGCCGCACCTACTTCACATTGTAAGCGAAATACCTAAATAACTAAGCAAGTCAGAAGACATACGCGAGTCTTGACAAAAAATACGGTGCTGTTACTGTGGTTAATTTTAGTCGTATGCGTCGAGCAATATGAACTGGATCCTTGTCATTTCTACACCTCACCCGGTTTAACTTAGTGTGCTTTAGTCAGAAACACACGGGTTCAACTCAAATTACTCACAATACTATTAGTGGAGGCCGGTGTTTGTAGAATCTGGAGAAGATTGAAACCCAATACAATAATAAGATGCCAATAATCTTTTCGGATTGGTAATGGAGCAGCCGCTGCCAATAAGCGACTTTAGTTTCATGATCTTTACAAACAAGCATATCGGTACAATGTATAACACTCGTACCACCAGCATTATTTATGTGTTTATGTTTGCATTATTAAAATATATTCAATAATTTTAAAACGAATATTAGATTCTTCGATTAGTCAACTAAATTCTTGATTTATATCTGTCAAAGGCCAATTTATTGAGTTATCGTTGCTGGATAGTGCAATCCTCGTATCTTGGCTATTTTTGATACAGTGGGACACATGAGTCTGTCGAAACATCGTAGCTCTGCATCATTCAGTTACTTTAATATGACAAATTCAAAACTCATAACAACTTCTTATGATGCTAACTTGACTTTATTAAGAAAAGTTGTCAAGTTTATCTAAAATTTCAGTTTATTAGTCTTTATCACAATGATTGTCTTGTTGCAGGCTATAAAGCAGATGTATGTGTTAGTACTGGGATTAGATGTATTGGGTAACCCGTTTGGCTTGTTACGTGGTATGGCTGAGGGATTGGAAGATCTCTTCTATGAACCATATCAAGTAAGGTTTTTGTAGGAAAATGTTATTGTACTTTCTTTTATATAATTTACAGAAAACTCTATGGCTTTTTAAAGACTATCATGTAAGATAGTTTACATAACTGTTATAAACAATTGACTGCAAATTGGACTTTCCTCCAATTGTAGATAAGTTGCTGGTTCCTTGTGGAAGGGAAGTTAGTACTAGTTAGGCCAGGGAAGCTGCCAGGATAATATATTACAGGCACGTATTCAGGTAGGGGGCCAGGGGGCCTTGGCCCCCCCAGCTTGCTGGCTAGCTAAGTTTTTATCGTATATCGATTTTTTCGGCCCCTACAACTATTGATTTAATACACCACTGATCTATTTCTTGGGACTGACTAAATCTTTCGGCATCTATCATACTGGTAGTGACCTGTATATTGGACATTCTAGATGACATCCTGTGTATATATTGTATAGCCCCCAGGCATGACTAATCGAGCACTCAACAGGACCAACTGATGGTGAAGGTGTGATTTTTGAAACTGATAAGAAATTAAGTGTGTTTAGGTTGATTAAAGAAGGTCAGTCAGATATTACATAATGATGTCAATGGTTATCACCATTTAATCCCATCAAATTAGGGCATGATGATTAAAGATTAAAGTTTGACTTGAAGAATTGATAGTTAAAATGTAAGTTACTAACTTACATGTAATCATTACAGTGAGAAAATAGGTATATTATTTAATTGTTTGATGGGGTGATTAATTAGGATTCCTATATATAGTATTTAATGTTTGAGTGGAAAGTAATGGTCACATTCTTGAAATATTTTTAAATATGCATCCATTTCATTGAAATTTGATTCATAAATCAAATGTAGTAGTCCAATTTTATATCCGAATATAAAAGTTCATAATTTATATAATTATATAGTGCAGAAAATCACATTACTTTAAAAAAATCATGTTCGTATGAATTTGGATTTCTTAATACTTATTGTTAAAATGGTAAAACACGAATGATCAGATTATTAAGTTTTTTAAAAATTAGTAGATCTCTTTAGTAGCACTGCTTTAATTATTTTAATGTCTGATTTCAAACTAAAAGTGCAGGAAATTGCATCATTTTTAAGCAAAAACCGAAAAAAATCTTCGCTTGGAGAGGGAACACTAATTAGTAGCACTATGTTTGTTATTTTTAAGTCTGATTTTTAAAGCTAAAAGTGCAGGAAAATGCACCGTTACAATAACAAGATTTTAAAAAAAATCGACCGGGAGGGGTATCCCCTCCCGCACCCACCCCTCTTGGCCCCCCCAGGAAACAATTCCTGGATACGGCCCTGTATTACAGAAAATTGTTAAGAAAGAGCATGAAGTTCAGATAAACTTAATACTTAACATAAATCCTGATAAAATTTGATAAGTTACGGAAATCGGTTTCCCGATTCTATGTAACCGAAATACTGACATTACCATGACATGCCTTTTCTCTATTATGGTACTACTTGAACATAATTGGTACAAAATCTTACATATCACATACAATGATAGTTTTTAGCTCCATTATTCGTAGAATAAGGGGAGCTATTGCAGTCACCCGAGCGTCGGCGGCGGCGTCGGCGTAACACTTTTGTTAAAGTTTAGGTACAGATTTTTTAACCTCCTATATTCTCTAAGTACTTTGAGATATTGCTTTCATACTTTGCATACTTGTTTGCCACCATGACCCCAACCCTTATGCAGGAGTAGGTTATTCTATCAGGCATTTTGTTGAAATTATGCCCCCTTTTTCTACTTAGTGCAAATAGTACAAATGTTAAAGTTTAGGTACAGGTTTTTTAACCTCTAATATCCTCATAGTGCTTTGACATATTGCTTTGATACTTTGCATACTTGTTCACCATCATGACCCCAACCCCTACACAGGGGTATGTAACTCTATTAAGCATTTTGGTAAATTTATGCCCCCTTTTGGACTTGGAAATGCAAATGTTAAAGTTTAGTTACAGGTTTTTTGACCTATGATATCTTCAAAGTCCATTGACATATTGCTTTGATACTTTGCGTACTTGTTCACCATCATGACCCCAACCCATAAACAGGGATAAGTAACTCTATCAAGCATTTTGTTGAAATTATGCCTCCTTTATTCAACTTAGTGCAAATGTTAAAGTTTAGGCACAGGGTTTTCACCTCTAATATTTTCAAAGTGCATTCACATTTCTATGCATACTTGTTCTTTATCATGACCCAACCCCTACACAGGGATGGGTAACTCTATCAAGCATTTTGTTGAAATTATGCCCCCTTTTGGACTTGGAAATGCAAATGTTAAAGTTTAGATACAGGTTTTTTAACCTCTAATAGTTACAAAAAGCATGGACATATTGCTTTGATACTTTGCATACTTGTTTACCATCATGACCTCAACCCATACACAGGGGTAGGTAACTCTATTAAGCATTTTAGTGGAATTATGCCCCCTTTTTACACTTAGTGCAAAGGTTAAAGTTTAGGTACATGTTTTTTCACCTCTAATATTTTCAAAGTGCATTCACATAATGCTATGCATACTTGTTCTCCATCATGACCACAACCCCTACACAGGGGTAGGTAACTCTATCAAGCATTTTGTTGAAGTTATGCCCCCTTTTAGACTTGGAAATGCAAATGTTAAAGTTTAGGTACAGGTTTTTTAACCTCTACAATGTTCAAAGTGCATTGATATGTTGTTTTGATACTTTGCATACTTGTTCACCATCATGACCCTAACCCCTACACAGGAAACGATAACTATTTAACATTTTGTTGAAATTATGCCCTCTTTTGGACTAAGAAATGCTGATTTGTTTACCTTCATGACCAAGAGGACCTACACATGAGTAGGTAATGGTCCTGCATAATTTGTCCAAATTATCCCCCTTTTCCGACTTAGAACCCCCAACCTCTACACAGCAGAGATAAATGCTGCTGTTATGAAACATTTTGTTTTGAATATGTAATGATTGTACTATCCTAGCATGGCGCTGCGAATATTGGAGCGCGCTGTTCGTGGACAACTCTTGTTTATATCTACTTGTTTAAACTGCATAATGTTTCTTTTAGGGTGCCATACAGGGCCCTGAAGAGTTTGCCGAGGGGCTGGCGTTAGGGGTCAGAAGTTTGTTTGGACATGCTGTGGGTAAGATTAACAACTTATTCGATACTATTGTGACTCGGGCTAGTTACTTCTTGCAATTATCAACCTACCGGGTGATTATCCCTCAAAGCCACTGCTCAGCCATGTATTATTCTATAAATACACGCACTGTCTCATCGAAATAATGACTGACACGTTTTTGCATCCCGCCACATTTGCCATAGACTCTTGCATCACAAGAACCACCTACATACTCCCTTTCGGTAGAACCGATGCGTACCGCCGTTTGTTATTCCCAGCTGGCATTCAACTGTGGAAATCACTTAAGATATGACGAAGTGCCCGGTCTGATAATCTAACCACGGAACACTCGATGTATAGTCAAGAGCGTTATCCACTGAACCATTATACTATCCAAATTAGTATACCTCCGCAAACACAGTTAGAAGGGGGTATACTGGAATCACCATGTCTATCGTTCTGTAAGCAAAATTGTGTCCGCTCTGCAACTTTGTCATTTCTTATTGGATATTTATTATACTTTGTACAAATGTTCACCACATCAAGACGGTGTGTCATGTGCAAGACCCACGTCAAGGTCATTATTGGAATTCAAAGGTTAAAATGCACAAAAGGCATGTGGTTCGTGTCCGCTCTGTAACTTTGTCATTTCTAATTGGATATTTATGATACTTAGTACAAATGTTCAATACAAGAGGACGATAGTCATGCAAGTCGTGTCCGCTCTGTAACTCTGTCGTTTCTTACTGGATTTTAAAAGTGCTTGGTACAAATGTTCACCAAATGTTTCTTCTTTTTTTTCGTTTGATTTGTTCTGTTTCTTTTGATTTTATATATAAATATTTGATTTTTTTTCATTTTTATGCAGAAGACCTAGATCCCAAGCTCAAAGGACAAGGTCACTTAGAGGTCAAATACTATATAGTTATGCATGTCGAGTCCGCTCTTTGCCAATTAAAATAATATTCCTGTGTCAAGCAGTGCTGCTGGGGTATGATTCATCATTCCAGTGATAGTTCTAGTTCATTTTAATATTCCTAACAATGGGAGTGTTCGAACATAATACATTCAGGTATCTTATCACAATAACTCTTGGTAAAAGTATTGCTGCTCTAACATTGTTTTATCGCTGAAGGTGGTGCTGCTGGTGCCGTATCTAGAATCACAGGCACTTTGGGTAAAGGTATAGCTGCTCTAACATTAGATGATGATTATCAGAAGAAACGTAGAGAAGCTATGAACAAACGACCGGCCAATGTCGGTGAGGGTTTCGCTCGTGGTGGCAAGGGGCTTGTCATGGTAAGTTTATCATAGTTGTAGTGACTCCTATTGATACCTCATCGTTTTGACCACTATATAATATGTTATATTTAATACAGTTATTCTATATGATATTGTAGTACATGTACACGTGTATAAAACAGTGAGTTATCTATGTACTTATGTTGTACAAGTATCTAATAAAGCGAGTTTTAATTTCAGGGTGTATTTGATGGAGTCACCGGAATCGTCAGGAAGCCGATAGAAGGTGCAAAGAAAGAAGGCGTGGAAGGGTTCTTTAAAGGGGTTGGTAAAGGTCTGGTTGGGGTTGTGACACGCCCTACCAGTGGCGTCATTGACTTTGCTAGCAGTTCTTTTGAAGGGATTAAAAGGTATTGCTACTGTTGCTTGACACAAAATAATTGGGAGCAATTCTATTGTTAATATAGTAATTAATACAGAATCGTGATGTCAAACACAATGGGTGTAACGTTATGACTAATGTGAAAAAGACCATTAAATTTATAGAGTAATTGATTTTATAGGTGGATATTATGATTTCAAACGTTTGACTCTGTTGAATATGTAATTTTTCAGATTTTGTTGCATAATAATGTATGCATCAGGAAATTATTTAAATGTATAAGAATTAAACAATTACTGTTCATCCCAACCACAACTCACAACTTCACTGACATACTTTTATACAATGTAATAACGACTATTTGCTTGAAATGAACTGCTTCGTTGGGTGGAGACATGACTGTATTTTATGCTATTTTACGATACCTTCCAGGATTGCTGAGAATGTGGGTGAAATTCATCGGTTACGGCCACCGCGGAGATTTCATAAAGATCGAGTAGTGCGACCATATAACGAGACGGAGGCTGAAGGATATGCAATATTGATGGTAAGTTCTTACAATATGAACATCCTTACATTTATCACCAGGTTTGATTAGCTCACCTGTTACAAAGTGACATGGTCAGCTAAATTGTGCATATTCTTAGTCCGTCATCCGTCCGCCGTCCACAATTTGTTTGTGTTGACACTAGAGGTCACAGTTTGGTCGTATCTTTATGAATCTTAGTTACCATGATTATTCAACTAGGTATATGTAAAGTTTGATATTGGTCCTTTATGAAAACTGACGTATGTCTCTTATGCCCTCGTGGTATGATAAGTTAAAGAGTGTTCAGTATAAGTTGTAAGAACTAATAATCAACCTAAAATCAATTCGTGAACTCTTTACAATACAAGTGATTAATGATGCGTTTGTTTTGTTGTCTACAGGAGACAGAGAAAGGGAAGTTCTACAAAACAGACGATTTTATTGCTCACGTTGTTGTCACTAAAGATCAGAAGAATGTCTTTGTTGTAACAAACAGGTGAGTCATGTTAAACGACATAGAGTCCATGTCTCTTTATCGTAGAATGAAGAATTGAGGTTTCAATATCGGAGAATGAAGAATTGAGGTTTCAATATCGTAGAATGAAGAATTGAGGTTTCAATATCGTAGAATGAAGAATTGAGGTTTCAATATCGTAGAATTAACATTTGAGGTTTCTAGATCGTTGAATGTCAAATTGAGGTTTCCATGTTGTAGAATAAAGAATTAATGTTTTAGGGTCATAATCACAGGATTTGAGGTTTTAGAGTCATTCATCTCAAGATTTAAGATGTCAATGTCATAGAATCAAAGTATTGAAAATAAATTGTGAAAACAGTACAAGTTTTAGTACATCATGGCAACTAAAAGAATGCATACCTAAGTTATTTACCAAATTGTTTGTATAATAATGATGCTAGGCACAATAATGCAGCATTTTTGACCATCTTGAAATAACTGCTCATTATTGTTTTGGAGCATACTATTCTACAGGATGTACTAGTTAGTCGTTAGTATGTTGTTTGGCACCTATATGTGAAAGGATAGATAGCTGATACTGGTAATACATCAAATTATCCGCATTTTAGGGAGATTTAAATTAACAACTCGCGGTTATTTTTTATCGATCCTGGTATAATATTATGAAGAATTGTTGTTGAAGGTTTTATATTATGTTTGTATTCTAGGAGAGTTTTGTTTGCAAGTCGTGGAGAGATTTTCGGCTCATGGAATTGTGAGTTTACGTATACGTGGGTAGAGCTAAAAGAGAAGCCCAAGGTCACTAACAAGGGCTTCGAGTTAATATTGAAGGAAAAAGAAAAGAAGTTCCTGTTTGCGTCTGCAAGTTCTAAGAAAGAGATTCATCTTGCTGATAAGAAATTAGCTGAGGTTTGTGTACTTTGTCATCCATTCTTGTGTACTTTGTCATTAACGTTTGTGTTCTTTGTCATGAATAAATGTGTGCGTAGTTGTTAATACGTGTGTACTTTTACCTCACTACTTGCTGTTTAACTATTATGTTAAATGTTTGAGGCAGAAACTCTTTTATTAATGGCGTGTTGTCCTCTCCCTATGACTGAAATACTGTTGACCAGTGGGGCTTTAAATCAATGTTTGCAAAAAGGAGGAAAGAACAAACTGTCAGTAGTTGTGACCTACATTGTGCATTTATAAACTTGTATTTAATCAATTTATTATTACTGGTTTTCAGTGGATAGTTGGGAAAGTATCGGACGCCTGGGATAATTCGCCTTGATAGAAGCTTCAAGGAGTCAACATACTAGCTACATATTTCTAGCACGTTCTATGTACGGAAACAGTTTCTGTGTTTTCTTATGGATATATAAAAACGCTTTCTGCAGTGTAACTGTCTTGCTTGACATAATGTTCTCAATATGTACCAGTGTATAGTATGTATCACATTGGCTGTTTCTTGCCTGTTTTTTACCCCTATAGACGACCTAGGTGACCTCTACGACCTTACTATACAGGTCATTGTGTTGTAATGGACTTTGATTGTTCCGATGTATAGATGGGTCAATGTACATGTGGGTACATAGAGGTATATAGAGGTAGCTCAGTAAAATACTCAATAGTTGTTAACATATCATGCTTTGATCTATGTATTGAGATGTTCTTGATGTATGTTGTAGTCATGATTTAATGTATTTGATTTAGGCAAAGATTTACCTTAACCTAAGTGTAGTGTATAATACCCGTATAATGTGTCGTATATTGTAAACATGACATGATATGTAATTTGACAACATTTCGCTGGAACTTTTCGTTAGTGCACGGTAATTATGTTTCAGATAATTAACTTGAGTCCCAGTTAGATGATTTCAAACTAATCCTATATTTTGTAGTGTATATCAACGTATAGACATAGTAGACTGTCGTCATGGTAGCTTTTATACATGTGTGTTTTCAGCCATCACTAAACTAGTCAACTATGTAAGGATGGAGATCACTATGTTAACACCTTCCCGCAATATTCCTGTTTGTTTTGTTCATATATCATAATAGTTTCAGTTTCAGCAAAATTGTTTCCATATGTTTTTATAATAATGTTAGTTATTCTTTATAATTATGAAATTGTTAGCATTGCCCCATAGATATCTGCTAGTTAGAGAACTTGTGACCATGTACCATGATATTATTTTAGTAGAATATATATTTCAAAACACAGAACGCATCTTACTGCTGAGATATAGCTTGATTACATGGAAATGTTCCTATCTACCTTGTATATATGGGAATGTTTTTAGCTGATTTCGTATATGCAAGCAATGTGTTGCAATATTTGATTCATTGGAAAAATGTTTCGATTTGTAAATGAAATTAGAACAAACTTGAAGTGATTATGTGATAAATTGTCACGTGACGCTTGTAGTTAAACGTTCCACTTTGTTCTGATAGTGGTGTTGACATGATGATAGTTGCCCGATATGTGTAGATCCTAGAAACTACTCGGCTTACACATTTATTGTGAATATTCCTGTTGAAAATATGCTAAGACTTGTGCCTTGTTCACTCTACAATCCGTGCCGGATTTCATTGCAAAATCAAGCATAACTGATCATTGCTTTCAAAAATAGCTCATCATTGCTTTTAATATTTACACAACTGTTGTAATGGATGTTTGAATATACTACTGATGTTAAAACATCTATACAAACGTTTTCTTATTGAGTGCATGAAATGAAAACCTATGGTTGCCTGTACTATTCATCGCCTTCATCATGCAGCAGTCATCGTTTGTATTAGTATTTTCATATTATTTATCATATTTTGCTATATTGCTTTACATGTATTTGCAAGTATTGTACATTTAAGAAGTGTTGCTAGGCCAAGGCTGAGGATACCAGTAGGGGAACGTTGTTATTCTCGTAATGCTTCATATATATTGCCTTGTTTTACCTATTTTTTATTATTTTATTTCATACTCTCAATTCTGACATCCTGACTTAATAAAGTTGTAAAAATGTATTTCATAATATTATTTCATAAAAGTAAGATAATTTACTAGTTCGTTCATATTTAATAAAAAATACTTATCTTTAAGTTGCTTAACTACAGCATACATATCTACTGAATTTTTGAAATAATTTATTTATATGATATTTTGTGAGGTTTGCATTTCTTCAAGGACCATCAGGTTTGGGATGTCAGACTAGGGAGTCAATGTTATCACCTGTCAATAGTGGTAGTCATTGTTTTATATTTACTCTATATAGTTATATTTAAGTTGAATTAAAGCTGATTTTGTTAAGTTTACTTACTTACTTGCTTCGTCTGTATAATAAAACATAAAATACAACACAGTGTTATTATTTATACGATATACCACACTAGATTAGCCAGTCCGTACAAGGTCCAAAATGTATTTGGTATACCATCATAGGTTGGTCAGTCTGTTGACCATGTACATAGTTATCATTTGCGTGTGTTAACAATGTATAGGATGTCCAGTTTTAATTTCAACTCGATAATGTCATTTGTCATTTAGGGTGTTCTAATGTTAGTCAGGGATCTAAAAGAGGTTTTCACAAAAAGAATGGTTTGTACGGAAATAAATATATAGCAACTCTTGTATGTATTCCGGACCACGTTGCCTAAAAAGACCGGAAGTTTCCATATTCCAATTAGGATAGGAGTCGAGTGACGCAGTAGTCATGTCCATTATTACGGTGTAAAACCAATTGTAAAGGCTTATCCAGACATGTTCAATGATAAACTAAAAAACTGGTTTCGACTTAACCTATTCAGACAATGGCTGTGATATTTTTTGTGCACATAAAAGACTACGTTACTCTCACCATATCCTAACTGCGACACCACGATGGTTCCTATCATGGAAGTGAAACATGATTTCGCGACTATCTTTCTTCACGAGGCAACGACCACGAAATGAATACTACGACAGGCGATAAAGACTCAATCGATATATATAGGATCCGTCATGAGTTGTCTTTGGAGATCAACATTTCTTAAACGAGCCTAGAAAACACAGGTTCTTACGCGAGCCTTTGGCGAGCTTAATAATTTGCTTTCGTGACGAGTTTTAGAAATGTGGATCTCAAAGACAACGAGTGACGGATTCTTTTTATCACATTACCATAGTTACCGAGTAAATACAACGTCTATAAGAACGTATTTAAGCCGACGACGTTACGTTTTCGCGCCGAAAAGCTATTGAAGTCACGAACTTGTTATCACACGTGTTGGAGAACAATGTTCCGTCATTTGTTCCCACATAGAATATCACGGTATCTATGTGTCATATTAGGTCTGTGTAATACTTACTTTCGCTATCAAAATGTCTGAATTTCATATTAATTTTAGATTCGCGTACGGTGTACATAACACACGATGTTTTTATAAAGACGAATTTGACTGGTTTAGCAGTAACAGCTAGATTTACTTCCCTTGACCTTAGACCATGATAAAGCTAGACATCTCGGTCCAGACGGAATTGTCTAACATAAGTATGAATGTATTTTACCATTTATACATTTGATAGATTCTCATATTTAGACCTGTAACTAAATAACACAATACATGTCATATATTGTTTTATTAAAAGACGCCCCTACAAACACACATCAATCATCGACGTTTACACATCCAGCCAAATATAGAATACATAAAATGTAGCTGTGAAACGAGCACGATATCGCTTTTACTGTAATCGGTCCAGGCGATTATGAATACATTTGATATTATTAATAAATAACAAAACACAGTTTTCAGATTGTTTTATTGTTGAAATCCAGATTTTGCCATGATGTTATAACTGTGTGTTTCGGCCTTATGACGTCATTTTTTAAGAACATCACTTAGTAATGACGTCATCAAATTGGGCGTTAATGTTTAATATATTTATATTATAAAGAGGTATGTCATGTAATGATCGTTAACATTATTGCACGTGTATAGTGATTTACACGATCAGTTGATTATAATGTTTCACACACTGTTACCGCGACAACCTCTGAAGCCCATTAATCGGCACCACTCGGACGCTGGTGGTAAAATGGCGTAATCTTTTTTCTCAATGTCTAAAACTCGTGGTTCTTCAAGCATTTGCATTAACCTGCCGATATCTTTGTATCCTGAAATGTGAGAAATAATAATTTATCTACTACGTAGTTCGTGACGTCATCTCAACGATGATGAAGTAATCATATAGGTAATGACGTCATCCAAGTTCAACATGTGCTTCGTGACATCATCAATGACCATTCACTGATCATAAAGAATACGCCGGGAATTTTGCCAAAACAGTGTAAGGTGAATTAACTTTAAAAATTAAGAAACGCTCGAAACTAAGTCCTTATACAAACGTGAAGGTAGGAGAATCACAAACATATACATTGAACATGCCTGATAGACGTGCATTAGAAGTACAAAAAAGAAATCGATTTCTCGATGTCAAAACATGTTTAAAAAGAGTAAAATGGCGCCCCATACATGTTTTTGGTAGATTGTCCAGTGATAGTTAACTTTGAGGAAGGGTTAAGTGGCAATGGTTAGGTGAACAAAAATTACCAAAATTGTAACTATATTAAACGGAAATTACCGAAATTGTTGACGACATTGAACGGAAATTACCGAAATTGTAACGACATTGAACGGAAATTACCAAAATTGTAACGATATTGAACGGAAATTACAAAAAGTGTAACGAAATGAACGGAAATTATCGAAATTGTGACGATATTTATACGGAATTTACAGAAATTGTAACGGTAGTAGACGGAAATTACAGAAATCATAACGATATTGAACGAAAATTACAAAATTGTAACGATAGTGAACGGAAATTATCGAAAGTGTGACGATACTGTACGGAAATTACCAAAAATGTAATGATATTGTACGGGAATTACAAAAATTGTAACGACATTGAACGAAAATTACCAAAATTGTAACGATATTGAACGGAAATTACAAGAAGAGGGCCCAAAGGGCCCTAGGTCGCTCACCTGTTATAACAGTACATGCAAGACCTGTGATTTGACCTAGTGACCTAGTTCTTGGCCCCATATGACGCAATATCGCACTTGACCTAGATTTTGTTGAGATGATCACTCTGACCAAGTTTCATAAGGATTAGGCCAAAATTGTGACATCTAGTGACTATACAAGGTTTCTCTATGTGACCTAGTTTTTGACCCCGGATGACCCAATATTGAACTTGATCTAGATTTTGTTGAGATGATCGTTGTGACCAAGTTTCATAAAGAGTAAGTCAAAATTGTGACCTCTAGTGCCTACACAAGGTTTTTCTATGATTTGACCTTGTGTCCTAGTTTTTGACCCCGTATGACCCATATCGGACTTGACATAGATTTTGTTGTGATGATCATTGTCACCAAGTTTCATAAAGATTAGGTCAAAATTGTGACCTCTAGTGACTACACAAGGTTTTTCTATGATTTGACCTTGTGACCTAGTTTTTGACCCCGGATGACCCAATATCAAATTTGACCTAGATTTTGTTGAGATTATCATTGTGACCAAGTTTCATAAAGATTAAGTTAAAATTGTGACCTTTAGTGTCTACACAAGGTTTTTCTATGATTTGACCTTGTGACCTAGTTTTTGACCCCGGATGACCTAATATCGAACTTGACCTAAATTTTGTTGAGATGATCATTGTGACCAAGTTTTATAAAGATTAAGTCAAAATTGTGAACTCTAGTGACTACACAACGTTTTTCTATAATTTGACCTTGTGACCTAGTTTTTGACCCCGGATGACCCAATATCGAACTTGACCTAGATTTTGTTGAGATGATCATTGTGACCAAGTTTCATAAAGATTAAGTCAAAATTGTGACCTCTAGTGTCTACACAAGCAAATTGTTGACGGACGGACGGACGACGGACGAAGAGTGATCACAAAAGCTCACTCTGTCACTTTATGACAGGTGAGCTAAAAATTGTAACGACATTGAACGAAAATTACAAAAATTGTAACGACATTCAACAAAATTGTAACGACATTCAACGGAAATTACCGAAATTGTGACGATACTGTACGGAAATTACCGAAATAGTATTGATAATATAATGGGAAATTACCAAAATTATAATGATATTGCACGGAAATTACCGAAATTTCAACAATCGCAGCGATATTGTACGGCAGTTACCGAAATTGTAACAATAGTGTACGGAAACTACCGAGAATGTAACGATATTGTACGGAAACAATAGAGAATGTAACGATATTGTACGGAAACTACCGAGAATGTAACGATATTGTACGGAAACAACCGAGAATGTAACGATATTGTACTAAAACAATAGAGAATGTAACGATATTGTACGGAAACTACCGAGAATGTAACGATATTGTACGGAAACAACCGAGAATGTAACCATATTGTACGGAAACTACCGAGAATGTAACGATGTTGTACGGAAACTACCGAGAATGTAACGATGTTGTACGGAAACTTCCGATAATGTAACGATATTGTACTGAAACAATAGAGAATGTAACGATATTGTACGGAAACTACCGAGAATGTAACGATATTGTACGGAAACTACCGAGAATGTAACGATATTGTATGGAAACAATAGGAATGAATCGATATTGTACGGAAACTACCGAGAATATAACCATATTGTACGGAAATAATAGAGAATGTAACGATATTGTACGACAACTACCGAGATTGTAACCATATTGTACGGAAACTACCGAGAATGTAACGATATTGTACGGAAACTACCGAGAATGTAACGATATTGTACGGAAACTACCGAGAATGTAACGATATTGTATGGAAACAATAGGAATGAATCGATATTGTACGGAAACTACCGAGAATATAACCATATTGTACGGAAATAATAGAGAATGTAACGATATTGTACGACAACTACCGAGATTGTAACCATATTGTACGGAAACTACCGAGAATGTAACGATATTGTACGGAAACTACCGAGAATGTAACGATATTGTACGGAAACTACCGAGAATGTAACGATATTGTACGGAAACAATAGAGAATGTTTCGATATTGTACGGAAACAAACGAGAATGTAACGATATTGTACGGAAACAACCGAGAATGTAACGATGTTGTACGGAAACTACCGAAATTGTTACGATGTTTTACGGAAACTACCGATAATGTAACGATAGTGCACGGAAACTACCGAGATTGTAACGATATTGTACGGAAACAACCGAGAATCACGGAAATACATCTGTGTATATCCGTGCGAGAATGTAACCGAGAATGTATCGATATTGTACGGAAACAATAGAGAATGTAACGATATTGTACGGAAACAATAGAGAATGTAACGATATTGTACGGAAACTACCGAGAATGTAACGGAAACAACCGAGAATGTAACGATGTTGTACGGAAACTACTGAGAATGTAACGTACCTGATTGACCTCTGTGCTTCCCTTCATCGTTGGTTGACGACGTCTTTGGTAGACTTGTGTCTTGTGTTAAGGTATTTATTTTCTCTAAAAACTGTACGAGTGAAGCCAGTCTGTGTTGATATTCATTTATGTACACACCAACATCTGCAAAACATAAAATAAATTCCATATGGAAAACAAGCTTTTTAAACTTCGGTTTGATCAACATGACCATTTCCGATTTTACGTAAATTGGCTCATAGGAAGCGCCTCGTGATGAAGATTTCAAAATTTGCACGAGTCTTATATCTGTTTCCTACAAAATTGCTTATTTATTTTTATATAAACCTAAAAAACATCACTTTTTTAGAGTTGTTTTCACGACTCATATTATAACACACCAGTTACTCGAGGAACCCAAGGTTTTCCCGCCATTAATATATTGACCTTTCACATCGACTAGAGTAAAACCCGGAGGCGAGTTCACATGGGACGCGAGTTCGGTCTATGTAGACTCGGGTTCCATCCGAACGCACGTGGTTTCTACACTTTCTGATGCTTCTCCGCCGAAGAGCCGGACTCCAGTAACACTAACTCCTGGCAAGGTTTACTGGTTCCTTTTTTCCACCGCGTATAAACCAAATCACTGTACGACTAATTGGGATACTATACAATTCAACTTGTATGACATATTGTGATTGAAACGGCATCCTGTTATTTCCTATCACTGTACGACTTATTGCATGACTATACGATTTCACGTGTACTCCTTATTGCGATAACCGGAAGTTGACTCGTTTATACACTATGTTTTTTGTAAAGTACGCAAAATAAGCGATGGAAAGCTGTTAAAGATATAACCAGGGTCAAACTGTTGACTTAGAGACTTGAATTGGTGGGAGGAAACATCATTCCTGTAATCACTGGTGATAGCATACATGTACCCTACCCTAGAGCTTCCTTGTGAACTCGCCCCGGTGTGTTCGATTTGCCGTCGTAAATTGCTCGGGCAACTCGGACAAAGTAATCAAACACTATCGTTGATGGATCTATTTTTCATGAATACCACACAAATGATACACAAGCTTTTATACAACTTAATCAAAATATTCCTAACCACGCAAAGCCGGGTGACGAGTACAAGATAAAATCATGAAACTGGTGAGTAAGGAATGTCATTGACTCGTGTATGGATGCTTAAGTGACGTGTGTCCTGTGTGATGTTTACTCGGTTGATGATATAGTTAAATGCAAGACATGATTTGCTCGAATTTTAGCAGTATAACTCTAGCGCGATAAATTGCAATACAAAAACAAACACAAAATCCGTTATATTTTAACTTTTCTGAATATTTAGGAGCATGGAAACTTTATATGTTGTGCCAAATGTTTGAATGCTTTCATTGGTAAGCGTTACGGTCCTTGATTTTAATCCATAACAAAAATATAGGCAATATTGTGTTTGTTTTTGTACTGCAATTTATCGCGTTGGAGTTATAAGGAAGATTTTAAAAATACATTTTTAAGGAGATTGAAAATATCATCAAGGCTATAGTGCGCCCAGGATAACGTGATGTTTACAAACATGAATCGGTTTTGTCAACTATTGAAAAGTTGGTTTTGCACATTACTAAAGAAATTAGATAAGGTCAGTTTTGTTCTAAAAACATAACGGATAAATCATTCACACCTGATTAATCCGTCTAAATGGATTATACCAAAATTTCCCGCCTTTCTTGTTATCCTGGGCGCACTGTAATATTCACACAGCGCTTCATGGGGGAAATTAAATATTTTGACTGAACATATTTCCATTAGTTGAATCTGAGCAGTATTGAAGTAATCGACGACATACCTTAAAGAGAATTTCGCGACCATCTCTCAAATCAAGGCATAGAAAACTCATACTACTAGCTGCTCAAATTTACGATGCCTATCGATGACTGTCCAACTTGACGGGCAATATATCCTGAATCATGCCGTTGTCATAAGTATGTGATATGTTTCGTTTCGATTACTTAAACGTTTGAATTCCATGTTCATCTAGGTAACTAACCACCAAATGCCTACGCGGTCCAAAATCACTCAAGTAGTCATGTAAAAATATTTTTTATTTGGCTGGAAATGGTGGTATGTCTTGACAAATCCACATTAGAATCATGACATTGGGTTTAAATGCGTTGTACACATGTATGTGATGTAGTGACCAGAAACTGTTTTATTTCGAACATTTTGGCATTCTCGCTTAAATATGAAAGTTAAATAAGGGTTGGGGCTAACTGACTTGGAATCAGACCGCGCGTGTGAGAAAATATGTTCACCGCGTTTGACGAACCAAATGTTTCTTATATGATACGCAATTAACCCCCTGATTGTTTTTCATTTTCTGTTGATTGGTGGATTTTGAGAGGTCCTATGCACTTGTGTCGGCAATTTGTCACTTTACACTGCATTAAAGAATAAATTTATTTGGTAGTTTGAACCTTTAACTCGTACAGTCAAAGTGAAGCACACGATGGTTGTGTAGGAACGACCTTGAACTAATGTTAACATTAGTGTGTAAAACAGAAAAGTTCAGCTAAAAAGGATCATAACATAGTTCAAGTGTCATTTACATTTTTGACATTTTGGTTCGGTACGAATCAGTAGGGGTGCGACAGTGCACTTACTTTCACATTTCAAGGTTTTAAGGGACTGCCTCACGTATTGGTGTATTGCAAAAATAAAATTAAATTGTCAAATATTTACATCATTTCGGTATAGTTTACTGAATATGCCATTAACAACCACATTGACATAAAAAATAAACATCGGCATTTTGTAGTAATTTAGCATTTTACATCCAAAATTCCATAGGGAATTAATACCCTATAGAATTAGCACTACTGTCACTTAAATTGCCTGAAATTTGTTTCCATTCAATGAAAACGAATTGCAAACAAACCGAATACCCCACTGATGCTTCGGCTTTAGTTTGTTGAAGTTTCAGTTTGATCATGTGTGAATTAAATAATTCGCAGAACATTTTGGAAGGAAACTTTTTTTCAAATATTTTCAAACAGAAAAATACTGAGTGCCAAATATCAAGGGTGATTTAAATTGCTTATATGCCACAAATCTTTCATAAAGCAACCACCAGTGACTTTCTATTATATTAATACTTGGTGAGGTAGGAAAATTATGTCATACAAAAAATTTAGCCCGATCTGTGAGGCAGCACCTTTAAACGTTAACGTTAATTGTGAGAAGTAAAGACGGATTTCCTTGTTCCCCAAGTACTCGCATCGTGTAATCAAAGAATACTCAGACCTTTGGTTTTTACTCAGTCAGCGTGAAAACGAAGGGTGTCCAATCGATTTTCTGTTTGAAGCAATTAGAATAATTAACCGAGTAACTGCCGCACATAGTTCACTCTTTTTTATAAAGTATAAACGCGGTGCGGTCTTGCAGAACACATTCTGAGAGATATCGGCGAATTAAAAAAAAGTATTTATTTAGAAGAAAATTTCTGTCAAATGCGAGCGGTCAAGAATATGTTTTATTTTCTCTTGTGAGAAAAACAAGAAAAGCGCACCATTTCTTCTAGTGCGGACGATAAAAAATAATTTTAATTATTTATATTTCAGTTTGAAAAAATAAGAGCGGCGAATCCCGCCGAACAGGAGATCAATTTGGTGTGGCCTAAGTGTATATATATATATATATATATATATTCTTTATTTATATATATTCTATATATGTTTATCTGTTCGTTTATTGTTTAGCTTAGAATTGAACAGTCAAGTTAGGATATGGTGAGAGTGACGTAGTAGTTTATGTACTTAATTATATTGCTTTCATGATGAATGTTGAATTACCAATATACGAGGGTCAATCAAAAATTCCTGACAGTTACTAATTATTGCTTAGGAAAATATTGGTTATGACAATTTGATTCTTGTTGCCAGGTAACCAAAGAAGACAACTCGAGGGTATGCGTTCACGCTGTCAAAAGAACAAAAGTTTGCAATGCTATGGAAACATAAAGTTATTTCTCACATTTGCAAACCTATTATATTTTTCGTAATACATTAATCTGTCGGATAAACTGAATTCTATTTGATTTGTTCAACCAGTATGGAAAATATACAAGATGATAATGTAAATTGTCATTTTATATGATGCTATGTGAACCACAATTTTACCCCACCCAAAAGAACGAATAATTTTTTCCGAAGCATAGTTGCACATTTGATTTCTGATACGATTACTGGACTTCATGAGATATGAGATATATTTTTAATCTTATTGAAAAGAAATTGTGAAATCAGTGATTAGTTTTAGGACACCATGGCAACGAAAAGAACACATGCAGAGACAATTAATAAAATGTGGGTAAAATTGTTGCTATGCAACAAAATAACACAGCATGAGTGACCATTCTGAAATAATTGCTCATTATTGTTTGAGATTTGCAAAAAAACTATCCATCTTTCTACCTAATATATTAAGAACATCGCCATCCAAGACCACAGGTAACTGTATCAAAAATAAAGAGTAAACATAATCTTTAGAAAGGTTTATAACACGGCAAATTGACTACACAGTCACTGAGGTGCAGTTTGGTTTTAATAATCATTTCATTAATACGGGTGTTATTTTCAATATATTTGCATAATAAGAAACTAGAGAGCTTCGTCTTTAATTTGATATCCAGATTTGAAAAACCATTCATAACTTAGAAATTAACCCAATCACTTTCTTTTTCTTGTTTAGAATAGCATTGGCGTTTCTATCGAATGCACCTCAGTGACTGTCTGGACACCATGGTATACATTTCATGGTGTAACTTTTTAACTACATGTAGTTGATCTATTTCAATGGGATTTTGCATACAGATAGTTCTAACAATGTTGTCTATGCATGTAATTAATTTAAGAAAACATCGAAAGCCATTTCTTGTTTTTGATACGATGAAAATCTGATCACTTTAGTACAAATGCACCTTTCTAAGATAAGATAAATGTATTTTTTTACTATCTCAAATTGACAATGATACAGTTACCTGTGTTTAAGACGGCGGCCATGGCAATTAAAAAAGGGAAGTTGATAGTATAGTATTTAAGTATTTGACCTGTCAGTTGTAGCTGCACACTATAGATTAGCAATCCTCGCCTGTCTGGGAAAGACTAATCTATAATGTGTGCCTACCGTGATTTTATGTTTTTGACAGGCAAAAACTACAATAAATATATACATATAATTACAAAGTCAGCAAATCCCGGCATTCTGATTGGCTAAGACTTAACGTTTATACCAATCGATACCCTCGGACATTACTGACTTGAACGTCCTAGACGCAAGTGGATGGATATAGTAATTCAAACTGCCAAGTCCCGTCACAGCTGATAACTAGCTCTTGTAGAATAATTTTGACATAGAAAGAACATTACCTACATGTTTATCCCCTGATTTTGTGAGTACGTAAGGAGCAGTGTATCTTAACCACATTTGTTTGTTAATTTGTTAACAGTTGTTGTAGTTAACCAAGCGTCACGTTATGGTAACGTCACGTACTAATGACGTCATTAAATTTAACTCGGGGCTTTATGTTAAATGTGTGCCTTCAGATCAGGTGTTTACACATCTGTGAACTTCAACAAATGATTGTTTAATCCTATAGTATATGCATATAGAGGATCTTGCATGAGTGCTCATTACATACGAGTTTTATTAAACGAGTGGACAAAGTGATATGACACGAGGCTTTGCTCAGTGTCATATTGTTTTTGTCGACGAGTTTAATAAAAATTGTATGTGATGAGCACGAATGTAATATTCTATTTATCACATAACCTTTAAAATGCACATTATAGTTCAAAAGGATGATGTACGCAGCATATGTTTCAGCCAAAATTACGCGGTACAATGAGCGCGACGTCATGCGACGTTGATTTTACCCTGTTTATCACATGTTTGACGTCACGGTAGCGTAATAAAGCCATTATTTATTTTTGATAATGGACTTGTGTAATAAAGCGACGTCATTCAAAGTATAGGTGTTGTCGGCAAAGTTGCGCGTTTATTATAGTGAAAATAGGTAGCTAGTTTATGTTTCGGCCGGAAAAGACTAACATGTGATAAAAAAAACATTACATGTGTGACTTTCCACATTGAATTTATTAAACTCGTTGAATAAAATCGATAATTTATTATTTTATTCAACTCGTTTAATAAATTTAATATGAAAAGACACTCATGTAATATCCTCTATTTACGGCACGGCTTTACGGCACTCCTGGACCGCAGGTTATGTGATAAAATCCTTTTTATAATGGACATGTTCAGAGGTAGGAAAAAGTTTGTCAAAAAAAGAACAATATTTAAATGCTGTCCTATAAATAATCGGTCATTATTTCTCCTTACACAGCAATGACCATGCCTATAGATAGTATATTGGATATTTTGGGAGAGATAATGAATGCCGAATGTTGTCCTAACGTCCGCCCATTTATCTTATATAATTGACAGGCTCGTTCTGATTATTATACATAATTATGATAAATGACAGCTTGACCGTTCGCATGTTGGCATTTATCCATGTCGTGTGTTCAGTTTTATGTTTTTCTCTGTGAAGAGTTACACACGTGTGTTTGTTCCTTATTTGTCAGTAGTAACATTATGTGCCCTGACAATTGCTGACCGCTATATCGTTAACATAAAACTAAACGTCATGTATAGCACGGAGAAAATGACACGATCCTGACCTTTATGCATGAATACCGGTATATTACAAGGGATCCGTTGCCTAAGCAAAGCGCTACCGAGCGCCTTTATTCAGTTACCTCCCGTTCAATTAAATACAGAAGGCAAGGATTACCTCCATCGTAAAGCGCTCCGTAGCGCTTGCCCATGTTAACGGTTTCCAGGTACTTGCGTTGAATATATAAATCAAAGCATAAAGCAAATCGTGCAATTTCGGTCCTTTAGATTTGTGTTTGTATTACACATTGAGCGTCTTCGCGATAGGTTATAAATACGTTCAAAAGCCTTATTATTTCTGGAACACCCGAGAAAAGAGCATACCAATCACTCGTAAGGACCAAACTCGAATATAGATCTATAATATGGAATCCACACCAAGTTACACAGGTCAAACAAATTGAACACATTCAGAGAAATGCTGCAAGATTCGTCTTGAAAAAACCTTTCAACCACAACCACCCTGATAGTGTTACAACGACTATCACTAGAACAACGTCGCCCAACACGTTATTCTTATGTACACAATTTTTAACAAGCTAGTGGGAGTACTAACATTATATCTACCTCTACGTTCGTCAAGATACACAGAATCAGTTAGATGTGTGACATACCACTGCAGATTAACAGTGTACCAACATTATATCTACCTCTACGTTCGTCAAGATACACAGAATCAGTTAGATGTGTGACATACCACTGCAGATTAACAGTGTACCAACATTATATCTACCTCTACGTTCGTCAAGATACACAGAATCAGTTAGATGTGTGACATACCACTGCAGATTAACAGTGTACCAACATTATATCTACCTCTACGTTCGTCAAGATACACAGAATCAGTTAGATGTGTGACATACCACTGCAGATTAACAGTGTACCAACATTCGTTCTTTCCTAGAACTGTCATCCCTTGGAACAGCCTACCTACAAGGGTCATCAACCCGGATAGCCTGAACAGCTTTAAACAGGCCGTTCAGCCAATCATGAAGAATGCAATTGTACAGTGTAATACACATGTTAAACAGGCCGTTCAGCTAATCATGAAGAATGCAATTGTACAGTGTAATACACATGTTAAACAGGCCATTCAGCCAATCATGAAGAATGCAATTGTACAGTGTAATACACATGTTAAACGGGCCGTTCAGCCAATCATGAAGAATGCAATTGTACAGTGTAATACACATGTTAAACGGGCCGTTCAGCCGATCAGGAAGAATGCAATTGTACAGTGTAATACACATGTTAAACAGGCCGTTCAGCCGATCAGGAAGAATGCAATTGTACAGTGTAATACACATGTTAAACAGGCCGTTCAGCCAATCATGAAGAATGCAATTGTACAGTGTAATACACATGTTAAACAGGCCGTTCAGCCAATCATGAAGAATGCAATTGTACAGTGTAATACACATGTTAAACAGGCCGTTCAGCCAATCAGGAAGAATGCAATTGTACAGTGTAATACACATGTTAAACAGGCCGTTCAGCCGATCAGGAAGAATGCAATTGTACAGTGTAATACACATGTTAAACAGGCCGTTCAGCCAATCATGAAGAATGCAATTGTACAGTGTAATACACATGTTAAACAGGCCGTTCAGCCGATCAGGAAGAATGCAATTGTACAGTGTAATACACATGTTAAACAGGCCGTTCAGCCGATCAGGAAGAATGCAATTGTACAGTGTAATACACATGTTAAACAGGCCGTTCAGCCAATCATGAAGAATGCAATTGTACAGTGTAATACACATGTTAAACAGGCCGTTCAGCCAATCAGGAAGAATGCAATTGTACAGTGTAATACACATGTTAAACAGGCCGTTCAGCCGATCAGGAAGAATGCAATTGTACAGTGTAATACACATGTTAAACAGGCCGTTCAGCCGATCAGGAAGAATGCAATTGTACAGTGTAATACACATGTTAAACAGGCCGTTCAGCCGATCAGGAAGAATGCAATTGTACAGTGTAATACACATGTTAAACAGGCCGTTCAGCCAATCATGAAGAATGCAATTGTACAGTGTAATACACATGTTAAACAGGCCGTTCAGCCAATCATGAAGAATGCAATTGTACAGTGTAATACACATGTTAAACAGGCCGTTCAGCCAATCAGGAAGAATGCAATTGTACAGTGTAATACACATGTTAAACAGGCCGTTCAGCCGATCAGGAAGAATGCAATTGTACAGTGTAATACACATGTTAAACAGGCCGTTCAGCCAATCATGAAGAATGCAATTGTACAGTGTAATACACATGTTAAACAGGCCGTTCAGCCGATCAGGAAGAATGCAATTGTACAGTGTATAAACATTTTAAGACGTTTGTTTTTAAGTTCACCGTTCACTAAGTTACATTTATCGTTGCACTTGAGACAGTAGTTGCACCCCTTTTACCCTCGATATTATGTCTGCGAAGTGAAATTTGACGATTAATGAAGTAGAAGTAAAAGTAGATTCATAAAAATCATATACCCAGGACGGGGCTCGAACCCGCAGTCTGGTTTTCACATTTTTCTCACCCTGTGACAGAAGTATCAGCTTTTGAATTATGCTAATAGAAGGTCAGGGAACCAGTCAATTTATTCGCACTACGAAAGTACAGGGTGTTAAAAATGTTCGTTCTCAATGTTTGAGTTTCAATATTTTATTTTTCTGACTTCAAAAGACTTTACAATTTTCAGGTTAAAATTAAGAGTGTTCTACCATTGTTTTAATCTCTCTGGCATTGAATGAAGCTATTAGAGTTAAATATTAACATTGTCTACTGCACCCATAGCTCAAATAAAACTTTATGAATTTAAATTTTGAGAACGAACTTTTTTAACACCCTGTATATCTCTGCGCACTGATGTTATATTAAGAACAAGCTACGTTAAGGCCAGAGTATTTTTAAATTTTTTGTTACTCGGACATTTTTCAGAAAAATGTCCACAGGAGGAGGGAAAAAATAAAAATAAAAACTCCCAAAATATAGCTTCCACGAGCTGGTGGTGGTAGAATAGTCAATGACGGTCCGATTGAAAGAAATCAACACTCAACAACAGTGTTAGTTTTCAAGAAAACAGCCAATTTATCTTAAGACTAGGACACTGTAGTGAAACACTAATATAATAAAACTTATTATTAACAAATTAATGAAATAATAATACAAGGCTGGTCCATTTATCATCAAAACATTATATGCAATTTTGTTTTTTTCCAGTTTTTCAATTTTTTTTTGTAAATGCCAAAGAATGGGGCGGGAGGGTCCGAGTAATGAAAAATAAAAGAACTCTGGCCTAAGTTAAACTTTCCTTGGTAAGTCAACAGAGTACATCGTAATTGTTCTTGATGTTAAGTCTGAACACCGCACCTGTGTCATGTTATAAATCAATACGCACATCCTGGTGACCAGGGTACTGTTTTATCAAAGCACTTACGGAAATATTAAAGTCACGCTCAACTTTAAATTATTTAAAAAAAAATAACAACTTAAACGGATATATGGATCGCAGGAGTTCATTAACTGAATCATTATTAATATTGCATCTCTATTTACCACACGCTATAATTGTAAACAAATTATAAATAATTTAAATTTGATTGTAAGTTTACGATGGATAACCAATTAGATCACACTATATAAAACGCTTGGTTAGTAACAGGCGATATGATTGGCTATTCTTATACTAAAATTAAACAGAGGTCTAAATACATTTAGGTATTTGAGTGAAATACTAGTAAGATAAATATTAAATACCACCCAGATATCAACAATATGCCAGATACCTAATCATTAATTCACACCGAGCTACGCCCCAGTTATAGCTTTTGGCAACTGTGAAATCACTTTTTTTCGTGGGCATCCATTTTCGTTGATTTTTTAAAAATGAAATCTCGTGGGTTGTCATAAATTCGTGGAGTGTAAAATAAATAATAAAAAAAATATACCAGATTTATATAGTGCCCTTTTCATGCGAACGCACGTTCAACGGCACTTTACATTATTTTTTTGTTGCAGCCACAAGGGCGTAGGTGCATCCTCTACCAGTGCAGATGCATCATGATCTGACCAGAGGGACATACTGAGAAAAAGCTCCTGAAAGGAGAGAGAGACATTAGATACAGGCATGTCCGGCGCAGAAGTGTGCCTAGCTCTTCTTTCGAATACTAGTATACAGCCTGGTTCTTTAATGTGCCCGGTGTGTAGCACCGATACACAGCTTCCTGGCACTTCCAGATACTTTGCAGACCACACGGCCAGATATAGCGGGAAATAATATAAATATTTCAGAAATGTCAAGTTCCGATGCCAGGGATTGAACCCACGACCTCTGGATTGACAGCCCAGTGCGTTTCCACTGAGCGAAATCCGAGTGTACAATATGGACGAATGAAACCTTGTTCTGTAATTAGGAGGTCGGTTAATCGTGGGGATTAAATTTCGTGGTAGATTTTAACGACGAAATCAACGACAATTAACCTTCACAAAAAATATTGACTTTAAAGTAATTGTTTGATTGTTTGGCATTCTAATCTAAGAATACACTCATGACGTACTCACATATTTCATAAAGTACGTTCATGGGCAACTAACCAAATCCTCGTCTATAAAACTGAATTACATCGTGACATTTCTATTTTCTGACTTCTTTTATGGGCAAACGAATTTCAGTGGTGGTTTAAAGTACTTTCACTAGTAAATCAATTTCATTTTAGAGTTCCGAAGCCTCCTAGAGTTTAGTGTATCTCTTTGTGTGAGACGGCGGCCGAGCGGTTAGCGCTCTCGACTTCCAATCCGCAGGTCCCTGGTTATAATTTCGGTCCGGTGCACTGTACATTTTAAAAAAGCTTTTCAGTCTTTCTCACCCAACTAGAGGCGAATTGGTTTGAAATCCACAGTTTGTCTTGCATAGATCGGTGCTATACACCGGGAACGTTAAAAAATGAGTTTATTCAGAAAGAGCTAGGACAGCGCGCCCAGATTCCTTGTATCACACAGCGGATATAGCTCACGACTGCCTCCACTGGTAGACACGGCAAAGCGGATATAGCTCACGACTGCCCCCACTGGTAGACATCGTACAGCGAATATAGCTCACGACTGCCTCCACTGGTAGACATCGTACAGCGGATATAGCTCACGACTGCCTTCATTGGTAGACACAGTACAGCGGATATAGCTCACGACTGCCCCCACTGGTAGACACAGTACAGTGGATATAGCTCACGACTGCCTCCACTGGTAGACATCGTACAGCGGATATAGCTCACGACTGCCCCCACTGGTAGACACAGTACAGTGGATATAGCTCACGACTGCCTCCACTGGTAGACATCGTACAGCGGATATAGCTCACGACTGCCCCCACTGGTAGACACAGTACAGTGGATATAGCTCACGACTGCCTCCACTGGTAGACACCGTACAGCGAATATAGCTCACGACTGCCTCCACTGGTAGACACCTCACAGCGGATATAGCTCACGACGGCCTCCACTGGTAGACATCGTACAGCGGATATAGCTCACGACTGCCTCCACTGGTGGACACCGTACAGCGAATATAGCTCACGACTGCCTCCACTGGTAGACACCTCACAGCGGATATAGCTCACGACGGCCTCCACTGGTGGACACGGTACAGCGGATATAGCTCACGACTGCCTCCACTGCTAGAGACGGTACAGCGGATATAGCTCACGACTGCCTCCACTGGTTGACACGGCACAGCGGATATAGCTCACGACTGCCTCCACTGGTAGACACGGTACAGCGGATATAGCTCACGACGGCCTCCACTGGTAGACACCGTACAGCGGATATAGCTCACGACTGCCTCCACTGGTTGACACGGCACAGCGGATATAGCTCACGACTGCCTTCATTGGTAGACATCGTACAGCGGATATAGCTCACGACTGCCTTCATTGGTAGACACAGTACAGCGGATATAGCTCACGACTACCTTCATTGGTAGACACAGTACAGCGGATATAGCTCACGACTGCCTTCATTGGTAGACACAGTACAGCGGATATAGCTCACGACTGCCTCCACTGGTTGACACGGCACAGCGGATATAGCTCACGACTGCCTTCATTGGTAGACATCGTACAGCGGATATAGCTCACGACTGCCTTCATTGGTAGACACAGTACAGCGGATATAGCTCACGACTACCTTCATTGGTAGACACAGTACAGCGGATATAGCTCACGACTGCCTTCATTGGTAGACACAGTACAGCGGATATAGCTCACGACTTCCCCCACCTGGTAGACACCTCACAGCGGATATAGCTCACGACTTCCCCCACCTGGTAGACACCGTACAGCGGATATAGCTCACGACTTCCCCCACCTGGTAGACACCGTACAGCGGATATAGCTCACGACTTCCCCCACCTGGTAGACACCGTACAGCGGATATAGCTCACGACTTCCCCCACCTGGTAGACACAGTACAGCGGATATAGCTCACGACTTCCCCCACCTGGTAGACACCGTACAGCGGATATAGCTCACGACTTCCCCCACCTGGTAGACACCGTACAGCGGATATAGCTCACGACTTCCCCCACCTGGTAGACACCGTACAGCGGATATAGCTCACGACTTCCCCCACCTGGTAGACACAGTACAGTGGATATAGCTCACGACTGCCTTCATTGGTAGACACAGTACAGCGGATATAGCTCACGACTGCCTTCATTGGTAGACACCGTACAGCGGATATAGCTCACGACTTCCCCCACCTGGTAGACATCGTACAGCGGATATAGCTCACGACTGTCCCCACTGGTAGACACCGTACAGCGGATATAGCTCACGACTTCCCCCACCTGGTAGACATCGTACAGCGGATATAGCTCCCGACTGTCCCCATCTTGTAGACATCGTACAGTGGATATAGCTCACGACTTCCCCCACCTGGTAGACACCGTACAGCGGATATAGCTCACGACTGTCCCCACTGGTAGACATCGTACAGCGGATATAGCTCACGACTGTCCCCACTGGTAGATACCGTACAGCGGATATAGCTCACGACTTCCCCCACCTGGTAGACACCTCACAGCGGATATAGCTAACGACGGCCTCCACTGGTAGACATCGTACAGCGGATATAGCTCACGACTGTCCCCACTGGTAGACACCTCACAGCGGATATAGCTCCCGACTGTCCCCACTGGTAGACACCTCACAGCGGATATAGCTCACGACTGCCTTCACTGCCTAGCAACGCGAATAGGAGGTATTTGATAATACCCTAGTGTAATAAAGCTTTGACGCGACGTCATTCAAAGTGTAGGCGACGTCGTCAAAGTTGCGCGTTTATTATAGTGAAAATAATTAGCTATTTTATGTTTCGGCCGGAAAAGGGCTAATACAATGTATGTGATAAAAAGAACATTACATTTGTGACTTTCCACAATGAATTTATTAAACTCGTTGAATAAAATCAATATAATGCTCGGCAGAGCCTCGCATTTTATTATTTTATTCAACTCGTT
Organism: Spisula solida; assembly: GCA_947247005.1. Classification (NCBI taxonomy): domain Eukaryota; kingdom Metazoa; phylum Mollusca; class Bivalvia; order Venerida; family Mactridae; genus Spisula; species Spisula solida. Next base: position 697,625 of record OX365962.1, on the reverse strand, counting down.
TAATAAATTCAATATGAAAAGACACTCATATAATATCCTCTATATAAACCCTTACCGACCAACGTGCTTACAATTACCGACCAACGTGCTTACAATTACCGACCAACGTGCTTACAATTACCGACCAACGTGCTTACAATTACCGACCAACGTGCTTACAATTACCGACCAACGTGCTTACAATTACCGACCAACGTGTTTCCAATTACCGACCAACGTGTTCCAATTACCGACCAGCATGGTCCAATTACCGACCCACGTGCTTCTAATTACCGATCAACGTGCTTCCAATTACCGACCAACGTGCTTACAATTTCCGACCAACGTGCTTATAATTACCGACCAACGTGTTCCAATTACCGATCAACGTGTTCCAATTACCGACCAACGTGTTCAATTTACCGACCAAAGAGTTCCAGTTACCGACCAACGTGCTTCCAATTACCGACCAACGTGCTTTCAATTACCGACCAACGTGTTCAAGTTACCGACCAAAGAGTTCCAGTTACCGACCAACGTGCTTCCAATTACAGACTAACATGTTTTCTATTACCGACCAACTTGTTTCAATTACCGACCAACATGTTTCCAATTACCGACCAATTTGTTTCAATTACCGACCAACTTGTTTCCAATTACAGACCAATTTGTTTCAATTACAGACCAACGTGTTTCAAATAACCGACCAACGTGTTTTAATAACCGATCAACGTGTATTAAATTACAGACCAGCATACTTCCAATTACTGACCAACTTATGTCTAGTTGTCGATCATAAAATGGTGATATACCATGGAATACAATTTCTGAAAATAAACATCGCCAGAATTTAGTCTTGCTGACTGGACTCGTTTAGTGAATCAGTCGCCGTGCGTGACTGAAATATTGTTGCGAACTGGTGTTTGACCTTAAAAAAACAAATGAAACAAATAACTATCAACATGCTGTTTTTTGTTTAAATGATAAAGTGAACAATTTAGTTTCAGACAATATTTGTACTCGAGTACACTGAAAACAAGTGAAAAGTCAGGTGATATATTGTTTATTTCAAAAAATTAGTAATGAATATGTACATATGTTTTATCGTAGAATAAACCACGGTCACGAGTTCTGGTGTGTAGTAATTAAATCACGAGTATGTAGCACGGGCGATTTAATGTTAATTAATGTACGCATACGAACAAGCAGTGATTTTATTTTGGCATCAGCATTTTCCCTTCATAAATTACGAGGGGATTGGGATAATTATGTTATGTATGAAACAGTGTAGCAATACCACGTTTCTTTTGGCTACAAGTCCAAGACGAAATTTTTCAACATTGGAAAACAAAAAATAGCCGTAAGTATTTTATTTCTTTATCGATTTCTTGGAAATATATACCAAGCTTATGGGAAAATTATTTTTTTTCGATGAAATATAAGATCTTTTTTAGAAGCTTGGCCGTTTTTACCAGCACTCTGTGACACCTTCATTTTCGACGGTTTCCAGTTTTGAAAAATGTCATCTTGGATCTGTAGCCAAAAGTCACGTGGTATTGCTACATTGAGAAATATGGGACAGATTCGTCGGGATATGAATATTCAGTTGTTGAGGAAAAAATACGCACGACTAACTGAAGGCATTCGTGAACCTTGTTCTTTATTCCATGTTTGGTGATAAGCCGTTTATGTTTTATTAACGTCTACAAATCTTGTAAGTCAGTGAAGCCAGTTTATATCAGCGGGAAAAATATTACGATATAACACATCGCAATAATGACAAAGGACATCCGCATAGACGGGGAAAATATTACGAAACAACACATCGCGATAATAACAAAGGATATCCGAATATACGGGGAAAATATTACGGAACAACACATCGCCATAATGACAAAGGATATCCGAATAGACACATTGTTTGGTGTAGAATTGAATTAACAAATGCTGTGCTTACAAACCATCTTAAAGTATTTGTACAAATCTGACTAGAAAGTAATTTGTCTCCAGGTTCGTTAATCTCGTTGACTGCCCGGATTATCGCTACACTCGAAATATCGCAAATCCGCTCTACATCAGTTCTCGCGATATCTACGCTATCGGGGTGATATTGAAACATTCCTTATGACACAAAGTGAATCGTTAGTGACGTCATCATTTCAGTAAATATCATAGGTCGAAGGTTAAGCTATAGCTCACAGACGGTAATAATTTAGTTGGTCTGTAAATACTATGTAACTAAACCCATGGGGACGGGTTGTTAATTGTTCTATATCGTTTTGCGTTTAATACGCCTCTTAGATAGCCTAGTGGTAGAGCGTCCGCTTCGAATGCGGTAGGTCCCGGATTCGATCCCAGAGCGCGTCATGAATACCAAAGACGAAATAAAAATGGTACCATAAATTCCCTAGCTAGACGCTCAGCATAAAAAACCGGCCTCCCTTCTCTGAGGCGATGGATAACATCAGGAATGAGGTGTCGAGAGTAATTAATATAAGTTGGAAAACTTACTTGTTTCACAATCGACCTTAAATAAATTAGTATAAACAAATACGTGGGTTGTCACAGAATGCTGCGTTAAAGGTGCTGACGTAATTTTCCTACCTCACCAAGTATTTATATAATAGAAAGCCACTGGTGGTTGCTTTATGAAATATTTATGGCATATAAGCAATTTAAATCACACATGATATTTGGCACTCAGTATTTTCTGTTTGAAAATATCGCAGAGTTTCCTTCCAAAATGTTTTGTGAATTATGTAATTCACACATGATCAAACTGTAACTTCAGACATAATGCCAAAATGTACATAAAAAATTAACAGTCTATGTATGTTTAACAACAGGGGACACTGTTTTATCAAAACACTTGCGAAATTCTTAAACTTACGTTCAAATTTAAATGCTTTAAAACCTACATAATGCATGGTGACAGATATTGTTTTGAACGAGTTCGTTAACTGAAACATAATTCGTATTGAACAACTTTTATAACATTTTACATAATTTATGTTAAAGAATCTGAATTTGAACTTTTTAAGTTTTAAGAATTTCGTAAGTGCATTGATAAAATAGTAGGCCTACCATGCTGTATAGTGCCAGGGCCGACATCGCGTAAACGTCAGCAAGGGCTAACGATGCAATTAACTTATAATTAAAATCTAATAATGATTGTATACGTACAAATAAGCAATTGTTGATACAATTTATTATTTGATTTCAATGGATTATGGAGTTTTTTTCAGTGAAAATAACAGTGAAAATAACAGTGAAATTACCACTTTGTTATTTTCACTGTTTAGAAGCTGGTTCCAGTATCATGCAGAAAAAGAAATGTAACGTCAACGGCGCCGGGCTTTAAAATATGCGTTACACCATGACGTCATAAATGTCACGTCGTGACGTTCCAATCTCGACGTGATTTTTTTCCAATTAAGCCAATTACGACATATTTAATGAGAAATTTAGGCATATATAATGAACAGAAAATTGTTGATTTTTGGTGTAAGATCGAATTTTATTTCACTCGTGAAAATTTTGATTTTCTATGAGCTCTCGGTGAAATAAAAAGAGGATATTTGTTGATTTGGTGTAAGATCGCATTTTATTTCACCGAGTGATCACAGAAAATCAATATTTTCACGAGTGGCGTAGGCACGAGCGAAAATTAAATTTTCTGTGATCACGAGTGAAATAAAATTGATCTTAAACCAATAATCAACAACTTTTCTGTTTAGTATATGCCTAAATTCCTCTTAGATACGTGCAGTAATAATATCAGAAAGCTGAAAGGACCCTAGGTCACTCATCTGTCGTTGTATGAACGACATAGGGCACTGAAACCCTAATACACATGTTTTATATGTCCAGTTCCTGCTCGCTCCAAAAGCAAATTAAAAAAACCCGACAGTACGTGACCTTAGTCTGAAACGCAGTGTTAATTGTGTTCTTGCACTCTTGAGACAAACATTCTTCCCTTATAAATTGTATTACTGTTGACTAATAGATAAACAATCTTTTGAATGATTAAATCAACTTCATCAATAGTTTTCTCACTAACTGAAGTTTAAACGGAATGGTCCAACCACTAATTGGTCCCTAGCCAATCTCGTGCGGGATTAGTCCCTAGCCAGTCTCGTGCGTGATTAGTCCCTAGACAGTCTCGTGTGGCTGACCGGATTGGTCCCTAGCAAGTCTCGTGCAGCTGAACGGATTAGTCCCTAGCCAGTCACGTGCGGCTGAACGGATTAGTCCCTAGCCAGTCTCGTGCGGCTGAACGGATTAGTCCCTAGCCAGTCTCGTGCGGCTGAACGGATTGGTCCATAGCCAGTCTCGTGCGGCTGAACGGATTAGTCCCTAGCCAGTCTCGTGCGGCTGAACGGATTAGTCCCTAGCCAGTCACGTGCGGCTGAACGGATTAGTCCCTAGCCAGTCTCGTGCGGCTGAACGGATTAGTCCCTAGCCAGTCACGTGCGGCTGAACGGATTAGTCCCTAGCCAGTCTCGTGCGGCTGAACGGATTGGTCCCTAGCCAGTTTCGCGCGACTGAACGGATTGGTCCATAGCCAGTCTCGTGCGGCTGAACGCATTGGTCCCTAGCCAGTTTCGTACGGCTGAACGGATTGGTCGCAAACAAAAAGGTTCGATAAAAATAAAACAGTTGACCCGAAGCGGACCGTGGATCACGAGTCAGGTCAGTGTAAGATATGTTATTGTACGGTCAGTGTAAGATATGGTATGGTACGGTCAGTGTAAGATATGGTATTGTACGGTCAGTATAAGGTATGGTATGGTACGGTCAGTGTAAGATATGGTATTGTATGGTCAGTGTAAGATATGGTACTGTACGGTCAGGTAAAGTATGGTACTGTACGGTCAGTGTAAGGTATGGTATTGTACGGTCAGTGTAAGGTATGGTATTGTACGGTCATTGTACGGTCATTGTAAGGTATGGTATTGTACGGTCAGTGTAAGGTATGGTATTGCATGGTCAGTGTAAGGTATGGTATTGTACGGTCAGTGTAAGATATGGTACTGTACGGTCAGTGTAAGATATGGTACTGTACGGTCAGTGTAAGGTATGGTATTGTACGGTCAGTGTAAGGTATGGTATTGCACGGTCAGTGTAAGGTATGGTATTGTACGGTCAGTGTAAGATATGGTATTGTACGGTCAGTGTAAGGTATGGTATTGTACGGTCAGTGTAAGATATGGTATTGTACGGTCAGTGTAAGATATGGTACTGTACGGTCAGTGTAAGGTATGGTATTGTACGGTCAGTGTAAGGTATGGTATTGTACGGTCAGTGTAAGATATGGTATTGTACGGTCATTGTACGGTCATTGTAAGGTATGGTATTGTACGGTCATTGTACGGTCATTGTAAGGTATGGTATTGTACGGTCAGTGTAAGGTATGGTATTGCACGGTCAGTGTAAGGTATGGTATTGTACGGTCAGTGTAAGATATGGTATGGTACGGTCAGTGTAAGATATGGTATGGTACGGTCAGGTTGTGGGTGTTGGAGATAATGATGTGGCATGGAAGGGTTGGAGGCGGAAGCATCTGTTATTATAATTGATTTCTCTAAATCATAATTCAGTTATGTCGTCTAGGATTGTCAAAGATGTATGACTCTATCAGTTTTACCACTTAAAATTGAACAAAATTGTTTAAATAACAGATGAGCCTGGCCCAGTATATCAATCAATAAATACAAACTGAACATGGACAACATTCCACTAGCCACTTACAAATTAAAGCTTTAATTGCTTGTTGTAATGAAAGGAAAGTTACTGCATGGTTCTACAATAAGTTTGGTATTTGTGGGAGTGGTGTTTTTCTTATACCCTACAATTGGAATACTAATGTTTGTTTATCAGTACCAGAAGTTGGCACATGTAAAGTATATGAACCAATCATGTCATCGGGGAACCTCCTTCAGACCGGGGAACCTCCCTCAGACATCGGAGAACCTCTCTCAGACATCGGGAACCTCTCTCAGACATCAGAGAACGTCCCTCACAGTTCGGGGAACGTCCCTCAGACATCGGGGAACCTCCCTCAGACATAGGGGGAACGTCCTTCAGACATCGGGGGAACGTCCCTCAGACATCAGGGGAACGTCCCTCAGACATCAGGAGAACGTCCCTCAGACATCGGGGGAACGTCCCTCAGACATCGGTGGGGGACCTCTCACAAACATCGGGGGAACCTCCGTCAGACATCGAGGGAACGTCCCTCAGACATCGGGGGAACGTCCCTCATACATCAGGAGAACGTCCCTCAGACATCAGGAGAACGTCCCTTAGACATCAGGAGAACGTTCCTCAGACAATGGGGGAACGCCCCTCAGACATCGGGGAACCTCCCTAAGAAATCGGGGCAACGTCCCTCAGACATCAGGGAACCTCCCGCAGACTTTGATGAACCTCCCCAGACATCGGGGGAACCTCCTCAGACATCGGGGAACATCACTCAGACATCGGGGGAGCCTCCCTCAGACTTCAGGGAACCCCCCTCAGACATCGGTGAACCTCCCTCAGACATCGGTGAACCCCCCTCAGACATCGGGGATCCTCCCTCAGACATCAGGGAACCTCCCTCAGACATCGGGGAACCGATAATTATTTCGATTCTTACATGATGTTTGTTCTTTGTCTATAAAGGCGAAATCGTCCAGTCATGTTAGAATAATAATAACTAACACGTCCGACGATTTCTTTCGCGTCAGAACTCCAAATTACTGTATATTAGCCGGTAAACTACGGTTTTTCATAGTTTTTTTATAAATCTATCCTGATTAACCTGAATACCACCAACCTAGCATCAACCGTTTTATTCAACTGTGTTGCATCATTAAATAAAGTCCATATTTTTATTATTATTCACTTTTACGAATTCTATAGACATTTTCATGTCTCACAATTTCAAACCATGAAGATACTTTCCAAATTTCGAAGTTATTGTTGAAATGCTAATACACGGACATGTACATTGATGCCTGAGTTATCACACGAGCGATACACTCTTCTAACCAAAATATCGTACACGTTTATTATTTACATATGATTTATAGAGAAAGAAATAAGAAAACTACTGTTTAAGTCAAAATGTCATCAAAATCAAAATCTGTTTTTGTACCATATAATATTGATGACTTTGCGGGGTGATACACCAAGATTCCCGCAGTGTTTAAAAGCTATGTTCCGAATATTTGCATTATACGATGTTTTGATATAAGGTCGTCACGATGAGATACTAAATCGTACATTAAACTTTCTCTCGTGGTTTTATTTCTAGAATTTTGTCAACCGATTTCTGTTATAAATACGGCTTGTTTTATTTAGAAGCAATATAATTTTTATTCGTAATTGGGGTATATTAGAACAATACTGCATCAGAATATACTGGGCTTACTATAAATAAAATATAAAATATAATACAAAAACTAGGGCAGATTTAATGTTGATATGATACAGAATATATACTGTAAAATCATTAATATTCGTGGGGATTAAATTTCGTGGATTTCGTGGTTGATCTCAACCACGAAATCAAATCCCAACGAATAATTTTACCAACTTATATGGAAATTGACAAAGTGCAAATTTACCGCGGCCGCCATTTTTTACAGAGTTCGTTTTTCCCGTATATTAGTCTAAGATTTTTAAAGTTTTTAGTAATTTTAGTTATACGTATATATGTAGGAGGGGTGATCAACAAATACTCGGAAAAATGCTCTGAATTATTTGTTACGTGAGCTGTGTGTTCTTTTATGGCGCAATATCGTGTGTATTGAGATATATATAAGTATGAAAGATGAAATATAACTTTGTGAGTTTACTAAAAACTTTTAAGTTCGAATTTTTCGAAACATGGTTGTTGGGAACAAGTGAAATGCGGACGTACGTTCTTTCACGAGAGACATTTAGCGTTTCATTAGTTCCTTCGGTCGTACCTCATTAGCGTCATTTGCACTCAGCAAGCAACGGAACAAATGAAATATAACTCATCCTAATGTACCGCATCCCAAAACCGCGTCTGAGGGCGGACAGACGGGAAGACAGACGGTCAGAGGAATGGTGATGCCAAAACATGGGAGACATACTAGCAATGATTATTAGATTCTAATATTCACCTCATCTTCACTATCCAATCATATACTCAACCACATATTTGGCTATAAATTCTGCACTATTCACAAATGATTGAAAATCAAAACGACTGCTACTCAACATACGTATCTAAAGAGATTCTCTCAGCTATTCCTAACACGAGGGTGATCAACAAATACGCAGAAATTGCTCTGAAATCTTTACTACGTAACCAATATTGAAAAAATGGATCGGTTGATTGAATAAAAAACATTACTATCAAGAAAATATTTGGTCGAAAAACATAGAAACCGTAACGTCACTATGGCTACACAGACACAACGCCATGGCGACGTCGTTACATATAACAGTATATATGTAGATACTTATTCCTGCACAATTCATAATGTATAATGCAGTGAATGGTTCTCAAAAATTAGCTGTACAACCAGATAGACTTCATAGACCTGTCAACCGAAAATCATTTATTCCTTTGCAACTTGCATGTAAATTATACGAATTTGCTGCAGAAGATCATTAATAATGATGGCGTAATTTGACGGTATTGACGTCGTAGAGCCCATTTGCATGTCGGCATTGATTTCACACGGCTATATATGATAGAGTATACAAAACAGACACCTGATTTGCATGCCATTACATAGTTGTTGCATTATGCAATTTTGTCATTGGTATTTTATGACATTTCATTTGCAACACGCCGATTTCTGTATCGCACTCATTTTCTGACATCGACTTCGAAGCAAATAGCTCTAAAACGGAATTCTAAACGTTTAAACGTTAAACTATGTTTTTGAAATCCTAAATATAATGCTATATCATTGCATACTCATAACCCACTCTTAAGAAAATTACAATATTACAAACGCACGAATGATTCAGCATCGTTTTCTACGTTCAACGTTGGAACATTTGGGCCGCATAATGTCGAGAGACGTTGTCATAGGAAACTGTGTTCGTGTTTACAATGACAAATAATCAGGATTAATTTCAATCAAAATTCAATCCATTTTATTTCGGCTCGATCATGCACGGGTTTTATTGTATTACTTTATTATTATTACTCATGAGTGTAGTTTTTTATCGTCACTACACACCAGGCCAATCGACCGTTACAATTTATACTGCTCATCCAATGTAGACTATTGTGACGTATACAGGCACCCTTTATAAGCGCTTGTAACCGGGTTTTCGGCCTCATTCTGCTAACAAACGCTTCAGCTAAACCTACGAATTAGAGGTTTCACAACTGTGCACACCTTGGACGGCGAGATTTCGAGGTCAAATGAATGTGGGACGGCGAATTTGAACACAAATATTGCTGTGAGACATTGAAGATGGTAGAAAAGATAAGTAATGTGTTTATTGTTTTTGTAGTCATTGCATGACACGTGGAACAGGTCATATATTCAAAGGTATCAAAGAAACGAAGAAATGTGACAAGTAATTAATTTGAATTCATGCAGCACGCTTTTTTACTTGACGCACAGTTTTGTGCCTTACGTAATGAGTTCAATTTATATTGCTTTGGTAAATATCGAACATTCATGATAGTTTTGTCATGAGTCTGTAATGAATATGTTCATGTAATGATAGCTGTGGCACGAGCCTGTTCATAGCACAAGTTTTGGCATATCTATATAAACACATGAGTTGGGTTTTAGTCTGAACCTGTCGTGTCGCACGATGGTTGTGTATGTTCTGTTTGTTATTTCAACACTTCTGCATTGACAAGTGATGTATATTGATTTTAATAAATTATTGGAGTTAATCGTGAAGCGGACCATGCACTTACATCAGTACTCTTGGTTTGTCGCCTAAACGCCACGTGGTAAAAAGTTACTGGTACCATTTTTATTTTGTCTTCAGTACAACAGTACAGCTTAGTGCGTTTGTCTCGGAAAGGAAATGTTTTATTGTTTTGGGCAATATGGTTGATTTATAGCTAAGAACGTTTAACTTTGAACATCCGTACATTGTCTTCATTTTAACTTATCGAAACCTGCTTATGCTAGGGTAGCGAAAACACACGACGATTAATTAGCGACAGGTCAAACGCTGTCGGCTATACTTCTTATAGCACAGGGTAAAGCCACGTGGTGAAATTTTATTTTGTTTTACTACTTGGTGGCTTATAGTTAGCGACCCGGGCGAATATCTGGTGTACTGGTATGATTTGGTATTACCCGGCAGGTGAATTAATTAGCAGACTTGATTAACAATTGTAAACTTTGACTGATCATTTACTTTTGTAGTTTGCCACTGTGACGTTTGACTGATTCGACACTTGGTTTGTAAAGATAAAAATTGTTTTGGTTACATTGTATCATGTTTATACTGATACGCTCTAGGGTAGTAGAGTACGCTTGTTGTACCACGGAATTCACGTGCATTTCTGGCGTACTTTAGAATGGATTTAAGATCGGCGAATGTGTCATTATGTTTAGTGTTTAACAGCGGCCGGTGTTTTTATAAATCACCTACAGTTGAGCACGAGATTGTAACTAGTACTTTGTTATGCCAATCAACGGCACGACTTTCTTCTAACTTTTTAGTAGTGGGTGACTGACAACTGTTTTTTTTTCAAATCTAGGCTATAAGGTTAACAATTAGGATAGTCCGGCGAGTTTGATATGCCCCTCGAACTTTCATTAGCATAATTTAACAGTTGATTATGCTGTTTATATCTATAGTGTCGTTGGTATGTTTTCATGGGCTGGAAGTGTCAGAGAATGCTTAGGTGCAATGCAAACACAAATCAAGGTGACCGATACTGCTAGTTTGCTGGCGGAAATTTATATATTCAACGCAATAACCCTACGGTTTGTGTGTGCATAGGGGCCGGGATCATGTCAATTTATCCCAGCTGTAGCAAGATTCAAAACTTACTCGTGGTACAGTAAGCATTTTAAGTAGGTTTATCCACGGTGTTCAATTAACACGTACTTGCATTATACTACCAGTGGTCTATATTGAAATAGAATCTAGGATCATGTGGTCCTGGGCAGACTACACTATTAGGGTCTTTAAGAGAAGGAATTATGTATATTTTGTATAATTATCACGATTAGTTAAAATTATCAAGTGAAGACACTGGTTATTACACTTCTATATGTTTTATTGTAGTTGTAATATGATTAAAGAGAAACTGGAATGTTGCAGGAGCTAGCAAAAGGATTGACGTCAACGGAAGGCATTGGTTCTGATTCCACTTCTTTAAAAGGGCATCCGATCAAAACTGCAGTTTAGGTTAAGTATAATTAATACATACATAGTTTAATTTGTGTTTGTCATATTTGTTTAGCATCATTCTGTTACTGCGAAGATGTCAAAGCTACGAGTGCACATGTGACGTTTAGTAATTTTACGGTAATGCTGTTGGTTCGGTATGCAATTTTACATCAGTAGAACGTATGGTGCGGGGAGTTCGGCGAGATCCTCGCCCTCTATGAACATAATTAAACAGCGGTTATCTGGCTACAGTGTATATCTATGACCCGATTGTATGCTTTCATAGGAGATTATCACATTGGCGCTCGATGTGTGGTACAAAAACAGAGCGCAAGGGCCGATTTTGCGCGATTTGCTTGAAAAATTGATATAGTCGGCACAGGGCCTTGTATCGGATTCTTGCTGGGGTTTGGGTCGGATCATTATCTCCGCACTATATGTGATATGATAGATTCATTGTGTTTTGAGGTCATTAAGTGCACTAATTTTTTTTTTATGTGGACTAACGTATACTGTCGGCGGTCACATTAGTTTACTATATATTCAAGTTTATGTTTTAATGGCAACTGCATATATGCATATGGCGACATAAAGTAATTCCAACCAGACGCTGTTGATATGAAAACAAACGCCATATCCCGAGTAAGATAATCACAAGACCATGGTAATGGTTCATTGGACGTATTTCGAAATGGCATCATTCTTTTGGACGCTAGCAAATTCCGGATTGTACATTCAGGGTATAAAATGTAATTACAGGTATTGGCAGTTCCAAAAATGAAATACGACAGTATTTATATCGCTAGGCATTATTATAACTAATGTATACAATTTAGTTTCAGGTACTTTGGTTGTGGTTATTTATACATGCGATATGTATATTAGTTTATTGTTAACATCTGAGACGATTGAAACAGGAAACTAAATACTACGTGTTAGGGAAAAAGAAAACGATCTTTTAAAATACAATGATGAGTTAATTCAGAGCATAAATATTCCCCTGTTAGGTAATTGACCGGTAATGATACATTATATATTTTCGGTATTGCTTTGTTGACGTACAATCGAGAGGGAAAGGCTTAGTATGAATAAAATAGTAATTTCGGAATTTTTGACAGCTGGAATTTAGTCTTTCAATTTTTTACTTGGATTCAATCCCTTACTTGGTTGGACAGAGGGTAATATTCAGAAACATACGAGATTTAAAGCTGTGCCCAACTTCCGGTCTTATTAAGGGTCCCACATACTACACTCAGGGAAAACGAGGTGATGTTTATCGAATATTTCTTAAACCATGTTTGAAATAATGTGAATGTTTTATCAAACGTATACATTTTAAAAATGATGCATGAAGCATCGAATATTTGTCTGGGGCCTTTTCCGGAATCATGTTTCATTTGAATTGAGATACTTGAGATAATTTCATGGTGGTAGAGGAATGTTATAACAAAGCTATTGAAAAGAAGATAATTAATCAATTTGGGCCTAAACATATTCAATATTAAAACAATTACATTTTAACAGTAGATATAGATATTACAACGACTGGATTCCACAGGGCCGACGGGTGCTACATTTCAAGACCGACTTAGATAGCTCTAGATAATTATTGTCGAAAATAGTATAGGAATTTTGGGGAAATAAAATCATTATTTTATTTTGTGGCGGAAAATTCTTCAATTTAGGAGCGATCGGGGGTGTACATGGGTCTAATCAATGTGGATAGAATAACTTTTATACATGACTACATTGCATGCTTATAATCGCTTTATTCCACAGTGAAAAATGTGGGGTGAACAGCGAGTAATAAGCTTCTAAAACTAATCTACGGGCTTGGGTTAAATAAGCATTAAAGAACTGGCCAGATAGCTTTGACTAGGCGCTCTTTAATAGCTTTCTTTTGAGTAGGATCTTTGCTCGCCAAGCGGCGATGGTTTATTTGTTGCACTGGTTTATTTATGTACAAGCGTACTTATTGCTCGGCATGCGCCGATTATTGCTCGCCATGCGGCGAATACTAGTATTGGAATATTGCTCGGCATGCGCCGATTCTTGCTCGCCATGCGGCGAATACTAGTATTGGAATATTGCTCGGCATGCGCCGATTATTGCTCGCCATGCGGCGAATATTGCTCGGCATGCGCCGATTATTGCTCGCCATGCGGCGATTATTCACTTGGGTACAGGCGGGTACCTTGCGGACTGACTGGTTTTATTGCACGCCAGGCGGCGTTCATAATAGTTAAAATGGTAGGCCATGCGGCCATGGTTCGTTTGAATGGCATGCGCCGATTATTGCTCGCCATGCGGCGAATATTGCTCGGCATGCGCCGATTATTGCTCGCCATGCGGCGATTATTCACTTGGGTACAGGCGGGTACCTTGCGGACTGACTGGTTTTATTGCACGCCAGGCGGCGTTCATAATAGTTAAAATGGTAGGCCATGCGGCCATGGTTCGTTTGAATGCCATGCGGCATTCATGTATATTCTTCATACGCCAGGCGGCGTCAACATAATGAGAGTTACCGTGCAACATGGGAAGGGTTTTCGGATTTCAAAAATGTCGCCCCTGATCGCTCCAAGTAAATTCATTAATAGCATATTTTTCTCCGCAGTGTATAAATGCGGAGGAATTCGTCATATGTGTAACTCCGTAGTGTTTAAATACGGAGTGATTACTTGTTTTAATTCTACGCTGCCATGACCATATCTGCCAAAATACACATTAATCCGTCTGTTATACGTATATATTTGAAATATATTATCATAACAATTGGTTATATAGAAGTACCAAATGCTAGAATTATACAGTATGAATCATACAAAGTGGTTGTCGTTATTGATCATAATAGTTTGGCAACACCGAACGGGCACTCATTGGTCCTCTCGTATTTATAATTGTGTAATAACAACTACACACCGTAAGCGCGTATTGAATGGTGACAATACCAAACCCAATAGGATAATGGAGGGACGCGGAAGAATGAGTGCCGGTTGGGGTTTTTGTCGGGCTAAGAGTCCTGAAATAATCAGGATTAATTTCAATCAAAATTCAATCCATTTTATTTCGGCTCGATCATGCACGGGTTTTATTGTATTACTTTATTATTATTACTCATGAGTGTAGTTTTTTATCGTCACTACACACCAGGCCAATCGACCGTTACAATTTATACTGCTCATCCAATGTAGACTATTGTGACGTATACAGGCACCCTTTATAAGCGCTTGTAACCGGGTTTTCGGCCTCATTCTGCTAACAAACGCTTCAGCTAAACCCCCGCCCACCACACCCTTATCACGTCATTTTAATGGAAATAAGGATAGAATGTTGGTATCAATGATATTGCCTCTAATGTTTATATGTTACAGTATTGTGGACTGGTTTATAGTGTGGACTTGGTATAGCGGCATCTCCGAGTAGAATATAATCTAAGACAGCACTGTGTCATCCAGGTAGAAGTCCTGGCGTAGTTCCGACATATAGTAATGGTAAGCGAGGACACATACCATTCAGGACGTCTGACGTTCATCAGAACAAAGTCATCATAGTTCAGCAAGAATCTGTGCGGAAGGACATGGAACAATATCAAGTATCCGAGGATTATTCCGTGACCATCTACTACAGTGTTTAAATCTAGTGTTAGTTCTTCATTAATAAAATTATAATTTTTTACGTGTGCAAGTGCTGGCGCTGAAATTCAGAGATGCGGGAAGACATTATGTGTAATATATACCAAGTGCGTTATACGTTGTCGGGGTTAATATATTTGTATTATGCAATTGAAGTTTCTCTTATGTAAGATGTCGCATACAGTAAGGTTTCACAAACGAACCTAATCAAATATATTAATATCTGGGTCAATAAAAGCAAAATTTTAACAAGTAAAGTTCAATATTGGAAAGTCTGTTTAAGAAAGTGAAACCTTGCTGTACGCAATTTTTTAGTATTTTTAAATCAAACCGTCTGGCAGCGGAAAATTCTTCAATTTAGGAGCGATCGGGGGTGTACATGGGTCTAATTAATGTGGATAGAATAACTTTTATACATGACTACATTGCATGCTTATAATCGCTTTATTCCACAGTGAAAAATGTGGGGTGAACAGCGAGTAATAAGCTTCTAAAACTAATCTACGGGCTTGGGTTAAATAAGCATTAAAGAACTGGCCAGATAGCTTTGACTAGGCGCTCTTTAATAGCTTTCTTTTGAGTAGGATCTTTGCTCGCCAAGCGGCGATGGTTTATTTGTTGCACTGGTTTATTTATGTACAAGCGTACTTATTGCTCGGCATGCGCCGATTATTGCTCGCCATGCGGCGAATACTAGTATTGGAATATTGCTCGGCATGCGCCGATTCTTGCTCGCCATGCGGCGAATACTAGTATTGGAATATTGCTCGGCATGCGCCGATTATTGCTCGCCATGCGGCGAATATTGCTCGGCATGCGCCGATTATTGCTCGCCATGCGGCGATTATTCACTTGGGTACAGGCGGGTACCTTGCGGACTGACTGGTTTTATTGCACGCCAGGCGGCGTTCATAATAGTTAAAATGGTAGGCCATGCGGCCATGGTTCGTTTGAATGCCATGCGGCATTCATGTATATTCTTCATACGCCAGGCGGCGTCAACATAATGAGAGTTACCGTGCAACATGGGAAGGGTTTTCGGATTTCAAAAATGTCGCCCCTGATCGCTCCAAGTAAATTCATTAATAGCATATTTTTCTCCGCAGTGTATAAATGCGGAGGAATTCGTCATATGTGTAACTCCGTAGTGTTTAAATACGGAGTGATTACTTGTTTTAATTCTACGCTGCCATGACCATATCTGCCAAAATACACATTAATCCGTCTGTTATACGTATATATTTGAAATATATTATCATAACAATTGGTTATATAGAAGTACCAAATGCTAGAATTATACAGTATGAATCATACAAAGTGGTTGTCGTTATTGATCATAATAGTTTGGCAACACCGAACGGGCACTCATTGGTCCTCTCGTATTTATAATTGTGTAATAACAACTACACACCGTAAGCGCGTATTGAATGGTGACAATACCAAACCCAATAGGATAATGGAGGGACGCGGAAGAATGAGTGCCGGTTGGGGTTTTTGTCGGGCTAAGAGTCCTGAAATAAAGACATTACGGCACTTTCCGCGTATTTAATGATCACCCCTCGTAGAAGAGTCATGTGTTGACCAACGAACAAATGTACCTTTATTTGTAAATAAATTGTCACTACATGTATTACATTACACCATGAGCATATTTATAACATGGAATCACATTCAAGTCACGGACATGTACAAATGTTCCGGTGGCTGTCAATCGAAGAATCTATTGGGTCATACTAGTATGTTCCGCAACGACACCAAGTATGCAATAAATGCATCGCGCATGTAGATGGCTCGAACTATAGTCTTGGTAAGAAGTTGTTCGAGGCATCGCAGTTCTACTGTACTAACTTCTTTAACGTTATGAGATAATTACTTATTATATACTAATGTATATTTAGGCCGATTTCTTACAACGTTTATTTATCGATATCTCCACCTTCAATTCTGAATGTACATGTATCTGTCGTCACGCAAGAGACCCTTTACACTAGGTGTAAAGCGACTTGTTTTACGATTCGGTAACGGATCAAACCTACGACCTCCTACTCACATGCGCACGAATCACACGCTCTATCACTAGGTTATCGAGACTTAAGCGAAGTTTGATGTTGTCTACTGAACATTAATAGTTATCACCAGTATTATCATCACATTTCTAAAGTAGATTCGCTTTTGTTTAGTATTTATAAATGCTTAAATTTTTATAACTTCCCCACAAAAATATAATTCTTACAAAGATTCAACATACTCATTTCAACTACTTAAGAATTGCTGTTATTATTGTGACCACTCCGTTTGTGCGTCCGTTTCAGTAAAGTGATTGGAAGTTTGTCTCCTATAGCTTTCGTTATAAAATGATGGTAACGAGCGCTTAACGACAACCCCCAGGCAGTCGTTAAAAAATGGCAAATTAACGATTATTCGTTAATAACGATTGCTTCGAGATATCCGTCAAAACCCTAACGATAGGCTAACGATAGTCGTTATGCTAACGAGAGCTTCGAGATATCCGTCAAAACCCTAACGATAGGCTAACGGCAGTCGTTATGCTAACGAGAGCTTCGAGATATCCGTCAAAACCCTAACGATAGGCTAACGATAGTCGTTATGCTAACGAGAGCTTCGAGATATCCGTCAAAACCCTAACGATAGGCTAACGATAGTCGTTATGCTTACGTGAGCTTCGAGATACTTACTCCTGGTTAATATTGATGGTGAGCGGTGAACCAATTTGAAATAAATTTATCTTTATGTTTTTAAAGTTTCAGCGACTTACAATGACAAATAAAGAAAGTACAGCACTTTTCCGCGTATTTGTTGATCACCCCTTCTATGATACGGATTCAGAAAAGCGAACATGCATGATATAGAAAATGTTACCACACGCGCTATATGTCATTGTGCGATTTGGTCTGTATTTGTGAAATTACATTGATAAAGGTACATAATAAAAACATGTATAATCCCTGATGTAGGAATCCCTGCATAACGTAGCTATCATTATTAATTCGTACATTACATTAGTTAATTAAAATCACGTGATTACCAAAAACATCATCACTGACGTCATATTATGACGTGATCACGTGACTTTATTTATTTTGTTGTACTCTGTCGATACTTTATTATTAACTGAACATTAAAATACATTGTAGTTGACTGGTCAACACAGACACACCTCCAGGCAATGTACACTCTCATTGGTTAACACAGACACACCTCCAGGCAATGTACACTCTCATTGGTTAACACAGACACACCTCCAGGCAATGTCCACTCTCATTGGTTAACACAGACACACCTCCAGGCAATGTCCACTCTCATTGGTTAACACAGACACACCTCCAGGCAATGTCGACTCTCATTGGTCACCACTGACACACCTTCAGACAACGTCCACTCTCATCGGTTAACACAGACACACCTCCAGGCAATGTCCACTCTCATTGGTCAATACAGACACACCTTCAGACAACGTCCACTCTCATTGGTTAACACAGACACACCTCCAGGCAATGTCCACTCTCATTGGTCACCTCTGACACACCTTCAGGCAATGTCCACTCTCATTGGTTAACACAGACACACCTTCACAGAACAAGGTTGGCTGATAGGATTTAAGGAGTTTACACAATTCGTTGCTCTTATTGCAAGTTACCGAATTAGGAGTCAGTTATATACAAATCTATCAAAGTAATTAGACGGAATATTTATACAAAGAGAAATAAATTACCGGTCACGTGACTAATGTAAACAAACAGGAACATTATAAATGAAAGTGAGTCATAATTCACCTACACCTTTAAAGAGCATGTAGCTGTATTTTGTACAACTTAAAGATGATGTAGCTGTATTTTGTTCAACTTAAAGATGATGTAGCTGTATTTTGCACAACTTAAAAAAATATAGCTGTATTTTGTTATACTAAAAGAGATTTTTTCACAACTAAAAGAGAATGTTACTGAATTGTGTACAACTAAAATAGAATGTAGCAGTATTTTGTACAACTAAAAGAGAATGTTACTGTATTTTGTACAACATAAAGAGGATATAGCTGTATTTGTACAACTAAAAGAGGACGTTACTGGATTTTGTACAACTAAAAGAGAATTTAGCTGTATTTTGTACAACTAAAAGAGGATGTTACTGTATTTTGTACAACATAAAGAGGATGTAGCTGTATTTCGTACAACCAAAAGAGGATGTAGCTGTATTTTGTACAACTAAAAGAAAATGTAGCTGGTTTTTGTACAACTAAAAGAGGATGTAGATGTATTTTGTACAACACTGTCTCATATAGTTACTGGCTCATACAAATACTTTCCAAAAGCTAAACTATCGTAAGAATGTTTCAAAAATGTTCAGATAAAGTCAGCAAGTTTACATAAGGAAAATTTATTTTTAGGAAACAATATACAGTAAATTCGCTTGTTTTCATGGGCATTTATTTAGTGATTTTTATGCACCTTCTTTTGGTTATAAATGCTATGTCACAATTTTTCATGAAGTTATATGTATGCATTTGACTATTCTATGTAACTTGCTTTCATGATAATAAATAAATAAAATAATTTTTTTTAAAAATTAGTAATTTTTTGGTTAAATGTGATATTGTGATGTTATAATTTCGTGGAGGAACCGTATGTCGGCGGTAGGTTAATTATGGGAGGTAAAGTTCGTGGCGGAGTTGTTGGTCAAAAGCTATACATAGCCTTTGTTTACTTTGTTATAACCGAATTCCGACAATAAATAAATTTCGACTTGACTTGACAATAAATCGACGAAACCTTAATATCCATCAAAATGAATGATTTTACTGGAAAGAAAAATGTCCTACCTCTGGTGTCCGGCTCTATTAAGACGTATGCCGTAATCTGGGAGAACCAGGCCAGTATCGCTGATGCACAAAAACTTCTAATTGTGACAGATCTCATGTTCACTAAATATGCGAATTAATCTATTAATAAACTATTTTATATATATATCACTCGTAGTGGTTTGTTGCTTCGTCTCACAATTTTACTGTGTTTTTTTAAACCGTTAAAACAGCGTGTTGAAGAGTCAGGCTACAAATTGTTGTAAAGGTCCGAGCAAAATATGTTCTCCACTATAAACTCACACTTTCTTACAATCAGTATTAATGTCCATCAAAACACGTCGACTTCAGCAAACCTTATTGTACGTTTATTCCACTCGTGTCAATAATTGTTTAATTAGTTTCGAAAACAAAAGGTTTTTTTTAAAATTTGTTTCCGAGGAGACGCGTAGTACGTAAAAACTGTTTTATCCACTGACGTTTTCGTGTTTTTTTTTTTAAAAATAAGAGATATTGAATCTAATAATTTGCGCAAAATGTTCGTTAATAAAATAAGAGAGTCTATTTTCTTTATGTTAATATTACTGTGAAGAGTCGATGTTTAGTTCGTGTCTCCAGGCCGTCAGCTGCTTCTTCGTATTTCACATTCTCCTCGTAATATTTGATATTGTGCGCGCTCTGATGAAAAGAAAAACACGCGAATTATTATAATATATATATTCCTACGCACTTTCCACTTTTCGTGACAAGAACTAATTCTCTACGACAACACTCCGCATAAAAACCTAGTTCCAATTATCGGTTTATATTTCTGTAAATAGATCAAGAAACTGTCTTCATTCGACCGTTTTATTGTAGTTTGAAAGTCAAAGTTATGTTTTAACTGAAAGTATACACCATGTACGTGCTGTGACCCGCTGTTCATATCGCTACATAACACACCTTTCTCCTCTAAACAAAGTTAATATATCTTTCTAAAAATAACTTGAGATTAATCCTTAGTCCAGTATGTCCGTATTGTATCGTTTTAGCCCTGATGACGTCTAGTATGGCCGTATGGCGGAGTTTTAGCTCTATCTGACGTCAGCAAGGTTATCATATCTATTTAACAAAATGTTTCTAATTATGACTGTCACATTGGGGCGTTAATGTGAGTACCGTATTGCTTCAAAATATTTCACCAGGAACCAAATCAGCGAAAACTGTATAATAGATTGTAACCATTGGAGGAAGTTGCCCGATCGGACAAATCACATTATCCCCTATTTACTTTCCCGATCGGACAAGTCGGTGTATCCCCTATTTACTTGCCTGATCGGACAAATCACAGTATCCCCTATTTACTTTCCCGATCGGACAAGTCGGTGTATCCCCTATTTACTTGCATGATCGGACAAATCACAGTATCCCCTATTTACTTTCCCGATCGGACAAGTCGGTGTATCCCCTATTTACTTGCCTGATCGGACAAATCACAGTATCCCCTATTTACTTTCCCGATCGGACAAGTCGGTGTATCACCTATTTACTTGCCCGATCACAGAAGTCGGTGTTTCCACTATTTACTTGCCCGACCGGGCAATTTTGCTGCGGTCGGGCAATAGAAACGCCCACTTTTGAAAAAAGTAAACTGTTCACGAGGATATTTGACGAAGCGATAATCTAAATACATGTTTCATATCACAAAGGGTAAATTTTCTACTATCTGAATTTTCGTTGTATTATTACAGTTGGTTAGATGTTGCAATGTGGTATATATTTTAGTGTTGAATTGTGGGATATTTTCAATGTTATATTGTGGGATTTTTTAATGATGAATTGTGGGATATTTAAATGTTATACATGTATTGTGGGATATTTAAATGTTGAATTGTGGGATATATAAATGTTCAATTAGGTTGAATTGTGGGATATATAGATGTTCAATTGTGTTGAATTGTGGGATATTTGAATGTTGAATTCTGGGATCTTTTACGGTGAATTGTGGGATATTTGAATGATGCATTGTGGGATATTTAAGCGCTGAATTGTGGGAAGTTGAAATGTTGAATTGTAGGATATTTTAATATTGAATTGTGGGATATTTAAATATTGCAATGTTGCATATACGGGATATTTAAATATTGCATTGAAACAGTTTTAGCACAGGAACTTGCATTTATAATTTGAAAAAAAACAGTTTGAAAAATGAGAAAAAAAAATTAAAAAGATATTTTAGTACATGTAGTACAGTAGGCCTAGTGAAAAAAAATTTTTGTTTGAATTTTTTTTTCTCATTTTTGTTTTTAAATTATAAATGCAAGTTCCTGTGGTTTTAGCGAGGTCGTACAACGAGCGCTTTATCGTTATAGTATATGTGCAGTACGCTAGTACGCTGGTACTGACACAAACAGGGTGGGAGTCTATAACACACACGGTATACTGTCACTTACAGATATAAATAGAACGTAAATATACGAATTAAATAGCTTTTAAACCCACCTCAATGGTAAACCTTAAACAAATATGGCACGAGTTCGCAAAGATTATTTGCACATTTAATTTTGATAAAACTATCTAACTTACAATAAGGCTGATATATACGTCAAACTGAAGTTGTGAATGAAATTCTTAAAACATGACGCCCTCCTCATCAATTACATTTACATTGAAATCTAGATCCACCTATCGTGTTTGTTACATCACGTGATATGTTGGCGTGTATGTGACAGCACGTGACATTTCGGCGAGTTTGTGACATCACGTGACATTTCGGCGAGTTTGTGACATCGCGTGACACGTTGGCGTGCTTGTGACAGCACGTGACATATTGACGTGTTTGTGACATAACGTCACATATTGTCGTGTTTGTGACATGACGTGACATGTTGACGTTCAAGTTTGTGAAAACTTGACATTTCGGCGAGGTTGTGACATCACGTGACATATTGACATGTTTGTGACATCACGTGACATGTTGGAGTGTTTGTGACATTACGTGACATGTTGGCGTGTTTGTGACATAACGTCACATATTGGCGTGTTTGTGACATAACGTGACATGTTGACGTGTTTGTGACATAACGGGACATGTTGGCGTGTTTGTGACACCACGTGACATGTTGGCGTGTTTGTGACATCACGTGACATGTTGACATGTTTGTGACATCACGTGACATGTTGGAGTGTTTGTGACATTACGTGACATGTTGGCGTGTTTGTGACATAACGTCACATATTGGCGTGTTTGTGACATAACGTGACATGTTGACGTGTTTGTGACATAACGGGGCATGTCGGCGTGTTTGTGACACCACGTGACATGTTGGCGTGTTTATGACATCACGTGACATGCTGTTAACAAGCGGTCAGTCGATCGTGCAATTTTTATATTATGCTTGTTTAGTTTATTGATAGTCTAGAGTTATCCCGACGAACTATACATATACTTTAACACGCACAATAACTTGTTTGTAATGTATAACATGTTGTATATACATGTTTGTATTTTTCATTGATTCATTTATTGGTGTACTACATGCTGTATAGAAGTATGTTGGATGCCCTCAACTCATACCTACCTATTAACGAGGACAATAAAATGATCTCCTCTTAAAAAAAGAAACCAAACAGGGTTACTAGGGACAGACGACGGAATATTGTCTACGACGCTACAACCATTCTCAACAAGCAGGTGCAAATAGTGTCTCCGGTGGATTTTGACGCTATCAATTCATTTCCAGAACCGTTATTGTGTACATACGATATGTTTAATGTTTATCTACTACTTTTGCTTTCATTACTGAAATAAAATGATGTCAAATATGCTAAAATGGCGTGTTCGTTACTGTCGTCATTGTAAAAGATCTTGTAATGTATAAAGAAAACTATTTTAGCTTTTATTACTGAAATAAACTTGATGATGTCAAATATGCTAAATTGACGTGTTCGCTACAGTCGCCATTGCAAATGTCTAAACTTTATAACATGTTAAATTCTATCAGGCAAAGCATATACTAAAGTTAAGGGTTTAAAAGTATGTCGGTACTCGATGGTGCTCTTTGGTACAATTATTTTGCTTGACTATTTAGTAAATAGATCAAGACATAAGTCTTATGTTGATTTTGTTGAACATTCAATATCGCCGACTGTAGTTCCATGTTCGTAACTTTAACTTAAGTACTTTGTATATTCTTCTTAGGTTGTTACAGATTTGTGCATATAAGATATTTCGACTTATTTTAACATCATTTGATGCATATGCAAAACATCAATCATAATTATAGAGAAAACAGTTTTTGTTATATTGTGTATATGTTGCTTCATCCAGCGTAGACTGGATAATTTTACATCAAACTCATCGGACTTTAAATACATATGCAGTCCAGCAATACTCCTTTTTAACATAATTAATATGAGACTTGTGTATGCTGTTTAAAATATGTCAAAGTTAACCTCACTGAACTTAAAGGGCTTTCATAAGTGTACATGATGCACTATAAGGGGCGTTCATAAATTAGAAAATTCGTTTATCTTCGAAAATTTTTTTTACATTTCTAGGGCCATCAACCATTCCGCAATATTTCATGAAAATTTCAATAACATTTTAATTACCGTAATTTTGTTTCTTTTGTCCTTTTCAATGGTACGTAATAGACAATGCGACTTTTTGAGAATACCTGTCCATTAAAAGTTCATTTCGGGAAATAATCTTTTTCCACAACTATTACACCGCGAATAATGTACATGCCTTCCATAACAACATGGTTTCCTGTACTTGATCAACATGTTTGTACAAAACAAGATCATATTAAAGTCGCGAAAAAAGGCGTCAAAATAAGCCGAAAAAGCATGCTAATTTTTCAAATTAATATTTTTAATTAATAATTATTCTATTGGTTAGAATTTGGCATATTAGACATGGACGTATGCCGTAGTCCTTCAACAGTAATGTCTGGGAAGTATTTACGAACAAAATAGAATTGGTAATGAAGTTATTGGTGCATGATCCAACAAGCATCATTTGGTATAAATAAGAGTGGTCTCCCTTGTTTTTGACTGTCTTACTCGTCGACAACAAATATTTACATGTTGATTTAAAGTTCTGATAGGAACATTAGGATTCAGTTATCGTATCGTATATTGCAGTTTAATGAATACCGACATTTACTTATCTAAACTACTACTGCAAAGATGACACAAATTTTGCTTAAACTGAACATAAGGCCAGTATACTCGAGTATACTATCTTCTAAGTTCAATAAATAACTTAATTGTTGGCACAATGCTATGTATTCTATCAGATATAGAATAGAAACATACACCTTTTAGACAGTAATCGTAGAATTCTTCTAAATATTGTCATAGATAAATGCAAAGGACATGGACGTTATATATTTAAAGCCCCTCGTATTTTGAAATGTTCGTGACTGACATATTCGTTATATTACCATGTACACATTCTCGTTCACCAGAGTATTCTTCGTCCGAAACATCGATCTAATTAGATTGGTACAAACACCACAATATTTAATTTCCATAATTGTCGCTAATCGTGAATTGAAACTCCATGTTTCCATGTCTGTTTACAAATTTTCCCGCGGAATATCGTATCGCTTTTGTAACGCGCGTTCTGATTGGACGATAGAGGGAGACACCGAATAGTGACGTAATGAGTTATTTTTAGGTTTGCGCTGGATAATCGCCGTATTGAATCAGGGGATAGTCTGGGAACTTGACTAACCACTGATGTATGAGGATGCCATGTACAAAGCAACATCATTAACAACATGAGATAGACGAACATTTATCCGTTACGTATAAGCGGATTTTGCTCAATGGTAACGCACTGGACTGTCAATCCAGAGGTCGTTGGTTCAATCTTCGGCATCGGAACTTGACATTTCTGAAATATTTATAATATTTCCCGCTATATCTGAGCGTGTGTAATGCTAAGTATCTGGGAAAAGGTGCCATGAAGCTGTGCATCGGTGCTACACACCGGGCACATTAAGGAACCAGGCTTTCTATTCAAAATAAGCGCTAGGCGCACTTCTGAAGCGCTGGACATGCCTGTATCTAATGTCTCTTTCTCCCTTCAGGGGCTTTCTCTGAGTCTGTCCCTCTGGTCAGATCATGCTGTATCTGCACTGGTAGAGAATGCACATGCGCCCTTGTGGCTGCAACAATATAATGTAAAGTGCCTTTGAACGTATGTTCGCATGAAAAAGGCGCTATATAAATCTGGTATATTTATTAATATTACTGCAGCCAAATGTTCGTTACTATAATGTTACTTTCAATGTGAAAACTAATCACAGAAGCCGATGTTAACAGTGAAGCCTATACTAAAAGTTACAGATATACATCATATCTAAGTATCGTCACAAGTTCTCTCCCTTTCTGTGTCCTCACAAGTTCTCTCCCTTTCTGTATTGTCACAAGTTTTCTCCCTTTCTGTATCCTCACAAGTTCTCTGTCTTTCAGTTTTATCACAGGTTCTCTCCCTTTCTGTATTGTCACAAGTTCTCTCCCTTTCCATATTGTCACAAGTTCTCTCCCTTTCTGTGTGCTCACAAGTTATCCCCCTTTCTGTACTGTCACAACTTATCTCCCTTTCTGTATCCTCACAAGTTCTCTGTCTTTCAGTTTTGTCACAGGTTCTTTCCCTTTCTGTATGGTTCCAAGTTCTCTCCCTTTCTGTATTGTCACAGGTACTCTCCCTTTTTGTATTGTCAAAAGTTCTCCCTTTTTGTATTGTCCCAAGTTCTCTCCCTTTCTGTATTGTGACAAGTTCTCTCTCTTTCTGTATTGTCATAAGTTCTCTCCCTATATGTATTGTCACAAGCTCTCTCCCTTTCTGTATTGTGACAAGTTCACTCCCTTTCTGTATTGTGACAAGTTCTCTCCCTCTCTGTATTGTCACAATGTCTCTCCCTTTTTGTATTGTGACAAGTTCTCTCCCTTTCTCTATTGTCACAAGTTCTCTCTCTTTCTGTATGGTCCCAAGTTCTCTCCCTTTCTGTATTGTCACAAGTTCTCTCTCTTTCTGTATCCTCACAAGTTCTCATCCTTTCTGTATCCTCACAAGTTCTCACCCTTAATGTATTGTCACAAGTTCTCTCCCTTTCTGTATTGTCACAAGTTCTCCCCCTTTCTGTATTGTCACAAGTTCTCTCCCTTTCTGTATTGTCACAAGTTTTCTCCCTTTCTGTATCCTTACAAGTTCTCTCCCTTTCTGTATTGTCACAAGTTCTCTCCCATTCTGTATCCTCACAAGTTCTCTCCCTTTCTGTATCCTCACAAGTTCTCTCCCTTTCTGTATTGTCACAAGTTCTCTCTCTTTCTGTATTGACACGTTCTCTCTCTTTCTTTATTGTCACAAGTTCCCTCCCTTTCTGTATTGTCACAAGTTCTCTCTCTTTCTGTATCCTCACAAGTTCACTCTCTTTCTGTATTGTCACAAGTTCTCTCCCTTTCTGTATCCTCACAAGTTCTCTCTCTTTCTGTATTGTCACAAGTTCTCTCCCTTTCTGTATCCTCTAAAGTTCTCTCTCTTTCTGTAGTGTCACAAGTTCTCTCTCTTTCTGTATTGTCACAAGTTCTCTCTCTTTCTGTATTGTCACAAGTTCTCTCTCTTTCTGTATTGTCACAAGTTCTCTCCCTTTCTGTATCCTCACAAGTTCTCTCCCCTTCTGTATTGTCACAAGTTCTCCCCCTTTCTGTATCCTCACAAGTTCTCTTCCTTTCTGTTTTGTGACAAGTTCTCTCCCTTTCTGTATCTACACAAGTTCACTCCCTTTCTGTATCCTCACAAGTTCACTCTCTTTCTGTATCCTCACAATTCTCTCCCTTTCTGTATCCTCACAATTCTCTCCCTTTCTGTATCCTCACAAGTTCTCTCTCTTTCTGTATTGTCATAAGTTCTCTCCCTTTCTGTATTGTCACAAGTTCTCTCCCTTTCTGTATTGTCACAAGTTATCTCCCTTTCTGTATTGTCACAAGTTCTCTCCCTTTCTGTATTGTCACAAGTTCTCTCCATTTCTGTATTGTCACAAGTTCTCTCCCTATATGCATTGTCACAAGTTCTCTTCCTTTCTGTTTTGTGACAAGTTCTCTCCCTTTCTGTATCTACACAAGTTCACTCTCTTTCTGTATCCTCACAAGTTCTCTCCCTTTCTGTTTTGTGACAAGTTCTCTCCCTTTCTGTATCCTCACAAGTTCACTCTCTTTCTGTATCCTCACAATTCTCTCCCTTTCTGTATCCTCACAATTCTCTCCCTTTCTGTATTGTCACAAGTTCTCTCCCTTTCTGTATTGTCACAAGTTTTCTCCCTTTCTGTATCCTCACAAGTTCTCTCTCTTTCTGTATTGTCACAAGTTCTCTCCCTTTCTGTATTGTCACATATTCTCTCCCTATATGTATTGTCACAAGTTCTCTCCCTTTCTGTATTGTGACAAGTTCTTTCCCTTTCTGTATTGTGACAAGTTCTCTCTTTCTGTATTGTCACAAGTTCTCTCCCTTTCTGTATCCTCATAAGTTCTCTCCCTTTCTGTATCATCACAAGTTCTCTCCCTTTCTGTATCCTCACAAGTTGTCTCTCTTTCTGTATTGTCACAAGTTCTCTCCCTTTTAGTCTAGCATCTAGAGTTTTTAGTGTGAAAAAAAGGTCCAGAGCGTTTCTCAGTTTATTCGTGTAGAGGGATGCTTGAAGTTTAATTTTAGCGAGGGTGGACATCTGAGATCCTGTAGGTTACCATGGAAACCATGATGGCGTCAAAATTTCCCGCCAATTTTTTAGTACACACTCCGTCTTATTCTAACCTTTCTAAATAGTATGTACAAACACATATCAATTTTATTATGTGTAACATTTAAAGTACCGGTATAGAGCTCAGAAATGATATGTGGGTCAAGGTCATTTAATGTCAAGGTCAAGGTCATTTAGATGTCAAAAGACCTAAAAATGGGTAAAAAATGTGTTTATACCCCAAATAGTTATCACTCATATGCGCAATTTTGTCCATATACTTCATTAATTCATTTCAACATCGCCTGTTATCAGTTGCACTTACAATAAAATTTATTGCGTGTTGACATGGCGAATAATAATGAAATAAGGAGGAATTTCGTAACCCCACCCCAATTGAAATTGTCCATATATTTTGATAATCATGACAAAACTGTATGCATTGCATTTGCTTCACCAAGTGTAAAAGTGCAAAATGTGCATACACACTACTGTATGTGCAACCTTATTACACAATGATACCTGGCTCAGCATTCGATTTGATATGTTGACCAATGTCACGAAGGTGAAGGTCATTACAAGGTGAAAGTTCAAGACAATTATTCCAGTCACATTTTTATGTTGTTAAAAGTGCAATAGCTTTGGGTTATTTTTTGCTTCTGCGAGGAGTATTTCCTCCAATCATGTGTTGATTTTGTTTATTTATGTAGGCAGGTGTTTGAAGTTTAATACTAGAGAGGGTGGATAGCTGAAATAAAGTCAGTTACCATGGAAACCAAGATGGCAGCCAATATTACAGCTCATAACCAGTCCAAATTTCATAGTCCGGGCCGAAACCCCGAAAAATTGATCTAACCCTTTCATTGTTTTTTCTTTAATGATTTTAGTTGACAAGACCGTTAAAATGGAATTTCTGACGGGTGCCATTTTGTCATCACTGAGAATTTTGAGAACAATTCGGTAAAACGTTCCAAAATATAAACGAAACTGCGAATTTCTGGAATCGGCGATCTACAATGTCATTTTCAATCATATTTTGTAATAAATCACACTAAAATGTAATTATCAAGTTTCAGTTGAAGACTGTAAAATTTTAGTGTCTTGTATTTATGGAAAAGGAGTTATTTTTGGGGTTAAAACATTAAAAACTGCACATAAGTGGAATAAGTCGTCTATAACGTCATTGACCATTTAATTTGATAAATAATCGCTGTGATAGTTTCATAGTGACTTGCGATTAAGATATTAAGCATCTTAAGCTAGATATTTTTTGGGTAAAACATCGAAAATTGTAGTTTTTGGAATCTGTAGACTATGCACAATGACATCGATCATTTTATTTGGTGATTAATATGTCAATGTAAATGGTATAAAACTATAAATAACCCTGCAGTTTAGATATCAAACATCCTAAGATAGGCTATTGTGCAAAATGTGACTATTTGGAATGAAACTAAAATAAATACATGTTTTGAGTTGGTTAAAGCAATAACAGTACCAGGCAGAAGTTTGTATCATAAACAACTTTGAATACACCTTGTATACCAGGTAGTGTATTGTCACCCTTATATACATGTAGAACCAGGAATACCTTCCATATCAGTGTTAGGTACCATAAAGAGTACAATATGGCTCTCCCATGCAGTGTTTAATATCCTAATAGTCTGGAATGACAATGGCAGTCCCTATAAAACAAGGGATAACTCAGTCAGGTAGAGTCAGAACGTCCCCATAGATCCAGACATATCTGTTTCCAGCAGTACAGTATAAGGTTACCCATACGGTCACACCCCTGGCATTATTGTAGGCAACGGCAATTTATAGAATTGTTTTTCTTGTCGAGTACTAGTGGGTCATACATAGCAATGGCACTACCCTAGGATGTACACTCACAGAGCAACAACGAGTAGTTGCAAACTGTGTTGGGTACCATATAAAGCCAGGAATGGCTGTTTCAGGCCATGCATGTGACAAAATGGAGCAATGAATAGTTACTCCATACCTTGTTTGATACTCTTTAGATTTACGGATGGCTGAATCCAGCAGTATTATGTATTAAGTGAATTCAGGAAAGATTCTGTCAGGCATTTATTAACAAGGGAAGACTTTAAAAGTAATTTAGAATCAATCACCGTTTACAGCACCATTAGGGTACCAATGTATGTCATACAAAGCTTACAGTGATTGCTCGCCTATAGAGCTAAGCAAGGATATGTTAGATATATTACATAGAACAAGAAGGGCAGTCAGGACTGTGCATTGTTGAGTACCATATAAAGTCAGTTTTTGATATCTATCTAAAGCCTATGTTTCACTGAACATGTTTTTTTCTCTGCGATGTACTCTCGATGGACATTAATGAGCTTCGCGAGGCAACTAAACCGGTTTATCGTGGTCTATGTGTATCTTTGGGGAAGTCATGGGACAATTTGTGATATCGGGAGGGTTCGTGATCAATCGTGAGAAATCGGGATATCTTCCTGACGTTATGCGTCTGTCCCACTGCCTCGGACATGTACTCCTGATGGTAATTTGGTGCTTCGAAAGGCGTCGGGAACATGTTCCCTGATGTCTCAGGGAAGCTCCCCACTTAAGTGTCAGGAACCTTAGACAACATTTCGGTGTCTCATTCGAGGTCTCGAGAGTTATTCCCCGAATGTTCGCTAATACTTATCGGGGGTGATTCGTGTGGTACCAGTAGGCATCATGAGAACTTGA
The DNA here is from genome assembly GCA_947247005.1 of Spisula solida. NCBI lineage: Eukaryota > Metazoa > Mollusca > Bivalvia > Venerida > Mactridae > Spisula > Spisula solida. The sequence continues at coordinate 666,402 of OX365962.1, read as the reverse complement.
TTGATTGAACACATTGGTCCTACTGCCAAGGGAATGTACTCCCGAAATTAATCGGGAGTTTGGGGCGTCGGAGAAAGGTTGAATGTGCAAAATCACCGGGGGCCATCACGAGAAACTATATGTAATTCTTCCTCGTGGATGAGGAATTCCTCAGTGGGACATAGGCTTGATCGAGCAATATAAATTATAGCGAAAAATGCATGTGCCAGAAAGTGTCAGGTGGCAAATGAGGTTCGGGGAATAGTTTATTAGTTCGATTTTGAAGCAAATTCTTAATAATAATATTTAATCTCACTCAGGGCCAAATACTTGGTGTTTCCGTCACTCCAAGGGTATGAGAGAGAAACTAGTAAGGAGCTTAATAGTTGCATTTTGATTGGTTTTTTTATGACCCGGTCTGGCAGATCGAACCAGGTTCACTCCGCACTCGAAGCGGCCGCTCAACCGCTAGACCATCGAGGTATGACTGTTCTAAGCAGTACATAGTATTTATAGCGCATGGAACGACTGTGTTATGCATTGCTAGGTATTATATAAAGCCAGGAATAGGAAAGACAATTTTAGGTACCACAATCGGTGTCGAAATTGCTGTGTCTGGCAGTGAAATGTATGTACTCATAGGACATTGAATGGTTGGTCTCATTGGTAGTGTTCGTACCATACAGGGCCTAGCAAGTTTGTTCTCATGGGTTGAACACGTACATTTGCAGTACAACATTTCTGTGTCCCAAATAGCATGCACATTTATAGTGTTCCGAGTACCCGGGTAGTCGATCGGAAGAATGACCGAGTAACCGAGTACCGATTTTAGTACTCGTTGCCATCTCTAGTTCCACTAGCTTCTGAATCACATGGAATCCCAATTACTCAAAGGCCATATATGTGATGCCTGTATTTGGTTCTAATAGGTACTTTATATTTCTGGCTTATAATTAGTTGGTCGTATGTACAAAATCAATATTCTGAGAAAAAATTACTCTTTACGTTTGGAAAAACAAGCTTTTTGAACTTTTCGTGAAAATAGGCTCATAAGAAGCGCATTGAAATGCAGATGTCAAATAGGCATGATTCTTATAAGTTCGACCTCCTAATTCTACGCCAGCGATATGATCAAAATATAAGACCGGAATGGCTTTATGTTTATATTCAAAACGCCACACTTATCATATATTTAGTGATGTTGACCCCCAATATATCGAAATTTAGCTCAAAGCATGGTATTAGATAAAGGATAACTTGAACTACTGATGATATGGCAATATTTTAGTCTTACAGTAATTACTACCAAGTAAAACTATTTATGAGAGTGTAGTAGATCGATTCACAAAAAAAGCTAACCTTTCATTTCAATTTTGAATGTTTTATCCTAAAATAACAGATACCCCGAACATATCACATTTTTTACCATAGCCTAGCTGAAGATGTTTGATATCTTAATCGCAAGTCACTATGAAACTATCACAGTGATTATTTATCAAATTAAATGGCTAATGACGTTATAGACTACTTATTCCGAAAATTCGCACTTTTAGATGCAGTTTTTAATGTTTTAACCCAAAAATAACCCCTTTTGCATGAATACACAACACTAAAAATTTACAGTCTTCAACTGAAACTTAATAATTACATTTTAGTGTGATTTATTACGAATTATGATGGAAAACGGCATTACAGTTCACAGATTCCAGAAATTCGCAGTTTCGTTTATATTTTGGAACGTTTTACCCCAATTTTCTTAAAATTCTCAATGGTGACAAAATGTCAACCATCAGAAATTCCATTGCAACGGTCTTGTCTACTGAACTTATTAAAGAAAAAACAATGAAAGGTTAGATCAATTTTGTGGATTTTCGGCCAGGACTATGAAATTTGGACTGGTTATGAGCTGTAATATTGGCCGCCATCTTGGTTTCCATGGTAACTGACTTTATTTCAGCTATCCACCCTCTCTAGTATTAAACTTCAAACACCTGCCTACATAAATAAACAAAACAAACACATGCTTTGAGGAAATACTCCTCGCAGAAGCAAAAGAAACCCAAAGCTATTGCACTTTTAACAACATAAAAATGTGACTGGAACAATTGTCTTGAACTTTCACCTTGTAATGACCTTCACCTTCGTGACATTGGTCAACATATCAAATCGAATGCTGAGCCAGGTATCATTGTGTAATAAGGTTGCACATACAGTAGTATGTATGCACATTTTGCACTTTTACACTTGGTGAAGCAAATGCAATGCATACAGTTTTGTCATGATAATCAAAATATATGGACAATTTCAATTGGGGTGGGGTTACGAAATTCCCCCTTATTTCATTTTTATTCGCAATGTCAACACGAAATAAATTTTATTTTAAGTGCAACTGATAACAGGCGATGTTGAAATAAATTGATGAAGTATATGGACAAAATTGCGCATATGAATGATAACTATTTGGGGTAAAAACACATTTTTTAACCATTTTTAGGTCTTTTGACCTCTAAATGACCTTGACCTTGACATTAAATGACCTTGACTCTCATATCATTTCTGAGCTCTATACCGGTACTTTAAATATTACGCATAATAAAATTGTTATGTGTTTGTACATACTAGTTAGAAAGGTTAGATTAAGACTGAGTGTGTACTAAAAAATTGGCGGGAAATTTTGACGCCATCATGGTTTCCATGGTAACCTACAGGATCTCAGATGTCCACCCTCGCTAAAATTAAACTTCAAGCATCCCTCTACACGAATAAACTGAGAAACGCTCTGGACCTTTTTTTCACACTAAAAACTCTAGATGCTAGACTATTTCTGTATCCTCACAAGTTCTCTCCCTTTCTGTATTGTCACATGTTCTCTCCTTATATGTATTGTCACATGTTCTCTCCTTATATGTATTGTCACAAGTTCTCTCCCTTTCTGTATTGTGACAAGTTTTCTCCCTTTCTGTATTGTCACAAGTTATCTCTCTTTCTGTATTGTCACAAGTTCTCTCCCTTTATGTATCATCACAAGTTCTCTCCCTTTATGTATTTTCACAAGTTCTCTCCCTATATGTATTGTCACAAGTTCTCTCCCTTTCTGTATTGTCACAAGTTCTCCCTCTTTCTGTATTGTCACAAGTTCTCTCCCCTTCTGTATCCTCACACGTTCTCCCCCTTTCTGTATCCTCACAAGTTCTCTTTCTTTCTGTATCCTCACAATTCTCTCTCTTTCTGTATCCTCAGAATTCTCTCCCTTTCTGTATTGTCGTAAGTTATCTCCCTTTCTGTATTGTCACAAGTTCTCTCCCTTTCTGTATTGTCACAAGTTCTCTCCCCTTGTGTATCGTCACATGTTCTCTCCCTTTCTGTATTGTCACAAGTTCTCTCCCTTTCTGTATTGTCACAAGTTCTCTCCCTATATGTATTGTGACAAGTTCTCTCCCTTTCTGTATTGTGACAAGTTCTCTCCCTTTCTGTATTGTGACAAGTTCTCTCCCTTTCTGTATTGTGACAAGTTCTCGCTTTCTGTATTGTCACAAGTTCTCTCCCTTTCTGTATCCACACAAGTTCTCTCCCTTTCTGTATCCTCACAAGTTCTCTCCCTTTCTGTATCCTCACAAGTTGTCTCTCTTTCTGTATTGTCACAAGTTCTTTCCCTTTCTGTATCCTCACAAGTTCTCTCTCTTTCTGTTTTGTGACAAGTTCTCTCCCTTTCTGTATTGTCACATGTTCTCTCCTTATATGTATTGTCACAAGTTCTCTCCCTTTCTGTATTGTGACAAGTTTTCTCCCTTTCTGTATTGTCACAAGTTCTCTCTCTTTCTGTATTGTCACAAGTTCTCTCCCCTTATGTATTGTCACAAGTTCTCTCCCTTTATGTATTGTCACAAGTTCTCTCCCTTTATGTATTGTCACAAGTTCTCTCACTTTCTGTATTGTCACAAGTTCTCTCCTTTTATGTATTGTGACAAGTTCTCTCCCTTTCTGTACTGTCACAAGTTCTCTCCCTTTGTGTATTGTCACATGTTCTCTCCCTTTCTGTATTGTCACAAGTTCTCTCCCTTTCTGTATTGTCACAAGTTCTCTCCCTTTATGTATTGTCACAAGTTCTCTCCCTTTATGTATTGTCACAAGTTCTCTCACTTTCTGTATTGTCACAAGCTCTCTCCTTTTATGTATTGTCACAAGTTCTCTCTCTTTCTGTACTGTCACAAGTTCTCTCCCTTTATGTATTGTCACATGTTCTCTCCCTTTATGTATTGTCACAAGTTCTCTCACTTTCTGTATTGTCACAAGTTCTCTCCTTTTATGTATTGTCACAAGTTCTCTCCCTTTCTGTACTGTCACAAGTTCTCTCCCTTTGTGTATTGTCACAAGTTCTCTCCTTTTATGTATTGTCACAAGTTCTCTCCCTTTCTGTATTGTCACAAGTTCTCTCCCTTTCTGTATTGTCACAAGTTCTGTCCCTTTATGTATTGTCACAAGTTCTCTCCCTTTATGTTTTGTCACAAGTTCTCACCCTTTGTGTATTGTCACATGTTCTCTCCCTTTCTGTATTGTCACAAGTTCTCTCCCTTTCTGTATTGTCACAAGTTCTCTCCCTTTATGTATTGTCACAAGTTCTCTCCCTTTCTGTACTGTCACAAGTTCTCTCCCTTTCTGTATTGTCACAAGTTCTCTCCCTTTATGTATTGTCACAAGTTCTCTCCCTTTATGTATTGTCACAAGTTCTCTCCCTTTATGTATTGTCACAAGTTATCTCCCTTTATGTATTGTCACAAGTTCTCTCCCTTTATGTATTGTCACACGTTTTCTTCCTTACTTATTTTTATTACGAGTCATTGTGAACGTTTATTCCGTTAGTGTTTTATGTAACTGGACTGTTAGACAAACACTCTGACAGACTACATGCTGTGTGACTCGGATTTCCAGATTCAATATCCACATGTCTTAGAGTGCAATTATTACGCGATCATTTTAATACGAAATTTCACATCTAAAACAATTCATAGAATTAAACTTTTATTTCGATTTTATTGTTTTGCGATAACTTGGATAATACAGCAGGGTGCGGGGTTGGGATTAGATAAAACTGTTTTTCTGTGAGTAATTTTGATGACTAGGCGGAAAACAAACAACAAATACAGAATTAAATCAGTTTTCGGCAGTCATGTTTGTTCTATAAACATATTTCGATAGCATGGATTTCTTGGTTCAGCGCATTCAAAGCGTTTAGGGGAGTATATGTTTTGTTATTGGATTAGAGCAAAGTTGCACAAATTTACAGGATAAAATCACTATAGCAACGTGTTATATTCAATGGCCTCTGTGGCTAAGTGTGCGTTGGCATAATTATACGTATTTGTCGTTTGAAATCGTTGGTTTTGAGTTCAAGCCCAGCAGAACTCGTCTTTTTTATGTTGCATAATTTATCATATTATTTTATTTTTCATTCGATATAATGTTATATAGATCAATATTCAATATGTAATAGATATAGTAGTATAATTATGTTGTTTGTCCTCCCCAAACTGTACAATAACCCTTGTAAGAAGACACTTTTGACGAAACACTAGTACTATATCTGACTTATACTCCGACAAAAAAAAACGATTACCAGAGGGACAATGGTTATCAAAATCTAGTCTGGCACAATTCAAGTACTAGTTGGGAGTCCATCGGCACAAAAGTCGCTTATTTTTCATGACCCATGGCATTTTTTAGTAGAAGTGTTTCAATACCATATTTGAATTGCCCAATACCAGTTGTATATGGTTTGGGTGGATGCCACGCGCAAAACCCTCTGTGAAGGTCATAAATGAGATCAAAGGTCAATTAAGTGCAAATAGCATACACCCACTTGAAATTGCACCATATCTTGGCTAATTCTACAGGTAGAATGGTCAAAATGGTATCAAAATGAAGCTAATGAATTGGTTCTTTATTTGCAATGATTTTATGTAAATTATCACATTTGCATACTCATAAATATTAACGAGGAAGTCAAAAATTGGTAAATATTCGTTAAAAATCTACTAGTATAGTTGACAAATGTATGCCATATTTTCCTTATTTCTATTATTTAAAGATCCAAATTGTACCAAAATCATGAGAAGACATAGGGCTTTCGTTAAATGTATATTTTTATAGATAAATATAATTTATTTCCACCGAGAATGACCGCCAAAGGTGGGTGTGGTAAATTTAAACCAGAACGTAAAAATCTCAATACAGTCAGAATCAACATTAAACACTCATTAAACATATTCCTTATATCCAAATATGATTTATTCGTGGAAATTGATTTTGACTTTCTTAAAATATTATGCTAATTAACTAATTTGCATATTTATAAATATTGATAATGTATTGAACATGTATGACAAATAGCGTCCAAATAAGGATCTATATCTGAGTGATAAACAAGCAGTGCCTTTTAATACTTATAAAAAATGCAATAAATATGTCTCATTACACAATATATGTTTGTACATGACGTTTATAACTGTATTATTTATTCTTATAATCATCGGCAAACCACAGTAGTTTCTACCGTTATTATACAAATCATACCAATTCCAATCAAAGAAAACATGTAGTGCCATCAACGTAAAATGTCGCCTGGTATATTAACCTCTTAATTAATAAGTTGGTATTTGTTAACAAACTACCGGATATACGTATGTTCTTTTAGTTGCATGTATAGAGTCGTATTGAAGAACACGAAAACGTTATTCTTAGCCAATTGCAGTTCATTTCTTTCGTACCCTGACTTGTCCGTACTTTCATAATGTTTATAAAGCCTTAGTTAATACAGTTTGTTGCAATTTTAATCAGTAGCAACGTGAAGTAAGTAATGGTGATTAGGACGGTATTGAATGCACATATGAGTAATTTCCTTTTTGAACGTTTCTATTGTGACTTTACAAATCATAAGCTGATCAATAAAGACTACACAACTTGGATTCAAACGAGGTAGAAGAAGTCGTCCACTGCGTCGAATTGTATCTGGTCCTGATACTAGTATGCCCATGCCACAATCAGACGATTATATCTTGCTATTGAGTAAAACCAAAGTCGATACTCTCTAAGTTACTTGTCTTTAGTTTGCAAACCCGGTCAGAGACGTTACTAAGAAAGAACGAGCTTGTTGTAAGAGAAAGCTACCACAATGTACAGAAGACAACGAAAAGACGCAAAGTATGCCAAATGTCAGTAAAAGATGCGAGGGTCATTTTTATGCTTTGGGTGCTTCAAGCGAAGGATGCCTTACTTATTTATCATTCAGTTCTCTTCATTGATTCCGTTTTTCCTCAGGTTTGGCCTTTACTGTTCTTCGCCTTGAGGTTTTCAGTCGTGTTATGGTCTCTTAATTCCGCAAGGTATCAATTGAGACGCTTGAAGCATATACATTTCCCATTGCGTATGTCTTTGTCTAGGGGATGAACTCCCAATAGAGATTCGGGAGGCATCGTAAACAGGTTGCTCGTGGTCTAGGGGAAGTATTGGGGAAGTCATCAGACAAGTTGTGACATCAGAAGGAATCATGATGATCAAGGAGTATCGAGATGCATTGCAAAAACTCTCGATGTGCTCCAGACGTTATGCGTCAATTCCTCTTATTTAAGAGCTTAGCAGGCGTCTATGATCCCATTGAGACATCTTGTGAAAACGCGAGTACATGTACATACGTCAGGGAAATTCAATGCATGCATATTTTTACCCGATGTATTCGCGCAGTCATGTCGGGAATTACCCGGTAAGGCATCCCAGAAGCGCTACAGAGACTCGGGAATACCAGTTACCATGTAAACTTATGCGCTAGGCATCCCAGTGATACTTTGGGGACACATTCGCGGTCTCGGGACTGCAATTCTGAAGGGAAACTTCGGGTAAGGCATGAGACATTTTGGGTCATCTTGAGTAATCGGGTGGGGGTATCGGTAGACATCGGATGACTCCCGATATGGTCCTGAAGTTATACGTCTGTCCCACTCAATGATTTACTCCCGATGGAAATTAGGGACTTCGGGAGGTGTTGGGATCAAGTTCTGCAGGAAGATCGGTAGTATCGAGAGACATAAACAACTGTGTAATTCCTTATCGCTGATAAGTTCGCATCGTGTACCTTGGCATAGTCCCGACATATGTTCTGGGGAATTCTCCCAGTTACCGGAAGCCTACGTCTGATAATAGTTGAATGAGACAGGTAGACTTTGTCAAGATATAATATGTTAAAAATATTTGGGCCAAAATATTTTTCAGATTTGTCGTAGGTAGCCGTTGTGGAAACTTGACAGCTCATGAGTATCTTCATGTTAGCTTAAATTTGCTTGATAGATTCGCAGATTCGCAACTTACTAGTAGTTGTTTGGTTGTACTATTTAGATTTTCCAAATTTGACGTAATCTATATAATGCTGATCAAAAAAGGTTCGCTATGTTTGTCTATTAAATGTAATAATGTTGTCAACCTGATCAATATCTAAATCTTCAGCAAAGGTCCGAAATATGACTTGTGTCTCTCTGGTGTTGATTTGTAGTCAAGCCTAGTTTGCATATTTGCTAAAGAAGAGTATGAAGGGTATCAAAATAATTATCGGATGGCATGATATAGATGTATATAGAATCACCATCTGGGACATTCAAATATTCAAGTCTATATAAAAGTTGTGCCATCAAAGAAAACCAAACTGTGTACTGTACATATAGTTATCAGAACATGTCCCCAAACGACTACCGTATCATTGTTGGGTTTCTCTCTTTGACGGGATGTGAAACTATTCTTCTGCTTGAAAAGATATGACCTTCTGTTGGATATTAGAAGAGACATACATTCAGATGAGACAGAGAGTTGTACAAACTTGTTAATGACTCCTGTTTGTTAAAGCTTTATAAAACAAGGCTTGAAACACTTCCGCCAAAAAGTTAAAAAAAACTAATATTCGAGGGCTGCTTTCAGCAGTTCAGCTGTTCAGCCACCCTTTGACATTTTAACTTCCCTGGTCATTGGGCTACCTAAGGAACCCTGCGTTCGAGGTTCCTAGTGAGTGTGCAGCCAACATCTATCGGCGGCGCCAAGAATTATCGAACGTGAACAGACATCGCCCTAACAGGCACAAACTCACACCTTGGTTGAGTGGAGCATGTGGGTTATTCTTGCTCAGAGAAATTTGAGCAGTGGTCGAGACGGGGCTTGAACCCGGGACCTTTCGACCGAAGCGCACCTCCCTACCTCTAGGTCACTGCTCCCCCAGTGATGTGAAGTGATGCGCTTGAACTGCACAACACAAGAGCAAACTACCAACCAGGCACTTGTATACGGATACAAGCCGATGCATCCATAATGAATACAGAAATCAAGACGTGATCTACTAATTCTTCATACTGCTTGCATCGAACTGAGAAGGTGTTTGTAAATTCACGTGCAAATATATCCACAGCAAATTTTATGTTTGTTCTTATTTATCATACTAAACTTGAAATTACTACTTGCAGCTCATGTGTATGCCTAAGTGTAGGTAGCTCATTCCTCCTTAAACGAATGTTGACATATTTTAAATGAATTGGTACATTTCAAAACCAATATAATAGTTGATACTTGTCATCCCATTTAAATCAATGCAAATATAATATTACTTATTTATAATACTTTTGACGCTATTATGTAAGTTCCCCACCCACTTTAAGCAAACGTGTGCCCTTAAATCAATGGTAAGGTAAGTTACAAGTTAACATATCAATAGCTTAGTATCTCACCATTAAATAAGAATCATTTAGGCTTTCAAATTGCATAAATGACGACATTATAATAAATATATGGTTCATACACGTCCAATTTTTATGAAAAATATTGCTAATTTTAGGTGTTCTCATCAATATTCATGAGTACACAAATGCATGAATTTATAAAAAGTTATGTTTATTAATAGCCCAGTGCATTAGCTTCATTTTGATACCATTTGTAAAAATATTGACCGAAAACTGACAGAGATATAATGATATTTCGAGTGAGATATATAAAAAATGCACTCATTTGACCTTTGACCTAATTCTGAGAAAACGAGGCAAAATCACGGATGGCATCCGGTCGTTTCAGATTACACACATATCAAAGATAACATATAGCATGGATGCCACATTCTACTCTCCGATGACATGGCTCGTCATATTTTCTCCGTATGGACTCCCGACTATACAGACGATGTTTTGCAGTTCAGAAAATATCATTCTAACGTTCAAAATAAGCTTGGCCTAATCATCTTAATGGATTATCTAACTGACCATTCATACAGTGCTGAGCATTTATTAGCATGATAAAATTGAGTAAACATCAAGAGTTCCCATGCGATATTCCACCACATAAAATAATACACATCTATAGGTTTCCACATTGGTTACTGATGATACAGGCTTGATGCACAAAGGTACAGTATATCTGTGCATATAATTTGTCTTTTATTTTGTATTTAAAAAATAGACAATCCGTGAAAATATTTTCAATCAGGTTCATATCAAAAACAGCTTCTAATAGATCGTAAACTGTTTTGTGAATGTTAAGACAATGTATTTGGTTTGTATTTGAAAGAAATGCTTGTACAAATGTATTATCATAAGATCCTTTACGGAATGACAGATTTTCTAGTTTAAACATACGTTTATCACATGAATATATTTATTGGTATAATGTTGTATTGAAGTGATTCTTAATGACATCACCAATGCTCATGAAAAAAACATTGATTAAAATTTAATGGCACAAACTTGATGTTTTTTACATTAATGCAGCATATTAATCCATGTGTGTTTTTACAATGTCCTAGCTCCATGTTTTATGCTTTAGGCAATCAGTTGTCTTTATTGAACTGTTACTCAGATTTGTCATAGTTTTCATCTAATTGACCATTAACGGCAATCATTTTCTGAGTGAAACAGTTTTCTTATAGCTCACAAATGTGTCCGCTTACGAAAATAATGTACACTTTTTGAATGAAATTAGTGGGCATGTCGGAGTATAAATAAACTTGTTGTAAACATTTTGCCTGCATGTATTTTACATTCTGTGTGGGGAGTTTCGATTTCCTGAATTAACTTTCTTCTTACTATGCAGGTAAGTTCATACCTTTTGTCAGCTTGATACCATAACACAAAACAAAACGACAATTATAAGCAATGAATTATTTATGTGCGTTTAAAAAAAAGACAGTGTGGGGGTTGAACCTAAAACGTTATTCCATTGGTATTTGAAACTATATGCTCTTCTAACTGGGCTATGGTTACAATTGAAAATGTGTGCTGTGTGAGCCTAATAAAGAGTTTGTATGTATGTTATCATAGCTGGATCACCTTCAATTCAATTCAATTCAATTCTTTATTTCCCTCTGTGAAGAGGATATTGAACACAATATGTACAAAGTAACAGAGTAATAAATGGTTATACAATTTGGAACATGATAATAATTACAAAATGTACATGTACATGAATAGGCATTACATGCCTCAAAAGATTATTGGTCAGTTATTTGACCGTTCAATTTACATGTATTACCGACATGCCTTAGTTTACACTATAAGCAGAGTATATGTTCAGACAGTTGTTCACATACTTATAAGATGAACTAAGGAATTCGTGCTCAGTATCAACATCAAACACTGGTTCTAACGGAGCTCCTAAGAGCTTAAGTGAGAGCGAAATACTGTCAAGTGATGTTATTTCATTTATATCGTCTCGGCTGATGTATTCAACAAGCGAGTCTAAAAAGAGAGATCTGATTGTCTCAGTACAGTTACATTCACTAATCACATGTACAAGTTCTTCCTGATAAATGGATTCACATATTTCACAGATATTATTTTCCAGTAGAACTCTTCGTGTCCATAGTCTGGCTATAACGCACATGATGTAATTAAAAGTTTTTAATTTACAAACGTTATATATTATTGATGGAGTTGTTTGTGGGTGAAGAATCCGGAAGAAAGTAAAATCAGTGTCCTGGGACATTCTATTGTCCCACAAGAGAGTTTCATTCCGTTGTACTGCAGATGTTACAGCATGTTTCCACTGTTGCTTGGACGGTATAGATTGCGGAGTGGTTATGAAAGTATTAATAATTGACTGTAAGCCATATTTAGTCAGAATGTTACAAATGTCAGGGATGAATCCAAGAGTTACTTTTAATCGATCACTTAGAAATAGTACAAGTTTTCGAATAAAAATATCTCTTGTTACAGAGCCCGATGGAAGGGTCATAAGTTTGAGTAAGAACATAAGTTTGCGAGATTCTATCTTGGACGGCAGTCGGTTCAGACCTAGCATAGGTTCTGCCATATCAGAACGGGTAGCTATTGGTAACCCTTGAATGCGCTTAACAGCAGAATGTTGAAATCGAGATATTGCAGTAAAGTCTGAGGTTAGAATGTTGTTCCACAACTCCGAGCCATACAGGGCTATCGGAATTATGATTTTATTATAGATACTTGCGGATATACGTGGGTTGACGCCACAGACATGCACACCCTGCGCAGATAATGCGAAGAAAGCATTTCTTGCTTTGAGTAGACGCTCATTAATCCTGTCTTTGTTTTTTAAATTAAACGAGTGCAAAATACCAAGATGGACGAAATTGTCAGTCTGATCAATGAACTGGTTGCCGTACAAAATACAGATTATCGAGTTCGGTTTATATAACTTCAACTCGATAAATTGCAATACAAAAACAAACACAAAACCCGCTATATTTATAAGTTCGTGTTAGATAATGTGGCAGTCGAGTCTATTTCACGACATGTATTACAGATAACTTTAAAAGAATCTAATTGTTTGTTGTTTGTCCGTTTTATTAAATACTATGTAAGTGGTAACTGTTGAAATACAGACTTAATATGGACTAGTGTTTGTTTACCTTTCAGACCAGTATGACTGCCTTGTGCAGCTAATCCTTTACCATCCTTTCAACGACGAAATTTAACATTTAACATGACAGTTATCCAGGCAGTTAAATTGCTTGGCCTTATCGTCATGATTGACTAATTACAATGTAATATAAGCACTAAATAATTGCAAGAAGTTATGTATGCTGTAATAGCTCAGGTGGTAACGTACCGGAATTGTAACTGAGCGATTCAAGTTCAACCCATCAAAGAAGTATTTAGTAATTGTTTGAATTCATCACCATATTTTTCATATTCTTTTCGAGAGAGTTTATAATTTGTTAATTATATATCATTGTTCTTGTTTTATTATGGTCATGATAAAATGATTTTAAATTCAATTCAACTTTTATGACAAGAACACACAATCATTACAATACAAAATAATTTTACATCACTCCATCTGCTGTATCATGGTCTGAGTAACAGTCACACTCAGATAATGTATCTGTGGCTTCGAGTTGGTAGTTACAATACCTAAGAACTAGCAATCAAAATTCTTGTGCTTTAATTATAATACATGTATACACCACGTTGACTGTGTACAGGTATATTTAGGCTATACACTCATTAATAATATACTTAATAACTTGAATTACAGGTTTGTATCACTATTGGATAGAACTAAATCTTTAAGCTATTTTTCTGTAAAACTCTTAGCTTTTAAATTTATAAAGATGAGAAAAAGAAATAAAAAAGAAATATAACTTGACAAGGTTTCGAACTCGCGGCCAAAAATGTCGATATCGTTAGGAAGTATCTACGCACTAAACCACTCGGCTATGAAGTATGTTTGAATTGGCGGATGGTTAGAATGATTTATAATCACAAACCTTAACAATGGTTTACCTAATTCAATCAATTGACATTGTCCACATTGTGTCACGTGACTGCCACATTATCCTGCACATACTATATCGTTTCTGAATATTTAGGTGCATGCAAACTTTATCTGTTGTGCCAAATGTTTGAATGCTTTCATAGGTAAATATTACGGTCCTTGATTTTAATGCATAACAAAAATATAGGCAATATCGTGTTTGTTTTTGTACTGCAATTTATCGCGCTAGAGTTATACCTCCGCCGGATTGTGGAATACAGACCTACTCTAGAGTTTATACATTATACAAACACTGAACAAATTGGTGTTGTTTTTTCTCAAATGACATATGGTCGAGTCTATAGGACATCCGGTCTAAATAACGATACCTACTACTTTTAAGATTAGATACGTATGAGCAATTTCTGGGAAAAATGCGCAGAAATATAATAATCTGGGTTGGTTATCACAAAGCATCTTAAGTACCGCCTCCTCGATAGCCTAGTGGTTGAGCGTTCGCTTTGAGTGCGGGTGGTCTCGGGTTCGATCCTTGGCCGCGTCATACCAAAGACGAAATAAAAATGGTACCAGAAATTCCCTTGCTAGACGCTCAGCATAAAAACGGGAAACTGGCTTCTCTTGTCTCATACCCTCGAGGCGATGAATAACATCAGGAATGAGGTGTCGGAAGTGATTAATATAAGTTGGAAAAACTTGTTTCACAATCGGCCTTAAATAAATTACTATGAACTATAAATAAATTACTATGAACTATAAATAAATTACTATGAACTATAAATAAATTACTATGAGCTATAAATAAATTACTATGTACTATAAATAAATTACTATGAACTATAAATAAATTACTATGAACTATAAATAAATAACTATAAATAAATTACTATGAACTATAAATAAATTACTATGAACTATAAATAAATTACTATGAACTATAAATAAATTACTATGAACTATAATACATCTTAAGGCGAAACTTAGAATTTTGTTAAAATCTCAAAATTGTTAAAGAATATCAGCTAAACAGGAAAATCAAGATTATGATTTTTTTTACATTGTTTAGAAGAAGCATTATGTAAGCGCTACAAAATTTCTCAAAGAAAAGATAGGTTATTCTTAGTTGCTTTGGAAATATGTGGTGCTAATTTTTTTAACTTAAGTCAAAATAATTAAGTTTTCACTTAAGATGCTTTGTGAATAGATCTACACGTCCAGTTATTTTGGATTAGAGTCTAAACACACGTTAATTTATCATTATGAATAACATCAATACATTTGAGCCAGACTCCAGGAAAACCTGCAATTTTGACAAAAATATTGATTTTGAGATTTTCCATAGTCTTAAAGGATCATGTAAATAAAGAGTTCCTCCCCTTGATTGTAAAGGGAAGTCACTATATGAATTGTACAAGTATGACTGACAGAGTTCCTTCCCTTGATCGTAAATGGAAGTCTATCAATAGATTTTACAAGTAAGACAGACAGAGTTCCTCCCCTTGATTGTAAAGGAAGTCAATATATAGATTGTACAAGTAAGACTGACAGAGTTTCTCCCCTTGATTGTAAAGGAAGTCAATATATAGACTGTACAAGTAAGACTGACAGAGTTTCTCCCCTTGATTGTAAAAGAAGTCAATATATAGACTGTACAAGTAAGACTGACAGAGTTTCTTCCCTTGATTGTAAAGGAAGTCAATATATAGATTGTACAAGTAAGACTGACAGAGTTCCTTCCCTTGATTGTAAATGAAAGTCTATATATAGACTGTACAAGTAAGACTGACAGAGTTTCTCCCCTTGATTGAAAATGAAAGTCAAAATATAGATTGTACAAGTAAGACTGACAGAGTTCCTTCCCTTGATTGTAAATGGAAGTCTATATTTAGAATGTACAAGTAAGACTGACATACACTCAACAAAATTACTAATCGGTCACTTAATATATCAACAAAATTTCAGTCTCAAAAGTTTTTTAAATATTTGTGTTAGTTTTAAATGTATAAGCTATGGGGAGCGGTGGTCTAGAGGTAGGGCGCTCGCTTCGGAATCGAGAGGTCCCGGCTTCCATCCCCGTCTGCAACACTGCTTAATTTCTCTGATCAATATAACCCACACTCGACCAAAGTGTGAATTTGTACTTGTGAGGGCGGTGTATGTACCCGTTCGATATTCTTTGGCGCCGAACCGCGATGTTGGCTGCACACCCACCAGGAGAGAAATAGTCTCCACAGGGAGGCACGAGCGTAGGTTTCCTAAGGTAGCCCAATGACAAGGGTAAGTTGAAATGCCAAAGGAACGGCTGAACTGTTGAAAGCAGTCCTCGAAAATTAGAAACGTAACTGTTTAACTTATACAACAAAAAATACAATTTTATGAAGATTCTACTAATTTTAAATAGAATTGTTAACTTAATGAGCAACAGACATCAAAACCAGACATCACATAATAATAACATTACATGTATTATCAATAACCCCCTTTTTAAAACATTAACTATCATAACCAAGATTTTATATGGACGTTTAGACAACAATTAAGGACGAGGCAATGTATCTACTCTGAAAGGTTGTTTTGTTGATGAAAAGTGATTTTTGCTAGTTACAAATTGATTGTAATTCACCATAGGAAATCAGTGTCGCCCATAAAGTTGAAATGCACTTACATGTTACTGTAACACATGCACATAGAAGACACTAGATACTAGGGCTGCGTATCGGTTAGAATGATCGATACGATATTTGTATTGATACAAAATTATCGATA
Source organism: Spisula solida (assembly GCA_947247005.1). NCBI lineage: Eukaryota > Metazoa > Mollusca > Bivalvia > Venerida > Mactridae > Spisula > Spisula solida. Next base: position 649,893 of record OX365962.1, on the reverse strand, counting down.
TTCGATATATCATATGATATTTTCTTTAAGCAATAAAACGTCTAAATAGGAAGGTATTAGCTTGCAATATGTATTTAACTTGCAGAACACAATTAAAACAAGACATGTAACACAAAGGTGTGTGGTTTACTCTGTTTACACATGTTTTATAGTATTTTGTATCAATTGCTTAGCCACGAGCGGTTAATTTCACAGCAGTTTTTGTTCGAATTTTGTGTCAAAACACTGAGTGGACATCGAAAAAACTCGACTTGAATGGGGATATTATTGGTTTTATGTGTATTTGTTGTTGATCGATTATTTCATCGATACTGAAACGTATGTTCACTCGTTTATACACAGTGAAATAATGTTTTATAATAAGAAATACTTTTAATAAAAAACACTCGAGTAATAACGACTGATTTACAAAGCTAAGCTTATGTCACCGGCGAGGTGGTGTAATAAATAATTAAAGACTATACAGCCTCCTCGATAACCTAGTGGTTGAGCGTCCGCTTCGAGTGCGGGAGGTCCCGGGTTCAACCCCTGACTGTGTCATACCAAAGCCGAAAAAAATGGTACCATAATGTTCCTTGCTTGACGCTCAGCATAAAAGGGAAATAGCTTCTCTTCTCTCATACCCTCTTGGCGGCTGATAATATCAGGAATGAGGTGTCGAGAATGATTAATATAAGTTGGAAAAACTTATTTCACAATCGACCTTGAATAAATTAGAATAAACTAAATGACATTTTCTCGCCTGAGGTGAAAGTTGCTTCAATACTTCGAGAAAATTGAGTTTAATGTTTCAGATAGTCATATATCTGTTATCTTTAATCATAAGTGGACATATTAGATGTTGATATTAAGAATACATTTAAGATAAATATCAATTCGAATATATATAAATTATATGTATTAATTTCATTTATATTTTTGTGTAATTTTAAGTAATTTTGTCAAAATATTTCATTGTTTCTTGAAATTGGTGTAACTTAACTTCTTTCCCTCACTTTTAATAGATAGATATATTTACTTGTCATACAATGAACATTCACTTGACACATGTAATGATGATATCAAAACATGCAAGTACAGTCGGTAAATAGTATTACATGCTTTAAGCATGAACCAGATAAACAGTCAAACCAAATCAACATTAAATGTCAATGATAACATAAGAAAGGGTTCAAAAGAACCCTTATTTCCATTGTGGCCCTTGATACATTGTGTTGTATGATATAGGAGGATATCACATGTGCACATACATTATATTAACATATATATATCACCGTTAAATTGCTATTATAGATAGATAAAGATAACCTGTAAACATGTACCCATATGAGGAAGATAAAAAATAATACTACTAATGAGCAAAAATTTTTCGATTCGCCATTAATAAATGCTGATTTTAAATAAAATTAAAAATTAAACATGCTTACATGTATCACAGTATATTCATATAATTTAACAATGACATATTATGTTTTGATGTTATGATACCCAAAGATACTCGAATATGGTAAGGATAGTTTTTGAGAAATGTTGTCGTACAAAAAAGTTAACATTAACTAATGCAGGCACAGACACTGACGCTGACGGATGCATAAATGGACAAATAATCGAAACTTTGAATACTTGAGGTTTCCTGGATCTACTGGTTGATATATGTTATCAGTCAACTTCTGTCTGTTGCTGAACACGGACGGAAGTGGAAATAAGAGATACAATGTACTAAGTCATTGTTTCAAGTGTTTTCGTCAAATGAAGTACATGTATAACACAGGAAATTAATGTTGAAGCGTTCCATGAAACCACGATAATACATGATTCAGCTACAGTGGAACTCACTTATAGCGAACTTGCTTATAACGAAAACTCGGTTATAGCAAACGAAAAAAAATTCCCCGACTGTGTCCTTCTTTAATTCAATGTACTACCACCCGCTTATAAGGAAATCGGATATAATGAAAAATCGGCTATAACGTAATGATTTCTAGGTCCCGGTGAAGTATTATGTGTGCATTTCTGCTCGGTTATAACAAAGGCGGTAATTGTGTGAAATTAGTTTGTGCACACATTTTTATAAGGTGTTAAGTGGTTGCGCCTCAGGCATTCACCATTGCAAATTAACTGACCAAACCAGTAATTATACCCCTAAACTTCGTTTAATTTACAAGATTCTAGTTAATTTTCAAAATGCAAGTAATAAAACAAACTTCCAAAGTACTAATACTTTGAACAAAATATTGGAGACAGGTGATGAGATACGTGTGCTTCCTACCACACAGCAATCATGTCATCTAGTCAGAATCGTCATCGCTACTCACAATAAGATAACATCGCATTGTTTTAAAGATTCGAAGCGGCTCGTACTCAACCTTTCAATTAGTGGATACGTCATGTTAGTTAAAAATGCAGACCTTGTCAAGCAGCTTAGAGCATGCATTTCTTCGTCCTGAGTTCATATTGATTGATTCAAAGCAAAACATTAAAATAGTACTCATTCTTAACGAACATTTTATAATAACAAATATTGTTCAGCATCATAATTATATGTTTACATTCTTTTCTTCCGGCAAAATATTATTTCGAGAGCAAGCTATACATTGTATAACGAAAATGCGTTATATCCGAACTTATATAACGAACTTTCGTTGTACGGATATAGCGTTAATCCGATATAGCGAAATAAATTTCTGGGTCCCTAGGATTTCGCTATAACCGAGTTCCACTATATATAGGTTTAGTGAAATTTACACTTGAAGTTTGGATTGTATATTACAATAGCAACACAATTACAATACTTAACATTGTGTTTCTATTTTAGCAAATGGTGAAGTTTGCAGATTATTTACAAATACATGTATGTCTTAGTCCACCGGCCCATACACAACGTACATATTATACATATATACAATGTATTTACATTTAGTGGTTACAGTGTGGTGAAATAATTAATATACCAGATTAATATAGCGCCTTTTTCATGCGAAACACTTCCAAAGCCACAAGGGCGCAGGTACTTTATCTACCAGTGCAGATACGATCTGACCAGAGGGACACACTGAGAAAAAGCTCCTGCAGGGAGAGAGAGACATTAGATACAGGCATACCCGGCGCTGCAGAACTGCGCCTAGCTCTTATTTCGAATACACAGCCTTGTTCTGTAATGTGTCCGGTGTATAGCACCGATACACATCTTCCTGACACCTTTACCCCGATACTTTGCAACAACACACGGCCAGATATAGCGGGAAATATTATAAATATTTCAAAAATGTCAAGCTCCGATGCCGGGGATTGAACCCACGACCTCTGGATTGAAAGTCCATTTCGATACCACTTGGCTAAATCCGCCTATAATCCGCTTATTATTCGCTTATGAAGAGTACATGTGTACCTCAACGGCCACACTTTCAATCCAAATTTAAAAATAATAATGAAAAGCCAGACAGGGAAGCCAGATAGGGAAGGCAGACAGGGAAGGCAGACAGGGAAGCCAGACATGGAAGCCAGACAGGGAAGGCAGACAGGGAAGGCAGACATGGAAGCCAGACAGGGAAGGCAGACAGGGAAGGCAGACATGCAAGCCAGACAGGGAAGGCAGACAGGGAAGCCAGACATGGAAGCCAGACAGGGAAGGCAGACAGGGAAGGCAGACAGGGAAGGCAGACAGGGAAGGCAGACAGGGAAGCCTGACAGGGAAGCCAGACAGGGAAGCCAGACAGGGAAGGCAGCACTCAACGGAAACAAGCAATTACGAAATGCACGAAATGTAAGACACACAAAAAAAATCAAACACAGACAACAAGTATACGTTACAATGTCCAACACAAAACTGAACAAGAAAATGCAACACCACTGCTATGAGTCCTAATTTCATGTTTAAAAAAAGTATTTTAAAAAGTTAAGAAAGTTAAATCCTTCTCTCCACACATGTAACCATATTTCAGCCTGCATTAACAGTATCTCAAACTGTCACGTGAGTGACCTTGACCCCAATCGTTACCTTATTTCAGCCTGCATTCACAGTATCTCCAACTATCACGTGAGTGACCTTGACCCCAATCATTACCTTATTTCAGCCTGCATTCACAGTATCTCAAACTGTAACGTGAGTGACCTTGACCCCCATCTTTACCTTATTTCAGCCTGCATTCACAGTATCTCAAACTGTAACGTGAGTGACCTTGACCCCAATCATTACCATTTAAAATCCTAATTAGCATAATGTCTTCACAAATGAGCATGTGTTATGATATTATCTCATTTATGATGGTATAGTACGGATATATTGACTTGATGCATGAATAAAGCTAATCTTAGTCCTTCTAGTAGATTAATTTTACAGCTGATATGTTCTCTATATCTATAACCCCGGTCGCATATTTTCATAAGTGGGGATTACCATTAAGTCTCCCTAGGTATAATACAAACTCAAATACAAAGGACCGATGTTCCACGATTTTGCTCGCGGAAATTTAAATATTTAACGCAAGAAACTTGCGATATATTAATGCACAAAGGCAAGGATCAGGTCAATATATCCACACTGTACTTGTAATTTGGGGAATATATGTCAGGTCACATAAGTATACACCACCGCGAGAAGCAGATATGCGATAAAATATTCAGTATGTACAGGGTGATCATTAATATATGGTAACATAAATAACTGTAACAACTTTGGCATTTTTTGAGATGTTATCATAACATATATTGTTATATACCTTTGATTAACAAACATATGTAAGTTTTATTCTTCACATTAATCGTTAACAAATGTCACATACATGTACTTTTTTCACGGCATAAGTTCGAAACGTTTTCCTTTATTCTGCAAAACTGCAAAACCACCCTCAAAATACGTCGAAAATAACCAATTGAAACCTTGCATGTTCCACAACCGATGCTACAAATTTCACACTGTATTTAAGCTTTCAAACAGATATTGTTTCTGGTTTTGGAGTTTCCATTCCTTCCTCGAGGCATCCAAATTAAAAGAAACCCGAAGGGTTTAAGACTAGTAAGTGTAGAGGCCAAGTGAATGTATGGTCTTCGGCGAAATGATACAGTGCCCAAATTTTTTGAAATCACTGAAATTGTATGGCAGCATCAAGGACGGTATGGACGTCATCTTTATATTACATGTTTTTATTAGTCATATCCAAACAAACTTGGGCTCATTAGTTTTATAACAAGAATCAAACCACTTCTCTATCATAAAATCTATCAAAGTTATTAAAGTTATTTATGTTACCATATATTAATGATCGACCTGTATATACCAAAATAATAAAGAATACACATTCAGGTCAATCTCTCCGTACTATACTTGTAGTTTGTGGAATATATGTTAGGTCACATATATACCACCTCGAGAAAGGTGTTATACAAAGCAGACAGGCGATATAATATTCAGTATGTATATACCAAACTAATCAAGAATATCGATTGTAATTGTACACGTAATTGTGTACACATAAACTACTACGTCACTCTCACCATATCCAAACTGGACTTTACATTTGTAACTGAGACACGTGACCAAAATCATGTATAAATTCCTGAAACTGATGAGAGACTCGATATTAATTGTTAGGTCAAGTACCGACATTGTTAAACACGCTGACAATACGTTTGTACATTATTGAGCCACTTTACTGCGAATCACAAATACATGTACTAGTAATTTGAGCGAGTTCAGCTGACTTACGAGGGTAAACTCGATTAACTAGGGTTGCAGCAAAACGAGTCGAGTTTGTACTCTCGAGTGTACTCGAGTTCAACCCCGCTGCGAGGCTGGGTTGCTGTAGTTCTAATCGGGACACATCGGACAATTTGTTACGAATCACATGTTTGTTTACTCTGTAGTGTAACTATTTTCGTTTTGCTGAATGGCTTCAAGAGTTATTTTTAGATTCTTACGTCACTAGAGTTAACTCTAGTAGTACAGCTGAACTCGCTCAATATGTTAATGTACATGTATAAATCATACGACAATTGGGACATTTTATACATTTTATATCTTCAACGCCACCTCGTCAGATTAGTCACATTTATATTCAATGAGATGTTCCCATTAACTTATTTTGAAATAGTCAGAATACTGTGTATGTGAGTGTAAATACATGTATAATTATGTAAATACATGTATAATTATGTAAATACATGTATAATTATGTAAATACATGTATAATTATGTAAATATTTGTGTCTGTTGTACATGTAACTATTTCCTCATGAAGTATAATAGTAGTGCAGTTAAAACAGAATAAAGAAGCATAAAACCGACGTATAATAAGATTTGATAAATGGTTATTGTTTATTTTAGTTTTTTTTTAAAAATGCCGAGCATAGCCTTTATTTGCCAGTGAGCTTGTTGCTGAAATATGGTAGGCATAATTATATATGAGCCAGTCTCCAGGAAAACCTGCTATATTGACATTAAGTAACTACTACATGTAACAAGGTTTTAAAAAGCTTTAAAATAAGAAAAAATGAAATGTCTATCGATTCAATTTTAAGTAATTTATCCATATATTACTATATCTCAGCTTTAAAATTTCTTATGAATTATGTCGAAATCACTTACTTCGTTGCTATGGTGACCAATTTCAGAAAAGTACTCTGATTGAGAAAACGAGAAGTTAGTTGTTTAAAACAGTAGTAGCCTTTCTCCGAATGGGAACATTTACAATTTGGATATATATTTCATGATCTAAAACATCATTCTAAAATGTGATACTATTTTGAACAGTTTATGTCAAGAATTGACCAAATGCTGTATTTATAAAGTACTTGTTACAACGACGTCGAATAACGTTTGAATGACGTTTGCGACATCACGCAAAAAGGCTCTGAATAGGGCCTCTACAAAACAGCTGTAACTTCCTTAAAAATCAAGATACTAACAAAATTTCTTTTGCATTTTGCTTCATTAAGATAACTCATTTAAATAATAAAAAAAGATCAAAATCATTTTTTATGTCAAAATAGCAGGTTTTCCTGGAGACTGGCTCTTATGTTTGTCTCCACCCGGATTTGAACTCGGATCGCCAGATTAGACGGCAAACGTGCTAACCATTGAGCTACGGAGTATTAAAATTATTGTTTTTCACGGGTTTTGTAGTATTAAACCAACCCTAGCACCATTTTATAGCAATTTGTGTTGAAATGTCAAGCTAGGGGACGAGTAAGGTTTAAATGTTATTAAAAAGTTAAGGTCCATATGGACATGTAACGATATAAAATGGTACAATTCACAATGTACACAAATGTACATACAAACAGCCAGTAGAAAGTCGAACTTCGAAGTTCGCATTCAACTTAACCAACCGAGCACAGACAACATATAAAAAGCAGCACATCCTACAAACACGCGACCCAATGCCTGACACATAACTGAACAAAACAATGAATTGCCGAAGTTTCATCTGTCAAAAAGTTGAATGTACGCCCGATCTGAATGACCTAGTTTCAACAGTAAAATGCTGTACGCCCGATCTGAATGACCTGGTACAACAGTAAAAAGCTGTACGCCCTATCTGAATGACCTAGTTTCAACATCAAATAGATGTACGCCTTTTCTGAATGACCTAGTTTCAACAGTAAAAAGCTGTACGCCCTATCTGAATGACCTAGTTTCAACATCAAATAGATGTACGCCTTTTCTGAATGACCTAGTTTCAACAGTAAAAAGCTGTACGCCCTATCTGAATGACCTAGTTTCAACATCAAATAGATGTACGCCTTTTCTGAATGACCTAGTTTCAACAGTAAAAAGCTGTACGCCCTATCTGAATGACCTAGTTTCAACATCAAATAGATGTACGCCTTTTCTGAATGACCTAGTTTCAACAGTTAAAAAGACATAACGTAATGAGGAATAGAACAATCTTAACCTTACCCTTCAGCTATTGAGTGACTGCAACTAAAAGAAAGTGAAAATACCCAGTCTAGACAGCAATCGCACTACCGCTCCGATGAGAATACATTACAATCCCTAAGCTACAGGGTAAGGTTATTCAAAGGTCTAAATTGTTTAGAGATTAACTAATAATAATTACAGTGTAGCCTAGTGGTTAAGCGTTCGCTTGGAGTGCGGGAGGTCTCGGGTTCGATCCCTGGTCGAATCATAAAAGGGAAGCTGGCTTCTCTTCTCTCATACCCCCGTGGCGAGTGATAGCATCAGGAATGAGATGTCATGTGGGGAGTGATTAATATTAGTTGGAAAAACTTGTTTCACAATCGACCCTAAATTTGAAGTAAGAAAAACAAAAAACAAAAATAAACACACACCACATGAACGCCTTAGTCAGTCAGTCTTAGAGTCAGCAGACAAGGACACTACACATCACATGAACGCCTTAGTCAGTAAGTCTTAGATCCAGCAGACAAGGACATCAAACGAACGCCCCCGTCAGTCAGTCTTAGAGCCAGCAGACAAGGACACCACACATCACATGAACGCCTTAGTCAGTAAGTCTTAGATCCAGCAGACAAGGACACCACACATCACACGAACGCCTCAGTCAGTCAGTCAGTCTTAGAGTCAGCAGACAAGGACACCACACATCACACGAACGCCTCAGTCAGTAAGTCTTAGAGCCAGCAGACAAGGACACCTCACATCACAAGAACGCCTCAGTCAGTCAGTCTTAGAGTCAGCTGACAAGGACACCACACATCACAAGAACGCCTCAGTCAGTCAGTCTTAGAGTCAGCTGACAAGGACACCACACATCACACGAACGCATCAGTCAGTCAGTCATAGAGCCAGTAGACAAGCACACCACACATCACAAGAACGCCTCAGTCAGTCAGTCTTAGATCCAGCAGACAAGGACATCAAACGAACGCCCCCGTCAGTCAGTCTTAGAGTCAGCTGACAAGGACACCACACATCACATGAACGCCTCAGTCAGTAAGTCTTAGAGCCAGCAGACAATGACACCACACATCACATGAACGCCTCAGTCAGTAAGTCTTAGATCCAGCAGACAAGGACATCAAACGAACGCCCCCGTCAGTCAGTCTTAGAGCCAGCAGACAAGGACACCACACATCACAAGAACGCCTCAGTCAGTCAGTCTTAGAGTCAGCTGACAAGGACACCACACATCACAAGAACGCCTCAGTCAGTCAGTCTTAGAGTCAGCTGACAAGGACACCACACATCACACGAACGCATCAGTCAGTCAGTCATAGAGCCAGTAGACAAGCACACCACACATCACAAGAACGCCTCAGTCAGTCAGTCTTAGATCCAGCAGACAAGGACATCAAACGAACGCCCCCGTCAGTCAGTCTTAGAGTCAGCTGACGAGGACACCACACATCACACGAACGCCTCAGTCAGTCAGTCATAGAGCCAGTAGACAAGCACACCACACATCACAAGAACGCCTTAATCAGTCAGTCTTAGAGTCAGCTGACAAGGACATCACATGAACTCCTTAGTCAGTCAGTCTAAGCCCGCAGACAATGACATCACATGAACGCCTCAGTCAGTCATTCTTAGAGTCAGCAGACAAGGACATCACACGAACGCCTCAGTCAGTCAGTCTTAGAGTCAGCAAACAAGGACATCACACGAACGCCTCAGTCAGGCAGTCAGTCTTAGAGCCAGTAGACAAGCACACCACACATCACACGAACGCCTCAGTCAGTCATTCTTAGAGCCAGTAGACAAGCACACCACACATCACACGAACGTCTCAGTCAGTCAGTCATAGAGCCAGTAGACAAGCACACCACACATCACATGAACGCCTCAGTCAGTCAGTCATAGAGCCAGCAGACAAGGACATCACACGAACGCCTCAGTCAGTCAGTCATAGAGCCAGTAGACAAGCACACCACACATCACAAGAACGCCTTAATCAGTCAGTCTTAGAGCCAGCAGACAAGGACATCACACGAACGCCTCAGTCAGTCAGTCAGTCAGTCTTAGAGCCAGTAGACAAGCACACCACACATCACAAGAACGCCTTAATCAGTCAGTCTTAGAGCCAGCTGACAAGGACATCACATGAACTCCTTAGTCAGTCAGTCTAAGCCCGCAGACAATGACATCACATGAACGCCTCAGTCAGTCAGTCTTAGAGTCAGCAGACAAGGACATCACACGAACGCCTCAGTCAGTCAGTCAGTCTTAGAGCCAGTAGACAAGCACACCACACATCACACGAACGCCTCAGTCAGTCAGTCTTAGAGCCAGTAGACAAGCACACCACACATCACACGAACGCCTCAGTCAGTCAGTCTTAGAGCCAGTAGACAAGCACACCACACATCACACGAACGCCTCAGTCAGTCATTCTTAGAGCCAGCAGACAAGGACACCTCACATCACACGAACGCCTCAGTCAGTCATTCTTAGAGTCAGTAGACAAGCACACCACACATCACACGAACGCCTCAGTCAGTCAGTCATAGAGCCAGTAGACAAGCACACCACACATCACACGAACGCCTCAGTCAGTCAGTCTTAGAGTCAGCAAACAAGGACATCACATGAACGCATCAGTCAGTCAATCTTAAAGCCAGTAGACAAGGACACCACACATCACACGAACGCCTCAGTCAGTCAGTCATAGAGCCAACAGACAAGGACATCACACATCAGACGAACGCCTCCGTCAGTCAGTCAGTCAGTCAGTCAGTCAGTCAGTCAGTCAGTCAGTCAGTCAGTCAGTCAGTCAGTCAGTCAGTCAGTCAGTCAGTCAGTCAGTCAGTCAGTCAGTCAGTCAGTCAGTCAGTCAGTCAGTCAGTCAGTCAGTCAGTCAGTCAGTCAGTCAGTCAGTCAGTCAGTCAGTCAGTCAGTCAGTCAGTCAGTCAGTCAGTCAGTCAGTCAGTCAGTCAGTCAGTCAGTCAGTCAGTCAGTCAGTCAGTCAGTCAGTCAGTCAGTCAGTCAGTCAGTCAGTCAGTCAGTCAGTCAGTCAGTCAGTCAGTCAGTCAGTCAGTCAGTCAGTCAGTCAGTCAGTCAGTCAGTCAGTCAGTCATAGAGCCAGCAGACAAGGACACCACACATCACATGAACGCCTCAGTCAGTCAGTCTTAGAGCCAGCAGACAAGGACACCACACATCACATGAACGCCTCAGTCAGTCAGTCTTAGAGCCAGCAGACAAGGACACCACACATCACATGAACGCCTCAGTCAGTCAGTCATAGAGCCAGCAGACAAGGACACCACACATCACATGAACGCCTCAGTCAGTCAGTCATAGAGCCAGCAGACAAGGACACCACACATCACATGAACGCCTCAGTCAGTCAGTCATAGAGCCAGCAGACAAGGACACCACACATCACACGAACGCCTCAGTCAGTCAGTCTTAGAGCCAGCAGACAAGGACACCACACATCACATGAACGCCTCAGTCAGTCAGTCTTAGAGTCAGCAGACAAGGACACCACACACCACATGAACGCCTCAGTCAGTCAGTCAGTCATAGAGCCAGCAGACAAGGACACCACACATCACACGAACGTGACGTCCTTATTCTTACACATTGAAGAACGAACTCCGAGAAGGTAGTGTGGTGGACTTAAAAAGCTGCAACAAATATGACGTCTTCTACGGTGTTGAGAGTAAACATGTACTACCTACTCTGTGTATTGGGTACCCTTAAATAATTTGAAACCAATAGCCTATCAACGATAGCCTTGTTCTTGACATTACATGCATATAAAATTAAATGATTGATATCAAGAGGGTCATAGTTAATTAAACACGATAGGGTACCACTCTGTTATTAGACACTGTATGGTACCAATCTGTTATCAAACACTGCATGGTACCAGTCCGTTATTAAACACTTAACATATGGAACCAATCTGTTATCAAACACTGTATGGAACCAGTCTGTTATTAAACACTGTATAAAACCAATCTGTTATCAAACAATGAATGGTACAAGTCTGTTATCAAAATTTTAATACTGTATAGAACAAGTCTGTTATTAAACACTGTATGGAACCAGTCTGTTATTAAACACAGTATGGAACCAATCTGTTATTAAACACTGTATGGTACAATTCTGTTATTGTATACTGAATGGTACCAGCCTGTTATTGTATACTGTATTGTAACAGTCTGTTATTGTATACTGTATGGTACCAGTCTGTTATTATACACTGTATGGTACCAGCCTGTTATTGTATACTGTATGATACCAGTCTGCTATTGTATACTGTATGGTATCAGTCTGTTGTTGTATACTGTATGGTACCAGTCTGTTATTGTATACTCTATGGTACCAGTCTGTTATTGTATACTCTATGGTACCAGTCTGCTATTGTATACTCTATGGTACCAGTCTGCTATTGTATACTGAATGGAACCAGTCTGCTATTGTATACTGAATGGTACCAGCCTGTTATTGTATACTGTATGGTACCACTCTGCTATTGTATACTGTATGGTATCAGTATATTATTGTATACTGTATGGTACCAGTCTGTTATTGTATGCTGTATGGTAACAGTCTGTTATTGTATACTGTATGGTATCAGTCTGTTGTTGTATACTGTATGGTACCAGTCTGTTATTGTATACTGTATGGTACAAGTCTTTTATTGTATACTGTATGGTACCAGTCTGTTATTGTATACTCTATGGTACCAGTCTGTTATTGTATACTGTATGGTACCAGTCTGTTATTGTATACTATATGGTACCAGTCTGCTATTGTATACTGTATGGTACCTGTCTGTTATTGTATACTGTATGGTATCAGTCTGTTGTTGTATACTGTATGGTACAAGTCTTTTATTGTATACTGAATGGTACCAGTCTGTTATTGTATACTGTATGGTACCAGTTTGTTATTGTATACTCTATGGTACAGTCTGCTATTGTATACTGTATGGTATCAGTCTGTTGTTGTATACTGTATGGTACAAGTCTTTTATTGTATACTGAATGGTACCAGTCTGTTATTGTATACTGTATGGTACCAGTCTGTTATTGTATACTATATGGTACCAGTCTGCTATTGTATACTGTATGGTACCTGTCTGTTATTGTATACTGTATGGTATCAGTCTGTTGTTGTATACTGTATGGTACAAGTCTTTTATTGTATACTGAATGGTACCAGTCTGTTATTGTATACTGTATGGTACCAGTCTGTTATTGTATACTATATGGTACCAGTCTGCTATTGTATACTGTATGGTACCTGTCTGTTATTGTATACTGTATGGTATCAATCTGTTGTTGTATACTGTATGGTACAAGTCTTTTATTGTATACTGAATGGTACCAGTCTGTTATTGTATACTGTATGGTATCAATCTGTTGTTGTATACTGTATGGTATCAGTCTGTTGTTGTATACTGTATGGTATCAGTCTGTTGTTGTATACTGTATGGTACCAGTCTGTTATTGTAAACCCTATGGTACCAGTCTGCTATTGTATACTGTGTGGTAGCAGTCTGTTGTTGTATACTGTATGGTACCAGTCTGTTATTATACACTGTATAGTACCAGTCTGTTATTGTATACTGTATGGTACCAGTCTGTTATTGTACACTGTATAGTACCAGTCTGTTATTGTATACTGTATGGTACCAGTCTGTTATTGTATACTGTATAGTACCAGTCTGTTATTGTATACTGTATGGTACCAGTCTGTTATTATACACTGTATGGTACCAGTCTGTTAGTGTATACTGTATGTTACCAGTCTGAACAGCGTTATACCCAACACTACGACACAGCCGTTATGAACGTTTTAGTTCCCTTTCATGGTCTACAAAAGTGACACTGATTGATGCGTTGAATCAGAGACTATAGATAACAGTCTCCGGTTGAATTGGCTGATAACAGTCGACAGTGTTACACTTAACTAATTGTTTGACCAGTGAGAACAACTTGAACACGATATGTGCGATCAAGATAAGTATCTACTTACTTGAACATACAGTTGTTTCTGAGAAACTTCCTTACTTGAAAACAAACACTTTGTATCTCTTGAAATAGTCGTCTTATACTTGATGATGTTGCATATAATTTCCCGTATTGATAAACATATAGCTTCCTGACTCTAGTCAATCAGTACTTTCAGTAGTTTGATTATATTACAAAGAGGCAATAATGAACTCACACTACTTTCCTTATAAGATTCTAACACGTATTTGAATAAAATGTTTGGTACATCTCTCTCCTGGAGATTATCCTTCTTCAAAAGTATGCAATAAAAACGTACACAGGGTGACAAGGTCCGTGTTCGTTCTAGAAAGCCTATTTTGGTCTAATTTAAAAGATACTAAACTGAGATTTTGTACAAAATTAGGGAATACCTCTATTCACTGTCATGGTTACGCTCATGTTGTCCTTAGTAACGTCGTACATTTCATTTAATTTTAAAATGGCTGACAAGTAATAAGTTATCAAGCTGTATTATTAATTGGCTAATTATCCCGCATTTATAAGTACATGTAGAAGGTTTTCAAAATGTACAAAGATGCCAACTTTTTACCCAGCAAACCAGAAGATAACAGTGCGTCTGTGTAGACCAATGAGAATGGGTGTTGTCTAAAGGTGTGTCTGTGTGAACCAATGAGAATGGGTGTTGTCTAAAGGTGTGTCTGTGTGGACCAATGGGAATAGGTGTTGTCTAAAGGTGTGTCTGTGTGGACCAATGAGAATGGGAGTTGTCTAAAGATGAGTCTGTGTAGACCAATGCGAATGGGTGTAGTCTAAAGGTGCGTCTGTGTAGACCAATGAGAATGGGTGTTGTCTAAAGGTGTGTCTGTGTGGACCAATGAGAACACGTCATGTATACTGTTTAAAGCCTACGGGAGTATTTTATACCTTTTGCATAACAACCTAGGTAGACCCGAACTGTACGGACAGATGAGAAAATGCGCCAAATTATATACCGGTATACAAATGTAGAGGAAAAGACCTTTCTATCTGTTTGCATTATTATGTGAGAGGCTGCTAATATAGATCTGAAGAAGGGGGTTCTTTGACAAATATTGGTTTTAACAGGATGAGGCTGTTCCAATAGAATAGTTCTCGAGAAGTCAAAGCAAACATTTGAAGATCGGCTAATTTCATTGTAAACCATCCATCAATAGCCCCTCCCTCATTCATCAGTCTTGAGCCCACTGGAATATGTTTGTGGGGGTATGTTAATAAAGTTTTATGATGACGACCTACAAAAATTGACATAATTATTGAAATCATCCATTCGTCGAGAAATGCGAACAGTTGATCTTGCAAACATCGTGCAATGGCGTGTGTTCGGCATTTTCTTCGTCGCTTTCAGCCTGTTTGCCCCGAATAAGGGGTGTCATGTTAAACCCCTCCTTAAGATGTGTCGGTGTAGACCAATGAGATCAGGTTATTGTCTCAAGGTGTGTTTGTGTTGACCAATGAGAACTGATGTTGTCTGAAGATGTATCTGTGTAGACCAATGAGAACGGGCATTGTTTAGAGGTGTGTCTGTGTAGACGAATGGGATCGGGCATTGTCTAAAGATGTGTTTGTGTACACCATAATTTTATTACTGTATACTGTTATTGTATACTGTATGGTACCAGTCTGTTATTGTATACTGTATAGTACCAGTCTGTTATTGTATACTGTATGGTACCAGTCTGTTATTGTATACTGTATAGTACCAGTCTGTTATTGTATACTCTATGGTACCAGTCTGTTATTGTATAATGTATGGTACCAGTCTGTTATTGTATACTATATGGTACCAGTCTGCTATTGTATACTGTATGGTACCTGTCTGTTATTGTATACTGTATGGTATCAGTCTGTTGTTGTATACTGTATGGTACAAGTCTTTTATTGTATACTGAATGGTACCAGTCTGTTATTGTATACTGTATGGTACCAGTTTGTTATTGTATACTCTATGGTACAGTCTGCTATTGTATACTGTATGGTATCAGTCTGTTGTTGTATACTGTATGGTACAAGTCTTTTATTGTATACTGAATGGTACCAGTCTGTTATTGTATACTGTATGGTACCAGTCTGTTATTGTATACTATATGGTACCAGTCTGCTATTGTATACTGTATGGTACCTGTCTGTTATTGTATACTGTATGGTATCAGTCTGTTGTTGTATACTGTATGGTACAAGTATTTTATTGTATACTGAATGGTACCAGTCTGTTATTGTATACTGTATGGTACCAGTCTGTTATTGTATACTATATGGTACCAGTCTGCTATTGTATACTGTATGGTACCTGTCTGTTATTGTATACTGTATGGTATCAGTCTGTTGTTGTATACAGTATGGTATCAGTCTGTTGTTGTATACTGTATGGTACCAGTCTGTTATTGTAAGCTCTATGGTACCAGTCTGCTATTGTATACTATATGGTAGCAGTCTGTTGTTGTATACTGTATGGTACCAGTCTGTTATTATACACTGTATAGTACCAGTCTGTTATTGTATACTGTATGGTACCAGTCTGTTATTGTATACTGTATAGTACCAGTCTGTTATTGTATACTGTATGGTACCAGTCTGTTATTGTATACTGTATGGTACCAGTCTGTTATTATACACTGTATGGTACCAGTCTGTTATTGTATACTGTATGGTACCAGTCTGAACAGCGTTATACCCAACACTACGACACAGCCGTTATGAACGTTTTAGTTCCCTTTCATGGTCTACAAAAGTGACACTGATTGATGCGTTGAATCAGAGACTATAGATAACAGTCTCCGGTTGAATTGGCTGATAACAGTCGACAGTGTTACACTTAACTAATTGTTTGACCAGTGAGAACAACTTGAATACGATATGTGCGATCAACTTGTCAAGTATCTACTTACTTGAACATACAGTTGTTTCTGAGAAACTTCCTTACTTGAAAACAAACACTCTGTATCTCTTGAAATAGTCGTCTTATACTTGATGATGTTGCATATAATTTCCCGTATTGATAAACATATAGCTTCCTGACTCTAGTCAATCAGTACTTTCAGTAGTTTGATTATATTACAAAGAGGCAATAATGAACTCACACTACTTTCCTTATAAGATTCTAACACGTATTTGAATAAAATGTTTGGTACATCTCTCTCCTGGAGATTATCCTTCTTCAAAAGTATGCAATAAAAACGTACACAGGGTGACAAGGTCCGTGTTCGTTCTAGAAAGCCTATTTTGGTCTAATTTAAAAGATACTAAACTGAGATTTTGTACAAAATTAGGGAATACCTCTATTCACTGTCATGGTTACGCTCATGTTGTCCTTAGTAACGTCGTACATTTCATTTAATTTTAAAATGGCTGACAAGTAATAAGTTATCAAGCTGTATTATTAATTGGCTAATTATCCCGCATTTATAAGTACATGTAGAAGGTTTTCAAAATGTACAAAGATGCCAACTTTTTACCCAGCAAACCAGAAGATAACAGTGCGTCTGTGTAGACCAATGAGAATGGGTGTTGTCTAAAGGTGTGTCTGTGTGAACCAATGAGAATGGGTGTTGTCTAAAGGTGTGTCTGTGTGGACCAATGGGAATAGGTGTTGTCTAAAGGTGTGTCTGTGTGGACCAATGAGAATGGGAGTTGTCTAAAGATGAGTCTGTGTAGACCAATGCGAATGGGTGTAGTCTAAAGGTGCGTCTGTGTAGACCAATGAGAATGGGTGTTGTCTAAAGGTGTGTCTGTGTGGACCAATGAGAACACGTCATGTATACTGTTTAAAGCCTACGGGAGTATTTTATACCTTTTGCATAACAACCTAGGTAGACCCGAACTGTACGGACAGATGAGAAAATGCGCCAAATTATATACCGGTATACAAATGTAGAGGAAAAGACCTTTCTATCTGTTTGCATTATTATGTTAGAGGCTGCTAATATAGATCTGAAGAAGGGGGTTCTTTGACAAATATTGGTTTTAACAGGATGAGGCTGTTCCAATAGAATAGTTCTCGAGAAGTCAAAGCAAACATTTGAAGATCGGCTAATTTCATTGTAAACCATCCATCAATAGCCCCTCCCTCATTCATCAGTCTTGAGCCCACTGGAATATGTTTGTGGGGGTATGTTAATAAAGTTTTATGATGACGACCTACAAAAATTGACATAATTATTGAAATCATCCATTCGTCGAGAAATGCGAACAGTTGATCTTGCAAACATCGTGCAATGGCGTGTGTTCGGCATTTTCTTCGTCGCTTTCAGCCTGTTTGCCCCGAATAAGGGGTGTCATGTTAAACCCCTCCTTAAGATGTGTCGGTGTAGACCAATGAGATCAGGTTATTGTCTCAAGGTGTGTTTGTGTTGACCAATGAGAACTGATGTTGTCTGAAGATGTATCTGTGTAGACCAATGAGAACGGGCATTGTTTAGAGGTGTGTCTGTGTAGACGAATGGGATCGGGCATTGTCTAAAGATGTGTTTGTGTACACCAATGAGAACTAGCATTGTCTAAATATGTGTCTGTGAAGTAAAATGAGAACTAGCTTTGTCTAAAGGTGTGTCTGTGTGGACCAATGAGAACGAGCGTTGTCTAAAGGTGTGTCCGTGTAGACCAATATTAATGGTTGTTGTCTAAAGGTGTGTCTGTGTGGACCAATAGGAACACGTTATGTATACTGTTTCTGTTTGGTGTTGCTTAGTAGGTCGTCTTTGTGATTGTGCCCAGCCTGTTGTTGCTTGCTCCAGATTAGTTAGATTGACTGATGGGACTGACAATGATGTGGACTATAATGAAAATTGGTTTGCCAATTATGTTATTCACAGAAAATTATTACAATGTATCGCGTATTTGTAGCTGTGTACATAGTGTCATTATTTCATTTTTGTAGTTGTGCTTGGTGTATGTGTCGTCCTGTCGTATGCATATTCTTCTTTGTGCTGTCCGTGTATTCATGTATGCAGCAGCTGTCGGCTTGTATTTTGATTTTTTAAATATTGTAGGTTTGTCCATATGACTTGTAATTTTGTGTTTTCTTTTTAATGCCTTTCTTGTGCACACGTGTTTCTATATAAACTGTCTGATTTGTTATGATGTTTGTTTATGTTCATGATGCACATGGTTAGTTCAAAACGTAAAGCTAAAATAATATTTCTCAACACTAATAAAAAATAAACAACATCCTACGGAATAAGTCAAACTTTTGAGAACGACACTCTAGCATAGTGGGATATATAACAGAAATCATTTCAGTTCTTTGATTCAAGCGGCACGTGCTCCCTAGATGACGGATTTGCCGAGTTGTTCCGAGTAGAATCATTCTACATACATGGAATGCGGACAATTATGATTTGTTCTGGTAAAGATCTTTCAGTAGATAACGGAAAATTCCGATATGTTCCGATTAGAATATTTCTATGGATGGCGGAAAATTCTGAAGTGTTCCGATTAGAATATTTCAATGGAAGGCGGAAAATTCCGAAGTGTTCCGATTAGAATATTTCTATGGATGGCGGAAACTTCCGAAGTGTTCCGATTAGAATATTTCTATGGATGGCGGAAAATTCCGAAGTTTTCCGATTAGAATGTTTCTATGGATGGCGGAAACTAACGATTGGTTACGATTTTATCTATTTAAGGCAATCCGGATATAAAACGTCACCAATAAGTAGTTTAGAAAAGATCGCCATTATAATTGGGAGTCGCAGAAGCGTGTTGTGAAAATGTAAGTTTGTTTTGTTTATTGAAGTGTTCTTTATAAATAATGCAGTTGAAATACATACATTTACATGTAATGAAATGTTGTTATATAAATAATTGGCAAAATTAAAATCTATGTAATGTGTATTTTATTAGAAATAGCTGATTCGTTTACTTCCGCCCCGGCAATTTGCTTTGACTTTCCTTTAAAAGTTTGAGAATAGATAATTAACAAATCTGACAATGAATACAGCACTTAACTGAAAATTTACAAAAAGAACCGTTTACAAATTGCAAGATCTGATTAAAAATGCCCGTTAAAAATAATATAGGTGACGGAAAATTGCAATAGGTTCTGATTAGAATCATTGTGCGGATAACGGGAAATACCGAGGTGTTCCGACTAGAATCTTTCTATGCATAACGGAAAATACCGAGGAGTTCCGATTAGAATCGTTCTATGGATTGCGGGAAATACTGAAATGTTCCGATTAGAAATATGCGGAAAATACCGAGGTGTTCCGATTAGAATTTTACCATGCATAACGGAAAATACCGACTTGTTGCGACTAGAATCTTTCTATGCATAACGGAGAGTACCGTGTTGTTCCGATTAGAATATGTCCATGCATAACGGAAATACTGAGTTGTTCCGACTAGAATAATTCTATGGATGGCGGCAAATACCGAGTTGTTCCGATTAGAAATATGCAGAAAATACGGAGTTGTTCCGATTATAATATTTCTAAAGATGGCGGATAATATCGAGTTGTTCCGATTAGTATTATGCGGAAAACACCGAGTTGTTCCGATTAAAATATTTATATGCATAACGGAAAGTACCGTGTTGTTCGGATTAGATTCTGTCTATGCATAACGGAAAATACCGAGGTGTTCCGATGAGAATCTTTCTATGCATAACGGAAAATACCGATGTGTTCCGATCAGAATCTTTCTATGAATGGCGGAAAACACTGAGTTGTTCCGAGAAGAATCTTTCTATGTAGGCGGAAAATACCGAATTGTTCCGAATAGAAAAATGCGGAAAATACCAAGTTGTTCCGATTAGAATATTTCTATGCATAACGGAAAATACCGATGTGTTCCGATCAGAATCTTTCTATGAATGGCGGAAAACACTGAGTTGTTCCGAGAAGAATCTTTCTATGTAGGCGGAAAATACCGAATTGTTCCGAATAGAAAAATGCGGAAAATACCAAGTTGTTCCGATTAGAATATTTCTATGCATAACGGAAAGTACCGTGTTGTTCCGATAAGAATCTTCTATGTATAACGGAAAATACCGAGTGTTCCGATGATAATCTTTCTTTGGATTGCGGAAAATACCGAGATGTTTCGATTAGAAATTAGCGGAAAATGCCGAAGTGTTCCGATTAGAATATTTCTATGGATGGCGGAAACTAACGATTGGTTACGATTTTATCTATATAAGGCAATCCGGATATAAAACGTCACTATTAAGTAGTTTAGAAAAGACCACCATTATAATTAGGAGTGGCAGAAGGGTGTTGTGAAACTGTAAGTTTATTTTGTTTATTGCTGTTCCTAATTAAATTGCTCATTGTACATAATGCAGGTGAAATACACACATTTGTATGCAATGAAATGTTGTTATATAAATAATTGGCAAAATTAATACATATATAATGCACATTTGATCTGAAATAATTGATTCATTTACTTCCGCCCTCAGACAGTTTGCTTTGATTTCCATTGAAAAGCTTGAAACAGGGAATGCAGCACTCAGCAGAAACAACAGAGCACGACAGTAAAATAGAACCATTTAAACATTGCAAGATCTGCATGAAAATGGCCCCTTTGACATAATATTTTATATGGGTGGCGGAAAATTAAATAGATTCCGATTAATAAAAAATAAACAACATCCCACCGAAGAAGTAAATATTTTCAGTACGACACACTAGCATAATGGGTATAAACAGGAAATCATGGGTATTAGTTTAGTTCTTTGATTCAAGCGGCCCGTGCTCTCTGGATGACGGATTTGCCGAGTGGTTCCGATAATAATCATTCTACATATATATGGGTGTTGGTCTATTGCGATCTGTTCTGATTGGATAACGAAAAATACCGAGTTATTCCGATAAGGATATACTTTTTCTCGTTTGAATATTAAGTTGTATATAACGACGTATAAGCAATCGGACCGAGGCACCAGTCGATTCTATGGTTAGCGGAAAATACCGACGTGGTACGTTTAGAATCTTACTTAATGGTACCATTCTATTATATTGTATAGTACCAGTCTGTTATTGTACACTGTATGGTACTAGTCAGTTATTGTGTACTGCATGGAATCAGTCTGTTATTGTATACTGTATGGTACTAGTCAGTTATTGTGTACTGTATGGAATCAGTCTGTTATTGTACACTGTATGGTACTAGTCAGTTATTGTGTACTGTATGGAATCAGTCTGTTATTGTATACTGTATGGTACTAGTCTGTTATTGTATACTGTATGGATTCAGTCTGTTATTGTATATTGTATGGAATATGTCTGTTATTGTATATTGTATGGAATCAGTCTGTTATTGTATACCGTATGGAATATGTCTGTTATTGTATATTGTATGGAATATGTCTGTTATTGTATATTGTATGGAATCAGTCTGTTATTGTATACTGTATGGTATCAGTCTGTTATTGTATATTGTATGGAATATGTCTGTTATTGTATATTGTATGGAATCAGTCTGTTATTGTATACCGTATGGAATATGTCTGTTATTGTATATTGTATGGAATCAGTCTGTTTAAGAAATAAAAATCTGTTCGCGTATTTTGTCGGTGAATAAAACATGGTCAGGAGTTCGGATGTGGAAAAATTAAATCACGAGTGCGTAGCACGAGTGATTTAATTTTCCGCATCCGAACGAGTGTCCGTGTTTTATTCACCGAAAAATACAAGAACAGAGTTTTTATTTCGATTCTAAACACGATAATACCCCGCACTATTTAACTGTGCGCATTCCATTTTGACCCATTTGACATTTAACATAATTCCACGCTGAAATTGAGTGGCTTATGAGCTGGTACAATTACCTCACTCATTAATGAAAACGACCTTCGTAATTTTCTGAAGGAAATTACACATTTTAAACATTGAAACAATTTTAATTACACGAGCAGTTAGGGTATCTATTTCATGAAATAAAAAATATAAATGAATTGATAATCAGAAGTTTTCATGAAACTTAGTTTCGAGACTATATTGGAGTTTCTAAAAATAGATGCGTCATAGCTGTAACACTGGATTCTCGTGCAACTCGCCTTGTTGGCGACTCTTGGAATATTTTACGATAAAGTTTACGTGCATTCATTCATAAATATGTCACGTGGTACGGGGCGTAAATAGTAACAGCCAATTTGATAGGTATGTTTTATGGGGGCAATAAAACATGCTCTTGTCTGCTCTTTGTTTAATGAATTAATCCGCAGATCGTGTTAGACTATTGTATAATCTATGGTACCAGTCTGTTATTGTATATTGTATGGAATATGTCTGTTATTGTATACTGTATGGAATCAGTCTGTTGTTGTATACTGTATGGAATCAGTCTGTTGTTGTATACTTTATGGTATCGGTTTGTTATTGTATACTGCATGGTACCAGTCTGTTATTGTATACTGTATGGAATCAGTCTGTTATTGTAAACTGTATAGTACCAGTCTGGTATTGTATACTGTATGGTACCAGTCTGTTATTGTATACTGTATGGTATCAGTCTGTTATTGTAAACTGTATAGTACCAGTCTGTTATTGTATACTGTATGGTACCAGTCTGTTATTGTATACTTTATGGTATCGGTTTGTTATTGTATACTGTATGGTACCAGTCTGTTATTGTATACTGTATGGTATCAGTCTGTTATTGTTAACTGTATAGTACCAGTCTGTTATTGTATACTGCATGGTACCAGTCTGTTATTGTATACTGTATGGTACCAGTCTGTTATTGCATACTGTATGGTACCAGTCTGTTATTGTATACTGTATGGTACCAATCTGTTATTGTATACTGTATGGTACCATACTGTTATTGTATATTGTATGGTACCGGACTGTTTTTGTATACTGTATGGTACCAGCCTTTTATTGTATATTGTATGGTACCAGTCTGTTATTGTATACTGTATGGTACCAGTCTGTTATTGTGTACTGTAATGTACCAGTCTGTTATTGTATACTGTATGGTACCAATATGTTATTGTATACTGTATGGTACCAGCCTGTTATTGTATACTTTATGGTACCAGTCTGTTATTGTATACTGTATGGTACCAGTCTGTTATTGTGTACTGTATGGTACCAGTCTGTTATTGTATACTGTATGGTACCAATCTGTTATTGTATACTGTATGGTACCAGCCTGTTATTGTATACTGTATGGTACCAGTCTGTTATTGTATACTGTATGGTACCAGTCTGGTATTGTATACTGTATGGTACCAGTCTGTTATCTTCAGTCTATGCGCAATATGTTATGTAAAGTTCACTATAATGAGTTAGAAATACGTTATGCTATGATTAATAGGGTGACCCATGAACATGAAAGTCACAATATCTAAACGGGAGAAATTGTAATAAACTTGTATTTACCTCTTCACTGGCAATGATGAAAGTAATAAAACAATAGTATAGTACAAAATGTAGTATTTTAGACTTGTCCGTTGACAGCATGCGTTCAAATAACATTGTGTGCAGTCACGCGAAACCGATTCAAGTCATACCACCTGTGTTCATGTTGTCCCCTAGCCCAAGGTCTTTCTGATTGTGGAGGGTATTTAACTGTGCTAGTTGCACATAATCGCTGTTCTACGCACTCACACGTCGTGTGGTGGCAGCTGAACCGCCCTGCTACATATATGTCTCGTTTAAGCTTTTAGCGAAAAGATTATATTAAGACAGACAGGGAAGGCAACACTCAACTTAACCAGCCGAGCACAGAAAACTTTAAAAATACACAAAGCACAATGCCCAACTAAACAAGCGCAGATCCGCCCAAGTCCAAGCTGTCGAAAAGAATAATAAATTATAACTAGCTGAATGACCCAGTAGAAAAGATTCAGCAACCGAAAGCGCCCGAACACATATTTTGAGCTAATCGCAGCATACCCATACACTGTACTGTTTAAAGCGATTATTGATCCGTTATGTTGACTTGATCGCTATGCACGTGCAAAAATGCAAACAAAGAGAAAAGTTGTGCTGACGAGTATTCCAAGTTATAAGTCTTCTATTTTGTGCCTTAGTTAAAGATTATAAACTGGAGAGGTAATGTAGACTTTGAATTGTAGGAAAAAATAATGTTGACAAAATTCGGTTATTTTTATACGGGTGCGTTTTTAAATCGTTGTAAAGTGAGTGTATAGCCCAGAGAATTTGATATGATCCTGACCTTTATGCATGAATATATTACTTTGTTATCAATTTCCGCGAGCAAACTGTGCATTGTCTGTCCTTTAGATGTGTCTTGGTAATACACCTCGAGCGTCTTCGTGATACTTCCCGCTTATGAAAACATACAACCCGGTTTATAAATATAGACAAATACCAGCTGTTAAATTATGCTAATGGAAGGTCGAGAGTCGTATCAAATTCTCCGGACTACACTACTCTGTACATATTAAGCTGATTGCGGTTTATTACTTATATTTTATGTTATAAAAGTATCAAGCAGACATATTACGGTTGGTAGAATCTATCTGATGAAAGGTACATATACTATCTCTTTCTTGAGGTTGTACACCTGTGATCGAATTAGACCGAATGCTCGAAATAATTTTACTCGAATAAGAGGAATAAATTAATGTACAATATAGAGCAAAGTTGTCGGGACTTTGAAATTTGTTCGAATTAGGCCGGTTGCTCGAATAATCGCTGCTCGTATTACCGATGTTTTACTGTATACTCTATCTTTGTTGAGGTTTTACTCGGTGTATAAAGCTTATCCTATTGTCGATGATTTATATGTATATGTATAATCAATTGTTCACAGGAAAGTGTTTCAAGTATACATAAGTACGCAAACATGTTCTGTCTGTGTAGCCACGATAATACTTTCTAAGTAATAGCACTTGACCTAACCAACATTTTGAAATAATAACAAGTGTTTAATGAACTGATATTTATGAAAATGTACTTTCTAACACTGTATATATATATGTATTACTCCATGTAAACGTATATACCTAGTGTGTGATTAAATGAACGGTTTATCACGGTCAACGCTTGGCTGTTAAAATTCTCTTCCGCGTAAATTAAGCGATTTTTATCAATGAAATTTACGTCTATTTATTGTATGATGTAATGAATTATAAGGCGTTATCTAAACTTCTCTTTTCGTTGCATATTTGCTGATTTATTTCATTCGATTTATATTTTAGTAGTATTTATTGCATGTATCTTTTGGAATGCGTAAAATAAAATACAGAATCAAGTATGGAGCCTAAAAACTAGGCATACTATACTCCAAATTCCAGGGAGGATGTTCTATACTTGAAACAGTTAAAGTTGCCTATAGCAACACGAAAAATAACATATCCTTCCGTAAGTTAAATAGTCCGAATAAAATTCCACATATTACGCGTGTTAGAATACAAATATATTTTAGGTTTATGTGATATACCGGTGAATGAATCACGGTTTGTCGCTCACATGCCTACTGCCTTAGTGATTAATTCATACGCATTATAGTCCAGAGAAATTGACACGACTCTCGAATTTCTATTTGCATAATTTAACAGCTGATAAATTGTCTATATCTATAATTCCGGTTGTATGTTTTCATAAGCGGGGACTATCACGAAGACGCTCGAGGTGTAAAACCAACACAAATCTAAAGGACCGCTATTGCACGATTTGTTCGCGGATATTTATATATTCAACGCAAGAACCTTGTAATATATTCATGCATAAAGGTCAGGATCATGTCAAATTATCTGTGCTATAAATTCTCTTTAAGTCGACCCCGATGTTCGCCTCTTGAAGACCGAAGTCAACGTCCGCTGAAATCTCTATTAAGCTCCCAAGAAGACGACTCTATTAAACCATGATTTATTCACCGGTATAAACTAAGATTTGATCCCTAAGTAACACAGTCATGTCATTCCTGTATTTACATATGCAATATTAACCTATAGTTTATACATTCTTTACTGTGTATATCGAAAACTGCGAAATAATTTATCTCTGAGACCACAAAGCCTACAACTTTGATTAGATGCATGGCGCATTATCATGGTATTCCAAATCGATACTATATGTATGGTGCATTATCATGAGGTTTTCAATCTATATTATATGTGTGGTGCATTATCATGGGGTTACCAATCGATATTATATGTGTGGTGCATTATCATGAGGTTTTCAATCTATATTATATGTGTGGTGCATTATCATGAGGGTTTCAATCTATATTATATGTGTGGTGCATTATCATGGGGTTCCCAATCTATATTATATGTGTGGTGCATTATCATGAGGGTTTCAATCTATATTATATGTGTGGTGCATTATCATGAGGGTTTCAATCTATATTATATGTGTGGTGCATTATCATGGGGTTACCAATCGATATTATATGTGTGGTGCATTATCATGAGGTTTTCAATCTATATTATATGTGTGGTGCATTATCATGAGGTTTTCAATCTATATTATATGTGTGGTGCATTATCATGGGGTTCCCAATCTATATTATATGTGTGGTGCATTATCATGAGGGTTTCAATCTATATTATATGTGTGGTGCATTATCATGAGGTTTTCAATCTATATTATATGTGTGGTGCATTATCATGAGGGTTTCAATCTATATTATATGTGCGGTGCATTATCATGAGGGTTTCAATCTATATTATATGTGTGGTGCATTATCATGAGGGTTTCAATCTATATTATATGTGTGGTGCATTATCAGAGGGTTTCAATCTATATTATATGTGTGGTGCATTATCATGAGGGTTTCAATCTATATTATATGTGTGGTGCATTATCATGAGGGTTTCAATCTATATTATATGTGTGGTGCATTATCAGAGGGTTTCAATCTATATTATATGTGTGGTGCATTATCATGAGGGTTTCAATCTATATTATATGTGTGGTGCATTATCAGAGGGTTACCAATCGATATTATATGTATGGTGCATTATCAGAGGGTTACCAATCAATAGTACGATAGGTTACCTATGGAGATTAAATAAATTATGATTTATTCATTAAATTCATTCATTGTTGAATAATAGTTGTTAATGACATGACCGAAAAAGATTCATCGACGCTTGTCATCATATATGGTTTTAACAATGGTTTCAATCGAAGCCTCCAACTAGGCACTATTCACACTTGGCTTAAGGTTAATGTTTCCATGAATCTTCGGCTTATCACAAGAATTTTAAAAATGTATCCATAAAATATTATAGCAGTCGATACATTCAAAATCGCTCTATACATTTCTTATACTGACAAGGATTGCAACACTCTCTCCCCGCTTCCGAATGGAATTCCTTAGCGCCAGTGCTAATAAAATGATAGATACAGGTGATCAAGTTAGCTCGTACTATGAAATTGACTCTTCGTCAATGTGTTGACCGGTTATATCTCATTATGGGTGAGAGATGTTGTACTTTTGGATCTTGGTCCATGACGTGTGTGACTTTATACCACTATGTGTTCTAGACTTATAGTGCTATTGGATTAAGGTTCATCACAGCATGAAAAACGGGTTTAAGTGCAAATAATATTTTATTATATTTACTTTTATTTGGAATTTCACAAAAACGTCTAATTTAAGTCGATTTATTTTCCGTATATTAACTAAATTTAATTTGTAAATTTAATCACAAATAATACTATACTATCTTTCCGTTTATTTGGAATTTCACAAAAACGTCCATATTTAAGTCGATTTATTTTCCGTATATTAACTTAATTCTAATACTAGTACAGGCATCCAACTAGATTCGCGTTTAGTGCACAGTCATGTAGATCTACAAATTTTATTTCACAAATTGTAAAATTAGAAGAATTTCCATAATTGTTTTATTACCTCCCTTGAATAGAAATATGAGTAAAATTTATATATATCTTTTCCATGCCGTTAAATATACTTTAAATACAAAATATATCGTTAAGTAGTTTCATAGCGATGTGTAACATCTTAAAATTCTACTTCATGGTTGCTCATATACTTTGAAATATAAAACCAGTACATATAACATAATAATATTTACTAAGTCAGACAAAATAAAAGTATGGTTTAACTATATAAATCGTACGATACAGAAAATGCACTTTAAATGCAACATATATTTCAAATTTAAATTTCAAATTTAAGTTAATAAGATGAGGTTTAATTATTAGATTTAATCCTATAATAAAAGTTGCAACATAAAGTGCGTTTAAACGAATTTAAGTTTGCGTTTATTTTGCATTATATTCTATATTTAATCACCTTAAATGTAACTTAAATGTGACTTAAACTTGTAGAAATAATTGGACTTAAATGTAGTATTAAACTTAACTTAAATATGGAATTTAATGACTACTTTTTTCTGATTTAATGTATTTAAATTTCGAATATAATCGCATTTAAGTTACGTTTAATAGTAAATTAAACGTAACTTTTCATGCTGTGCATGTCTTATATTTATGCGGTTGCAGGGATTTTACCATTAACTCTTATCCTTAATAAATTTTGTAATGTCTCTCAATAGGAAATAATATATGATAAATAAATAACTACGACTCTTCTATCAAATTTTCGAGCACATGCTCTTCATCAGGAATTTTTAATTACTTCTACTTATTTTAAGTCACATCCATTTTGTTTATAATGTTGTTATGACGTGACGTCATTTCCAGTATCATGACGTTCCAAATGACGTCACGTTATTTCCCGTATTTTTTACATACATTTTATATCTAGCATACATACATACAGCAACATACAAATTATACCTATACATATATACTTATTAAGCTCACCTACATATATACATTCACACCCTTTCGTACTTTTATAACTTTACAGCACTGCTGGACCACAGGTTATGTGATAATTAATTATTATTAATGGTTTCATTGAAGGTAAAGGAAAGTTGACTCTGAAGAAGACGGCTCGTAGAGTGGCACATAAAGCTAACTTTGAAGCATTCAGTACATACATAAAGGCTACATATAAATGTACAAGTTCAACATTAAGGTATGTGTGTTTCTTTATTAAGGTTGTGTATGCAGGTTATAGGAACAAAATGTATTGTCTTGATTTTTATGCCCCAATCTTTGATGAGGTGGTACATTGCCTTGCACAATGTCGGTCGGTCGGTCGGTCGGTCGGTCGGTCGGTAGACCAAATGGTTTCCGTTTAATAACTCCTTGCATGGAGGTTGGTCATCAACAGTAGATGACACCTATTTTGGGGTCAGTAGGTCAACGGTTAAGGTAACTGTGAACTTTAACCATTTCTGGCTATTGGGCTGTCAAGGGGGCATATGTGTTTTGCAAACATAATAGATATTGTTCAATTACACTTTCTATACATCTTCTCTGTCTGCGAAGGTATATATTCTTTATATATTCTGATGGGTTTCAGTTCCCTTTGAATCTAATGGATTAAAATACTGTAAAATGTTTCTTGTTTTCCCCTCACTCTGATTGTGGAATTTTCCCTGCAATCTGATTGGTTGAATTTTCCCTGCAATCTGATTGGTTGAATTTTTCCCCGTAATCTGATTGGGTCAAATTTTTCCTTTTACCCTGAAATCCAATTGGTTGAAATTTCCCCTTTTTCCCTGCAATCCAATTGGTTCAAATTTCTCCTTTTCCATGCAATCCAATTGGTTGAATTTTCCTCTGTAAACTGATTGATGGAATCATTTCCTGCAATCTGATTGGTTGAATTTTCCCCTGCAATCTGATTGGTTCATATTTCCCCTTTTACCCTGCAATCCGATTGGTTGAAATTTCCCCCCTTTCCCTGCAATCTAATTGGTTGAATTTTGCTTTGTAATCTTATTGATGGAATCATTCCCTGCCATCTGATTGTTTGATTATTTGTTTTTATATTGTTTGACAGATTCTGGAGTGGATGAATAGGAAGTGTTTGAACGGGATATGTTAATGGCGTACACAATATTTGAAGATAGTTTCTGCCTCATAGAACATTTAACAGTAAGTTTCTGTCTCATTGAGCCTTTAACAGTTAGTTTCTGTATCACTGAGCCTTCAATAGTAAGCTTCTGTCTGACTGAGGCTTTACCAGTAAGTTTCTGCCTTATTGAACCTTTACCAGTAAGTTTCTGTCTCACTGAACCTTTAATAATACGTTTCCGTCTCGCTGGGCCTTTAACAGAAAGTTTCTGTCTCACTGAGCCTTTAAAAGAAAGTTTCTGTCTCATTGGGCCTTAAACAGAAAGTTTCTGTCTCTCTGAGCCTTTAAAAGAAAGTTTCTGTCTCACTGAGCCTTAAACAGAAAGTGTCTTCTCACTGAGCCTTTAATAGTAAGTGTCTGTCTCACTGAGCCTTTAACAGTAAGTTTCTGACTCACTGAGCCTTTAACAGTAAGTTTCTGTCTCACAGGGCCTTTAACAGAAAGTTTCTGTCTCACAGAGCCTTTAACAGAAAGTTTCTGTCTCACTGAGCCTTTAACTGTAAGTTTTTGTCTCATTGAGCCTTTAACAGTACGTTTCTGTCTGATCCAATTTGATCTAGAATATTGTTACATCTTGTGTTATCATTGACACTTAAATTTTTGTATGACGTAATTTTCCTACCTATCCAAATATATATATACATGTAATAGAAAGCCACTGGCATATAAGCAATTTAAATCATTCTTGATATTTAGCACTCAGTATTTTTCTGTTTGAAAATATCGCAGAGTTTCTTTCCAAAATGTTTTGTGAATTATGTAATTCACGCATGATACAACTGTAACTTCAATAAACTAAAGCCGAAACATCTGTGAGGTATTCGGTTCGTTTCGCGAATCGTTTTCGTCGAGTAGAAACACATTTTAGGCAATTTAAGTGATAGTAGTGCTAATTCTATTGGGTATTAATACCCTATAGAATTTTGAGTGTAAAAATTCTAAATTACTACAAGTTATTTTTATGTCAATGTGGTTGTTTATGGCATATATATAGGAAACTATACCAAAGTTACATGAATATTTGACAATTTTATTTTATTTTTGAAATACACCAATACATGTTCGTGAGGCAGCTCCTTTCCTTTAATGTTTATTTGGCATTGCTATTTTTAGATTCATACTTAAACATGTATTAAACTGTATTCGTAAGTTTTGATATTATCATTGCCATGTCGCAACACAATGTGAATGTTCATATCATGTCAAATAAATCTATCTAACTATTAAGATATGAGATGCAACGGGTACAAGTGTACAATTATGTTCACTCTTATTGTATGCTAACATGTTAAAATGTTTTAAACAATGAGACAAGGGGTGTTTAATTTTCTTGGTCGGTAGTGTGTTGGGCACTTCTTCGTTTTAAGATTTCTTACAGCTAAAACTAGGCATTGTAGTCCTTTTGCTGTGGAAACTGGGTCATTCAGCTAGTTATAATTTATTATACTTTTCTATTGCTTGGACTTGGGCGGAGCTGCGCTTGTTTAGTTGGGCATTGTGTCTTTGTGTGTTTTAATGTTTTCTGTGCTCGGCTGGTTAAGTTGAGTGCTGCCTTCCCCGTCTGACTTATTATAATCTTTTTGTCATGGAAATGGTCTCCTTTAACACATTCAAAATTATCATACATACATGTATTAATCGTTAACAGTATTGTTGCATGGGACATGTATAGTCTGGTACGGATGCAATCGGAACGGTCCGTACGGCATTTTAACGGGATAAAATACCTCGGATGTATCAAGCGTATTAATCCAGCAGCTTTCTTTCTTAAATCCTACGCAGAAGAAAATGGGCCGAAGAAAATAGACCGTGACTGATCAGCGGCAGAAATATCAAAATCTATTTTATTGATTAAACAATATAATTTCGCTACACTCCTTGAGCATAACACGCAGCTACGAAGCGCTTGCTTGATGGGCGTGTATTCCATTGAAACACTGTTTAAATCTGTCATGATGACGTCATGGCGAAAGACGTTAAAAATGGCGACGTTCAATTTACACCCGAGAGATGATTCGTAGAGATTGTCCGAGGTGTCCCGATTGGTACGGATGTAGTTATAGAGTATACGATCATAAAGTTTATATCAAATATCTATAATTTCTGTTTTCAGTGATGCATTACATGAATGATGCATTGTTCAAGAACTGGATTCGTGCGGCGTATGGATTCACATACTTGAAGTCTGGATTGATCGATTGTGTGTCTAACAACGTTAATCAACGTCATAATGATTTAAAACAGTTGGTGGCTCAGCAGTCTGCTAATGTACAACCATGTTTCGTTTGTACGTCTAACAATCTCCTGCCTGACCATGGAAGTCAGGGTTGCAACCATAAAAACAAACGAGATTGCTTCTGTCGACAGGCTCCCCACACAAGAAGGCGATGTCCAAACCACTTCTGTGATAAAATATATCACGAAATAGTGGCAGATCATGTGCAGAAATCACCGCGTGTACCAGCAAGTAGAAACCATACTCGGTTAGACTGGTACAATGATGCATATCATTACGCAAAATGTTACCTTACAACACCTACCATGGCAACCTCTCTACGTGATCTGGATTGTGCGGGATTCCTGTCACTTGTTATCAACAATCAGTATATTCTCAACTCAATCGATGATGTAGAAACATTCAAACAGGTTAGTTACTCTTATACCTGAGATCGTCTGTTAAGGTGAATCTGTCGTTTCTGTATTACTTCAAGTTGTCTGTTCATGTACGGTATTTACATTTTTTGTAATGATACAAACCATTACAAGTCAAAGTAGCACATATATATCATCTGTATGGAGTTAAGGAAAAACCATAAGAAAACAATGATCATCTCTTTTGATTGCAGGGTTAAAATTCTAGGTAATGTCAAAAAATACAAAATACGCCATGTACTTACGGGTTTTTGATGAGTAAGGTTTGGTTCGATTGTTATCAATAAAACTTCAGACAATTTCGAAACTAGTGCCATGAAGATACTGGATAAAAAACTACATTATCGGATGAAACGGTAGTGAACAAACCAAAACAAAGCTTCGTTTTGATCGCAGGGTTAAAATACTAGGTAATACGCCATGTACTTATGGGTTTTTGATGAGTAAAATTTGGTTCGATTGTTATCAATAAAACTTCAGACAATTTCGAAACTTGTGCCATGAAGATACTGGATAAAAAACTACATCATCGGAGGAAATGGTAGTGAAAAGATCAAGAAAAGGCATCATTTTGCATCATTTTTCATTGGATATTTGCAATGGCCGAGCAATAAATGGTCTTTTCGCCTAAGTCAAAAGACATGTAAAAATGAATTTAAAAATCCGGTTCTGACACGATCTGCGGATTAATCGTTTAAATATAGAGCGGACCTAACAATGTATTATTACCCCCATAAAACATACCTATCAAATTGGCTGTTTCTATTTACGCCCAGTATCACGTGACATATTTATGAATGAATGAACGTAAACTTTATAGTAAAAGGCGAGTTGCACGAGAATCCAGTGTTACAGCTATGACGAATCTATTTTTAGAAACTCCAATATACTCTAGAAACCAAGTTTTATTAAAGCTTCTGATAATCAATTCATTTATATTTTTCATTTTATGAAATAGATGCCATATACTCGTGTTATTTAAATTGTTTCAATGTTTAAAATGTGGTATTTCCTTCAGAAAATTACGAAGGTCGTTTTCATTAACGAGGGAGGTAGTTGTACCAGCTAATAAGCCACTCAATTTCAGCGTGGAATTATGTTCAATGTCAAATGGGTGAAAATGGAATGCGCGCAGTTGAATAGTGCGGGATATTATCGTATTTAGAATCGAAATAAAAACTCTGTTCTTGTATATTGTCGGTGAATAAAACACGGGCACTCGTTCATCCGAACTCCTGCCCGTGTTTCATTCACCGACAATAAACGCGAACAGATTTTTATTTCTTAACTATAATATTCATTATGCAAAATGTAATAATTACATGTATATCATTCGTTTATTTTTAGTGTCGAAAGGATCGGAACACGGTATTCCACTCTGGCAATTTTAAACTGACTGACAGTGAGTTGGCTGGATTCATTGATAATATGATTCTTGTTCTGGAAGATAGAAAATGTTTAATAAATGACCAGAGAGCTCAACGTGCTGTCGATTCCCTCAAAAAGGTAATAGATTCAAAAGGTAAAAGGTAACAAGATTTTTTCGACTATCCGAAAAATGAAAAGGATATTTAACACTCGGTTACTTCGGATCTTTTACTTTTTTGGTTAGGCATTGTGCATTGTGTGTTTTATGCCACGAACTTTGATGAGGAGGTATATTGCTTCGCACTTGACGGTCCGTCTGTCTGTCGGTCTGTCGATAGACCAAATGTTTTTCGGTCAATGCATCAAAAACGTTTGGTCTTAGGATCGTCAAACCTTACATGGACGTTGGTCATCAACAGTAGATGACCACAATTGATTTTAAGGTCAGTAAGTCAAATGTCAAGGTCACTGTGACCTTTGCCGTTTCTGACTAATCAAATGGTTTCCGTTCAATACCTCAAACTTTACATAGAGGTCAGCAACAGTAGATGTCCTCTTTTGATTTTGAGGTCAGTAGCTCAAAGGTCACTGTGACCTTTACCATTTCTGACTATTGGGCTGCCATGGGGGCATACGTGTTTTACAAACATCTCTTGTTAAAGTTTTCTGTGCTGGGCTGGTTAAGTTGAGTGCTGCCTCCCCTGTCTGACTTCATATTATCTGTTTAGTGGATGTGCTCAATATCTCGAGAACTGTTACACAGGTTTGTTTAACATGCTACATGACTTGTTAACCTATATACTAATCAAACTTGTTGAATTTTACACATGTCTGCAAATAGTCGAGCGCTCTGTCTAGTAACATCCAATGTTAATAATTATTGTAATTTACATAGCTACATTTGTATGCATGTAATTACACACATTTATTAAATTTAACTGAATATTTATTGTAATCGGATGTATCAAGTGTATGAATCCAGCACCAATCTTTCTTAAATCCTACGCCGAAGAAAATAGACCGTAACCTATCAGCAGCAGAAATATCAAAGGATGTTTTATTGATTAAACAATACAATTTCGCTAACACGTAACTACGCAGCGCTTGCTTGATGAGCGTGTATTCCATTAAAGCACTGTTTAAATCTGTCATGATGACGTCATGGCGAAAGACGTTAAAAATGGCGACGTTCTATTTACACCCGAGAGATGATTCGTAGAGATTGTCCGAGGTGTCCCGATTGCAAATTAATATGAGTTAGTGGACAAACCATCAACTGAAATGTGAAACTAAGAGTTGAGTGAATTTACTCCCCATTTGTATAATGTCAACATAAAAGTCACATCCATATAATTTGTGTTATTTTAGTTAAAGAAAGACAATATCCACATATCTGATGAAGATATGGTAGGAATTGTTCAAGATGCCAATAGAGCCATCAAAGAGTTGAGTGAGGATATACAACACTACCTAGACAACAAAAGATTGCAAATATTGGATGAATTTAAAGACGTATATGCCGATATTATATCAAAGTTAGATAAACAGAAAACTGACGCTGTGCAGAAAGTCGATGAACACAAAGATGAAGCTGTGGCTGAAATAAAACAGCTTCAACTTAAAGCAAAAAGTGATCTGACAAAACATAAGGAAGAAGCCATGAGTACAATACAACAAGCAGTTGATATAAGACATAAAGGTAAGTTTAGACGGCTAACATATATTTCGCATGATTGGATCAATTTCGTCTAAGTGAGTATTAAAGGAAGAGTGCTGCTCACTAATGTCTCTGACATATTTACATGGATAAAAACAGAGTAATCCGCATGATAGGATAAATGTAGTTTTAGAGAGTAGTAAAGAGAGATAACTCACTAACGTCTCTTAGGATATTTACAGGGATAAAAGACGAGTAATCCGCATGATAGGATAAATGTAGTTTAAGAGCGATTAGTAAAGAGAGATAACTCACTAACGTCTCTTATGATATGTACAGGGATAAAAGACGAGTAATCCGCATGATAGGATAAATGTAGTTTTAGAGAGTAGTAAAGAGAAATAACTCACTAACGTCGCTTAGGATATTTACAGGGATAAAAGACGAGTAATCCGCATGATAGGATAAATGTAGTTTTAGAGAGTAGTAAAGAGAAATAACTCACTAACGTCGCTTAGGATATTTACAGGGATAAAAGACGAGTAATCCGCACGATAGGATAAATGTAGTTTTAGAGAGTAGTAAAGAGAAATAACTCACTAACGTCTCTTAGGATATTTACAGGGATAAAAGACAAGTAATCCGCATGATAGGATAAATGTAGTTTTAGAGAGTAGTAAAGAGAGATTACTCACTAATGTTTCTTAGCATATTTACAGCAATTAAAGACGAGTAATCCAAATGATACGACCAATGTTCGTGGGTTGTCCCTAGAAATCGCGTACATTAGAAATTAATTGTATTTGTACTGTCTGATTTCAACGGAATTTTGATATAATTATGAAACATTGTTCCTTCACTATTTCGTATACATGAATAGTATGCATTGATATCATTCTAATATTACATAACACAATTTATTCAATGAGGTATAGTAGTACTG
Organism: Spisula solida; assembly: GCA_947247005.1. Classification (NCBI taxonomy): domain Eukaryota; kingdom Metazoa; phylum Mollusca; class Bivalvia; order Venerida; family Mactridae; genus Spisula; species Spisula solida. The sequence continues at coordinate 612,463 of OX365962.1, read as the reverse complement.
GTCTGCGCACGTCAACATACTTTACATTTCTACTTGATTATCCTTATTCAAACTTGAGATATTATGTAGTTTGCAATAGTGTTCATTTTCAAGCAACTTGGACATTCAGTTTTTAGCTCGTCTGATTCTTTTGGAAAAACGATGAGTTTTTGTCATCACTTGATTGTCGTCGGCGTTGTATGCTTAAATTTTGTGTTTAAGTTCCATTTTTCTCATAAACTATCAAAGCTATTGCTTTGAAACTTGTAATTCCTTGCTTAAGTTTTGTATTTAGGTCCACTTTTCTCATACACTATGGGGGCTAATGCTTTGAAACTTTCAACACTGGTTTACCATCAATACCTGACCATGTCAAGCAAAACGCATAACTCTGATCTGCATTTCGCGAGAGTTGTTGACCCTTTTTGGACTTAGAAAATTACTTGGTGAAGTTTTATGTTTAGGATTACTTTTGTATAACATATTAAGCTATTTCTTTGAAACTACACCATTTCACCATCAATACCTCACTTTGTAAGCAACACTCATAACTCAGCCCTACTGTACACAAGGGTATTGGACCTTTTTTACAGAGACAATAATCAGATGAGCGTCTGCACCAGCAAGGCGGTGCTCTAGTTTTGACACGCTATCACATTGTACAAGTGCAACATTATGTCAATAGTGGTCAATATAAGTTTGTGACATAATAATGGATCAAGCGCCATGACAAATACGTCGCAAGAACATATTTTGGAAAATGTGACTTGTAACTTTAATGACGTTGCTTACTGTTATAAGTGCATGACATAAGAAGTATACATGACAATTTGATAAGGAGGACCTGGTTATCTTATGCGCATGCGCGGAAATTCCAAATTTGATTTTCCAGTTATGAATTAGAACAAATATTAGTTCATATGATGACATATAAATGTAAAGAAATGATAATAAACTTAATTATGGCGCACAATATTCATATATTTATTTATTTCTTTTTTGCATGTATCAAAAAGTCTGTAATCGCACACAAAACATATGTCTGTTTTGCATATTCTCTCATTCATAGCCATGTGAAATCAATGCCGACATGCGAATGGGCGATACAACGTCCAAAACATCAGATAACGTCATCAATATTAATGTTCTCCAGCAGCTAATTGTTATAATTTACATGCAAGTTTCAAAGAAGGAAAAATATTGATTATCGGTTGACAGGTTATTGAAATGTATCTGGTTGTACAGCTAATTTTTAAAAATCATACAATGCGTTATATAGTATAAATAGTATGTATACCGTAATATGTAACGACGTCGCGATTAAGTTGGGTCGGTGGAGCCATAGTATGACGTTGCTGTTTCTATATTTTTACGACCAAATATTACCTTGAATTAAAGGTTTTTTATAGCTATGTATTTGTAATACGTCAGTCTATTATCTGACCGATTTTCTTCAATATTCGTCGCGTAACAAAGATTTCAGAGCATTTTTATGCGTATGTTGTCCATTTCAGATATCCAGCAAGAACTGAAAAATCACTACAAGGAAAATTGTACTACCATAACTGTCTCACCATTGTTTGAATTTGAGAAAGAAAAGTTGCTGAAACTTTATAAAATTCCTACTTTCTTCCTGGTGGAAAATGATGGACCTCAGTCTGCCCAGAAAGATACTAAAGTTAAAGCATGTAAGGACATATTCTGTAAAGATGATCAACTGCATAGAGATATTTATATAACTGGTGATGCTGGTGTTGGCAAGTCTTCATTTTGTCAGTTTTTGTGTTGGTTATGGTCAAAATCTGACAACGTTGTTGTAAATGAGGATATGCAGGGGTATATGGATTTTATAAAAAAGTTTGAGTTTGTATTTTACATAACATTACGTGAGACCGAACGCATAGATGTGATATCTATGATTGTGGATCAATTGTTCTTCACTGAGAATCAGAATGAAAGAGATCAATTGTACCGCGGTATCAAAGATATTATCAAACAAAATAACTGCTTGGTGATTCTGGATGGTCTTGACGAATGGAGGCCCAAAACAAGTGATAAGAAAGATTTTGAAACTCCTAGAAAATCATTATCGGAGAAATGCGTATATTTGACAACTAGTCGTCCTTATAAAACTGAACATTTACTAAAGCACAAAGATCTAGTACATCAAGTGAAACTTACGGGCATTACGGGACAATCATCAAATGATTATATTAAAGAACTGGTTACTTATATAAATACTAAGAAGGATGGTGAAAATAAAGATCCCGTGCGTTTTCAGAAAGAAGTAGAAGAATGCGGTCTTGAAGATTTACTCCGTATACCTATCATTGCATCACATTTAGCAGCAGTGTGGTTTGAACAGAACCTCACCAATATGTCTAGAACATTTATTTATGGAAACATTGTAAACTTACTATTTGAAATAGCTGAAAAACGGAATGTCCATATTCCATCATCGAAAACATCAGACTTACAACTACCCGATTCTCTCTCTAAATTGAACTATTTAAAAAACCATGTTTCCTTGTTGCAAAAAGTGTGTTTGCTTTCATTTAGATCTCAATTTAACCAGGACGGGTGTGTAGCCACTCTCGTATTCACTAGGCAACAGTTGACGGCAGGGCCTTATTTTTTTAATCCTGAGGAAATAATTCTTTTATGCCGAATTGGCATATTATCTAAAAGTAAAGTTATCAGACAATTTGGTAAACAAGAAGAAAAACTCAGTTTTTTACATCTCAGTTACTTAGAGTTCTTTTCTGCATTGTTTGCATCGTCATTTGACAGAAATAACGATTTTAATGATATTGTTGCTAAAGAGTGGACCTCACTAGAAACTGTTTTAAAGTTTGAAAACTTCCTCCTTTTTCTTGCTGGATTTTCAAAAGAAACAGTGTGCCTATTGTTTAAAACTATTTATCCATTATTATCAGATGATTTATCTATGATCCGAAGAAATGCAATATTTCACTATTATCGAAGTTCTTATCAAGAGCAGTTAAAGTCACTACAATCTATGACAATCAGTTGTATCAAAGAAAGTAGAAGATGTAGTGATGGAAATAATTTTATAAAACTTGAAGATTTTAATTTTGACGACAACTCAGATATTGATATATTAAAACCGCTGTTGGTGTTTAACATTAAATGTGTAAAATCTATATATTCCTACAATGGTATGTATTTTTCTGAGTTCGGTAAAATTAAAAAGCTTAAATCTTTGCTTGTTGGTAAAATCGTGCCGGCTCATTATGAACATTTCACTCAGTTAATATCGGACAATAAATCCACATTGAACACTGTTTCTATTGAAGGTGATTGTGATGCACCACCTACTATACATGAATTACCGTTGAGAAGACCACGTCGCCTGTTATCATTTTTGCCGTCTGTAATAAGTAGACAATTCCACAGAAGTCTCCATCATTTAACATCAGTAGATCTATGCAATGTTAGAATGGAACACGAGAGTTTACACAATCTGGTGGAATTTCTATCAATCAATGTTCATTTTGAAAATATAAGTTTGATTAAGGTGCATTGTAATAATCACAACGATAGTGATTGTAAAACATTAACTCTAAATCTTCACCAGCACACAAACCTCATCTCATTATGTCTGACTGACGTTAATATCGTGTGCCATCATGTGAACATTGCTTGTTTAAAGAACATCGAATTGTGTCCATTCTCTGAGAGGATTGTTAGTTGTTATATTGATTTTTTGAACTGTATTCAGAATTCACATCTTGAATATTTTCAACTCTTAGGAGCTTACATGTTAGATGACAATACAATCAAAACATCAATATCAACAATTAAAACTCTCTCAGGTATCAAGCATCTATCACTATGGTATATAAACCTATCTGATGATGTTGTATTCCATCCTGATGTTAAACACGTGGAGATAATTCTGTATGGTGTCACAATGAGTGATCAATATTTCAATTCTTTCATTCAAAATGTTGTTCACATATCACAATCTGTGGAATATGTTTGGTTATATAGATGTAAGATTTTATCTGATGACGGAGAAAGTCAAAGAGAAATGTCAGAGGAAGAATCATTTGATTATATGTACGAGTATCTGACAAAACAAGCCTCTGTCAACATCACACATAAAGGTTTTGATACAGATCATGGTTTAAACGGTTATGAGTTAGTATTTGAACCAATCAGTGTTGAGTGAATGTTTCATTTTGTTCATGTATAAGAACCATGTAATAAGTGACTTTTTCGTTTAAGTTTTAGGAAAATATAACAAATTCACAAATGCCGAGCGGACATAATTGGCTATGTGGCGGGATTATGACTAGACGGAAACATGTCATTTGACGGTGCATTTTCTTAGTTGGCAAATTTCCTACTCAATGAGTCATATTCTAATGTTAAATTATGAAAAACGTAGTTTTTCACATTTTATGGTGATTTTTGGTAATTTGGTACCAACTAGCAAATCAAATTGTTTGCATGGCAAAGGATTATATTAAGTCAGACAGGGAAGGCAGCGATCAACTTAACCAGCCGAATTGTTTGCATGGAGTTTGTTAATACCTGTGTTCATCGAAATATATTTTTCGAAATGAAATTCAATATAATATTATAGTGCAGGTCCATCCACATACTCTTTATAGGGTGATTCTACCTCAAGGTCCGTCCGCAAATTTTGCTCTATAGTAATATAACGTTATGATATACATGTATAAATTGTTATTAGTTCTATGTGTGATAAAATATTGTAATTGATGAAAGATTATAACAGTTCCATATTGGTAGTCGTGTTTATATACTGACTTCAGAAACAAACATTTCCTCTCATTTGCATTCATTGAGTCGTTGCCTCATCGTCGTATACAGACACATATTAATAAAGGTAAACGCAACTGACCTCACCACATTTCACCATCACTACGGTGACAATTGCAGTACATTTCGCTGACGGACTGTTAGCATCACTCGTGGTACATTTTTAACCTCTAACATCTGATACCACGGTCTATCAGATAGGTGACGGACTGTTAGCACCTCCCGTGGTACAGGTACAACCTCTAACATCTGATACCACGGTCTATCAGATTGGTGACGGGCTGTTAGCACCTCCCGTGGTACATGTACCACCTCTAACATCTGATACCACGGTCTATCAGATAGGTGACGAACTGTTAGCACCTCCCGTGGTACAGGTACAGCCTCTTACATCTGATACCGCGGTCCTTTAAGCTTGTCATGGTTAACTTTTAATTGCATACTTGCATACAGTGGTACAGGGGGTACAGTGGTACAGGGGTACAGCGCGCGCTCAAAGTGCGAGAGTTATCGGGTTCGATACTGTGTTTTAAATTCATTAAAAAGTACTGGTTTATCTGCCTTGATAAATGTTCAGCACAGTAATTTCCCAGAAATTGCTGGTTTGTCCGCGGCCAGAATAATGTGAATGGATAGTCTCCATATGTAACTGATGTATTGTTGATCATCCAAAATAAACTGAGATTAAATATTTTGTATTTATTATTTCGTTGTTATATATACGCAATATGTCATGGTTTTTTCAATGTTCAAGACTATTCAAGACACAAAAAATGTGGTTGTTGTCTGCAGGTGTCTGTAGTTTGTAGATCACTGGTGTCAGATGGTGAATGTTGTCTGCAGGTGTCTGTAGTTTGTAGATCACTGGTGTCAGAGTGTGACAGTTGTCTGCAGGTGTCTGTAGTTTGTAGATCACTGGTGTCAGAGTGTGACAGGTGTCTGCAGGTGTCTGTAGTTTGTAGATCACTGGTGTCAGAGTGTCAATGTTGTCTGCAGGTGTCTGTAGTTTGTAGATCACTGGTGTCAGAGTGTGACTGTTGTCTGCATGTGTCTGTAGTTTGTAGATCACTGGTGTCAGAGTGTGACTGTCGTCTGCAGGTGTCTGTAGTTTGTAGAGGACTGGTGTCAGAGTGTGACTGTTGGCCACAGGTGTCTATAGTTTGTAGAGGACTGGTGTCAGAGTGTGACTGTTGGCCACAGGTGTCTGTAGTTTGTAGAGGACTGGTGTCAGAGTCTGACTGTTGTCTGCAGGTGTCTGTAGTATGTAGATCACTGGTGTCAGAGGGTGACTGTTGTCTGCAGGTGTCTGTAGTTTGTAGATCACTGGTGTCAGAGTGTGACTGTTGGCCACAGGTGTCTATAGTTTGTAGATCACTGTGTCAGAGTGTGACTGTTGTCTGCAGGTGTCTGTAGTTTGTAGATCACTGTGTCAGAGTGTGGCTGTTGTCTGCAGGTGTCTGTAGTTTGTAGATCACTGGTGTCAGAGTGTGACTGTTGGCCACAGGTGTCTATAGTTTGTAGATCACTGTGTCAGAGTGTGACTGTTGTCTGCAGGTGTCTGTAGTTTGTAGATCACTGTGTCAGAGTGTGACTGTTGTCTGCAGGTGTCTGTAGTTTGTAGATCACTGTGTCAGAGTGTGGCTGTTGTCTGCAGGTGTCTGTAGTTTGTAGATCACTGGTGTCAGAGTGTGACTGTTGGCCACAGGTGTCTATAGTTTGTAGATCACTGGTGTCAGAGTGTGACTGTTGTCTGCAGGTGTCTATAGTTTGTAGATCACTGTGTCAGAGTGTGACTGTTGTCTGCAGGTGTCTGTAGTTTGAAGGACACTGGTGTCAGAATGTGGTTGTTGTCTACAGGTTTCTGTAATTTGAAGGACAATGGTGTCCGAATGTGGTTGTTGTCTACAGGTTTCTGTAATGTGAAGGACAATGGTGTCCGAATGTGGTTGTTGTCTACAGGTTTCTGTAATTTGAAGGACAATGGTGTCCGAATGGGGTTGTTGTCTACAGGTTTCTGTAATTTGAAAAACACTGGTGTCAGAGTATCAATGTTGTATGCAGGTGTCTGTAGTTTGTAGATTACTGGAGTCAGAGTGGCTGTTGTCTGCAGGTGTCTGTAGTTTGTAGATCACTGGTGTCAGAGTGTGACTGTTGTCTGCAGGTGTCTGTAGTTTGTAGATTACTGGTGTCAGAGTGGCTGTTGTCTGCAGGTGTCTGTAGTTTGTAGATTACTGGAGTCAGAGTGTGACTGTTGACTGCAGGTGTCTGTAGTTTGTAGATCACTGGTGTCAGAGTGTGACTGTTGTCTGCAGGTGTCTGTAGTTTGTAGATCACTGGTGTCAGAGTGTGACAGGTGTCTGCAGGTGTCTGTAGTTGATGTTATCGGTATACGGTTTGTCTTTTTGAACAATCTGTATTCGTGCAAAGAACACGACACCACATATTACCAATGACGTGAACAAGTTTTTCTTGATGAGTCCGCATCAGTTGTGGACATGGAGGTGGTTAACGCGGTCCTGTCGGGTAGTGGATTCACCTCGATAACCTGAATGTTTGCCGTCGCATACGGTGCCATTTTGCCGGACATAGGAAGTCAATCAGGAGACTGGAGGAATCCGGTCCGTACAATTCTACCCGACCTGATGTGTGAACTCGTCAACATGGAGACTGGAGGAATCCGGTCCGTACAATTCTACCCGGACTGATGTGTGAACTCGTCAACCAGGAGACTGGAGGAGTATGTCTAAGTAATGACTACGGATGTAATTCTATATACAGTACTAATATAATAGTGTGGTGTACCGGTTCATAATGACTGTGGTGGTACCCCTATATATATGTTTAGGTTCAAGACCCACGAATAAACAAGTTAACACTGAGGTTCCAGTTCAACCAATATACTCTGGTTAAAGATCAAGTCCTGATATTCAAAATGAACGAAGATAAATACAATGCAATGACAATAATATACATTCCTTCAATACATACATTGATACATACATCTCTGTATAATAAGGTCATGACTCTTCTATTCAGGCGGGCTTTTAGATCTAGTGGCCAACATAAATATTCCATTACTGGTAAAACCATTACATTACATAATACATTACAGATATATTACAGATACATTACATACACATTACAAAAACATTTATACATATACACACACCAATTGTGGATCAGACTCCTAGAGCATTTGTTGACTCTCTCACCTCATCCCAGATGTTTACTGCAAGAGTAATAAACATGGTAAACAGATAGTATTTAAGATCATTAGCATTAGGGATAATTAAGTAGGTAACTATTACTGTACTGCCATCTTGAATATGAATACAGGTACAAAGACGTACCTGTCTTGAAATTACAAAGCCTAAATAAAGTAATCATAACTCAGTGTTCTAAAGCATTATAAAGTAAGAAACCATAAATACACAACCAACCTATTCCTCCATCAATCCTTTATAAATCATACAAAGGTATGTGCTTTCAACAGTAAACTATTTGTACAAAGAAGTCATCTGATCAAATAAGAGATTAATAGTATGGACAAGGCGGGAAACCAATGCTTGACTGAATACACCAAAATACCAATGGCTCAAGGAAGGTAATCCAATTATCTTTTCACAAAGTTACCACAGAGTTACCTTTCTTATTAAGTCAGAACTTAATGCACAAATTTACACTGTTACAGACATCAATATCATTTACTTACAACCTCCCGTTCAAGTTTGACGATTTTGAATTTATTCTTTGAACTAGCAAAAAACGGCGATGACACGTCAATATCAATAAATGGGAGAGTATCCATCTATGGAACATATTGTCGCAAGTTTAGAAGTGAATAACCTCTGTGCTCCCAGGGTAGGTATTTTCACCAGGTAACTATGAGAAAGAAAAAGTTATAAACCAAGCCCGGGCAGAGTAGGTTCGACACCCTAACTAAAAACATCAAAAGCCGTAGCCAGCGAGAGTCAACCAGTAATGGCGTGGGTAGCGAACCGGACATGTATGCATAACCCATCGTATGGTAGTTCAACCATGTAATGTCGTTCTGCTGAATCATGGTTAGGGTAGAGCTGCACCGGGTCCCAACCCTCCTTGCAGAACGATATCTTTTGAAGATATTCGACCTAATCAGATACTATAGGTACAAATTCTCATTTTAATGGAAATAGGCTCATATCCAGCCATTCCGACAGAAAGAGAAGGCAAGAGAAAGTCAAAGAGCTTCAGACCGATTAGTCTACTAAGTTGCACTGGACATTTCCTGGAAAGAATAATAAACAAAAGAATGGTCTGGCATCTTGAGTCAAATAATCTTCTAGTTCCAACATATACTGGATATTGCCAGCATCACAGTACAGAAGATCAACTGGTTTATTTCACTCAAGACTTTAAATTCTGATCACATCGGCCTTTATACGTACATTGCAATATACCTCTGACATAACAAGGCGCCTTATTTGAACTGTTTTCAGTCACAGTCGCCATTGCACAACACAACAACAAATAGTCCAAACTATTTGAGTAAGTGAAAACTGACTGCATACTACTATGGTTAAAAACAAGTCAACTTAAAGAATCTCCGTACATGTACCAGTGCTCGACTTGTCAAATGTTGAACTGTGGACGGATATCATGATTATCTAATTACCGCCTCCTCGATAGCCTATTGGTTGAGCGTTCGCTTCGAGTGCGGGAGGTCTCGGGTTCGATCCATGACCGCGTCATACCAAAGACGAAATAAAAATGGTACCAGAAATTCCCTTGCTAGACGCTCAGCATAAAAGGGAAACTGGCTTCTCTTCTCTCATACCCTCGTGGCGATGGATAACATCAGGAATGAGGTGTGGAGAGTGATTAATATAAGTTGGAAAAACTTGTTTCACAATCGACCTTAAATAAATTAGTATAAATTAATTCCATGACTCAACCATGATTGTATTGTTTCACCTGTATTGATAATAAGTCTAAGACAGTAGCATAGTTTTCAATATTTTATACCTGCATATACCTACTACACCTACTACACCAGCCAATCCATGCTATAGTGTGACACATGTCATATAGTCCCTTGTCTGCAGACGATATCTAAACTATGTTTTTGCTGAAGGACAATTATTCGATACTTTCATGTGATGTTTGATACAATAGCATATTTGAAATGATCGTAATAATAAGGTTACATCTCCGAACATGTTTCAGCCTTTCATTATCAATGATTGTCATTCACATTTGTATATAATATGAACTAATGCACATCATATTATAGCGGACTATGTCAGTTGTCCTACATTATTTGTAACATGCTCATCTAGTACTGGACTTTTTTGAAGATGCATAACTTTACAATAAATTGTTCGGTTACGAAGTTACGAATCTGGAGCCAGTTACCTAACCAAGCCGTTTCCAAATGGCGCTACCGAGCGCTTTCCTACGTCTATGCAACCTACCGAAGCTCCATAGCAGTTTGATACGAAATATTGGGTACGAAGTAACGAAGGAAGATACGAACCTGCTATCGCTTGTCAGTCCGAATGAACATTTGTCATCCCGATCAAAATGAAAATATATCTGTCTGTAGATAAGGCACGTTTTTCAACTTGTTTAATTCTAGGTCTACTTAATGCAGGGGTAACTAATTTAAAAATGCATAATTAGATATAAACACAGATAACAACTGATTTCAAATAGGCCTAATTTGATAAGTTTACCTTTTTTATACAGTAATGGGTCGCATTAGCATATCAAACAGTACTTGTGTTCCAGAGAAAAGGCTATTTTCATTTCAATTAATCATATTACGATTAAATGTCAAACATCTTTAATCTTAATCACCTTTTCTTGTTAAATAAACCCTGTTGCAAATCGTCAAAACATAAAAGATATTCAGACGGAAAAGTCCGGGTTTTATTGTATCCAATAACAACAACAACATATAATTAGTTTTCGCGACCTTTATCCCGCGAACATTATTACATTTTTTGACGATTTTGGAGTGTTTTTTTATTACAGCTCGGCGAGAAATTACGAAAATGCATTCGTTTTACTTTCTTTACAATAACCTACAACTACGATCTGGATTTATCAGTCCGGTCCGGATACGTAAAGACCCGAAACGGACTTTATACTAATTGTATTGCAAAGGGAAGTAACCGCTTTGCAAAGGGAAGTAACCGGAACATGTGTCGTTTTTATTAGATTGTCTTAAGATTAGTTGATATTTCGCACATATGAACGATTCCCGCTCGACTTACTTCGTTATCTTAGTGTAATAATGTGTCTCATAACAGTTTGTAGCATCGTTTATGCACTGAAAATGTTAAAATTTCCTTCCGACGCGGGGAAAAAAATGGCTGCCATTTTTGTTGCCAAAACTATAGACTCTAGTGCTTTCGATCTAGAAGACGGGTTGCTGTGTTGCACCACAGCAACCATGGAAGACTGATAATTATTATCTTTTCTTTTCTAGACAGGGGCCTTCCTCAGTTTTTGGAATATTTTTAAACATCATTAAAAAATAAAAGAAATTTTATGAGCTGCCGAATATAGCATTTTAAAAAACTTTTGTTATTCTATTGGCCGCCATTTTTCAGTATCTTTCTTTCAGTGCAAGATTGTAACACAAATTTCCAAATTCATTAGTGAATTCGAACTCTGACCAAATCACGTGACATGTGTTACCGTAAAGCGGATCACATCCGCAAGACTTTCGGCCTGCGTATAGTCCGCTATAATATCTTTAACGTAAATTGGTTATTATTTTATTTATATTATATTATTGTACATAAATGTATCTGATATATATTAGAATTGGAGGAATAAAGATTATTTATCAAATTACCTTGTTAGATATTTGTTAAAGTCAGAAAAGTCGCAATTAAGCATGATAACTCTGTGTTCATCCGTGCAGCCTATTTCCTGTGTAAATGTTTAGTTTAAACGTGTGTCAACTGATCAAACAAATGAACACAATGTTGATATAATTATCTCTGGGACAACTTAATGTCTTAAAAGTTGTATATAGCTTTTCTCATTTGCAACTTAAAGGGCTGGCTATGCATTTTGTGCATTTAGTTCACAGTTTTCTGACTCTGTCCCCTGAGGATCCGCTCATTTAATGTTAGTAATGAAACGGTGGTATTAAATGTAATTTGAAACATATTGATCTACATTTCGATATTTTAAAAGTTCTATTGATAAATGCACACAAACATGTACAAGGCGTTATAATGCGCTGGCAAAGTATTCATACCACGAAACTCATTGTACCAAAAGGACATATAACAAATGATATGTAAACAACCCGAACAAGTCGGAAATGACATATGCATCATGTGATCGCGTCTCCATAACAACAAGTAAATATTTGAATTGCGCAGTGATAAGACGGGACGACGAAAGTGTTAAAGGCAAAACTAATTAGGAGATACGCAGCTTAATTTAAAGGTAAAGATTTTTTTATTTTGTGCAAATAATTCTTTTTTCCCGTCTTCATCTAGGCACTTATCTCGAAGTTGGTCTCGAAGTGCTTCGTTATCCCGAATTATTTTCTAGGTCCCAAAAAAGTAATTCATACTTAGAAACTATTGTTCAAGTCAGGTTGTATCTGACCGGCGCCGAAAGTTTTCAAATCTCAATTTACCTGTAATGTTCACACCTTCCAATGTCGATCAATGAAGTTGAAGCATCAATTTGCACAAACATTTCTCATGCTGCTTCGAGATGTGACCAAACATTAGTAAATAAAATAATTGAAAATACGGGGAAATCCTGGACACGATAAACCCCTTTTAACCCGAATCATGACGTCGACAGCAAAATTTATGTGATAAATAATAAACAATACAGAAATATTTATACAACTGTACCTATTTTACAATATTTGCGAAGAATACTTCCACAAGACTCTGCGTGATTTTTTGTTTTATTTGAGTTCTTGGTACCCTTCTCCAAAAAGTGAGCAAAACCCGGGTTAAACGCGGGTTAAAACCGTGTTAAACCCTGCGGTATTGGCACCGTGCTAAAAGTGCGTCTTTTAGCTTACCGACTGGGTTTTTTCTGAGCAAAACCCGGGCAAAACACGCTTTAAACACAGTTTTAACTCGCTTTAACTCACTTAAGTTGGTTTTATGTGGGTTTTAAAACCCACTTATTTTTAGAAAGTGGGTTTATAGTGTGTTTTTTCAATAAGTTGGTTTTAAGTGTGTTTTTTCTGTGCTGAAAAACTCGCTTATGTGGGTTTTAAAACCCGCTTTTAGCTCACTTATTTCTAGAAAGTGGGTTTATAGTGTGTTTTTTCAATAAGTTGGTTTTAAGTGTGTTTTTTCTGTGCTGAAAAACTCGCTTATATAAATGTGGGTTTTAAAACTCACTTTTAGCTCACTTATTTCAAGTAAGTGTGTTTTTTTCTCAATAAGTTGGTTTTAAGTGAGTTTTTTATGCGTCAAAAAACTCGCTTTAACACACTTCTACTAGATGGGAAGTTGGTTTCTTAGTGAGCTAAAAGTGAGTTTAAAGCGAGTTAAAAGCGAGTTTTAGCTGTGAAAAAACACGCTTTAAACTCGCATTAAACACGGTTTTAACCCGCTTTTAACTCGCTTTAAACTCGCGTTTAGCTCACTAAGAAACCAACTTTCCACCCGCATTTAGCCAGCTTTAGCTCGGTTTAAACACGCTTTTAACTCACTTTTATTCAATTTAAACTAGAGCAGTTGCCATTCCGCAGACTAATATACCCCCACCGGCAAAGGGCCATAATTATGCCAAAATTCATGGCAGCGCAAATTCCTTTCTTCATGCACATCTATATGTTGAGGTTGTTTATCTGTGAAAGTTTGAGCGAAATCCTGCCAAAACTGAATGGAGGAGTTGCGTCCACAAGATTGTGTCTACAGACAGACAGACAGACAGACAGACAGACAGACAGAGAAACTGAATCCAGTACACCCCCCTTACAACTCGTTGTGCGGGGTCTAATTAAATGGAATACCTTTTCAAAGCAATGTGAGGAGTCCAGGTTTAAATGCTGTTTTAGTTGTGTAAACTCACTTTGATCAATTAAAATGAAATGACATACCTTTTTAAATTTAATAAAGAATACAACAATAAATATCAATTAATAAAATATTTACTTGAAAAAATAAAGATGTTCTTACTGATATACAACAATACAATCAAAACACAAAACAATGTTTTACATATAAACAACATGAAAGACCTGGTGAACAATAATGTAGATACATACAGAAAGACATTGCATTAATAAAAAGATATAGCATAAATAGATAAATATAATAACTTTTTTGACATAAATAAGCAAATTAAATTCATTGTTCTAAACATCAAAGCTTGCTACATTTTGACTAAACTACAGAACAAACTGTCCAGAGCAACTCCCGTTGGTAAACACAAAGTTTGGTTGTTGTACAGAGGTTGTGTCTGGTGAGGTATAATATATAGTAAAATGTTACTATTTAACAAAATGATTACCGGGCATGTCGTTTTAAGCAGGTTGTTGCTGAATGGAAAACCGCTCTGGAGAGGTTGCAATAGATAACATTGTTAGACGGACATTAAAATCAACAAGAGATGTTTGTAAAACATGTATGCCCCCATGGCAGCCTAATAGTCAGAAATGGCAAAGGTCACTGTGACCTTGACCTTTGACCTACTGGCCTCAAAATGTTGATGATCAACCTCTATATAAAGTTTGAATATCCTAGGGCAAAGTGTCCTTGAGTTATTGAACAGAAACTATTTGAATAGTCAGAAATGGTTAAGGTCAAAATCAATAGGGGTCATCTACTGTTGATGACCAACCATCATATAAAGTTTGAAGATCCTAGGGCAAAACGTTCTCGAGTAATTGAATGGAAGCCATTTTGTCTACCGACAGACCGACCGACATGTGCCAAGCAATATAAACCCACTCATCGAAGATGGGGAGCATGATGAGAGTTCCCTTCATGACAGTTAGATATGAAGTATGTGCATGATAAAAATAAATTGCAAACAACTTAATAATCAAACATATATAGAGCTGATATAATATAATCAGGAAAAACATAAAATGTATAGACAAAAGGGCCCAAAGGGCCATAGGTCGCTCACCTGTCCTAGTAGTTCATGCACCCCTAATGGTAGCTTCTATTCCATGTACAAGGTTTTCATATTGACTTATGCTTTATAATTTACATCACATTTAGACCCAATGACATATTGAAGTGATTTGACCTTGTGACCCAGTTATTGACCCTGGATGAACCAATATCGAACTTGACCTAGATTTTGTCGAGATGATCATTGTGACCAAGTTTCATAAAGATTAGGCCAAAATAGTGACCTCTAGTGACTACACAAGGTTTTTCTATGATTTGACCTTGTGACCTATTTTTTGACCCCGGATGACCCAATATCGAACTTGACCTAGATTTTGTTGAGATGATCATTGTGACCAAGTTTTATAATGATTAGGCTAAAACTGTGACCTCTAGTGTCTACACAAGTAATTGTGGACGGACGACGGCGGACGAAGAGTGATCACAAAAGCTCACTCTGTCACTTTGTGACAGGTGAGCTAATAAAATAAAAGTAAGTAGACATTTTTGGCCCCTAATTTGATTAAGAAATAATGAAAATGTACCTGAGTTTTATAGTAGAATAAAGCACAGTCACAAGTTCGGATGAGTAGTAATTAAATCATAAGTGCGTAGCACTAGTGATTTAATGTATGCATTCAAACAAGTGTCTGTGCTTTATTATAGATAAAACACAGACCTGTACATATTCATTATTTCGATTCTAATAAAGCCAATATTCCGCATTTGACAACAGATCAATGCATTATCCGCTGCACTATTTTCTTCCTCGGAAGGCATATTTGCAGTTTGAAGTTATTCAGCCGTACCTGTGTTTTATTGGCAGTTCATGCGCACCGTGATTTCCTCTATGTGTATATAGCTGAATCCGCTGGTTGTATTAGAATAGATAAAAAGCCTTAAGTAAGAGATCATATTCTACTACACGTGTTTTAATTGATGTACCACAGGGGCGACACTTATTATAACCACTGCACTTGTGACTCTCCTGTTGGTAACATGTGGTTCCTTCTATAACATTCTGGTCCAGAAAAAAGAAGGACGAAAGCAGGTCTTTACTGAAACATGATCCTAAGTTGTCTTAGCTATCCCCGCATCTTCTCCTTGACTTGACATCGGGCAATGTCAAACTTGTCAGAAATAACATCTGCAATAATATAATACACATATTTTAGTTTTGAAATAACCAGTACAAAACCGGATTTAATCATGTAACGGTAACTTAATCATGATTGAACGTTATCAAGTAGAGATCGAGTTTGTGTGGTAGGCCTATATTGCTAAGAAAAACCATGCATTTTTTCTAGCTCGCTTCGCTCCACAATAACTTTCTCAATATCATCAAGCAGAGAATGACTTTGTGCGACATGCTGCTCAGAAAATCAAAGCATTTTACCTCGCTCCCACAATAATTTTATCAGTGAATATCATTATGCCAAGTAGACAACAAGATTGTGCGATATGCTGCTCAGATAGAAATGCAATCTTTATCACTGTGACACGTAACTATAGTTAAGTAACCAGGCCAAAACAACATCAGAAATAACATATTTAAGCCAGCGACGTTACGTTTTGGCGTCTAAAATCTTGAGATGTCACACACATTTGTTATCACACACGAAAAACATTGTTCCATAATTTGCTGTCACATAAAATAACGTGGATATAATTATAAGAGCAAAAAACAAACAGAAATAACACCCTTAAAATTGGGTTAAAATGGATTTGTGATAAAAACCTTCATCATAATAATTGACACACACACCAGACCAAATTAGCCAATTCCTGGCCCCTTAAAGGGTCGTTTCTATGTAAGCCATCATGGGATACACCCAGTTCAAGAAACTTGAATACAACTTGTGTGCAAGTTCAGTTAAAATCACATTATTAATAAACTGCAAATTACCAATGATAGCTGTTCTTTCTGCAGCAGGGATTCTTCGTTCAACTTTTGTATCTATAGTTGGTCCTGTCTATAGGATTCACATTTCATGGAGCAGACCACAAGTTGCCTGACGTAAACAGCATCCCCAATAATGTCATGATACATGGCTTTTTAGTCTCACCTGATGCTGTTATCTATTAAAGCTTGAATGATGTGCTGCAAGAATAAGAGGAAATGATTAGACATGTACAAGCATATGTCATAACAAAAGCTGTCACTGTAATGGACATATGCTCTGAAGTGTGATGTTGATAGTACTGTAAACACAAATACTTTTAAGTAACCAAAATGTCTAAGTTACAAAAGGGCCGTAACTCCTTACAAAATAATCCGATAGTTCTATGACATGATGTGAAGGTGTTCTGATTGACCTGGAAGTTACCTCAGGGGATGGCAGTATATAACAGAAAGAGCGAACGGGTAAATTTATTTTGCAGACTTCTGTATTTACTAAAGATATTAAGAATAATTAATATGTTTAACATGAAAAAATAAAATGTGTCAGTGATTTTTTGGGCTATTTTTAAGGCATAATACAGGCATTTTCCTCCTGACGACATGCACATTTGTAAATGTAAAATTTTCAGGTTAAATTCCAGATGGTTTTACATTGCTCTAATCTTTCGAGCATTAAATGAAGCTATGAGTGTAAGAAATTAAAATTGTACACTCTGTACATGGTTGAGATAAAACTTAGTATGAATTTAAATTTTGAGAACAAACTTTTTTAACACCCTGTATATACAATGATTTTACAAATTACATGTATGCTGAATGAAGTCAGAACCCACCTATACTGAGCCACAAGCACCCTCCTGTAAGGGTCACTCTATCAACATTCTCCGCATATATCTCCAATGCATCCTTGCATGACTTCTTAACTGAAAAAGATGGTACAGCTTGTCATATTCCTAATTAATTCTAAACAATCGTCATTAAATTTTCGAAATATTGAGTCTGACCTGTTGCCAGTCAGGTCTGTTGGTTCAACAGATTTTCAGGAGCTCCAACTGCCTAACCAAACCGCTCAATAGCACTGCTTGGAAACAGCTTGCTTCATAACAGCGAACAAAATGGAAAATACATATATATGCTACTGGCTAGCGTTTGCAGATATCGGACTGTTGCACAGCAAAGCGCTATTGAGCGTTACCGATGCAGTGAACTATATAAAAATGAATTTATAAGAAACTTAAAGAAAGCAATGGTCTGGAGCAGTGCTGAGAGGAGTTGGATATATTTGATATTCAATACAAAAATCTACGTAATTCCTCTACTGCTTAAAAAACACAAAGATAAAAATGTTTCGCTGAAATTTCTCGCACACTGACCTAGAAAAACTAATCGTGTATAACTAGTTTTGCAACTTTCCCGTATATTTCTGGTATCTTTCGTCAGTAACAAATTAATCTTTACGATGACTATACTGACAATACTCCATTGGCACTCTAGTCTTCAAAATATGCGAGAAAGTTTACAATTGTCAACTAATTTTCCGCCGCGCACATAATCTTTCGACAAATTGAACGGTGGTTCCCACCCCAGTACATAAGAATTACATCGCGCGTTGAACATTGGACCCAAACGAGGTATTCCAAAAGGTTTATTTAAATATCTCGTTCCAACGTTCAACGCCATTCTTTCGTATTGATCGTACCACAGGCCCTCTATGCGATTTTATTCCCGGAAAAAATATTACTTTTATTTAACCTCAAGGTAAATTTGTCCGGCCGGAATTCTCCGAGGGTAGGGAATACATTCGTGCCCATAAATCCATCATTTATTCACCGATCTTATCAATCTTGGTGTCAATCGTTAGAGGAATGATTTCTCTTTAAGGAAAAATCGCTGTCATAACATATGTGAACACATTAGAAGGTCATATCTGACCACAAACTGTCACAAATTGTGACAATACGGCTCTAAGAAAACATCTGATTGCATGATTCTCAGATTGATCAACTATCAACGATTAAAACACAGTCAAATCGTAATGATGGAACAAATTCCTTCAGTAGTTCATTCTAGTACATCAAATAGAATAACGCGGTACCCTTAAAGTCTCGATAAATTGATTAAACGTAACAAATCAAACTTTTTTTCTTCACGATACGTTTTCAATCGTACGTCTGACAACATCCATGACCGGCCAACGCGCATGCGCACAGAATTATCTAAGAGATCGTCTCATTAGTCAGCGACAGACACACCTCCGTCGGTGCTCGTCGCTGGCTAATGAAAGGACGTCTTACAAAACTTTGTGAGCGTGCGCATTGCACTCATGGCCGTTGAAAGCGAAACTACAGCAAAGAATGTGAAGAAAAAGGTTCGTTTTATTAGGTTTACACTATTTATCGAGACTATAAGGGTACAACGTTATTCTATTTGATGTACTGGAAAGAACTACCGAAGGAATTTGTTCAATCATTACGATATCGTCAATAGTTGAACAATCTGAAAATTTCTGCAATCAGATGTTTTCGGAATGGCCTTTTATGTTATGTTTTAAGTTTTATGACCATTTGCGGTCGGATATTACTTGCTGTGTGTAAACATATGTTATGACAGCGATTTTTCCTTAAAGAGAAATCATTCCTCTAACGATTGACACCAAGATTGATATTAAAGATCGGTGAATAAATGATGGATTTATGGGCACGATTGTATTCCCTACCCTCGGAGAATTCCAGCCGGACAAATTTACCTTGAGGTTAAATAAGAGTAATACTTTTTCCGGCAATAAAATCGCATAGAGGGCCTGTGGATCGGACGGGAAACCATTGTCGAAAGATTATGTGCATGGCGCATTTTGAGTTTAAAATTACCAACTTTCTTGCAAAATGTGGAGGCAGGGGCGAATATCGGTTTCTGTCACTATCATCGTCGTGTATAGTAATGTGTGCTTGACCGAAGGACACCAAATATAGGCGGGACAGTTGCACAGTCAGTTAAACATGACGCGATTATACTCAAGGAAGGTTTGCGAGAAATTTCAGACAAACATTTTTATCTTTGTGTTATTTAAGCTAGAGAGGCATTTGCGAATATTTTTTATATGTCCCAGATACGTTTAATAATGTTTGTGTGTGGGGGGGGGGAGCCAGACCCAGAAGTGTATGTGGTCTAAAAAATAAAATTTAAATTATTATCACTATTAGTGAATGTTCAAACCCAATGTATGGACAACAAAATCACAGAAGTCAGTATTTTACAGGGTGAGAAAAATGTGCAACCAGACCGGGGCTCGAACCCGGGACCCTTCGCTTACAGGGCGAATGCTCTACCGACTGAGCTAGCCGGCTGCCTACACACTCCCTCACCCATACTGTGAACAGGTTCAGATCGTGACATATTCCCCCTCTGAAATGGAAATGCGTCCCGAATTTCAGAGAGTAAAAATAATTTCAAGCACAGGAGCTGTGAAGCAACCTGACTGCCATGCCACGGTCCGCCGTTGGGCGCCAAATGTCACAGGGTGAGAAAAATGTGCAACCAGACCGGGGCTTGAACCCGGGACCCTTCGCTTACAGGGCGAATGCTCTACCGACTGAGCTAGCCGGCTGCCTACACACTCCCTCACCCATACTGTGAACAGGTTCAGACCGTGACATATTCCCCCTCTGAAATGGAAATGCGTCCCGAATTTCAGAGAGTAGAAATAATTTCAAGCACAGGAGCTGTGAAGCAACCTGACTGCGATGCCACGGTCCCACGTTTGGCGCCAAATGTCACAGGGTGAGAAAAATGTGCAACCAGACCGGGGCTCGAACCCGGGACCCTTCGCTTACAGGGCGAATGCTCTACCGACTGAGCTAGCCGGCTGCCTACACACTCCCTCACCCATACTGTGAACAGGTTCAGACCGTGACATACAAGCCTGTGATTGCTCAGAGCATAAACTTTGATATAGTCTGGAAAACATTACCCCACCCACTTGAAAAAATAATTACTTCGGAGTAGGCCACATTGTAGTGAAACCATCTCGACGTGTTAAAGTACACTTGCTGGACTGTCAGAAATAAAAATGCAGCACACTTAGAAACAGTTTGGCTGTCTGGTCACACTGAAAGTCTGAATCTGAACCATTTTGTTTCGAAGATTTTAGACAAAAACTTTGAAAATGGAATCAGTCTGAAGGAGAAAGAATCACAGGCCTGTTTATAGTTGGAGGGTGCCAAAATATGTGTAGTTCTTAATTTGTGATAAAACAATACATAAATACCACAACAAATTGATTATTACCTGATAAAACATTGAATTTCGATTTGTTCGATTCAAATTTTCCGCCGGAAACGATAACAAATCCATGGGCGAGATGCTAAAACCCGTAATTCCGGACCGTGTATCGCTACTTCGGTTCCAGCATCATAGATAAAATCTCCGATCGGTATTCGCGAATGCTTATGAAAAATTAATAGTTATTCTGTTTTCCCCTAGGTTAATTAATGTGAGTGATTTATATATTGTATACAAATTCTAGTTTCGGTATTTAGTGTAGGTTAGTCAGTGTAGGCTATTACAATACTTCTTTTAATTCTCTGGCCAAGTAAGTTTTTATCAAATACATTCTATATCATTCATAATGAATAAGGAGACGCCAACACATATTGAAAATGTAGCACACTGCATAAATCATAATATAAACCGCGAGACGAAAAAAATAACGTGCGAGAATAAACCAGAATAAATAGGCCTACTTCGTGACTTTAAATGTCAATTTGTGAACACTTAGCTACCAAATAATACTGTAAGATCTTTATAGCTACTAAGTAACAAAACTATATTGTGTAGATATCAAACTCAATCATAAAAAAGCGTGTCTTTAAATCTTAAATCGAAGATATATTTACATAGACATTTATTACATGTACATTTTTGTATATACATGTATATGTGTCAGCTCATATTTAGCGCTTAAAAATAATGCTACCGAACTAAAATTACGACTTTACGTCAACTATGTAGCCTAAGTGCATGACAAAAATTGACGGGAAGTCATATCGTGTATAATAAAAAAAATATTTCCAGATTATTTTCAACGTAGCTTTCATTGATTACAATCAATTTACTCGATCAATTTAAGTCAAAGCATTGTGTACAGGACCACTCGCTGTATTGTCGCAAGTGACCAACAAGCTATATCATATGGATACAAACATGTCACGTGGTCAATTTTTTAATCTAGCTACCACCCTTATCTATATTTTAATTGGGCAGTTGATTAAGCCTGGACCGATTATTGTGTAATTATCTTAATGTTTTATCTATAGCCCCACGTGACATACAGTTCGGAATGTGTAAATCACTGTTCAAAGATGCCGTGTTTTATAGCCATAGGCAAATTAAACAGACCACACGCTGGGAAATTGTCTGGATTTTGTGCAACACGTGATCAATTATGTCATAATGTATATATTACACATGCCACGTTGTCAAAAATATAATCCACCACCCATATCTATTTTACCTGGACCGCTTACTGTGTAATATATCAGTGTTTTATTTATACATGTAGTACCGCGTGAAATACAGTTGCGACTGTAACATAGGCAGATAAGAAAGCCTATGTAATACATTCGGATTCAGCCCAATCAGTTTAAACTGAGTGAAACATTATAAATGCGTTTGCAGGACTTTGCATTTATATGAATAAGCTAAACTGAAGCTTATTGATAAGCTTTTCACCCCTCGGTAATCATATACGTATAGTTCGATATGTTGCATTCGTCATTACCAATATAATTTATATTAATTTTAATGTTATTATGGGTTGTTGTATATTTACATGATGCTGTCAAATACACTAGACAGTGAAGTTGGCGACCGGGTTCAAATCCGGGCGGAGGCACACATATGCCAGCCATATTTCAACTGCGCGCGGCGGCATTAAAAAAATAAGGTCCGTTGTTTTTAGCACAGGATATTTAATTTACATGAAGGACTTTAAATAACATGTCCTTTGTGAAAATTAAAAAACATATTACCATGCATAAACACCAATTGAAATACCAAATGAGAATATACGTGATAGATCATGCGTTACATTCGAACTATGAGACATATGAGTAGATCTAAGATCTTGTGTTCAGTGAATGTCAACATTTCAAAACAAAAGACCAACTTCCTTCAGAAGTGGGTTTTAAGTGAGTCTTTTTAATGCGAAGCTCAACTAACGAAAAATTATCAAAAATGTAAAAGACCAACTTAAAACCCACTTTAACCCACTTCTGAGAATACCATTATTCAAAAGACGCACTTTAGCCAACTTATTTTCGTTAAAGACCCACTTTAACCAACTTCATTTATGAAAAGACCAACAAAAACACACTTCCTGTACTAAAAGACGCACTTAAACCAACTTATTTGATAAAAAGACCCACTTTAGCCAACAAAAAACACACTTATTGTCAAAAAACCCAAGAAAAACTCGCTTTTAGCATACTTTTGTCAAAAAACGCAGGAAAAACCCACTAATAAGTTGGTTTTAAGTGAGTTTTTGGTAAAAGTGTGTTTTTCTTCGGGAAGGGTATACTTTGGGCCTGATACCATTAAGGTGGATTTCACTCTTTTGGGTAAAAGAGTACGTCAAATTGTGATGATAGTTGGTATGATTGAAGTATAAAGTGTAAACTTTACCAATTCGCGGATTTTAGTCCAAAAAAGTACGTTGATCAGCATTAAAAGCGCCACCTGGCGGCACGTAATTTTCGTAGCCGTTTGCGTTTGCTCCGTTTCGCAATACATTCTTACGTTTCTATTAAACGAAAAAATATCTTCTAGTATTTTGGTGTATTTGATTTTATGCTAAGTTAAATATTATTCGAGAAACGTCCCGAATCGGAGCCATTTTCATCGTATGGACGGTCCATAAAACGCCGTAATTTTTGTGGTAAAATGCAAATGTCGAAAAAGATTTTAAATTTTTTCTATGATATTAAATAATGCATTTGTTAAGTATATGTCAAATAAAACGATGGGTCTACGAGTCATTTTTTTTTTGTTAAATTAAAATCAAACAGTTTGGTTAGAGTGAAAAAATGCGCGACGTTATGCACGTTTAGTTACGTAATATGCAAGAGTTTAATTCCATTCAGTGGTGAAATGGTCTAAATGACTACTAGTTTTACTCTTATTAAGCAACAATACGATATGATTGAAATCATACTTTACTTAAAAAACCGTGTTCCATTGTTGTCATGACAACGGGAACTTCAGAACATTCATGGTTTAACATTTGTGTATGAATGTTTTAACATTTTCCTGTCATTTTCATTGTCACTATGGTAACAAAAAAAACAGTATTACAAACTAAAGAATAGGAACAGAATATCTGGATCATGCAACAGCTCAAATATTTAGTAGGTAGGTTTAGCAAGTAAGTTTCATTAAAGGAGTAGAGCCACGAAGGGTAAAAAATGGCCCCATGTCCAAATCCTGTGAAAATGATAAATGTTTACCACCAGCTTAAGTATTTTACAAAAACGGCATTTTTTAAGAAATTTTGACAAAAAAATGAAAAAAAGCTTCTATTTCCAAAATAGTGAATCGAGATGTAAGTGTGCATCCATAGAGTGATATTAAGAATTGAAACTTATCTTTATTACGAATTTTCAATTTGGTTGCCATGGTAACAGTTTTCAAAAATGCACATTTATGACTCCACATTACATAAATTGTTTGTATGGAACATTTTCAATTGAATATCGTTCGAAATACATCATAATACTTTTCCCTTGGGTTAAAAGCTGTTCATTGGAACTGTTACCATAGCAACGAAAAAAAAATTTGGCCGAAATATTAAAAAATATTGAAACCAATCAGATCTATTTTTTTAATTATTGAAGAAATATGATTGCATCATCAGAATGTTCATACATAGTAAAACAAGAACATTTACAATTATTTTGATTTGGTTACCATGGCAACAGATTTGAAAAAATACCAAAAAAATTCATTAAAGCCTTAACTTCGACTACAACGTCGCTACGGAACAGTTTAAGAAATAAATCACATGAATTTCTTATGTGCTTTACAATGGGACATGGAAACTGCTAGTCTGTTTCCATGGAAACAAAAAGGTTTGATAATATATGTTAAGGGGGACTTAAAAAGAAATAATGTTTTCAAATTATTGAACAAAATGGTTTTTGGCGTCATTTTTCTAAGAATAGACGTCTGGCCTGAATTCTGCAGTCTTAATTTACGATTTTTTTTGCTTTTTGAATCTAGCGGCATTTAAGAATATCAATGAATTTTATGTATTTGGTTGCCTTTGCTGATAAAAGCAGTGGTAAAAATTTAGTAACCGTTATCGGATGCCACCAAGGTGAAAATGATGCCAAGATTGGTAAATTTCGTAAAAAATGACGTTTTGTTAAAGTGGGTGGGGTTCAGTGGAGTATATCAAAACAGCAAGGCGTTTTTCTTATAAGTTGTTTATGTATGATTGAAGTACAATGTCTAATGATTGTGTACATCATATAAACATCGTACAATAAGTACTATATGTATTGAGAATATGGCTAAAAGCGGGGCCAATGTCGTGTCTTCGTGGCTCTATGACGAGAGGAAATAACGTTGAAGCGGTACCTAAAATCTTAAAATTTACTATGGGCACAACTCTCTACCATCATGAATTGTGCTGTAAACGATGCATTATAAAGTACAATTTCACATTATAGTCATCTGATTTTGGTCGAGGGGTGTGCCCATATTCAAAAATCACTCACACTGGTAAAACATGGACAAAATATGCCATTTTTGTGAAAAATGGCCAAACATGGATACAGATGACAGGTAAAAATCAAATTTGATGAAAAATGCTTCCCTATGCAAACAGATAAAGCTATCCACAATGACAAATAATAACATACTTTGATAATTTAATAATGTTTAGGCCAATTCAGATCTTTCGTGGATCTACTCCTTTAGTATACGGGTTGGAGGGAGTCGGGAGACTATGCATGCCTTCAACGATTTTGATATGACAGATATACTCGTTGCCATGGAAACAAAATTTGAAAAAGTATCCAAACTAGCGTGTTCAAATGTTGTATGTTGATTGCGGACTGTGTTTGTACAAAATCTTTAAACCCCACAAACTAACAAACTGTGTGTATAAGATAGAGAAATATAAGGAGAGTATTACGCCATATGGTGTGTTTCGTGAGACAATAGGGGGTTGTTAAAATAATGCGTACGAGGAGCTGCTCGTGTATCTAACCGTACATGTAAACGTACAGGATGCCGATTAAATTTGTTTGTTAAACAAAACGTGTACATGTAAAGTTACATGAAGCTAGTAAATGTAGTTAAAACATGATATCTTCATGAATCGATAATGAGCGTTTAAATAAATTTAATGAGTTCGAGGACGATGAAAACTTGTGTTGCCCGTGTATTCGTATACCTTAGTGACATAGTATACATCTTGTTTCCATCTGTCACACGTCCGTTACTTGTAGAAACTAGACATACCTTGATGACGAAATACCGAAAAATAATATTCAAATAGACACGTTACACGTCCGATTTCGCAGCAAACGGACAACAGACACTTCAAAAGTATCATACATTTAATTTGATATTTGACTAACTCAAAATTAAAGTATCGAAGAAATGTAATAAACTCGGCGTTTCTTATTAATTTTCTATACTATGCTTCAGTAAATGGCCATATATACATGGTGAAACTTCTAAGTCCTCATTTTATTGCGTTTTCGACAGAGACGGTCGTAGTGCGTTGCCAATCTGCTTATTTGCAAATAACCGACCTCCGGCTTCGAGGGAAGAGCTAGGAAGTGTGATACAAGGAATCCGAGCGCCCTGTCCTAGCTTCTTCGGAAGACTAGTAGACTCATTGGTTCTTTTACGTTACGATGTATAGCACTGGTACATGCGAGAATACCTCTGGGTTTTAAACCAGTTTATCTCTAGTTTGGTGGGAAACACTGAAAAGCGTTTCTGAAATTTCAAGTGATCCGGCGAGATTTGAGCTAGGGACATCAGGATTATAAGTCGAGAGCGCAAACCTCATTTCCTACCTTGCCCCGTTATAATATTAGATACTGAATAGTTTAAGTTCTAATATTGGATACCAGCAAAGTTGTTTACATATGCACCTTAACTTATATGCAATTACTATATGCAATATTTTTTCTATTTCGTACTTCCCAGATGGATTTACATTATGTTGTGATATCCACGTGCTGTGTGTGCTCAAGCTCAAAAATCGTTATTTTTCGAAATTACATATTCTGTCGATATGCACAATTGTAAAAACATAAGAAAACTAGATGTGATACTGTGACAGCTTTTTCAGGAGACAATGTGCAAATTACATAGTCGATATGCAAAATTATAAAACCATAATAAAATAACCAGATAGTGATGGAGCAATAGGTATTTCAGGAGACAGTGTACAAGTATACATGTTTTTTTCTGAAAGGACGTTATATATCATTAAACATTCACACGATCAACTTCTCGAATGATCGATATCAACTTCTCGAATGATCGATTTTAACTTCATATTGTTGAAATAGTGATTTTATACATTTCATATCCACTGTAGTAAATTCTTGAATGTGAAATCCAGAATTCATCTTCATGAATTTCTTCATAGATTCTTAATTTTGACTTCATGAAGTTCAGCTAGTGAATTTATGAAGTTAAATCGTGAATGCACAAAGATGATATCGCGAACTCATGAAGTTGAAATCATGATATCGTGATGTTGAAATCTTGAGTGCATGAAGTTGAGAACTAGTGATTAGTATGCCGTCCTCCGTAACTGTATGTGTAGTGTATTTCAACGTTTTTGTTGCCCTAGTTACTATGTAGTTTATCATATTGAACAAACAGAATGGAGTTCATACTTTCAACAGTGTACTCTTTCCATATACCCCATCAGCGTAGATTGGATAATTTTCATTCAATGATGTGACCCTGTTGAAATGTGTTTCCATATCAACCCCCATTGTTGTCAATATGAAAATATATGAAGGCATGCATATTCTCCTCACTTCACAACCCATATACTAAGTACTAGGTTTGATGAACCATATTATGTGCATGCATTCAGTAATTCCTACATATTACCAGATCCAATACCTCAACCATTGATCGGCGAGTTATAATATGGTTGTCATGGCAACAATATAATACATTTTGAAATAAAACTATCAATTCCCATCTTACTTACTCATTGTCTTGTTAATTTAGATGCATTTCTGTGATTTATCCATATTTACCGTTGAAGGAAATTAGTTCGTTGCATATTACGTAACTTAAAGGGCATAAAGTCACGCATTTTTTCACTCAAACCAAAATGTTTGATTTTAAGTTAAAGAATAAAACTGACTCGTAGAAACCATTTTTTTATTTGACAAATACTTAACAAATGCTTTATTAAATATCATAGTAATATTTAAAAAACTTTGACCGTACCGATTATTTGACATTTCAGACCCTTTCCATGTAACATGTATGCTCCATCATGTTTAGATAGTCATACTATTGATGTAATTTTAAATAGAATGCCGGTAAGAATATATTTGTTAAGTTAACTATAAGATTTATTTTCACACGACACCAAATTTGACATTTCTTTCATCCAGTAGTAAATCGATCATCTTCCGTCCTTTTAGTAATAGATATTGTACTAGTTAATCGTCAAAAGTGTCTTCTTACAAGGGTTATTGTACAGTTTTGTGAGGACAAACAACAAATTATCCTCGGCTTCGCCTCGGACAATTATGTTCTTTGTCCTCACAAAACTGTACAATAACCCTTGTAAGAAGACACTTTTGACGAACAACTAGTACTATATCTGACTTATACTCCCGACAAAAACAAAACGATCACCAAAGTGACAATGATTATCAAAAATTATTCTGCCACAATTCAAGAACAAGACGTTTTGCATTTTAGAAATATAATTATAATGTTGAAAATAAGCTTGGCCTAATGGTCCTTAGGGATTATCTAACTGTCCATTTATACAGTGCTGAGCATTTATTAGCATGTGAAATGTTTTTGAGTAAACATCAAGTGTACTCATGTGTTATTACACCATAAACGAATACAAATCTATAGGTTTTCTCGTTGGTGACTGATGATACAGACTTGATGCACAAAAGTACATATCTTTGCATATTATTTGTCTTTTATTTTGTATTTAAAAATAGACAATCCATGAAAATATTTTCGAACAGGTTCATATAAAAAAGCTTCTTATAGATTGTAAACTGTTTTGTGAATGTTAAGACAATGTAATTGGTTCATACTTGAAAAAAAAACTGATTGTATTACATGTATGATCCGTAACGAAATTACATATTTTCTAGTTTAAACCTACATTTTTCACATGCATATATTTATTGATATAATGTTGTATATAAGTGATACTTAATGGCATCACCAATGCTCATTAAAAATGAAAATACAGTTGTAGCCACTATTCGGTTGATATACTAGTAAAAAAATCAGCTTTCTTGCAATTGATTTTCAATTTGCGCAATATATGTTTCAAGCTTACAAATGGTTTGTAGTTCTCTTTCAATTGCTACTGATAATTAATACTGTAAAGTCATTCAATTTAGAGGAGTAAATGCAGTAATGCAGCATATTAATCCATGCTGTGAGTTTTTACAATTTCCTAGCTCCATGTTTTATGCTTTAGGCAATCAGTTACTATGTCGTCTATTTAACTGTTATAGTCCGTTATACCCCAATCACACGACTCTCGAATCAGCCGGAATGGGCCCGAATGAGTCGGAATGAAGAAAGATTAAACATTCGAAACACATTCCGAATGATAACTCGAATTGACCAAAATTATTACAGCTTTGTCAAAATGCCGTTGGAATACTTCAAATACCATTCAAATACAATTCTTATATACTTCGAGTATAACTCGAATACACTTCGAGTCCGCCTGGAATGATATCGGAGATCGTGCACGCATATGTTTCCAAAATACGGTAAACACAAGCATCGGACCGTTTTGCACGGGATTATGCACGGGTTGTGCACGGGTAATGTGTTTAATATCAGTACCTATAATGGCTTTAAGTAATGTTTCGAATATAGTCAGAATGCAGTAAGAATATCTAAAATGTAATCAGAATGTCGGAAGAATACACTTCGGTAGCCGTTCGATATTCAACCCGACTTCGAATGTATCTCGAAAGTTTTGAACACGCGCAAAACATTCGAAGTGGACACAGGAATGGGCCGGAATATATTGAATGCACTACGAATTGACTCAGCATGCAGACCGAATGTTTCGAATGCATTTCGATCATGAAGGAATACACCTCGAATTGCTATTCCTACGGCATTCCGACTCATTCCGACGCCGTGTGATCTGGACAGTATCAATAAATACAGAGAGTTTTGAATAACAGTTTATTCATTTTTATTTTAATATGTATTTTATTTCAAACGAAATAGGTTTAGAGCATGTTAAAACATTCAAACTGGCCCGAACATACGGAATGTACTCGGAATGCAGTCGGAATACATTTCGAACATACAAGAATGTACCACGAATTGCTATTCCTACGGCATTCCGGCTCATTCCGACTCTCGTGTGATTGGGGTATCAGCGAATTGACCATTTATGGCAATTATTTTCTGCGTGAAACAGTTTTCTTATAGTTCACAAAAGTGTCCGCTTACCTAAATAATGTACACGTTGAGAATGGAATCAGTTGGCGTGTCGGAGTATAATTATATATATAGGCCGCACTATTTCTGTCTTGTGAAGTATTTCAACAAAGATCCAATATTTGTTCAGTGTTTCTATCATAAAGAAGTACTATCATATTACACATCTCCGTACTGTATTATGAAATATTTACCTTAGCGTTGTTTTTCTAACATATCTCTTCTGAAATCATG
This sequence comes from Spisula solida, assembly GCA_947247005.1. NCBI lineage: Eukaryota > Metazoa > Mollusca > Bivalvia > Venerida > Mactridae > Spisula > Spisula solida. The sequence goes on along the minus strand of OX365962.1, from coordinate 581,722 downwards.
CAAACATAATTTATTAGTTAGATCTGCTATCTTACATTGAATATGAGCTAAATGTCATAGTCAATATTAAATGTAATTTGAACCATAGATCTACATTTCGGTTTTAAGTTCGATCGATTAGCGCACACATACATGTACAAGACGTTATAATGCACTGACAAAGTATACACTTTCAAGAAACCATTACACTTCAAGGACAAATAAAACATAGTTTGTAAAAAAAATGAAAAAAATCGGAAATGACGTACGAATCATGTGATCGCGTCTCCATAACAATAAAACAAGTGCGCAGTGTAAAGACGGGACGACAAAAGTGTTGAAGGCAAATCAAATAGTGATTCAAAGGTACAGTGTTTGTGCAAAGCATTATTTGTCCCTTTTTTTGTTTATATAAAATCTACCCACTTATCTCGAAGTTCGTCTCGAAGTGTTTCGTTATCTCGAATTCTTTTCGATGTCCCGATAAACTTGTTTACACCTGAAAGCTATTGTTCAACTCGAAGTCGGGTTGTTTCCGATCGGCACTGAATGTTTTAACGCCTCATCTGTATGAAATCCTCGATTTAAATGTCGTTTTCACACCTTCCAAGGTGGACCAATTAAGCGGATGCATTCATCTGCACAAACATATATCATGCTGCTTCGAGATGCAACAAAACCTTAGTAACACCTTTTTAACCCGTACCGTGACTTCGACTACAAAAGTGACTCTCTAACTCATTTATGTTGATGTTTAACATTTACTGGTAGAATGGCCACCATCCGTAGATAACTCCTGTTGATTTTTAACATTTACCGGTAGAATGGCCACCATCCGTAGATAACTCCTGTTAATTTTTAACATTTACCGGTAGAATGGCCACCATCCGTAGATAACTCCTGTTAATTTTTAACATTTACCGGTAAAATGGCCACCATCCGTAGATAACTCATGTTGATGTTTAACATTTACCGGTAGAATGGCCACCATCCGTAGATAACTCATGTTGATGTTTAACATTTACCGGTAGAATGGCCACCATCCGTAGATAACCCCTGTTGACTTTTAACATTTACTGATAGAATGGTTACCATCCGTAGATAACGACAGTTGATTTTAAAAATTACCTTGGTGAATTGTAACCACCCGTAGATAACCACTGTTGATTTTTAACATTTGCTTGTAGAATGATTACCATCCGTAGATAACCACTGTTGATTTTAACATTTGCTTGTAGAATGATTACCATCCGTAGATAACCACTGTTGATTTTTAACATTTGCTTGTAGAATGATTACCATCCGTAGATAACCACTGTTGATTTTAACATTTGCTTGTAGAATGATTACCATCCGTAGATAACCACTGTTGATTTTTAACATTTGCTTGTAGAATGAATACCATCCGTAGATAACCACTGTTGATTTTAACATTTGCTTGTAGAATGATTACCATCCGTAGATAACCACTGTTGATTTTTAACATTTGCTTGTAGAATGATTACCATCCGTAGATAACCACTGTTGATTTTAACATTTGCTTGTAGAATGATTACCATCCGTAGATAACCACTGTTGATTTTTAACATTTGCTTGTAGAATGAATACCATCCGTAGATAACCACTGTTGATTTTAACATTTGCTTGTAGAATGATTACCATCCGTAGATAACCACTGTTGATTTTTAACATTTGCTTGTAGAATGATTTCCATCCGTAGATAACCACTGTTGATTTTTAACATTTGCTTGTAGAATGGTTACCACGCATTGATAACCACTGTTGATTTTTAACATTTGCTTGTAGAATGATTACCATCCGTAGATAACCACTGTTGATTTTAACATTTGCTTGTAGAATGATTACCATCCGTAGATAACCGCTGTTGATTTTTAACATTTGCTTGTAGAATGATTACCATCCGTAGATAACCACTGTTGATTTTAACATTTGCTTGTAGAATGATTACCATCCGTAGATAACCACTGTTGATTTTTAACATTTGCTTGTAGAATGAATACCATCCGTAGATAACCACTGTTGATTTTAACATTTGCTTGTAGAATGATTACCATCCGTAGATAACCACTGTTGATTTTTAACATTTGCTTGTAGAATGATTACCATCCGTAGATAACCACTGTTGATTTTAACATTTGCTTGTAGAATGATTACCATCCGTAGATAACCACTGTTGATTTTTAACATTTGCTTGTAGAATGAATACCATCCGTAGATAACCACTGTTGATTTTAACATTTGCTTGTAGAATGATTACCATCCGTAGATAACCACTGTTGATTTTTAACATTTGCTTGTAGAATGATTTCCATCCGTAGATAACCACTGTTGATTTTTAACATTTGCTTGTAGAATGGTTACCACGCATTGATAACCACTGTTGATTTTAACATTTGCTTGTAGAATGATTACCATCCGTAGATAACCACTGTTGATTTTAACATTTGCTTGTAGAATGATTACCATCCGTAGATAACCACTGTTGATTTTTAACATTTGCTTGTAGAATGATTTCCATCCGTAGATAACCACTGTTGATTTTTAACATTTGCTTGTAGAATGATTTCCATCCGTAGATAACCACTGTTGATTTTTAACATTTGCTTGTAGAATGATTACCATCCGTAGATAACCACTGTTGATTTTTAACATTTGCTTGTAGAATGGTTACCACCCGTAGATATCCCCACAGGTAACTGTATCATTGATAAAGAGTAAAAAAAAATCTTTTTCATAAATTCATGTTATCTTAGAAAGGTGCATTTGTACTAAAGTGTTCAGATTTTCATTGAACAAAAACAAGGCTGTCGATATCTTCATAAAGTAATTACAATCATAGACCACATCGTTAGAACTACCTTCATGCAAAATCGCATCGAAATTGATCAACTAGTTAAAAGTTATATCATGAACTGTATACCGCGGTTTCCAGTCAATCACGGCGGCGCATTCAATAGAAACGACAATGCTATTCTAAAACAAGAAAAAAGAAAGTGATTTCACACCCTATGGGTTCATTTTCTTATTCATGGACGGAATTTTAAAAAATATTGGCATCACATTTTAGACGAAGCTTTGTAGTTTCTTGTTATGGTATATTATTTAAAATAACACCAGTGTTAATGTAATGTTTATTAAAAACAAACTGCACCTCAGTGACTGTGTGGTCAATTTCCCGGATTATAAACCGTTCTAAGATATTACAAATTTTATAAAAAAAATTGTTTTATTTAATGATACAGTTACCTGTGAATATCCTCTCTTGATTTTTAACATTTACTCGTAGAATTGTTATCATCCGTAGATAACCCCTGTTGATTGTTAACATTTACTTTTTTTTAACATTAATTAGTAGTTATTTTCAACCTCAAGTTACATTTTAGAGTTATAAGAGGATATGGTACTGTGTAAAACATTTTAATAAATAAACACTGTACACAGTATATTTGGACATGGGACTCTATCAATTCCTAAACATAAGTTCACAGAGATAACGGGTAAACTAGCGAATATTTTCAGAGATTACCTGAAAATAGGGATTACTTACAATCCCTAAAATGAAGGGGAATACAAGTAATCACTGAGTGTAAGAATAATGTGTACTAAAGGCGTGACTACATCCCTTCCATGTATCATGTACGCACCCTCATATTTAGATAATCCTACTTTTCATGTATTTGTAAATATAATGGCGTTAATGATATAACAATAAAGTTCCGCTAATAAGACCACCATCAATTGGACATACAGAGTGCGTAATGAAGACCTCTCGAAAATCACCAACCAAGAACCTATCAACATGGAGATAAGAAGACGCAAATGGGGATGGATAGGACACACGCTACGAAAGCCAAATGAACACATCACAAAACAGGCCCTAAAATGGAACCCTCAAGGTAGAAGGAAAAGGGGACGCCCACGTAACACCTGGCGAAGAAATGTCGAGGCAGAAATGAAAGATAGTGGTAACACCTGGAACTCAATACAACAAACAGCAGAAAACAGAGTCAGATGGAGGGAATTCGTCAATGGCCTATGCTCCCCAGCGGAGCAAAGGGCCTAAGTAAGTAAGTAAGATTATGCAGAATTTAGCGAGTTTAAGGTCCCAAAGTATTAAATTTAGAACACAAATGTCCGCTAATAAGACCGATTCGCTATTAAGACAACCTTTTTGATTGGTCTTATTAGCGGAACTTCACTGTATTTGTTAAGTTTATATACCTATCTATGAGATTTAAATTTATTTTCACACGACACCAAGTTTGACATTTCTTTCATTCAGTTGTATATAGATCTTATTTCGTTATTCAAATTGTCTATGTAAGCCGCACTATTTATCTTTTGTAATGAATTGCAACAATGATATCTGAGATCCGATATTTGTTCATTGTTTGTATTATATAGAAGTAATATCAAATTACACGTCCCGTACTGTATTATGAAATATATATCTCAGCGTTGTTCTTCTCGCATATGTCATCCCAAATCATGCAACATTATGTATTTGTTATATCTATTATGTGTATTACAATGACTTTGAGCTGGAGGTCATTGGATAATCAGATATAAAAACACTGAATAATAACTACATTGTACCTATACTTACGTTCTTTAGCGCAAACTGATGTTCTATTTTAAGCAACAGTGGTCTTTAACCCAAACTTTGAATCTCAGTGGCAACCTCTACACTATACAATGTATTTATGCAGCATGTTTCATCACACTATCTCATTCACAACTAGAGTTATTAAGCAAAACCTGCCTACATCATATAACATACATGTATGTAGAAACCCAAACACTGAGTCCTCGATATTTCCCAATTTTCTGTTTTTACTACACGTATATGTTAATATTGTGTTAAGCACATGCTTTGTGAGCATCATTCGGCTACACGGGGGAGAATGGCGCTGGTCTATACATGACCACGGAGATTGATAACTTATAGCTACTAGTGTACATAGCCGCGGAGATGGGAGACTATATAACAATACGTAGCTGCGGAGACGGGAGACTATATAACTATACATAGCCACAGAGACGGAGACTATATAGCTATACGTAGCCGCGGAGACGGGAGACTATATAACTATACATAGCCGCGGACACGGGAGACTATATAACTATACATAGCCGCGGAGATGGGTGACTATATAACTATACATCAACGCGAAACTGATGACTGTATAACTATATATAGCCGCGGAGACGGGAGACTATATAACTATACGTAGCCGTGGAGACGGGAGACTATATAACTATACGTAGCCGCGGAGACGGGAGACTATATAACTATACATAGCCTCGGAGTCGGGAGACTTTATAGCTATACATAGCCGCGGAGATGGATGATTATATAACTATACATAGCCGCGGAGATTGATGACTTAATAACAATACATAGCCGCGGAGATGGATGATTATATAACTATACATAGTATACGGAGATTGATGACTATATAACTATACATAGCAGTGGAGATTGGTGAATACATATCCTCGGAGATGGGTGACTATATAACTTAACATAGCCCCGGAGATGGTTGACTTTATAACTATACATAGCCGCGTAGATGGGTGACTATATCTATGCATAGCCAGGTAGATTGGTGACTATGTAACTATACAAAGCCGCGTAGATGGGTGACTATATAACTATACGTAGCCGCGGAGATGGGTGACTATATAACTATACATAGCCGCGGAGATTAATGGCTTTATAACTATACATAGCCGCGGAGATGGGTGACTATATAACTATACATCAACGCGAAACTGATGACTGTATAACTATACATAGCCGCGGAGACGGGAGACTATATAACTATACGTAGCCGTGGAGATGGGAGACTATATAACTATACATAGCCGCGGAGACGGGAGACTATATAACTATACATAGCCGCGGAGTCGGGAGACTATAGAACTATACATAGCCGCGGAGATGGATGATTATATAACTATACATAGCCGCGGAGATTGATGACTTAATAACTATACATAGCCGCGGAGATGGATGATTATATAACTATACATAGCCACGGAGATTGATGACTATATAACTATACATAGCAGTGGAGATTGGTGAATAGGTATCCCCGGAGATGGGTGACTATATAACTTAACATAGCCCCGGAGATGGTTGACTTTATAACTATACATAGCCGCGTAGATGGGTAACTATATCTATGCATAGCCAGGTAGATTGGTGACTATGTAACTATACAAAGCCGCGTAGATGGGAGACTATATAACTATACATAGCCGCGGAGTCGGGAGACTATAGAACTATACATAGCCGCGGAGATGGATGATTATATAACTATACATAGCCGCGGAGATTGATGACTTAATAACTATACATAGCCGCGGAGATGGATGATTATATAACTATACATAGCCACGGAGATTGATGACTATATAACTATACATAGCAGTGGAGATTGGTGAATAGATATCCCCGGAGATGGGTGACTATATAACTTAACATAGCCCCGGAGATGGTTGACTTTATAACTATACATAGCCGCGTAGATGGGTAACTATATCTATGCATAGCCAGGTACATTGGTGACTATGTAACTATACAAAGCCACGTAGATGGGTGACTATATAAATATACATAGCCGCGAAGATGGGTGACTATATAAATATACATAGCCGCGAAGATGTGTGACTATATAACTATACATAGCCGCGGAGACGGGAAACTCTATAACTATACATAGCCGCGGAGATTGATGACTTTATAACTATACTTTTAAAGACATTAAACTCAGCAGGCACTCTGGTCATCTATCATCAAAATTGAGAGAGGCGCCTATTTCAACCCAAACGAAAGGAAAGGAAGGGCAAGAGGTAGGCAGAGAGCTACAGACAGATTAGTCTACTAAGTTGCAGTGGACATATAATAAAATAATAATAAATGAATGAATGGTCTGGCATCTTGAGTCAAATAATCATCTTGTTCCAACATATACTGGTTATCACAAGCATCACAGTACAGAAGAAGATCAACAGGTTTATTTTACTCAAGACATTACATTCTGATCACCTCGACCTGTTAACCACGAGCTGATAACAATAGTTATCGGGATAAAAGTTTATTGATAACTTTTATTAATGTATCAAATGTATAGTATGTAAAAATCCTGCTTATTGAGATAATGCCAAACGCTCGGTGACACAAAACCTGTCAGTAACTTCCACAAAAGTTATCAAATACGTGTACTGGATTTGTGAAAAGCTGATCGAAGTTACATCAAATACCTGATAATTTAAGGCAAACAAAAGACGCGAATGGTTTGTTGTAAATTGATGTTAGGTTTTGCTACGATTTATCTGTTCAAAAAAGATTTTTATTCTAAACACTACGTTGTCATGATTTTCATATTTTGTCAATAAGCCAGTTATTCATGGAGAACGTTTAAACTCAAATTGAATATTTTGCTTCCTCGTATAAATACTCATTCATGCCTACATGTAGCACCTCTAAATACACTTTATGTGGTTACTGTCATTAAGTGTTTTGTCAGATTTTTGTTACAGTCAAGAAAGTTGTAATTAAGCATTATAAACACGACTCTGTATTTATCCGAGCATGTACTCCCGGTCTACATTTTAAGTTAGAACTTGTGCCAGCTGATCAAACACAGCCGAATGAGAAAATGATCCGCCCTACTCCCAGCCGTCATAAATGAACTAAAATGTCATGAAAAATATTTCGAAGTTTAACTACTTTATATAACTAAAGCGTTACACGCTTATATATGCATTGAACAGTTGTAGTGACTTATTGTACACCCACATATTTTTCAATTGTGCCGTTCCCAACCAACTTTTTATACATGCACAAAATTAAATATTCTAAAATATCAATTATGTGCACTATTATTATGTTTATTATCATGAATACAATTTTGATATTCGAAATTTCGCTCATGTGCACAAGGTAGCTCGGGCCTCCTTAATATTTATTAACTGATTTTCTCATTTGCAAATTGGTCCGATATGCATTTTTTGCATTTAGTTTACAGTCACCTCTCTGGGCCGCCCCTGTAATGTTAGTATTGCAAAGGTTGTATTAAATGTAATTTTAACCGTATATCTACACGACGATTTTGAATTATATTGACCAATGCACAAAAAAAGACATTAAAATGCGCAGACAAAGTATTTAATTTCAAGAAACCCATTATACTCCAAGGACATATAAAAATAGTTTGTAAGCAAATTGAAAAAAATATCGGAAATGACGTATGTGTCATGTGATCACGTCTCCATAACAAATGTCAATATTTGAAGCTCACAGTGTTAGGACGGGACGATATAAGTGTTGAAGGCAAATTAAATTAGGGAATACACAGCTTAATTTAAAGGTATTTTATTTTTAGTTATTTTTTTAGTTTTATTGTGTGCATATTATTATTTTATTGCATAATTATATGGTTATTCTATTTTAAATACTAAGTTATTTAAAAACTCTTTTGTGCATTCATTACCAAATGTAACTACGCCATCGATAAATATAGGATCCGTCTTAAACAAGTCTCGTAAACACATGCAGGTTATTAAGGGCGTTTTTGTTGAAAATATCCGGTTTCAGTTTGGGTTTTAGGTTTGGTGGAACGACTGACAGTAAACTAAAATTGGTTTCGATTTAAACTGAGTGGCGAACAAACGGTTGAAGAAACATTTTGATCACCAAGGCGACAGAAAAGAGCTTTACTATGGTATTGATATATTAACAGGAACACACGCTTATAAAGAAAAATAATAAAAAAGAATGAAGTTTTATCTCATTTCTTTTGTTATTCCCTGATTAGGCTGTCATATTAGGAAATTTGGTTGATATATTAAATACTAGGATGGTATATAATTAAAATTGCTCTCTTTACGTTAGATTAAAACATTGTCACTTCATAATTATAACGTTAGCATCTGGCCATAGCTAATCAGATCAAATAAGAAAGTGTGTACTAAGAGATTCAGTAATGGTAAACATGGTCGGCCATTTTCACGCGCTTAACACAGCACGAAAAGTTACGTTTAATTTTCGATTAAAATTAACGTATATGTAATTATATTCGAAATTTAAATACATTTAATCAGAAAAAAGTAGCCATTAAATTCCATATTTAAGTTAAGTTTAATACTTAGTCCAGTCATTCTAGGTTTTAACCTAGACAAAATTGCAAAAGAATTTCTTTGTTCATATTTGTGAAGAGAGTTGTCCCATATAGTCACAGAAAAAAATCCCCATCGATAGACATCGCCGTTTTCTTGCATTTGATGAAGACAGTTTTTTGGAAAATGCGCAAAGTAATTCATGTAAAACGGCGTCCCATACTTGTGTTTATGACGACATGAAATGTTACATATTAACAAATTCAAATTTCACACAATGCAACTAATAGTAAAACATCGAAATTCTTCATATAAACAAATTAAAACATTTTAAAGGCATATTCAAACAAGGTCACGTGAGATTTTTTTTCCGACTATGGGAAGCCGTGTGTCGGAACAAATTAAAATTTATACTTGAATCTACTATTTGCACTAATTTTGACGTACAGGAACAGGTACCCTCTTATATTTCCAAAGTCCTTTGCCATGTTGTTTTGATACTTTGTATACTTGTTCACCATCATGACCCCAACTCCTACACAGGAGTAGGTAACTCTACCAAGCATTTTGTTGAAATTATGCCCCTTTGTTCAACTTAATGCAAATGCTAAAGTATAGGTACAATTTCTTAAACCTCGACTATCTTCAAGGTTTCTTTGATACTTTGCATACTTGCTCAACATTATGACACCAACTCATACACACGGGTAGGGAACTTTATCCAGTCACTTCCGGCAAAATCTGCGAGTTAACGTGGTGCCGATTAAACTTAGGTATACTCGGTCACCTCGTCATGTGACTAGTGATAATCCGTCACCTTACCACCTGATCTGACGGACTTCTTATATGAGAGTCGCAGTTTGTATTTCCGTGACCGAGGGTGAGGTTTTCCTATCCTAAATGAGCTGGTGGTTGATCGGTTAATTTCTTCGACTTCCCTGCGTCTACACGGCGTCTATCAATATGTCAGACGTCGTTGTTTATCGTGACGTCACGGAACGAACGTGACGTTGTGCGCTAGTTAATAAAGAGTAACAGTATAGTCCCGAGTTTGATTCCCTTACAGAGCAGATTAAGCGACTGGATAAATAGTATAATAGGTTAGTGCCGTGAATGAAGTAAAAGTTTATCCGGCTTGGATGCGGAAATTATCGGATTCGCCTACGGCTCACCTGATCAATTCCTCCGTCTTGCCAGATAAACTTATTCATCCACGGCACTTGTAACCTAATATTCTCTATCTATCAAGCTTTTTGTTGAAATTATACCGCCTTTTGGACAAAGAAATGCAAATGTTAAAGTTTAGGTACAAGTATTAGCATCAAATATTTTCAAAGCGGAGTGACATATTGCTTTTGTACTTTGTATACTTGTTCACCATCATGTACACTAACCCATACACAGAGTAAGGTAACTTTATCAAGCATTTTGTTGAAAGTACATGTATACCCCATTTTGGGCTTAGAAATGCAAATCTTAAAGTCTAGATAAAAGGTTTGTAACCTGTAATATATTCAAAGTGCATTGACATACTGCTTTGATACTTTACAAACGGTACTTGTTCATCATCACGACACCATGTCATACACATGAGTAGGTACTTCTGTCAAGCATTTTGATCAAGTGATCTGCCATTTTAGACTTAGAAAAAAGATAGTATTGAGTCAGACATGGAAGGCAGCACTCAACTTAACCAGCCGAGCACAGAAAACATTAAAAACACACAAGGCAAGATGCCCAACTGAACCAACCGAGCACAGAGAACATAAAATACGTACAAGGCAGTGATTTTTTCCTTCTTTGTTTGCTGCCGGTAAACGGTACCTTCCCAATTCGAAAAATGCTGTTATTTTCCCAAATTTGAAGTGAGAAATTCCAAATGAACATTTAAAAAAAAATCAAAATCGGACATAAAATGAAGAAGTTATGAACATTTTTGACAAAAGATCAAGCATAAAAATTAACAGAAACCAGTAAGCAGTCACATGTAATAACTTTTTCTGTTTTATTTGGCCTTTCTGCTTCAAAAAATTTCCCAATTTCAAGTTGTCACGACGCGAAAATTCCCAATCTGAACGGACCCGGACCGTTTCCCAAAGAGGCCAAAAAATCACTGCAAGGCACAACCTCTATACAGAAGAGGGAAATGTTGCATCTACGAATAATTTTGTTTTGAATATATAATGATTATACTACCCTAGCATGCCACTGAGAATAAAGGAGCGCGCTGTTCGTGGACAGCTCTTGCTTATACCTTTGCAACGCTAAACAACGCTGGTGCTAACGTTTAATGTGTGAACCCACACTTTTTTAACTGAAATGTTATCCAGGTGTGACAGTTAAAGCCTAGGTCCCACTGAGCTTGCGTCGGTGATGTACTCCCGATAGAAACAAATTAGCTTCGGTAGACATCGAGAGCATGATCCTCGTGGTCTTTGGGAAGCTTCGGGGCAGTCTCGAAACAATCTGTGAATCGGGAGGCATCAGACGAACTCCCGATGTATTCCCGACTTTATGCGTTGGTCTAACTGCTTCGGGATGTATTGCCGATTGGCATCAGGAGGTTCACCGATGTCTGGTGGAAGCTCCCCGAAGTCTTGAGACATTTAGTCAGATCGCGAGTGCATCGGGAAATTTCAATGTATGTATTGAATTTTACCCGATGTACTCACGATGGCATGTCGGGAACATCTCGGGGAGGCATCCCCGAAATTCGGGAATATCCCGGGGAGGCATTCCCGAGGTATCCAGAACCTCGGGGAATGATCGGGGATGCTTCCGCGATAAAACTAATTCTTCGAGGCATCCCAGAGGTTTCCCGACACATCGGCGATGTTTCGCATTATTTTAAAAACTGCTGCCCATGAAACAACCGCGGTTGTTGTTGGTAGATGCGATCCTGTTCTTGATGAATTAGGCATTTCGCACACCCTGTGTTAATGGCATACATGTTTTGGTTGAACGCAGACCTGCATTAAATGTTTGTCCCGACAAACGCATCATTTTCAAAAATTGTCTGCTGTACATCCAAACAAATCTACAGATACGGTCAGTGTTGTACTAAAACATAACTGATAAATTTGTTTTACTGATTCAAAACATAGACATTTCTGTACCGGACTTTAAATGTTGTTGCGGGGTTACCAAGGAAACCAACTGCCAGACTATAGCTCAGACGTAGACTTTGCTTTGTCCAACTTCATAATGTCATAATTTGCTAACATTATTATGATATTAATAAAACGTCAGATACATTCAATCTACTTTGGTGTTTATATATTACTGGTATATTTATTATGACATAAATGAACTTCATTGCAAAAGGCACTCCGACTAGTGATTGCACTTCATAAGTTCCAAGGTATCACAAACATAAATTATATTATAATTGACCTGGATTGTCCGGAAATCACCTACGTGACGATACATTAAGCAAATCGAATATAAAGCTTAAACAGTGAAATAGAAGTTCATGCTACCATATCAGCAAAATAGTTAGTGAAATTCAAACAATACAATGATGTGCATTATTCAGCCTACATGGTCGTGAAGTTGGCAGGCTAGCGGCCTAGCTCTGTTAATACTCCAGTTCTCATAAACCTTACAATCAAAATTTCGATGTATGCAAGAAAATGTAATGTTTTCACCATTTTCGTTTCCATAGCAACCGGGATTGTTGTCATAATATAGATATGGAATGTTATTCACTATCTCATGACAAGCCCCTTATAGGCCCCTCTCCACATACTAAGTTTAATAACGACACCATGAAAATTATTTTACTAATTCATATATTAAAGATTTCTTCACGGCTGAGCATGACTGACCGACGCACTTACAGACAAACGGATGGACACACGTATGTAGGTCAAATTAAGATCCTGATGTATGTTTATCAGTTGATGACTTATAAAACACTCTCATTTAGATATGTTTACCCAAAATAAAGAAATTAATTCATGTTTTATGGAACAAAAATAATTATCATATTTTCTGAAAAGTGGGTGGGGTAAATCTACCCCTTCATTTTCACATTATTTGCTTAAAAAATTGAAATAAATGGTTTATTGAAAATATTTTGCTTGTAAATTCCTTTTATCAACAACATGGTTTGATATTTTAACCTGCGTGTGTGTATAACATTAAACTACTGATAAACTGTTATACCCAAATGTTCATGGAATAAAATTATGAAAAGTATAGTGACCTTCTTAAAATCGCTTTTTAAGGTACTTCCGCAACTTTCTGAACAGGGGATTTTTTCCTGGTAGTAGTTTAGACATTAAAAAACTTAAAAATACTCAAAACAAAACTTTTGCAATTTTGTCTAGGTTAAGGCAATTTTTGGGCTAGAATGACTGGCCTAACTACATTTAAGTCGAATTATTCCTACAAGTTTAAGTCACATTTAAGTTGCATTTAAGGTGATTAAATTAGAATATAAATTGGATTAAATGCACGTTTATGCAATATAAACACAAAATTATATGCGCTTAAATTTGAAATTTACGTTGAATGTAATGGTGATTAAATATCTACTTAACGATAAAATTTGTATTTAAAGTATATTTAACGGCCAGGAAAACATACGGTATATACAAATTGTACTCATATTTATATTAAAGGGAGGTAATAAAACAATTATGGAAATTCTTCTAATTTTGAAATTTGTGAAACAAATTTTGTAGATCTACATGTGAACTAAACGCAAATCTAGTTGGATGCCTGTACTTGTATTATTTGTGATTATAAATATGAACAAAATTTAGTACTATAATATACGGAAAATATATCAAATTAAATGTGGACTTTTTTGTCAAATTCCAAATAAACGGAAAGATAATATAGTATTATTTGTGATTAAAATTACAAATTAAATTTAGTTTATATACGGAAAATATATCGACTTAAATTTGACGTTTTTGTGAAATTCTAAATAAAAGTAAATATAATAAAATATTATTTGCACCCGTTTTTTCATGCTGTGTAACTGCATGTAATTTCGGATGCATCAAACCGCCTCCGGGGGGTAGTTTGGAAGGTTTGACAAACCGGTTCGAGTTTTTTTTAAACAAATGGCATAACTTGTTTTCGTTTCAAACCAGTTTGTAGCTGAAATCGGGCCTTTCAACGTTTTAATACTGTTACTTAACTGTTAGACTGTAGGCTGCTAAAACTATGTAGTTCAGCAGTTTTACTGTTGTTACTAGGTCATTCAGCGTGGGCTTTCTGCCTTTTGTTTGCTGAATCTTTTCTATTCAGTTTTTAACAATGAGACTAGGGGCGTTTAATTGGTCGGTAGTGTGTTGGGCACTTCTTCGTTTTAAGATTTCGTACAGCTAAAGCGGGGCAATATAGTCCTTTTGCTGTGGAAACTGGGTCATTCAGCTAGTTAGTAGGTCATCCGACTATACGGGCCTTTCAACGTTTTAATACTGTTATTTAACTTTTTAGACTAAAGGCTGCTATAACTATGTAGTTCAGCAGTTTTACTGTTGTTACAAGGTCATTCAGCGTAGGCATTCCGCCTTTTGGTTGCTGTATCTTTTCTACTGGGTCATTCAGCTAGTTATAACTTATTATACTTTTCGACAGCTTGGACTTGGGCGGATCTGCGCTTGTTTAGTTGGGCATTGTGCTTTGTGTGTTTTTAATGTTTTCTGTGCTCGGCTGGTTAAGTTGAGTGCTGCCTTCCCTGTCTGACTTAAAATACTCTTTTTTACTGAATAAACGGAGAGTTTGACAAACCAAGTGGAAACCAAACCAAACCAAATACATGTCACAGCCAGCGGCAGGGAGGCGATAATCCGCCCAAACAATGAGTAATCACCTCGAGGGCTTCAGCCCGAGGGTGATAATTAATTCCGGGCGGATTATAAACTCCTGGACTGGCTGTGTCATGTACATTGTATTAACGTCTTTAATACAGTTGTTCGATTTCATAGTCAAATGGGAGTAGCAACAATTGACACTCATTTCTTTTAGATATAAGCACTCGAGGAAATCTAGATAAGGTCTTTCTTATTCAATTCTACTAGTCTAATCCCACACTTCTACCACCTAAGCCTAGTTGAAATTAGACATACAAAACTTTCATAATAATTTCGTTTTGGTTCCTGCTGATAAAGCTTCTAATAATAGCATAACCATTTGACGAATACATAATGTTAATGTATTATCTAATGAACTTTCCTCTACCAATGCTTTTACGCCAACACTGTTTTCTGAGAGCGACATTGTGGATCTTCATACAACAAACTGCGAAACACTTAAAACTAGTATATGCGAAGGCCAAGACAAACTACCAACTATGTATTGGATTCCCAAACTGCATAATACCCCTTACAAAGCCCGTTTCACTTCTAATCCTAGTGCTTGCACAACTACTTATTGGTCTAAATTACTAACTTCATGTTTAACTGCTATAAAGGTTCATGTCCAACGATACTGTGAAAAGACTTTTGAAAATTCTGGTATTAATTTATTTTGGTCTGTTAAAACTTCTGGAGTTATTCTTGACAAATTCCATAGGAAACGATATGTTTCTTCTCTTAGAACATTATATACTACACTGCCACATGCTCGTATCAAAGATAAGTTAATAGCGCTGGTCGAGAAAACATTTGATAGAGAAAAAAACTACATTTCTTGGGTGTAGTTATTCTAATGCATTTTTTAGTAACAACATATCGGATAAATATACTGGACATGCAGCGAGGTCTGCGAAGCCCTTATTTTTCTTCTTGACAACATTTTTGTTAGGCTTGGCAATACCATTTACAGACAAAATCGGTGCACTTCTTGTTCTGTTACAGTCGCGATTTTATGTTAAAATTGTCTCCCGAACACCAATCTGATAAAATAACAGCGTTTAATAATACTATTCAATACCTTGATGATATTTTAAATATTGATAATCCTTACTTTTCTAATAAAATCGTAGACATTTACCCTGACGAATTAACACTAAATAAAGCTAATTCATCCGATACATATACAGTAAAAACTCCCTAATCCGAAACCTCTCCAATCCGAAATCCTCCACAATCCGAAACATTTTCAAGGTCCCAATTTTTTTTCCTTCTATATTCTTATATAAGGGTACATGAAAAAACTCTGCAATCCGAAACCTCTCCAATCCGAAATCCTTCTCAATCCGAACTAAGATTTCAGTCCGGAATTGATATTTTGTTCATAAATTGAACTCCGTAATCCGAAATTCAAAAATATGTATATATCGTCATGTTTGTTAGTATTGATATGTCACTCTTAAGAAAATGAATGAATCGAAGTTATGTATATATATATTGCTTATTTGCCCCAACCAACTTCATATACAATGCATCAAATGAACACCACGTTAAAATCCTCATATTTTTCCAAACATCAATCTTTTAATAAACAGATAGTTATCCCGATACACTGTTTCACAGTTTCGTCAGATAAATGTTATGTGTTCACTTAGAGCCTTGTGGAAAACATTCCAAGCAAATACAGAAAAAATCGGAATAAATAGTGTGTACTGTTTTTTTATTTATCACATGTTAGAACAAACAGCGAAACAATTTTCTCCAACATGTGTGATAACTAATGCGTGAGGTCGCCAAACGTAACGTCGTCGGCTTAAATTCCTTATTTTCTGGCGTTGTATTGACTCGTTACCTAAAGTAATGTGATCGAAAGAATCCACAACTCGTTGCTTTTCAGATCAAAATTACCTATCTGCGGCTGATTATGTCCATCACGAGCTTGATTATCACCTATCCAACCAGGCCGCAATTTCATAATCATACTAGTAATCGGATCGGTTCAACAACGGGTGTGCGTTACGTTATCCGTGTAAATGTGACGTGATGTTAGAGCCGATATGATGCTTCGTTCCTACATGTAATGCTTCTTTGGCAATTTTGTTGACTGTAAGTGAATTATTACCTTGCTTAAAGATATACTGTAATTGAGGAAAACGTTCTGTACAAAAAATTGCAAATTGTATCTATTATCACGCGGACTGCATAGTGTATTTACACGCACCAGGGTACTGTTTTATCAAAGTAAATATTGCATTCGTTGATTATGTTTGTTTGTTTAAGAAATAAAAATCTGTTCTTGTATTTTGTCGGTGGCACTCGTGATTTAATTTTTCCTCATCCGAACGAGTGCCTGTGTTTTATTCACCGACAAAATACGATAACACAGTTTTTATTTCGATTCTAAACACGATAATATCCCGTACTTTTTAACCGTGCATATTCCATTGAACATAATTCCACGCTGAAATTGAGTGGCTTATTAGCTGGTATAATTACCTCCCTCGTTAATGAAAACGACCTTCGTAATTTTCTGAAGGAAGTAACACATTTTAAATATTGAAACAATTTTAATAACACAAGTATAGGGTATCTATTTCATGAAATGAAAAATATAAATGCGTTGATTATCAGAAGTATGAAACTTAGTTTCGAGAGTATATTGGAGTTTTTAAAAATAGATCCGTCATAGCTGTAACACTGGAGACTCGTGCAACTTGCCTTGTAAGCGACTCGTTGAAGATTTTACTATAAAGTTTACGTTCATTCATTCATAAATATGTCACGTGATACGGGGCGTAAATAGTAACAGCCAATTTGACAGGTATGTTTTATTGCGGTAATAATACATGCCCTGGTTTGCTCTATGCGTTTATGGATTAATCCGCAGATCGTGTTAGAATATCTAATAAGTATATACTTATATAAATACCAATTTATTCATTTATATGTAATATTTGCATGATTTATATGTGTTTTGCGGTAATTCTATTCCATTTGGAAGTGTTGTGCGGTAATTCTATTCCATTTGGAAGTGTTTTGCGGTAATTCTATTCCATTTGTAAGTGTTTTGCGGTAATTCAGAGTTGCTTCCCCTTGGTTGATATGTAGAATTTGTACTTAACGGCTTTTTAACCATAATTATATAATCAAATGTTCGTTATAAGGTTTATTTATGTTATTTCATCAGATTGTAATGTATTTTATGGAGGTTTATACTCATTTTAAAGTGTTTTGTGGTATTCAGTGGTATTTTGCGGTAGTCTGTGGTATTTTGCGGTGTTTTGCGGTAATTAGATATTGAAAATATAATGCTGAGAAAATTGAGCAATATTCATTGAGGCGTTATTTCATATTTCATGGACGGATTGTCAATATGTTTACATATTTAAAACTAGAGAGCTTCATCTTTATTTTGAATAAAATTTGTTAATAAACAAAAAAGTTACGTACGGCTATGTTTTTCCAACACAAACATATGTAGATTTTTGTCCCGAAAAATAGTCTGTGTTTGAAACAATATAATTCACATTTGCAATAAAATAATTTCTATTATTTAGAAACTATAGTGTTGCAACTGTAATTTGATACAAACATTTGAAAAATCCGTCCATAAATAAAAAAATAAACTCTGCAGTCGTGAAATCACTTTAGTTTTCTTGATTAACAAAGCATAGGGCCGGGGAATACACACACCTCGTAAAGGGATTTGTAAAATACTCTCCGATTGGTCCATTGAGAACCAATCAAAATTGGCCTATGGACGAAAACTGTCTCAGACAGTTTAAAAAAATGCACACGAAAGGGTCATAACTATGAAAACAGTTTACAAAGTGTCTGAGGCAGTTTATAAAGTGTCTCAGACAGGTTCCAAACTGTCTCAGACAGTTTATAAAGTGTCTCAGACAGTTTATAAAGTGTCTCAGACAGTTTATTAACTGTCTCAGACAGTTTATATTAGTTATGACCCTAATCGTACACAATAGTTAATAGGGGTTCTATAATTGCCACAAATGATTTGGTAACAGTTTATTTGGCCAGTGCTGGGTCAAACCACTGTAGCAACACTGATTTTGATTGTCTAGGGTTTTACAGATCTTGGACTGTAAGGAACATTAGTTTTGTGTTGAACGTTTCCCCTAGCTCATCTGATTTTTGAAAAAAAAAATGAGTTATTGTCATCACTTGATCGTCGTCGGTGTTGCATAGTTAAGTTTTGTGTTTATAAACTATCAAAGTTATTGCTTTGAAACTTGCAACACTTGTTCACCATCAATACCTGAGCCTGTAAAGCAAGACCAATAACTCTGATCTGCATTTTGTAAGAATTATTGCCCCTTTTTGGACTTAGAAAATAAAATGCCTTGGTTAGGTTTTGCGTTTATGTCCACTTTTCTCCTAAACTATCTGAGGTATTGCTTTGAAACTTTTAACACTTGTTCACCATCAATACCTAACCATGTCAAGCAAGAACCATAACTCTGATCTGGATTTTATGTGAGTTATTGCCCCTTTTTGGACTCAGAAATTTCCTTGGTTAAGTTTTGTGTTTTGTCCGTCGTCCGTCGTCCGTCCGTCCGTCCTTTAGACAGTTGACCGTTAACACTCTAGCACTTTCAATTTTGGTCAGTAGTTGTATTTCAATGAAATCTAGGTCAAGTTCGAAGTTGGGCCATGTGGGGTCAAAACCTAGGTCAAAAGGTCAAATAATGGGAAAACCTTGTTAACACTCTGGAGGCCTCAGTTTTGATTTTACCTTCATTAAGTTTAGTCAAAATGTTTATCTTGATGACCTTAAGGTCAAGTTCAAAGTTTGGCCATGTTTAGCAGGTGAGCGCCCAAGGATCTATGATCCTCTTGTTGTGTTAAGGTCCACTTTTCTCCTAAACTACATGTATCTGAGTTTTTGCTTTGAAACTTTCAACACTTATTCACCATCAATACCTGACCATGTCAAGCATGACCCATAACTCTGATCAGCATTTTGCAAGATTTATTGCCCCTTTTTTCACCGCCTGACCTGTTGACCTAAAAAAGTGATATTGACGAAGTCAGAGGTCAATATCACTTTTTGAAGGTCAACTAAACATCATATTCATTGAATCATAAGTCAACAACTGTTATATTGTATACCATGCCACAAGTAAAGGAAATAAAACCTATTGACTATTTTTAAATTATAACAACTTCATTCTTTCTTTAGGAAAGAGTATGTAATAGAAACAAAAGACGACTCTTCAAATGTTCTAGCTAACAATGCTCTTTTTATGTATATGCATGAGAGATTATTCACGTATTTGTTAACGGCATTTATCATTAAAGGGACTGCCTCACATATTGGTGTATTGCAAAAATAAAATAAAATTGTCAAATATTCGCGTAATTTTGGTATAGTTGCCTGTATATCCCATAAACAACCACACTGACATCTAAAATACCTTGAGAAACTTCGGCATTTTAAAGTTATTTAGTATTTTTACATCAAAAATTCTATAGGGTATTAATACACTATAGAACTTACACTACTATTACTTAAATTGTCTAAAATTTGTTCGCATTTGATGAAAACGAATCGAAAAACGAACCAAATACATCACAGATATTTACGCTGTAGTTTGTTGATTATACAGTTCAATCATGTGTGAATAACATAATTCACAAAGCATGTTGGAAGGAAACTTTTTCAAGAAAAAATACTCAGTAGGCGATATTGAGAGTGGTTAAAATTGCTTATCTGCACCAAATCTTTCACAAAGCAACCGTCATTGGCTTTCTATTACATCTATACTTGGTTAGGTTGGAAAATCACGATATACAAAAAATTTAGCCCAATCTGTGAGGCAGCACCTTTAATGGCTAGGTTAGAGCCTATAAATATGTATGAGCAGCTGTATGCCAAATAATACGGGAAATAACGTTACGTTGTTTGGAACGTTATGTCGCAGGAAATGACGTCACGCCATAAAAAAGTTATATCCACCCCAGCCTTGGTTTCGGGAGGTGTATATTAAAATTTATCACATGTTTGACGTCGCGGTAGCGTAATAAAGCCATTATTTATTTTTGATAATACACTAGTGTAATAAAGCTATCACGCGACGTCATTTAAAGTTTAGGCGACGTCGTCAAAGTTGCGCGTTTATTATAGTAAAAAATTCGTAGCTATTTTATGTTTTAGCCGGAAAAGGCTAACATATGATAAAAAGAACATTACATTTGTGACGTTCCACATTGAATTTATTAAATTCGTTGAAAAAATCGATAAAATGCTCGGCATTTTAATATTTTATTCAACGAGTTTAATAAATTTTAATATGGAAAGACACTCATGTAATATCCTCTATATATACACCTCTCGTGCAGGTCGTCTAAGCCAATCAGAATCCTTGCTACATAATAGGTATAAAATATTGAATATCATATTTGTTATCCTATGTATGGTATTCTATGGCGCTGGTAAGACCCGTAGTAATGGTATGCCTTTTTCTAAGTTACCATGCACCAATCGCAACTCCTTGCACTAATCATTACGATACTGTCTGAAATATCTTAAAACGGTGGATCTCTGCGGGGCTATTCGCGGGCCTATATGATTATCCGAAATATACGCAGCAATGATCACGTGTTTGTTGTTTTTACGACGCATGAATACCACCCGTTTCCTTTCTGAAACTGATAATAATCAAAGCACTGAGAGTGCTGATGAGAGGCGATCTGGTTGCCGCTGCTATAGCTTAAACCAACTTTACACGTTTAATGTTCATTTTCTTACTGCCGATCTTCTCTTGAATGTCAAAACGATACCACACACTCCATATTTTAAAAAATATACTAATTGCATTTTTGGTACCAGTTTTTGAGATAGCCTCTCTATACTACCATTGTCCATTTCTTAATGCAACCTGAACCGCCTTTAAAAACTATATTCTGTCTGCCTTTCGTGAAAGCAGAATGTCTCACTTCTTTATAAAAAGCAGAATATTCTGCCTTTTATAGATAACAGTGTTCTGCTTCTGGAGAAAGCAGAATATTCTGCCTTTTATTGATAGCGGATTATTCTGCCTTTTATTGATAGCAGAATATTCTGACTTCAGGGATAGCAGAAAATTATTTTGTAGAAAGCAGAATATTCTGCCTTTTGAGAAAGCAGAATGTTCCATATTCTTTCTAGATAGCGGAATATTCTGCCTTCGTGATAGCAGAATAGTTTGCTTTCGGAGATAGCAGAACGTTCTGCCTCTCTAGATAGCAGAATATTCTGCCTTCGGAGAAAGCAGACAAATTCTGTCTTAGTAGATAGCAGATTAGTATGCCTCTGAACATAGGCTTCTTTATAAATAGTAGAATATTCTACCTTTGGCGACAGCAGAATATTCTGCCTTCTTGACATATAGCAAATTATTCTGCATCCTGCTTAAATGTTCTGCTAATTTTGACCCCCCACAAAAAGGACATCTGGATT
The DNA here is from genome assembly GCA_947247005.1 of Spisula solida. Classification (NCBI taxonomy): domain Eukaryota; kingdom Metazoa; phylum Mollusca; class Bivalvia; order Venerida; family Mactridae; genus Spisula; species Spisula solida. The sequence continues at coordinate 559,327 of OX365962.1, read as the reverse complement.
TTCCTTCATTTTTCTGGACAGCCTTCTAACAACATTCGAATTGTTTTTTTTAAAACCAGTACATATATTATCATATATAGGTGCAATGATGCTATAGACACATTGCATGGTTGGCAGTAATATTTTCTTTTCTTTTATAATATGCTCTTTTTATACACATGGTAACATGAATTATTTCTCTTATAATTATGTTGAATATACACACTAATAATTCGCATACACATACATAAGTCTACACATAAACATGAGAATTTCCAGTGTGATACATGACGATTGTATGGAAGTGTTTTAAAGTTACAAAGCACGGTTGCTGAAACACATTTTGCAGTTGTAGTATGCCCAAAACCTGTAAATAAGAATAATCAGTTGAATACACGAACTTGTAATGTATCAGTTAAATCACTTTAGACAGTGTTTGCTGACCTTGGAAATGATTCTAGTTTGTACAAATATAGTCATCACCAAATGACCAATCATAGTAATTGTACATAGCCTTACCATATCATTTTCTGAGCAGTAACAATAGAGGAAACAATAATACCAGTGTTATAGCAACAAGGCATATACGTTGAATTGTATAGTCTTCCAATAAGTCATACAGTGATCGGAAATCACAGATAATTTTGCACATTAAGTCATACTAATTGAATTGTATAGTACCCCAATAAGTCAAACGTTGAATTAGTTTTTACGATGTGAACAGTTCATTAGAAATATCAGACACTTCATAGCAAAAGGATATTTTAGTAGTATAGTTCTCGGTTTCTTCGAGGTTCTTATTATGACTGTTTACACTAAAGGTATGCATAGATGAGCATTAAAGGTGTAGAAACACATTGAATTTGATTAAAATATGACATGACACAAAATTGAACTACGCAAAGCCAACTGACTACTAAGTATGTATCATCATGAAAATAGCATAACAGATATTTCAACAACAAATAAACTGATTACTAACCTTACAATGATAGCCAGCTTTAAGCCGGAAGATAGAGCCTTTCTCTTATTGGTATTCTGCATCTGTATCCTAGGTCCACCTCTCTGTAGCAATTCGGCAAACATAGCAGGTTCCGTCCAATGTAATTGCAGTACGATTGTGGATCTTCGGTCTTAAGTTCTTCCATCAATTTTCCGTAATGTCCACACAACCTCCTCCTCTCGACGAGTCTGATATCGTTTTGATCTTCACCTGATTCTTCCCCTCACCACCCTTTTCACATCGCGTTCAAGTAAATGTTGCTGTAAAATCACAGTCTGTAGAACAGCTACATGATCCAGAAGTTCCATTTTAAACCGTGGTTGGGGTTGTACCGATCAAAATGCTTGATTCAGCCGCATTTTATACCCAGAGACATTCATGACATACGTTCGGGATATTTCTCCAACATTCGAGATACGTTTTAAACATTCGAGTTCCATTATGTTTCCATTCCAGCACATTCCAGATAAATTCGGTTTCTGTTCTTGGAGCATTTTGACTGCATTTGAAGTAAATTCGTACAGTATTCGAGAAACATTCTGACTGTACTTTTATCGCTGTATTCGTATCTTAGTTGAAGTGCATTCCTAGTAATCCGATTGTAGTCTAAAAGCATTCCAAATATTCCTGATTCATTTCAATTACATTCGAGAAGCGTTCGGGCACTATACACAGTGAACATACAAAACTCATTCCAGATGGATTCGAAGTGTTGTCGGGTTGTTTTCGATGTGTATTTGAAGTGTATTCCAAGTATTCGGACGGCATTTTGACTACGCTGTAAAAACTTTTGTCAATTCGAACTATCATTCGGAACGTATTTCGAATTTGCAGTTAATCTTTATGTGTGGGTTGTCCTCCTTGTGCATGATCGTTTTTGCTGCTGGTGCTTGCTTGTGTTTGACTGACTTAATGAGAAGGCTGACGGAGTAGGATATTGTGTTTTATCGCTGCCTACCCTGTCCGATTTATTATTATCGTGTTTGGCCTTGGGCGGAGCCCAAATGCCATAGCTATGATGCCAATTTCTCAGCCTGTCCGAAACGGCAGACGGCCTTTTCCAAATTCCCAAAACTCCCAAATACATTACATGGCCATTACATGGCAATGCATGCGCAATAAGAGTAGTTCCCTCAGATCTCACTAACCCGCCTTTAAAAATGCAGAACATCATGAAACTTGACAGTTTCATGTAAAAGTGTAAAAGAAATAGTATTGAAGCAAAATTGGCATTGACAACAACACTACATGCGCACTAAATTAGTCATACTCAGATCTCACTAACCCGCCTTCAAAAGTAGCAAGGGAGATAACTGCGTAGAAGTATACATTCCGTACGAACCGTTCGGATTGTATCATTCTTAGATTGGATTACCTCTTCTATCACTACGTTTACAATGCAATGTCGTCATTTTGTGAGCTTGGCAAATTAGTAAGATTTGGTAGACTGATAACGAAGGTAATTTTGATCATTAGTGGTCACGTTGTGTAGTATAGTATAGTGCAGAAATGAAAGCATTAAAAGGTGACAGTATGTTCGATTTCCATTGACAATTTCGCTATGCTTTTCGCAATATTTGCCAAAACATTAACAAGATAATACTACATTCTCGATTTCGACATTACACGGTAAAATGCCGTTTTTCCTGAACCGGAATTTTACGGTCATGGGGTAGCGGGCAATAGGCCGTATAGCGGGTGTGTATATGATTTTTCTTTTTTCAAGTTTAAACATGAAACACATATAAATCAATAATTGTACATTATCCATTTTACATCTTTGTTTTTAAACTTAGCAAGAATTATCCTAAAAAATGCTTTATATTTGAATTATAGAATTTTATGCTACACGTCTGCTTTCGTAGCTCGATACCGATGGCGATAAACATATAACTTATGCGAAAATATTGTCAGCGAGGTCGTAAAATTATATTGCCATTTTGTCAAGTACCGTATAGCGGGTAATTTCTGCGGGTTTTTATTTCTGCGTTTTTTGCGGTTTGAGGCTGTCCCGTAAAATTAAATTCCGCAAAATTAAACATCCGTAAAAATTTTGTTCGCAAAATTTAACTTCCATATTTTGCTTCAATATACTGGTAATATACATTTAATCTATATCTTTCTAGTGTTTTGTTACTGTCGTATTTGTCACACGTATAGTGATCGACTGTCTTTGTTTGCTTGTTTGTTTAACAATTAATGAATGGTATGTGTTATATCGGTATTGACCCTCAATACACGTTGATGTAAGTTTGACAACTGGTTCAATTTGCAACACTGTAGTTTGTGTATAATTGTATTAACGATATAGCAATACCCGGTTTCTGAAATCCGCAGAAATTAATTCCCGATTTTCTGGTAGGTCGCAGAAATAAAAACCGCAGAATTAAAACCTACCCATTTTAGGCCTAAATCGCAAAATTTTCTACCCGCAGAAATAACCCGCTATACGGTAAGACATTTTACAAATTCTTATAATTTTATAATTTAGCTTATTTAAATAATCTCGATGTTTGTACCTATATGCATCCACCACCCTAATGTATATTTGGAATATCTCGCATATTTGGGTTTACCCTGTAATGTCAATATCGTGAATGTAGTTCAAAATGTGACTGTGTAGTATATGGGTAGTGGGGGCAATAATGGGATTCTGAGATCTCTTGTTTATTACTATTCCCACGCGAATAATGTTTAGCACAGGCATACAGCGCTTACAGCGCTTTGATTATACCAACCCGAATACAAGAAAAGTCATGTGTTTAATTTGTATACGAAGCACGTAAGCAAGTTTATGCATGAGATGATCTTTAAGCGAAACTAAAATCTATATATATGACTTGTCTCATAACCGGCGATGTGGGTACATTGCGTAAACAGTGTTTATATTTCATGGTTAATAGTTAGCTAAGTAGAGAAAAATGTCCATATAAGGATATTTCTAAATGGAATGTGCGATACTAGTAGTTGACGGGGGTTAGAATTATAACTAGGTGGCGCTGTTAGCCTTTTGAAATAAACAAGCGAAACAAAGCCAGGTATTTTATCTATTGGCAAGTGACATAAGATTTATTTGGGAAACATACTCCATACAAGGTGAGTTTCTGTGTGATATTTTATTTGTTTCTTCATACATTTGTATTATTTTATTACTCGATATGAAGACAACACCATTTCCAGTAATATTCGATTTAATCACACACTAACATGGTTTCTAAATAATTCAACGTATAATATAAATGTGGATAAGTTAGGCCGCTCAAGACAATACCGGGTATCCGTGTATGTCTGTAAATCCCGTCGACCGAAAGGAAAACGGATTCGTTATACGTAATTTGATTATGCTCCCACTGATTATTCTACTACCCTTGAGATGTACTACGACTTCCACAGTGCGAGCCACAAGCCGTGGCTGTACGTAAGACACCAACCAAGCTGTAAATCAACCGACAGTCAGATCGCGATCCCCCCACCATCGGGTTCCCGGAAAATGGAAGGGACCGCAACCCGTGCCGATCCAATGTACAGCCCGGATGCAACAACACTGTGAGACACACAAGCCGTGGTCGTATCATGCCAACTTACTGAGCCACAAGCCGTGGCACTGTATACACAACCAACTTACTGAGCCACAAGCCGTGGCACGGTATACACAACCAACTTACTGAGCCACAAGCCGTGGCAGTGAGTACACAACCAACTTACTGTGCCACAAGCCGTGGCAGTGAATACACAACCAACTTACTGGGCCACAAGCCGTGACCGTGTGTACACAATATCAACAACCTAGGAATTACCATTAGAGGAGGGCAAAACCTAATACTACGCAACAGACACACTCACTGATCAACCGTATGATACCTTTCCGTAGTACATCGTTAAGTCTCAACCAATTTAGATTCCCTATCAGAGGCACCTCATTCCCAGTCGGGTCCCCGGAACGAAAAGAGGAGCCCTGATCGGTCAAACACGTTTAAAGTACATAAACTATTTAATATTGTACGAAATACCTAGGTAACATCCGTATTCCTCTCGGTCGACCGAATTTTTCCGCTTACATATAATTACATGAGAGCGACAAAAAATAAAAGTTCATATTGCAAATTATTGATACACCAAAAGTTCATATATATATAAACAACACAGCAATTATAAAAACCGTCAAAGAGCACAATGGATTCAACCGTATAACACGTTAAACATTTTGTAGGCACCGGTTCAAGCACGACCAGAATGTCAATAAAGTCCACGGCAAATCCCCCATATCCAGGAAAATGGAAAATATAGTAACACCAACACAATTCGTTCATAGAATATACACCTGTACCTTCCCATTCAACACCAGACGAGGACGACTGAGGTCGTTGTTTGTCGTCGTCTTACTTGTGTAGTGCGCCACTGTGCTCCCGTGGAATGAAGTGCAATCATGACCAAGTCAACATTAACAAACCAATACATCCTGTAATATATATACTCAACAGCAGTAAACGGTTTAAAACAGACCATAAAATTAATAGGTTGTGACATCTACAAAGGCAGTGAAAACCCATAAGATATAAACGACTAAAACTTTTGATTAATACATGTACATATAATTATACACCAGCTTAACTATACCATTTACAAACAACAAACTGTTTGCTGTGGTAATACTTCACTTTAAGACGGTTTGCAATCTTTACTAAATGTTCATAACATTCATACAGTAGTAATCAATTGTGTGTGATATTTACCTAAGCAGTACCATGTATAAAACATTTCATATCCCAATGATATAAAATATAATGGAGACGACATGTTACATATTCTTCAGATATGTTTTAGCTTATTATAAACTGGTTTTAGATTAGTCCGTCTCTGCTTAATTAAACATGCTCTAGCAAAGGCTGCATCACAGACTGTGCTATATTCATCATACGGAATGCTGGTCGTACACGAACAACCCCCCCGAGGAGGAAACGTGAAAACCCCCTGAGGAGGAAACGTGGATCCGTAACACCGAAGTCTTTTAAACCCCGGCGCCAGACCATTCATCAGAATACTGAAACTACGGAATTTGTTCAGAAGCATTTGTTCTACATGTACTTACAAAATGTCATATTCAATTCAAGTAACCAATACTAAATGTAAATAAATACATTTTTAAAACAAAACAATAACTAAAAACTATCAGGACACCGGTTTCCGTTCTAATGTTTGCAATAGAAAAAATTATCGAATCTGAATTATTTCTCGACTGACTTAAAATAAGGTTACTAATAAGCCATGCATATAACTGCTGTTTTCCCACGAAACTGCTTTCTAACGACTTATACCCTACTTGATTTACAACCCATCGCGAGACTTATTCGTATAGCCCCGCTTGATACAACACCCGTCACGTGACATGACCACCTTGAAAAACACAGCCCGTACCCATGCACGTTATAATGACATGAATACATAAGTTCTATCTACTACCTAACGTGCATAACTAATAAGTACGCACCATTAATAGTTGTGTTAAATATTATAATGTGACCACCAATTTAAATATACAGCGTCCGTAACATTAAGTAGCTATTTTTTCAAAACGAACTGATATAACACCGAACATCTCCCAATGTTCAAAATATTATGGGGTGTGGCGGGAGGGAAAATATTACTAACGAACTGTCTGGATGTAACTGATCAAGTGCGCGGTGCACGAGATTAACTGAATATATACCCTCTGATGGTACCCTATTACGACGCTGTCATACAGCGATAAAACAGGACCCAGCCAAAATCGACCAGGTATGACTAATGCCTTTCGGACAAAGCTGGTGCGTAGCCAACACGTTTAGTGGGGATCTCGAAAAAATAAATATAATTATTTTAATTCTAAAATAATTTTGCATTATTTTATTACTCGATATGAAGACAACACCATTTCCAGTAATATTCGATTTAATCACACACTAACATGGTTTCTAAATAATTCAACGTATAATATAAATGTGGATAAGTTAGGCCGCTCAAGACAATACCGGGTATCCGTGTATGTCTGTAAATCCCGTCGACCGAAAGGAAAACGGATTCGTTATACGTAATTTGATTATGCTCCCACTGATTATTCTACTACCCTTGAGATGTACTACGACTTCCACAGTGCGAGCCACAAGCCGTGGCTGTACGTAAGACACCAACCAAGCTGTAAATCAACCGACAGTCAGATCGCGATCCCCCCACCATCGGGTTCCCGGAAAATGGAAGGGACCGCAACCCGTGCCGATCCAATGTACAGCCCGGATGCAACAACACTGTGAGACACACAAGCCGTGGTCGTATCATGCCAACTTACTGAGCCACAAGCCGTGGCACTGTATACACAACCAACTTACTGAGCCACAAGCCGTGGCACGGTATACACAACCAACTTACTGAGCCACAAGCCGTGGCAGTGAGTACACAACCAACTTACTGTGCCACAAGCCGTGGCAGTGAATACACAACCAACTTACTGGGCCACAAGCCGTGACCGTGTGTACACAATATCAACAACCTAGGAATTACCATTAGAGGAGGGCAAAACCTAATACTACGCAACAGACACACTCACTGATCAACCGTATGATACCTTTCCGTAGTACATCGTTAAGTCTCAACCAATTTAGATTCCCTATCAGAGGCACCTCATTCCCAGTCGGGTCCCCGGAACGAGAAGAGGAGCCCTGATCGGTCAAACACGTTTAAAGTACATAAACTATTTAATATTGTACGAAATACCTAGGTAACATCCGCATTCCTCTCGGTCGACCGAATTTTTCCGCCACAATAAATTATAAAATTTATACCCCAAAAATTCTGAAAAACGCAACTCAGTTCCTTAAGATCATATCCCAAATATAATCCAAATAAAACCTAAACCTACATCATTAAGGTGAATTCAATCCAACGGAAAACCCCCAGTATTTGCAACGATATCCGGTGTGGATATATCAAATTGTCCAATCGTCTTAATTGAAGGTTGACTCTATTAACTCGTTGAACTGCAAATCCTGAAACTATACTGTATAACATGAATTTACATTCCGAACATGTGTTAGCTTCCAAGAAAATGTTGACACTTTAAAGTGAACTTGTAAGTATCTTACTCGGGGCACAGCGTTTGTTTTCTCATCAACAACGTCTGGCTCGAATGCCTATATGTCGCCATATTTATATGGCGTTGCTAGGCTGCCTAAACTTGAATGTAAAGTAAACAATCTGACCATCGACAGCACACGTTACTTCTCATAAGAAACCTAGCAAGTTGAATGGCTCTATAACCTCACATACAGTACAGAGACAATTACCCGGCCCCGACACAAGCACGAATACAATACAAGTTCCTGTATTGATAATATCAACGTTCGAGCTAATCGTCAATATCGGTCCCTTAGCTCTGTTTTTGTACCACACATCGAGCGCCCTCGTGATACTCTCCGCTCATGAAAATATACCACAAGAACAAAAATATACACTTGTAACAAGATAGCTGTTGAATTATGTTCAAGAAGGTCGAGGATCATGCCACACTCTCCGAACCTTACGTTTCTCTGATACAAACAACGTATTCCTCTGCAAAAACACAAACAAAACCAACAGTGTACCGTAAAATGACTGACGGTCACATATGTACTAATAACTTAGACAGCTTCGTAGTAACAGAGTGGTGTAAAAACAAGTACATCACAAATTGTACTATGCGTATGTATTAATTATACTTAACTTAGACTGCAGCTTGATCGGATGCCCTGTTAAAGGCAGTGAATACACAACAAAGTCGAGTCAAAACCAAAGCCTTATCGTTGACGTCGATCCGTGTCCTAGCTGCGACAGCATCCTGGTTTCTCTTTAATAATATTACCACTACAATATACATAAATATGTGTAATAAGCAATGACTGCACTAACTTCTCAAACAAACCCTCATAGTAAAGGAGGCCTAGGACCACGAGCTCCTAGAGTCTAATTGAATACAGGCCACTGTTAATTTAATGCTATTATGTGTTATTTGAATACTAGGATAGACCCCCATGCATGTACATAGGTCAGTAAATTTCTTACTCGTATCCTAGATCGAGAAAATGAGAAAATGTACATTCCACTCGGACCAGCACGTAACGACATCCTATACTCTGCTGATAAAACGCTTGACTCATCGACAAGCCTGGCTTACTGTACCATGAGTAAGACTTGAGTCAGCTATAGTTCGGAGAAATTTACCTGATCCCGACACCCACGCCCGAACACAACACAAGGTTATTGCGCTTATCATACAAGTTTTTGCCAGCAAACTTGCAATATCGGTCTACTAGATTTGTATTGATATTTCACATAGAGCGTCTTCGTGACATTTCCCCCCTCATGAAAACATACCAACTACCAACATAGACCAAGTATCAACTGTTAAATAAGCCTAATAAGTAATAACAGTTCGATATGCGCGTCAATCTCTCCGGACTATACCTGATTTGTAGACGCAATAGCCTAGTCTCACAAAAGCAGTGATCAGTCATCCACAACTACATGTAAAAAGTAAGAAAAAGTAAGAAAACCGTGCAGTTGATTGACATAAAGTACCAGTTACAATCTCGTGATCAAGTTTGAATACACAACTGCCCATGGTATGTGACTTATAAAAACTTCGGCGGCTGTTTTAGCCATAAACATGAATGACACACTAGCCAATTAAGTTATATTCTAAAGTACACCAGAAATGCACGTGAATACCATGGTACTGACCGAGTGCTGTATACACTTCGCACGAGTGTATCAGTATAAACCTTATAAAATGTACCCCCGACAAAAAGTTATCTTCACAAACCAAGTGTCTAATCAGCCGAACTCTACATAGTGGCAAACTATAAAAGAAATGTTCAGTCAAAACAAGACCGTTAATTTAAACCACGTGCCTGGTAATATACGCCAGTTACCCCTGAACGGTCTGAAACCAAATATATAATTCGTCCCATAAACAAAATAAAATTTCAACACGTGGCCTTACCGTGTGTTATATAGCATAGCAAAGGACATTTGGCCTGTCGCTAATAATTACTCGTGTGTTTTCTCTACCGTACTTTAAGCACGTGGCGGTTAAATTAGTAAAGTGAGGTGACAAAAATGTAATACCCGCTTCACAATCAACCAATACATTATTATACTAATAATCAATACACATCAATATTCAATACAGACATGTTGAAATAACGGTACTACGAGTCAACACAATCCCAGTGTCGACTCGACCGTTTCCGACTAATCCGACTTATAAGTTTCTATAAATTTACCAAACCGTGTACATAAACCTGTTCCACTAGTCACAGTAAGAACTACAAAACAAAAACGCATTACTTATCTTTTTAACCCTCTTCTACCTCACATCAGAAGTGTTCAAATTCGCCGTTTCTCCAGATTTGTTGACCTTGAAACCACACCGAAAAATGAAAATATTACTAACGAACTGTCTGGATGTAACTGATCAAGTGCGCGGTGCACGAGATTAACTGAATATATACCCTCTGATGGTACCCTATTACGACGCTGTCATACAGCGATAAAACAGGACCCAGCCAAAATCGACCAGGTATGACTAATGCCTTTCGGACAAAGCTGGTGCGTAGCCAACACGTTTAGTGGGGATCTCGAAAAAATAAATATAATTATTTTAATTCTAAAATAATTTTGCATTATGTATTATAAATAAAGAACGATATATCTTGTTTTACCTGTTCATTTCAATTTGTTGAAAATCATAATGATTGTTTTTGAAATGTAAAGTTCGGGTATCGTATTCCTAACCTTCTATATATCCTTTCCGCTACCCCGATTTTTTTTTGGGGGGGGGGGCTATGAGAAATTCATTTGGTTCCTATACCCCGTCCCTGAGACACTACTGACTTGCAGCACTGTTAAAAACTCGATGCATCCGGATGCTACACACCTGCCCCCCAAACTGAAAGTAGGAACAATTGTCGACATTTCTTCTAAAGGTCATCGGGAATGACGATGTGACGGTGACCCTTGCGCGAACAACTTCTTTTTTAGCTTGACAGGCCTACTTTTGGGCCACTTCTAGCCTTATATTCCTTCTAATGAAAAATAAAAATTTTTGGCGCTAAATGTTATTGCAATTCCACAGGGAATCGTACCGAAATGGCGGGTAGGACCTGTATTTTCAGTTTCGGAAAATCTACGTCTAAAGCCCTCTTTAAAGGGATCCAGCGGGCCCAAAAACCTGTGCACGACCCTGGGCCCGTAATATGTTTTAGTCTGGGATGCCTGTGTACCCATGACAGCAACATTCCGGAGATTGGGCATTTAGGTCGAAAACTACGGAAGGCCGAAATGGCCAACCCGGCTTGTACATAGGGTGCACAAATATGTGAATACAAATTGAACTTTCGGACTGTTTCGCAGTTTAAAACAGTCTTTAATAAGTAAGACCTGTGTACGCCCGCCGGTCATGTGTTATAACCTATGCGTACAATCCCTTAATTTGCCGGACCCAAAAATGGCTTTTGATGAAAAACAAATCTGCATTTATATAAATTTATTTCGTGCTTCGTTCTCTCACATAATAACTAGTTTATAGTTCACAGAATATTATCAAGTCAGAATGGGTGTGTTGGGCATGCTACTTGGATAGAATAGCCATGCTTTTTGTTGTTCATATTGCTCTTCCAATTGTCCTTGGAAGGGAGGGGACAGGTCAATATTTAAGCACCATAACACCACATTATGAGAAGGGAAGGGCATGTCAATACTAACGCCCCTAACACCAAGTACTGGGTGGGAACAGGTCAATATTTAGGCACCATAACACACAATTCTGGAAATAGAGGGGACACGTCCATATTTAAGCACCCTAACACCAACTTCTTAGAAGGGAGTGGACACGTTTCTACAATGATAACAATCTCAACTTTAAAAATAATTTTGATGCAAAAATTGAGGATTTTAATAATTGTTTAAAACAATGGCAACACAGAAAACTAACAATGATGGGAAAAGTCACTGTGATAAAAACCCTTGTCTTACCAAAGCTAGTATACGCTTTTTGTGTATTACCTTCTCCCTGGAATAACATATTAGACTCAATAACTAAAAACATATTCTCCTTCCTATGGGATGGAAAACCCGAAAAGATTAAACGAATAGAATTAGTACAGAATTATGATATAGGAGGTTTGAAACTATCAGACATTCGAACATTTCTATACTCAATAAAAGCCTCATGGGTTAAACGTATTATAGATGAAGAAAATACCGGATAATGGAAACATATTTACAAGTCAATACTCAAACCATATGGTGGTAATTTAATATTCGAAGGGGAACTCTCACAAATTGAAATACGTAAACTATGTTTAAAAAAATCATTTTTAGAAGACATTCTCACAAGTTGGTATACAGTAATACCCCAATCACACGAGAGTCGGAATGAGCCGGAATGCCGTAGGAATAGCAATTCGTGGTACATTCTTGTAGGTTCGAAATGTATTCCGACTGCATTCCAGCTCATTCTATATGTTCGGGCCAGTTTGAATGTTTTAACATGCTCTAAACCTATTTCGTTTGAAATAAAATACATATTAAAATAAATATGAATAAACTGTTATTAAAAACTCTCTGTATTTATTGATACTGTCCAGATCACACGGCGTCGGAATGAACCGGAATGCCGTAGGAATAGCAATTCAAGGTGTATTCCTTCATGATCGAAATGCATTCGAAACATTCTGTCTGCATGCTGAGTCAATTCGTAGTGCATTCGATATATTCCGGCCCAATCCTGTGTCCACTTCGAATGTTTTGCGCATGTTCAAAACTTTCGAGATACATTCGAAGTCGGGTGGAATATCGAACGGCTACCGAAGTGTATTCTTCCGACATTCTGATTACATTTTAAATATTCTTACGGCATTCTGACTATATTCGAAACATTACTTAAAGCCATTATAGGTACTAATATTAAACACACTACCCGTGCACAACCCGTGCATAATCCCGTGCAAAACGGTCCGATGCTTGTGTTTACCGTATTTTGAAAACATATGCGTGCACGATATCCGCTATCATTCCAGGCGGACTCGAAGTGTATTCGAGTTATACTCGAAGTATATAAGAATTGTATTTGAATGGTATTTGAAGTATTCCTACGGCATTTTGACAAAGCTGTAATAATTTTGGTCAATTCGAGTTATCATTCGGAATGTGTTTCGAATGTTTATTCTTTCTTCATTCCGACTCATTCGGGCCCATTCCGGCTGATTTGAGAGTCGTTTGATTGGGGTATAAAAGACAGTTTTGAAGATAAACTAAACCATATACTCTGGAATAATAGACATATACAAGTAAATAACATACCAATATTTTGGAAAACTTGGCATGACAATGGAGTAAAATACCTGGAACATTTATATGACTTTCGCATAAATAAGTACTATACATTTCAACAGTTCGCATTTACCTACAATATTCCAGCAACCGAGTTCTTAAAATTCCACCAGCTTATTGCGAATATACCAGCAACGCACAAAAATATAATTAACATGGAAACATTAACACGCAACAGACCAGCAACGCTTATGGAAATAACATCAAAAATACAAAAACCGTGTAAACAATACTATAAGTTTCAAATATCAAATATTGGTGAACGAAATGTTAAATCGGAAACTAAATGGAAATACGAATTAAATAGCAATGATATTATATGGAAACTTGTTTACAAAAATACTTTCAGTGCAACTATAGATACCAAACTGCGTGATTTCCAGTACAAATACTTAAAACGCGTAGTTGCTACAAATAAACTTCTATTAAAATGTCATATAGTAGAATCAAGTATGTGTTATTTCTGTAATAGTTATGAGGAAAGTATAGAGCACTTGTTTTGGTCATGCTGTCACTCGCAGAATATGTGGAATAGGTTATCCCGATACTTAAGGGGAAAGGATATTGATATTATGTTTGATTATACGATAGTAAGTTTTGGTATTACTAAAAAAACATGTACACTATAACTTGATTAATTATATTATCATTTTAATGAAGTATTATATTTTTTATACGAAACAAAAACTAGGGATATTATGTTTTGAACACTTCTTAAACTACCTTAAAACAAGAATAACTATTGAACGTGAAATAGCCTTAAAAATGACAAAATGGATATTTTTGTTAACAGATACAGAGTTTTATACAATTAAAACCAGAGGTCACGGTTGATTTTGTATTGTTATATTTCTTTTAATTTACTTTTGTTGAAGTATTAACAACCAACTTCGGCAATATTACATATTTTATTCGACAAACAACCATAATTGTAAAGTGGGGATAAATTGTATAAGGAGATTATGTATATATATTATGAGTGTTGTATACAATGCATACATATGACATTTTATATTCTTGATGTAGCTATGTAATCTGTTTGTACAAATATATGTTTAAATTGAATAATAAAAAAACCCACCTAATTCTGGGAAGAGAGGGAAAAGGTCATTATTTAGACACCCTAACACCAAATTCTGGGTAGGGAGGGGACATATCAATATATAAGCACCCTAACACAAAATTAAGGGAAGGGAGAGACAGGTCGGTCAATATTAACGCCCTCTCCTAACATTAAACACTTGAAAGGGAGGGGGCAGTTCAATATTTAATCACCCTTACACCAAAACCTGTATCCGACCCATTCAACAATTTCCAACGGCTAGATATAACTCACATACGTAACTATCTTATTGTGTTATAAGTTAGCACTAAAGTATTATATACATCTGTGTCTTTACATGTTATTCAGATGTAAGAAAACGTCCACTTAGAATATAACTCACATTTTGAGCCATTTACGTCGTAGATATATACTGGTTAAATGCTACATTAAAGGTGCTGCCTCACACATTGGTGAATTGCAAAAATAGAATTGTGAAACATTCGTGTTATTTAGCTAGTAATAATTTTTCGACAGCTTGGACTTGGGCGGATCTGCGCCTGTGTAGTTGGGCATTGTGTCTTTATGTGTTTTATGTTTCCTGTGCTCGGTTGATTAGGTTGGTCATTGTGCTTTGTGTGTTTTTAATGTTTTCTGTGCTAGGCTGGTTAAGTTGAGTGCTGCCTTCCCTGTCTGACTTAATATAATCTTTTTTGGCATAGCTGCCTGTATATGCAATAAACAACCACACTGACATAAAAAACTTTTGTAGTTATTTAGTATTTCTACTTTAAAATAGAATTAACACTTATATCACTTAAGTTGCCTGAAATTTGTATGCATTCGATGAAAACGAATTGCAAACCAAACCGAATACATGTACCTCACTGCTGTCTATGCTGCATTTTGTTGATGTTACAGTTCGATCACCTGTGAATTACATAATTCACTTTCATGTTGGAAGGAAACTCTGCGCTATTTGTGAAAGGAAAAATACCAAGTACGCGATATCAAGAGTGGTTTAAATTGCTAATTTGCCATAAATCTTTCATAAAGCAACTCTCGGTGGATTTCTATTGCATAAAAAATAGTTGGTTAGGTAGGACATTACCTGATACAAAATGTTAGCCCGATCGGTGAGGAGGCAGCAGCTTTAACAGACATGATATCATGTGGTGACACCATACTCTATTACTCAATCAAAATGCAGGTTAATACATTTTAGATTATTTAGAACATACTCAGTAAATGTATTGTTCTTAAGACTTATTTCTTAATGACCATAGAAGTCATTAGGCATCTATCTAGATAATTGTTGTTTCGTGAACAATGCTGTGTTGTAGAGTACGTCAACTTTATATGATACTCATCACTTCTTATTGGCTTTATTAATTCATAGAGTCGCAGGATTTATAATCGACCTGTATTGGTGACATGGTGGTCGGTTGGGTAACACTCTTGACTACGGATCGAGATGTACCTGGTTCGAATCTCGACCATGGCCCTTGGACAGTTCCATGCATCTCTTAAAATGTGAAAATTGCTTGCAACTTATGGTCATCTAAATTACAAGTTCAATTGAGAATTTTAAACTTTTGTTTAACACCAGCTTTTAAATTATATCTGACTGTGAAAGTGCATGTGTGTTTGCAGGTACATATGTATCTCTTTATTTTCAAACAACAATACAAATCGGACGGGGAAGTTTCAAAACGGCTGCCCACAAACTAAAACAGACGTACATGTATTCTAGTGTTACTGTACACGCATAGAAACGTGATTTAAATTACCAGTTTTTACCAACTGTCGAATTGTACGCCTACATTTGAGTACTTAGACAACGCAATATTTGGACCAATTATGCACCGTTGTTCTGCACTTTTTTTTATCTAGAACACGAACTGTGATCGTGATTTAATCAGAACGATGACCTTGGAATATCATATGACATGATGTTTCAATATACAATGTATACGAGTAGTAACACGATATTTGGGACGTTCTAATTTATGTCACTGGTAGATATAACATTTAGAAGGTATATTTCTACAAATAATGGTCACATTTTCCAAGTGTCAAAAATACGATTTAGCTTAAGATATCTTCATAAATTGGTAATAATTAAAATAATCATTATAGTAACTGTTTCCATACTTTATATGACAATGCTTAATGAAGAAATTGTAAAGTAAGTATCCCCCGTCGAAGGCGAATGGGATATGGTAATGATAGGCGTCATTCCGTCCGTCTGTCCGACTCTTCTATATGCAGCTCCTCCTCCATTTCTTAAGGAATTTCATCAAGACTTTTACCAAAGTACAATTATGAGATGCCCTAGCGCATGTCGTCGGGTTTTTTTCATTTCGGCAATTTTTGACAAATTTATGGCCTTTGTTTTTTTGTACATATGTTGGATGTAGGTAAAAATTCTTCTGTGTGCAACTCCTACATTTCTTAAGGAATGTTTATGAAACTTTCACAGATGTACCCTCATGAGATGCAAAAGCGCCTATTGTCATGTTTTTATTTTTGACAGAATTATGACTATTCTTACGTATGTGTATGCTACAGAGAAAACAATTTGTTTCTGATGGATAACTTAAGTTTGGGATGAGATATCACAATGAAACTTGCTGTGTGGGTAGTTTGTGTGCGGATGACACTTGCAATGGTAAGTGTAGCCAGTGGGAGTCAAGGTCACCGTTATTAAAGGTAGCAAAAATAATTTAGTCATGTCTAATGGAGATTCCACACTGTCTAAAGTCACTGGTTGGTAGAGGGGAAAATGTTGCGCTTGGTTGTTTAATTGTCAAAACAGTATTTTAACCAATTGCTATTCAATAAAAAAAGCCAGATAACATAAATTCAAAATATTTTTGGAATGTCTACCATTTATATAGAGAATAATAGGTTAGTGCCGTTGATGAAAAAGTTTATCTGGTAAGGCGGAGGAATTTATCGGGTGAGCCGTAGTCGAATCCGATAATTTCCGTAGCCGAGCCGGATAAACTTTTACTTCATTCACGGCACTAATAACCTATTATTCTATTTATCCAGTGGCTTAATCTGCTCAGTTAGGGGATCAAACTCGGGACTATATTGTCACTCTTTCATTAACTAGAGCGCAACGCCACGATCGTTCCGTGGCGTCATGATAAACAACGACGTTAGACATCTTGATAGACGTCGTGTAGACGCAGGTAAGTCGAAGAAAATAACCGATCAACCACCGGCTCGTTGAGAATAGGAAAACCTCACCCTCGGACGGGCACTAAAATTGCAACCGGTGACTCTCATATAAGAAATAGTCCGTCAGATCACGTGGTAAGGTGACGGATTATCACTAGTCACATGACCTAGTGACCGATTTATAGCTAAGTTTAATCGGCACCCCGTTAACTTGCAGATTTTGACGGAAGTGACTAGATAAACGCATATATCAGCTATGGAAAAAATAATTCATCTAGTATTAGATTTAAATCTCCACGATAAACAAATATACTTGTATAAATGATACAAACTTGTTTGAACATAAACAAAAAACCAATGCAAAATCATATTACCAAACCATATTGAAACATAAAACTTTTAAGTGTTGATAGTAAGATATAACACTTATAGTAATGAAAACGTAGTTATCATTAAATTGACACACGACAATTGTAAACATATTAAGTATCTTCATCCAAGCAGAACTTTATTTACTAGTTAAATGATTCTGTTTTACTAAATTGTAAGTGCAAGTTACCGTTATTTTTGCGACGAACTTCAAGTTATATATTCGCTTAAATTCCGACTCCTTTTCAGTCTTTGATTATGCCTTTCTTGTTTGTTTCTCCAGATTGAGGATAGAAAATATACTTACCGTAAATATAAATTGGTATTTTATCCAATGGTATGAAAACCACAATTGACCCCATCATGCACACTATACATTTGATTTCTCTAATGGTTACATGACTGCATGAGATATATTCTTAATCGTATTGAAAAGAAATTGTCAGTGATCAGTTATTTAGAACACCATGGCAACGAAACGAACACATGCCGAGAACATTGATAAAATGTGGGTAAAAATGTTGCTAGGCCACAAACTAACACAACATTAGTGACCTTTTCTGAAATAATTTCTCATTATTGTACGAGATATACTACTCTTCAAGATACACATGTTGGTTGTAATAAATCACGGTAGATAAGGTTGATCTAAACCATTGAATTTACAACATATCTAATCTCCCTGTCGCTGGCGTGAACGCATACCCCTTAGTGATGTTCTTTGGTTGTTTGGGAAGTCTGTGTATACGCCTATATCCGATGACGGAATTCATTAGAAGATCCGAATGGAATACTTATTGACGATGATAAACATATATTACAACTGCAAATACATTTTGAAAGCTTAATTAAATTAACAACTCTCAGTTATTTTTGACTGACCCTCGTATCAAGCAATATTGATTGCGAGATGAAGACCAGCTATTAACCTGTTTAACAATTCTCTGCATATTTCGATATTAGCAGATTTGTCCACAACCTTTTGGTTGTCTTGGAATGCTGGTCACAGGAATCGAATCGAGAAAAATCTTGTATTATGCATGTCAGTATGCACATTGGTCAGTGATAACAACTTTCGTTTTAATGTTTGTAACAAATTGATTTGTCCTACAAAATAGCCTAAATGAAAAATAAGTTCGTTTATAACTTATATTCTTTAACATTGCAGGACTTCAGACAGCTAAACCTAGTATAGGTATTTCAGCCGTTTTACTGTTGAAACCAAGTCATTGAACTAGGGCATTCACCTTTTACATTGCTGTAACTATTCAATTAAACTTTTGGCAGTTCTGTCGTGTAATTGTGGTATGTCTTGTGTGTATGTTTTCTGTGCTTGGCTGGTTCAGTTGAGTGCAGCCTTCCCTTTCCGACTTTATATTATTTTTGTTTTAAATTATTATTGGGACCAGTGATCCTGAACACATGGGTAGAGTTGCTGGCATTGTGTAATCCTAGCAAACTAAACTTACTTATTTACTATTACATTGTAGACTATTAACGAAAACACTGCACAACCAAAAGCATATTTTTCTTTTTTGAGAACCCATTTGGGTAACTCCTTATATTTTATATAGTACATGTTTAGGTACAAAATGTAAATGGCATTTTACAAATATTATACATACATGTACATGTACAATCATAATGTGACAAAATATAAGTTGTATTAAAATATTGTTAAGAGTGGTATACTAGTAGTTTCATTAAATATACATGTATTATGAATAGGGTTGCCAAAAATGTGACACTTTTCGGGTGAAACGTTTCAAATTAGATATTACAAAGTAAAGAATATACTAAATTGAGATAACCAAATTTTTTTTTTTTTAAAGTATCGAATATTGTATTCAGTTTACATGTGTGTGAACGTGTGTGTAAGTGTATATCCTTTCCGCTACCACGATTTTTTGGGGGTTATGAGAAATTCATATGGTCCCTATACCCCGTCCCTGAGACACTATTAACTTGCAGCACTGATAAAAACTCGATACATCCGGATGCTACACACCTACCCCAAAACGAAAGTAGAAACAATTGTCAATATTTCGACTAAAGGTCACCGGAAATGACGATGTGACGGTGACCCTTGCGCGAAAAACTTCTCTTTTTTTTTTTTTTAGCTTGACAGGCCTACTTTTTGGCCCCTATAGGGCATTGGTCCTGACCCCTTTGTCTAGCCTTATATTCCTGCTATAGAAAAATAAACTTATTGGCGCTAAATGTTAATGCAATTCCACAGGGATTCGTACCGCAATTGTGGGTAGGACGAGTAATTTCAGTTTTGTCAAATCTATGTTCAAAGCCCCCTTTAAAGGGGTCTAGCGGGCCCAAAATCCGACCTGGGCCCGTATTATCCTGTAGCCTAGGATGCCTGTGTACCCATGACAGCAAAATTCCCGAATTTGGGCATTTAGGTCGGAAACTACGGAAGGCCGAAATGGCCATCCCGGCGAGTCTGCATTAGTACGCTATGGTACATGTAGCGGAAAGGATATGGGTATTTTTTAGTAGAGCAAAAATGAGATACGAGTAGGTGAGACAAAAGAATGGTCGTCGAGCAGAGATAATAAAGAATAAAGAGAGCGTTATGTTTTCCTGATCATTCATGTTACATTGTTATCTATGCTGATTAAATTCCATTTCTTATAGTGCGATGGCAGTTTTCCTTTCATGTGAGCTATACATTTTCCGTATTTTCGAGACATTGTAGAACCTGAACGAAATAAGGAAACAATGGTAATAAGTTTCCAGTTTGCATTTGAATAAATAGTATACAATTCTGAAACAGGCGGTTTGCTTTACACGGTAGTATCATCCTGATGAAGAAGGAAGCACGTCATAACCAGTTTAGATAGCAATTTCTAAAGAACTCCATTTAACAGGAGTCAACGATTTATTGTTTTGTGGTTTTTACTGATCGTATATTTCGCCAGTTACATATGGTTCGGAACTATGCCTCTTATTTCAGACAAATTAAGGAGGAGTGTCCCTAACGCGGTCTTTATTCTTCCGTTCAATACTGTTTATATAATATAAAACGAGAATTTGTACTTCATACATCGATGTTTTAAACAAAGCACTTAGCTCTATCTAAATCCGTGCGAAAAATTAGAAAACGATATAATGTTCGGCTATTTTATAGCACGAAACAATTATATTTGCAAAAACCACAAAAGTAGTTATCAATTACCAATACGCATACTGGCGTGTATATATGGAAGAAACGGTCGATTCTAACACTGAACTCTATCCTCTAATTTGTTCCGTTTTTTCTCCATTCGGTTCCTGTGACCAGCATTCCAAGCGAACTGAGTTTCTGGACGAGTCTACTTATACCGCAATGTGCAGAAAAGTGTTCAACAGGTTACAATGTAATAGCTACACATTGGCTTCAAATAATGCTTGACACAAATGATATTAACCAAAAACGTACCATTTTATCGGGGGCCAATCATTGTTGTTATGATAGAGACCAGTGCGCTTCTATCCCTAGGTTGTACATATTCCTGGTTTTTAACTTCAATATTCAACGCCGTCGTACATTATACGGTTCACCCTTCTTAACAAAATAGCTCCAGGCTTGTCTGAATGACTCTTTTTGCATAACGTTGTGTGATATAACAGACTCATAAGTAAACATTCCAACTGAACCCAACCATTGGACTTTTACAAATACGAACCATTAAAATGTTGTTTTTTTATAAGAACTACTACTGAACAAGAATCGCGGCAGTTTTGTGATCAACGTTTAAATACGTTATTTACATGTCAAAATAGAGATAATGTTTCTACATGAATGCGGACATTTTCTTGATTATATTGACTTATATTTTTCAGTATAAAGATGGGCATCGACATCGATACTTATCGACAGAGGGTTGGAGGTTTCAGGGGTGGACATGGTTGTAATATACTGTATTTACCCAGTACATGTTACTTGAACTGTGGAGATGTCGCATATGGTGTGTTGTATGTTGGGGCTGTCTGGTTATTTACTGCACTGATAGTGTTGACAGGCCTAGAAATGAATCCATGGTCACCAGGTAATAATGCATGTTTGGTATATTTCCCCCCCCCCCAATGTCTAATAATGTTCTCAAAATGAAATACGTGATTGTATGTCGTCAGGGGTAATATATGACTATTTTCCTTGTGTTATCATGGGCAGTCTATGGCTCTGTTCTATATGGTATCATATGCAGTTTATACCTCTGTTACTTTTGGCATCCTGGAAAGTCTATGGTTCTAATCCATTGCCACCATGGGTAGAATAGAACTCTATGACTCTGTAACGGTGGGAATTATATGTTCATTTTGGTACCTTGTGTAGTATATGACTCTGTTCATTTTGGTACCTTGTGTAGTATATATGACTCTGTTCATTTTGGCACCTTGTGTAGTATATGACTCTGTTCATTTTGGCACCTTGTGTAGTATATGACAATGCACATTTGGTTATCACGTGTAGTATACATGTCTGTTTTCCTTTGGAGATCAAGGGAAGTATACGACTATGCTTCCTTGTCTCTTTTTTTTTGTTCTGGAGATCACAGGAAGTCTTTTTTTTGTTTTTTTTTGGATAGAAAGTGGAAATATTCTTACTGTGTTTCATTGCTAATTTGCAATAAACAATCCAATATATTTTCAGCAGACTTTATGGACGCAGACACGTGCATAGTGAAAGCATGTGTCTGCAGTCAACATGTCAGTACGTTGGGCGCGACTGTCAGTTCAATCATGAGTGTAATTGGCGCTGTCGGTTTTGTTAAGACGTTGCTGAGAATGGCCGGCATTGAATCGAATCCGGGACCTACAGGTAAGTTTATTACTTCTATGAATTCGTAAAGGGAGAGACATATTTATTGGTTTGTCAATTTTCCTCTCTTCAACTTAAAATGGTTTCCACTCAATTGCATCAATTAAGAAATTCAATGAAATATTGTGAAATGAAGATATAATAATGTAGCTTATGTTAAAACGCCCTTTGGGACTGACAGTGGCACATATGGGGGTCCAGATCGCTGTTACTATAAATAGGAAATGAATTTCTGTTCAATACCTTGTGTTAGTAATAGTGAAGATATAATAATGTAGCTTATGTTAAAACGCCCTTTGGGACTGACAGTGGCACATATGGGGGTCCAGATCGCTGTTACTATAAATAGGAAATGAATTTCTGTTCAATAACTTGTGTTAGTAATAGTGAGTTATTGTTAATGAATCTTGGAACTGAAAGTGGGACCGGTGTTGTTAGTAATGAGATTATTGTAAACAAGGTTAAGGTTAGCGTTTTAGAAATATTACATTGTTTTTCTTATTTTGGGATTTCTAAATACCTTGGCCTTCCCTGTCTGACTTAATATAATCTTTTTGGGACATTTGGTCACCACTGGCATTATAGTGTGCAAAAGCTCTAAGGTTACGGCAATGCTTTCTGTTGATTGTAAACAAATAGATTAATTCAGATTGTCATGACTATAACTATTTCATTGATCATGAGATTATTGGAAACTTAACACATTTGTACACCTCCATGAGACGAAATTCTCTTAGATGGCACTCTAAATTACACGTACCACACCTTCATATTCCGGCCGGTACATTTCGTAGTGCACAAACATATTGGCAATATCTCAAGGTCAAGAACATACAATTTAAGATTAATTACATTTCAGACATGTTTAACTTTCGATACCAGTACTTGCTGGTAGAACTTGGCACTGGACTTCTACGGAAGACTTTGAATGAGCAACTCGTTATAATAGGAACTCAACTAGACCAGCATTTGATGAATAAAATCAATACGATCAAAACACTTGTCAACAAAAATGTAATTACTGGAACACAGGAAGCTTTGTTGCCTCCAAAATGTACGAATCCAGTGCTATCAAGCTTTGATATCACACTACTTACATGTATTCTGAGAAACATGTGTGGTCTTAAGAAATCTAGTAATACAGTCTGGACAAACCCAGCTCTAAACGACTTGTCCCTGGAGGCTGACATTGCAAGACTGCGACTTTGTCGAAACAAGGTAAAATGCCTTGGTCTCTACAATTATATATATTGCTACAGTAGAACTTCGATGCCTCGAACAGTACTTGCCTCGAACACCCAAGATGCCTCGAACTGGTTCTTCGGTCCCGGCAAATCTCTTCTTTATTCATATAGTGAAACAATAGATCACTCGAACAATATCTAGGTCGAACACTCGAACTGATTGGAAGGTCCCTCGCTATGATTTACCTGTAGATGGGTCGAACAATGCAAGTATTCGCACCTTTCATTAAGTGTTGAACTCCATTGTTCGACAGCGGGTTGTCAGCGACACAGGTTACCTGTGGTCAGCGACAGGTGAAATAACAAGTTGTGATAATTACTGTTTATATGTATACCTAACAATTGTTTGCATTGTATAACGAGTTTTTGAGAACTTAAACACTTATAGATCTATTTAATAGCTAATGAAGGCCAACCAGGAAATTATAATTTAATTATTTTTTGTTAATAAAATTCAGAAGCAACAACATATCAGATTAAAATAATCATTTTTAAGTTCTCATACGTCAAACGTGTTTGTTTCAGTATCATTTATTTATTGGTAGTCGAACTTGACATTTAACATGATAATAATTCGTGACTCGCTGCTTTATATAAATGCGCCGTATAACAAGTTACCTGAGTAAGACTTGTAAACATTCTAAGAGCTTGCCGAAAATAAATCAGGTTTCAGGTCAATTTTGTCTAAATATATTTTTTATGTTGTATTATTATAATGAATAATGTTAAAAAATGATACACGTGCATTATGCATGTGAAGTAATTATGCAATGCATACACGGATTTCCATGCCGACATCAGTTCGAACTTATATTTGAATACCATAGATGCCTCGAACACCCTAGATGCCTCGAACTATTTTCCCGGTCCGAAGGTAGTTCGAGGCATCGAAGTTCTACTGTATATATATTCACGTACAACGTATATTATTGTACTATACCAGCTGCGAGCTTGTTGATGCTCATATTTTGATCAGCACTTTTATGCTTAAGTATATTTTGATATCAAGTCATGTTCTGAACAGATAATCAATATGAATTTAATAATTGAATAATCATACTCTTGCCGTGTAAGTATGTGTATTTGTGTGATACATGTAGTGTGTTTCGTGGTTTGTTTATATTTGTTATTTCAGCTAGGACATTCAGGAACAGTACTTATACCCGGGGCACAATTTGATGCTGACTGGAAAGAACTAAGTCAGGTACATGTATATAATAATATCTTATATATGATATTAACTTGTAATTACATGTGAAATATAAGATGAAGACGGCTATGACATTGTCGTATCAGCTCCTTTTAAGGGTTGTGGATGTACAGGTATATCCGTGTGATAACTCTGTATAACTTATGTACATATTTAACAACAATGATACCCCAACCCGCCATGTGCCTCTCCTTCCCGATTTAAAATGATATGTGTTATAATGAGGGCACCCGTGTCTCATGGACACATTTCTAGTTTGTGTAAAATACGGGTTTTGCGTGCTACATGTATGTCGTACTATCAAGGTTATCTCCGTTACTGATATTGGCTTTTAAACATTGTATTTCATTTATTTATCTCTTAATAATTTGTCCATTAATACATACACGGACATTAAAATTAAGCTTCTGAATCTGAGAGTTAACATGCAAATATTTGTTTTCAGATAATGCTTAGCTTAAATTCGAAGCTCAAAAGTGGTGTAGCAAATTTGCAGGGTATAATTGACCAAGCTGAAACTATGGAAATTGATGAAAACCTTAAGAAGCTTAATGAAGAGACTTTACGACTTTGGGAAGAAAGTGACAAAGCTTGGGAACACGGACAAGCAGAAATATTAGAAACATTACAGAAAATCGAACAAAACCAGTGTATGCTTAGTGATCGTTTAGAGAAAGACAATGGAAAACTCCAGGAACGGCTTGGACTCCTAGATGAAGGTCTTGGAAATATCGATGAAGAACTTAGTTCTATTAAACACAGCGTTCAGACAGTTGAAGGAAAATTAGATCAACCTGTGTCCATATCACCACAAGGTAAATAAAGCAAGTACAATTATGTTACAATGTAGCAATGTCTGACCAACATATAAATGTACACATAGACACACAGCAGACCCACACCGTACGCATAGTACATGTATATAGTATATACATGTAATAGCAATGTCCGACTTACCAAAATATGATTGTTTATTATATGGTATCTTACAAATTCATGCATAAGTTACATTGTATTTGTTATGTATTGATATACATTTGATATCAATTGACATCAAAATGTTTTAAACATGCAATACAAATTACTGTCTTGTAGATTTATTGCCGTTATAAATTTATTAAATCTGCGCACGGCGTCAAATTACCATATAATGTTTTGATCATACGTGCACATCTAAACAAGGAGGTATCGTGGGTGTAAATGTCTGATATTTCCTCTTCATCATTTTACGTCAGTTCAGACGATGATTCCATTGCGTAGAATTATATACATGTATATAAAAGCGGAAATATGAAATGTCCATTTCAGATATCCAGCAAGAACTGAAGAATCACTACACGCAAAATTATACAACAATTACTGTTTCACCATTGTTCGAATTTGAGAAAGAACAGTTGCTGAAACTTTATAAAATTCCTACTTTGTTCCTGGTGGAAAATGATGGACCTCAGTCAGCCCAGAAAGATACTGAAGTTAAAGCATGTAAGGACATATTCTATAAAAATAATCAACTGCATAGAGATATTTATATTACTGGTGATGCTGGTGTTGGAAAGTCATCATTTTGTCAGTTTTTGTGTTTGTTATGGTCAAAATCTGACAATGTTGTTGTAAATGACGATATGCAGGGGTATATGGATTTTATAGAAAAGTTTGAGTGTGTATTTTATGTAACATTACGTGAGACCGAACGTATAGATGTGATCGCTATGATTGTGGACCAATTGTTCTTCACTGAGAATCAGAATGAAAAAGATAAACTGTACAGCGGTATCAAAGATATAATCAAACAAAATAACTGCATGGTGATTCTGGATGGTCTTGACGAATGGAGGCCCAAACAAAGTGATAAGAAAGATTTTGAAACTCCTAGAAAATCATTTTCGGAGAAATGCGTATATTTGACAACTAGTCGTCCTTATAAAACTGAACATTTACTAAAGCACAAAGATCTAGTACATCAAGTGAAACTTACGGGCATTACGGGACAATCATCAAATGATTATATTAAAGAACTGGTTACTTATATAAATACTAAGAAGGATGGTGAAAATAAAGATCCCGTGCGTTTTCAGAAAGAAGTAGAAGAATGCGGTCTTGAAGATTTACTCTGTATACCTATCATTGCATCACATTTAGTAGCAGTGTGGTTTGAACAGAACCTCACCAATATGTCTAGAACATTTATTTATGGAAATATTGTAAACTTACTATTTGAAATAGCTGAAAAACGGAATGTCCATATTCCATCATCGAAAACATCAGACTTACAACTACCCGATTCTCTATCTAAATTGAACTATTTAAAAAACCATGTTTCCTTGTTGCAAAAAGTGTGTTTGCTTTCATTTAGATCTCAATTTAACCAGGACGGGTGTGTAGCCACTCTCGTATTCACTAGGCAACAGTTGACGGCAGGGCCTTATTTTTTTAATCCTGAGGAAATAATTCTTTTATGCCGAATTGGCATATTATCTAAAAGTAAAGTCATCAGACAATTTGGTAAACAAGAAGAAAAACTCAGTTTTTTACATCTCAGTTACTTAGAGTTCTTTTCTGCATTGTTTGCATCGTCATTTGACAGAAATAACGGTTTTAATGATATTGTTGCTAAAGAGTGGACCTCACTAGAAACTGTTTTAAAGTTTGAAAACTTCCTCCTTTTTCTTGCTGGATTTTCAAAAGAAACAGTGTGCCTATTGTTTAAAACTATTTATCCATTATTATCAGATGATTTATCTATGATCCGAAGAAATGCAATATTTCACTTCATTTTGTATTACCAAAGTTCTTATCAACAGCAGTTAAAGTCACTACAATCTATGATAATCAGTTGTATCAAAGAAAGTAGAAGATGTAGTGATGGAAATAATTTTATAAAACTTGAAGATTTTAATTTTGACGACAACTCAGATATTGATATATTAAAACCGCTGTTGGTGTTTAACATTAAATGTGTAAAATCTATATATTCCTGCAATGGTATGTATTTTTCTGAGTTCGGTAAAATTAAAAAGCTTAAATCTTTGCATGTTGGTAAAATCGTGACGGCTCATTATGAACAATTCACTCAGTTAATATCGGACAATAAATCCACATTGAACACTGTTTCTATTGAAGGTGATTGGGTTGCACCACCTACTATACATGAATTACCGTTGAGAAGACCACGTCGCCTGTTATCATTTTTGCCGTCTGTAATAAGTAGACAATTCCACAGAAGTCTCCATCATTTAACATCAGTAAATCTACGCAATGTTAGAATGGAACACGAGAGTTTACACAATCTGGTGGAATTTCTATCAAGCAATGTTCATTTTGAAAATATAAGTTTGAGTATGGTGCATTGTAATAATCACAACCGTAGTGATTGTAATACATTAACTCTAAATCTTCACCAGCACACAAACCTCACCTTATTATGTCTGTATGACGTTAATATCGTGTGCCATCATGTGAACATTGCTTGTTTAAAGGGCATCGAATTGTGTCCATTCTCTGAGAGGATTGTGTATTGTTATAATGATGTTTTGAATTGTATTCAGAATTCACATCTTGAATATTTTGATCTCAATGGAGATGACATGTCAGATGACAATACAATCAAAACATCAATATCAACAATTAAAACTCTCTCAGGTATCAAGCATCTACATCTACAGGGTATGAGCCTATCTGATGATGTTGTATTCCATCCTGATGTTAAACACGTGGAGATAAGTCTGTATGGTGTCACAATGAGTGATCAATATTTCCATTCTTTCATTCAAAATGTTGTTCACATATCACAATCTGTGGAATATGTTCAGTTATATAGATGTCAGATTTTATCTGATGACGGAGAAAGTCAAAGAGAAATGTCAGAGGAAGAATCATTTGATTATATGTACGAGTATCTGACAAAAGAAGCCTCTGTCAACATCACACATAAAGGTTTTTATACAGATGGTGGTTATAACGGTTATGAGTTATCATTTGAACCAATCAGTGTTGAGTGAATGTTTCATTTTGTTCATGTATAAGAACCATGTAATAAGTGACTTTTTCGTTTAAGTTTTAGGAAAATATAACAAATTCACAAATGCCGAGCGGAAATAATTGGCTATGTGGCGGGATTATGACTAGACGGAAACATGTCATTTGACGGTGCATTTTCTTAGTTGGCAAATTTCCTACTCAATGAGTCATATTCTAATGTTAAATTATGAAAAACGTAGTTTTTCACATTTTATGGTGATTTTTGGTAATTTGGTACCAACTAGCAAATCAAATTGTTTGCATGGCAAAGGATTATATTAAGTCAGACAGGGAAGGCAGCGATCAACTTAACCAGCCGAATTGTTTGCATGGAGTTTGTTAATACCTGTGTTCATCGAAATATATTTTTCGAAATGAAATTCAATATAATATTATAGTGCAGGTCCATCCACATACTCTTTATAGGGTGATTCTACCTCAAGGTCCGTCCGCAAATTTTGCCCTATAGTAATATAACGTTATGATATACATGTATAAATTGTTATAAGTTCTATGTGTGATAAAATATTGTAATTGATGAAAGATTATAACAGTTACATATTGGTAGTCGTGTTTATATACTGACTTCAGAAACAAACATTTCCTCTCATTTGCATTCATTGAGTCGTTGCCTCATCGTCGTATACAGACACATATTAAAAAAGGTAAACGCAACTGACCTCACCACATTTCACCATCACTACGGTGACGGTTGCAGTACATTTCGCTGACGGACTGTTAGCATCACTCGTGGTACATTTTTAACCTCTAATATCTGATACCACGGTCTATCAGATAGGTGACGAACTGTTAGCACCTCCAGTGGTACATGTTTAACCTCTAACATCTGATACCACGGTCTATCAGATTGGTGACGGACTGTTAGCATCACTCGTGGTACATGTACAACCTCTAACATCTGATACCACGGTCTATTATATTGGGGACGGACTGTTAGCACCTCCCGTGGTACAAGTACAACCTCTAACATCTGATATCACGGTCTATCAGATAGGTGACGGACTGTTAGCACCTCCCGTGGTACATGTACAGCCTCTTACATCTGATACCGCGGTCCTTTAAGCTTGTCACGGTTAACTTTTAATTGCATACTTGCATACAGTGGTACAGGGGTACAGGGGTACAGGGGTACAGCGCGCGCTCAAAGTGCGAGAGTTATCGGGTTCGATACTGTGTTTTAAATTCATTAAAAAGTACTGGTTTATCTGCCTTGATAAATGTTCAGCACAGTAATTTCCCAGAAATTGCTGGTTTGTCCGCGGCCAGGATAATGTGAATGGATAGTCTCCATATGTAACTGATGTATTGTTGATCATCCAAAATAAACTGAGATTAAATATTTTGTATTTATTATTTCGTTGTTATATATACGCAATATGTCATGGTTTTTTTCAATGTTCAAGACTATTCAAGACACAAAAAATGTGGTTGTTGTCTGCAGGTGTCTGTAGTTTGTAGATCACTGGTGTCAGAGTGTGACAGGTGTCTGCAGGTGTCTGTAGTTTGTAGATCACTGGTGTCAGAGTGTGACAGGTGTCTGCAGGTGTCTGTAGTTTGTAGATCACTGGTGTCAGAGTGTCAATGTTGTCTGAAGGTGTCTGTAGTTTGTAGATCACTGGTGTCAGAATGTGACTGTTGTCTGCAGGTGTCTGTAGTTTGTAGATCATTGGTGTCAGAGTGTGACTGTTGTCTGCAGGTGTCTGTAGTTTGTAGATCACTGGTGTCAAGAGTGTGACTGTTGTCTGAAGGTGTCTGTAGTTTGTAGATCACTGGTGTCAGAGTGTGACTGTTGTATGCAGGTGTCTGTAGTTTGTAGATCACTGGTGTCAGAGTGTCAATGTTGTCTGCAGGTGTCGGTAGTTTGTAGTTCACTGGTGTCAGAGTGTGAATGTTGTCTGCAGGTGTCTGTAGTTTGTAGATCACTGGTGTTAGAGTTTGACTGTTGTCTGCAGGTGTCTATAGTTTGTAGATCACTGGCGTCAGAGTGTGACTGTTGTCTGCCGGTGTTTGTAGTTTGTAGATCACTGGTGTTAGAGTGTTACTGTTGTCTGAAGGTGTCTGTAGTTTGTAGATCACTGGTGTCAGAGTGTGACTGTCGTCTGCAGGTGTCTGTAGTTTGTAGATCACTGGTGTCAGAATGTGACTGTCGTCTGCAGGTGTCTGTAGTTTGTAGATCACTGGTGTCTGTGTGTGACTGTTGTCTGCATGTGTCTGTAGTTTGTAGATCACTGGTGTCAGAATGTGACTGTCGTCTGCAGGTGTCTGTAGTTTGTAGATCACTGGTGTCAGAGGGTGACTGTTGTCTGCAGGTGTCTGTAGTTTGTAGATCCCTGGTGTCAGAGTGTGACTGTTGGCCACAGGTGTCTATAGTTTGTAGATCACTGTGTCAGAGTGTGACTGTTGTCTGCAGGTGTCTGTAGTTTGAAGGACACTGGTGTCAGAATGTGGTTGTTGTCTACAGGTTTCTGTAATTTGAAGGACAATGGTGTCCGAATGTGGTTGTTGTCTACAGGTTTCTGTAATTTGAAAAACACTGGTGTCCGAGTATCAATGTTGTATGCAGGTGTCTGTAGTTTGTAGATTACTGGAGTCAGAGTGGCTGTTGTCTGCAGGTGTCTGTAGTTTGTAGATCACTGGTGTCAGAGGGTGACTGTTGTCTGCAGGTGTCTGTAGTTTGTTGATCCCTGGTGTCAGAGTGTGACTGTCGTCTGCAGGTGTCTGTAGTTTGTAGATCACTGTGTCAGAGGGTGACTGTTGTCTGCAGGTGTCTGTAGTTTGTAGATCACTGGTGTCAGAGTGTGACTGTTGGCCACAGGTGTCTATAGTTTGTAGATCACTGTGTCAGAGTGTGACTGTTGTCTGCAGGTGTCTGTAGTTTGTAGATCACTGTGTCAGAGTGTGGCTGTTGTCTGCAGGTGTCTGTAGTTTGTAGATCACTGGTGTCAGAGTGTGACTGTTGGCCACAGGTGTCTATAGTTTGTAGATCACTGTGTCAGAGTGTGACTGTTGTCTGCAGGTGTCTTTAGTTTGTAGATCACTGTGTCAGAGTGTGACTGTTGTCTGCAGGTGTCTGTAGTTTGTAGATCACTGTGTCAGAGTGTGGCTGTTGTCTGCAGGTGTCTGTAGTTTGTAGATCACTGGTGTCAGAGTGTGACTGTTGGCCACAGGTGTCTATAGTTTGTACATCACTGTGTCAGAGTGTGACTGTTGTCTGCAGGTGTCTATAGTTTGTAGATCACTGTGTCAGAGTGTGACTGTTGGCCACAGGTGTCTATAGTTTGTAGATCACTGTGTCAGAGTGTGACTGTTGTCTGCAGGTGTCTTTAGTTTGTAGATCACTGTGTCAGAGTGTGGCTGTTGTCTGCAGGTGTCTGTAGTTTGTAGATCACTGGTGTCAGAGTGTGACTGTTGGCCACAGGTGTCTATAGTTTGTAGATCACTGTGTCAGAGTGTGACTGTTGTCTGCAGGTGTCTATAGTTTGTAGATCACTGTGTCAGAGTGTGACTGTTGTCTGCAGGTGTCTGTAGTTTGAAGGACACTGGTGTCAGAATGTGGTTGTTGTCTACAGGTTTCTGTAATTTGAAGGACAATGGTGTCCGAATGTGGTTGTTGTCTACAGGTTTCTGTAATTTGAAAAACACTGGTGTCCGAGTATCAATGTTGTATGCAGGTGTCTGTAGTTTGTAGATTACTGGAGTCAGAGTGGCTGTTGTCTGCAGGTGTCTGTAGTTTGTAGATCACTGGTGTCAGAGGGTGACTGTTGTCTGCAGGTGTCTGTAGTTTTATAGATCACTGGTGTCAGAGTGTGACTGTTGGCCACAGGTGTCTATAGTTTGTAGATCACTGTGTCAGAGTGTGACTGTTGTCTGCAGGTGTCTGTAGTTTGTAGATCACTGTGTCAGAGTGTGACTGTTGTCTGCAGGTGTCTGTAGTTTGTAGATCACTGTGTCAGAGTGTGGCTGTTGTCTGCAGGTGTCTGTAGTTTGTAGATCACTGGTGTCAGAGTGTGACTGTTGTCTGCAGGTGTCTGTAGTTTGTAGATCACTGTGTCAGAGTGTGACTGTTGGCCACAGGTGTCTATAGTTTGTAGATCACTGTGTCAGAGTGTGACTGTTGTCTGCAGGTGTCTATAGTTTGTAGATCACTGTGTCAGAGTGTGACTGTTGTCTGCAGGTGTCTGTAGTTTGAAGGACACTGGTGTCAGAATGTGGTTGTTGTCTACAGGTTTCTGTAATTTGAAGGACAATGGTGTCCGAATGTGGTTGTTGTCTACAGGTTTCTGTAATTTGAAAAACACTGGTGTCCGAGTATCAATGTTGTATGCAGGTGTCTGTAGTTTGTAGATTACTGGAGTCAGAGTGGCTGTTGTCTGCAGGTGTCTGTAGTTTGTAGATCACTGGTGTCAGAGGGTGACTGTTGTCTGCAGGTGTCTGTAGTTTGTAGATCACTGGTGTCAGAGTGTGACTGTCGTCTGCAGGTGTCTGTAGTTTGTAGATCACTGGTGTCTGTGTGTGACTGTTGTCTGCATGTGTCTGTAGTTTGTAGATCACTGGTGTCAGAGTGTGAATGTTGTCTGCAGGTGTCTGTAGTTTGTAGATCACTGGTGTCAAAATGTGACTGTTGTCTGCAGGTGTCTGTAGTTTGTTGATCCCTGGTGTCAGAGTGTGACTGTCGTCTGCAGGTGTCTGTAGTTTGTAGATCACTGTGTCAGAGGGTGACTGTTGTCTGCAGGTGTCTGTAGTTTGTAGATCACTGGTGTCAGAGTGTGACTGTTGGCCACAGGTGTCTATAGTTTGTAGATCACTGTGTCAGAGTGTGACTGTTGTCTGCAGGTGTCTGTAGTTTGTAGATCACTGTGTCAGAGTGTGGCTGTTGTCTGCAGGTGTCTGTAGTTTGTAGATCACTGGTGTCAGAGTGTGACTGTTGGCCACAGGTGTCTATAGTTTGTAGATCACTGTGTCAGAGTGTGACTGTTGTCTGCAGGTGTCTTTAGTTTGTAGATCACTGTGTCAGAGTGTGACTGTTGTCTGCAGGTGTCTGTAGTTTGTAGATCACTGTGTCAGAGTGTGGCTGTTGTCTGCAGGTGTCTGTAGTTTGTAGATCACTGGTGTCAGAGTGTGACTGTTGGCCACAGGTGTCTATAGTTTGTACATCACTGTGTCAGAGTGTGACTGTTGTCTGCAGGTGTCTATAGTTTGTAGATCACTGTGTCAGAGTGTGACTGTTGGCCACAGGTGTCTATAGTTTGTAGATCACTGTGTCAGAGTGTGACTGTTGTCTGCAGGTGTCTATAGTTTGTAGATCACTGTGTCAGAGTGTGACTGTTGTCTGCAGGTGTCTGTAGTTTGAAGGACACTGGTGTCAGAATGTGGTTGTTGTCTACAGGTTTCTGTAATTTGAAGGACAATGGTGTCCGAATGTGGTTGTTGTCTACAGGTTTCTGTAATTTGAAGGACAATGGTGTCCGAATGTGGTTGTTGTCTACAGGTTTCTGTAATTTGAAAAACACTGGTGTCCGAGTATCAATGTTGTATGCAGGTGTCTGTAGTTTGTAGATTACTGGAGTCAGAGTGGCTGTTGTCTGCAGGTGTCTGTAGTTTGTAGATCACTGGTGTCAGAGTGTGACTGTTGTCTGCAGGTGTCTGTAGTTTGTAGATCACTGGTGTCAGAGTGTGACTGTTGTCTGCAGGGGTCTTTAGTTTGTAGATCACTGGTGTCAGAGTGTGACTGTTGTCTGCAGGTGTCTGTAGTTTGTAGATTACTGGTGTCAGAGTGTGACTGTTGTCTGCAGGTGTTTGTAGTTTGTAGATCACTGGTGTCAGAGTGTGACAGGTGTCTGCAGGTGTCTGCAGGTGTCTGTAGTTGATGTTATCGGTATACGGTTTGTCTATTTGATCAATCTGTATGCGTGCAAAGAACACGACACCACATATTACCAATGACGTGAACAAGTTTTTCTTGATGAGTCCGCATCAGCTGTGGACATGGAGGTGGTTAACGCGGTCCTGTCGGGTAGTGAATTCACGTCGATAACCTGAATGTTTGCCGTCGCATACGGTGCCATTTTGCCGGACATAGGAAGTCAATCAGGAGACTGGAGGTATCCGGTCCGTACAATTCTACCCGACCTGATGTGTGAACTTGTCAACCAGGAGACTGGTGGAGTATGCCTTAGTAACGACTACAGATGTGATTCAATATACTAAGGGAGACAACTATGAAGAGAAGTTTTAGTTTTTATTCGCTGGTTGCTTACCTTGTAATATAAATTGCGATCCAGCATAATGCCAGTATTCTATGATGGACCAGCATTGGTCTAACAAGATATCATGGCCAAATCATCCATTTTACTGCCTGGCCGAGGTTTAGGTTAGGAACCTCCAAATAGATTTGTTCTTTAGTTCAATGTAAAGTGACAATGGCCGGCCTCAAATTTCAACAAGCTTTAGTCTATGGCCACATGGCACACATATACCATCTTAAAGAAGTATATTTAAGCTTCAGAATAAAACAATAAAAAAGAAGAGGTCATGTACCTTCTAAGAACAATTTTGCTCATTTAAGATAGAAAACATATTTTCGCTATCGCGCGGATTGATCCCAGACCGGTTAACCCCTACTCTACTTTCACTTTCATAGTTTGGTCTAAATGTTCTAGATTAAACAGTTTCACTACATCCAATACATGTTCACGATGACTTAAAACTCAATTTCGTGATTTCAAAGCAGAACTGCCAATGCATACCACCATTTCCAGTCCATCCAATGTTTCTTTCAGGACTTTTTGAGAATACTACCATTTGGGCCGCTTATGTATTTAGTGGTAGCTTACCTTTATTACGATATCCTGGCCTCAAGTTCACAAAGAATTGATTTTCCGGATCAAGGTCAAGCTCCACTTTACTTTATTTTCATATACAAAAATATGTTTATAGAAAGACAATTTCTTTTACGCGGAGATAAGATTCTTTATATTTCATTTGATTTAAAAGACAAATACCGGTAACATTTATTAAAATAAAATAGAAAAATAAATAAACCAGATTTATATAGCGCCTTTTTCATGCGAACGCACATTACATAAAGTGTTGCAGCCACAAGGGCATAGGTGCATCCTCATCCAGTGCAGATACAGCATGGTCTGACCAGAGGGACAGACTGAGAGAAAGCCCCTGAATGGAGAGAGAGAGAGACATTAGATACAGGCGTGTCCGGCGCTGAAGAAGTGCGTCTAACTCTTATTTCGAATAGACAGTCTGTTTCTTTAATGTGTCCGGTGTATAGCACCGATACACAGCTTCATGGCACCTTTACCCAGATACTTTGCAGTCCATACAGTCAGATACAGTGGGAACTGTTTCCGACAAGTACAGTTACCATGCCGGGGATTGAACCCACGGCCTCTTGATTGACAGCCCCAGTGAGTTACCACTGAGCTATCGCCGCTGTAAATAATACATTATTACACAAATATTGCGCTTAATAAATCGAAGCTGAATTTTCGATCCTGATCCCGAATGTCCAAGATCAGTTTCGGTCTCAAGTACAATAAATCCCTTTTCTGTGAGAAAATAAATGTTTTGAAGGTTCGTAATATGTTACTCTACTTTAGAAGATGTTTAATTTATCAGCAAATGCTCAGGAAAATAGATTTCTTAACTTTACAAATTCATTCGAAACATAGCAAAAACATATTTTTTTATATTTTTTTTACAGGGGAGGTAATATTATTTTCCTCGTCAATAGGTAGATGTGGTTTGTAGGCATCCCACATACTACCGTACAACAGGTTTGAATCATACTGCCGTACAACAGGTATGAATCATACTGCCGTACAACAGGTATGAATCATAATACCGTACAACAGGTATGAATCATACTGCCGTACAACAGGTATGAATCATAATACCGTACAACAGGTATGAATCATACTGCCGTACAACAGGTATGAATCATACTACCGTACAACAGGTATGAATCATACTGCCGTACAACAGGTATGAATCATAATACCGTACAACAGGTATGAATCATACTGCCGTACAACAGGTATGAATCATAATACCGTACAACAGGTATGAATCATACTGCCGTACAACAGGTATGAATCATAATACCGTACAACAGGTATGAATCATACTGCCGTACAACAGGTATGAATCATAATACCGTACAACAGGTATGAATCATACTGCCGTACAACAGGTATGAATCATACTGCCGTACAACAGGTATGAATCATACTGCCGTACAACAGGTATGAATCATAATACCGTACAACAGGTATGAATCATAATACCGTACAACAGGTATGAATCATACTGCCGTACAACAGGTATGAATCATAATACCGTACAACAGGTATGAATCATACTGCCGTACAACAGGTATGAATCATACTACCGTACAACAGGTATGAATCATACTGCCGTACAACAGGTATGAATCATAATACCGTACAACAGGTATGAATCATAATACCGTACAACAGGTATGAATCATACTGCCGTACAACAGGTATGAATCATAATACCGTACAACAGGTATGAATCATACTGCCGTACAACAGGTATGAATCATAATACCGTACAACAGGTATGAATCATACTGCCGTACAACAGGTATGAATCATAATACCGTACAACAGGTATGAATCATACTGCCGTACAACAGGTATGAATCATAATACCGTACAACAGGTATGAATCATACTGCCGTACAACAGGTATGAATCATACTGCCGTACAACAGGTATGAATCATACTGCCGTACAACAGGTATGAATCATAATACCGTACAACAGGTATGAATCATAATACCGTACAACAGGTATGAATCATACTGCCGTACAACAGGTATGAATCATAATACCGTACAACAGGTATGAATCATACTGCCGTACAACAGGTATGAATCATACTACCGTACAACAGGTATGAATCATACTGCCGTACAACAGGTATGAATCATAATACCGTACAACAGGTATGAATCATAATACCGTACAACAGGTATGAATCATACTGCCGTACAACAGGTATGAATCATACTGCCGTACAACAGGTATGAATCATAATACCGTACAACAGGTATGAATCATAATACCGTACAACAGGTATGAATCATAATACCGTACAACAGGTATGAATCATACTGCCGTACAACAGGTATGAATCATACTGCCGTACAACAGGTATGAATCATACTGCCGTACAACAGGTTTGAATCATACTACCGTACAACAGGTTTGAATCATACTGCCGTACAACAGGTTTGAATCATACTGCCGTACAACAGGTATGAATCATAATACCGTACAACAGGTATGAATCATACTGCCGTACAACAGGTATGAATCATACTGCCGTACAACAGGTATGAATCATACTGCCGTACAACAGGTATGAATCATACTACCGTACAACAGGTATGAATCATACTAAATTACTAAATATAACAAACATACATGTAATTAGTTCGTTACGTATATACATACAAACATACAAGTATTGCAACATACAAACATGCATACAAGTATAACATTACAATAATCCCCTTTTGTGTGTGTGTGTGTGTGGTTTTTTTTGTGGGTACAGGTACTTTTTTATGTTTCAATTCTGTCGGTGGTTCCTTTCTTTTATATATAATTGAGCTTAAGTCTGATCCTAAAAACTAATTCTTTGTGAACACGGGGCCTGGAAGCTCAAGCCAAGAATGAGTACTATCCACACAAGTTAGTCTTTCTCAACAAAATGTCATAGTGTTTGTCAGAACAGTCTCAAATACTTGGATAGCAGGAGCCCGTTGCCGAACTAAGCCCCTTCCAAAGTGCCCTGTCGAGCGCTTTCCTACGTCTATGCAACGCCATACTACAAACGAGCAGTGCTTGTCGATAGCATACCGATTGTTAACACTTTGCTAGGCGAGCGCTACCGAGCGCTTTCTTGTGCAACGAACCGCTTCGGTAGCGCTCGATAGCGCTTTGCTATGCTACGCTTTTTTTAAGCAAGCCGTTTTCTAGCATAGCGCTAACGAGCGGTTTGGTTAGGCAACGCGTTCCAGTTGTGTCGGTTTCGGGCAAAAATATAAAACTTTTGCAACAACACCATAAAGTGGAACATCAATTTCGAACTCATTCTCGGCTTGAACATAGGATAACACGTTAAAATGGCTCGAAAAATAATACCTTCTTGAATGTTAGGGATCTTCTTATAAACCCTTTTATCTTCCCCTCAATTACTTCTTTAAATTGTCGCCGGCTTTGTTTGTCAATAAATACAAAATACTTACACAATGGGGGATAACGTATAGAACGGAAGTGACGGGTTTTCGACTGTACATTTCGTCGCTTCGGTAAGTAAATCTGGATTTTTCTTTGTTTTGTAAGACGCTTTCAATGAAATCAACCAGCCCACCGTACCCGGCCCTGTCGATACCTGCAAACCCAAGTCCATTGTCCCTCAAAATACCTATGATTAAGGAGAACACTCGATTCCAGTGCGGTTTTGGTTACTGCACCCCTGACGACCCGTCTACATTTTTTCCAATTTCTGCCGATTTTCATGGTGTGTTGCTGTTTTTTAGGGCCAACTTCGTTGTTTACCTTACCCCTCAATTACTTCTTAAAATTGTCGCCGGCTTTGTTTGTCAATAAATACAAAATACTGACAGTCGTTTTGTATTGTCAGATACAGTCTACCTGCGAAAAAAAAACTTACACGTGGTATGGCCACACTGTATATAAAAAATAAATATTTTGAAAATTTAGTTTCGAGATGTGCGGTGTATATGTACAATGGTTGAAAATCAGTATACTACAGAAGCATTGGGATTACACGTCAAGATCGTTTGAACGATCATTAATTATTTACCATCAAAACCAACTTAATTATGGCGCGAAAGAAATCAATTAGCACTGAAGTTAATTAGATCATGCGATGATGTTAGACCGCAGCCTCATATACACGCACCACGTGCTCTGGTTAGCTTTAATGTGACTTTTTCATGAGAACATTTCATGGATCTGATCCTGCACATAGAAGCTGAAATGACGTGTAGGGTTAAAACTGTCGTTACTAGATACATACTTGATGGCTTAGAACAACAAAAAACACACACATCTAGACCTGGCCGACAGACTTCCCAATAAAATATTTATAGCATTTGCCTTCTATCGAGTTATGTTGATGTTTTTGGTATCCATGCCAATGGCAGTAGTTCGATTGCCATTGTTACTTCTATATAATCAATTTGATACTACTGTAAGTGTTGATGCTGGCAAATGTGAATATTAAGTGAAATAGTTATCGAAGGACAACGTTCACAAATTGCTTAATTTGGACCTGTGATTTTTCAAAAAATAAAATCCCTGTTGCTATCAATATGTCCTATAACTCAAATAACAGAATGTTTTTGTATTTAAAATGAGCATACACATCCCAATTCCCCATGTAATATAATATAAAAACTGCTGAAAATGTGTCATGTTTAGCCAAAAATGTCATTTTCGGCCATTTTCACGACTATAAATGACGTTGTCTGAAGGTGAGTCTGTGTTGACCAATGACAATTGATGTTTTTTGAAGGTGTGTCTGTGTTGACCAATGAGAATTTGTGTTTTTTAAGGTGTGTCTATGTTGACAAATGACAGGGAACTATTAATGACGTACAACATTCCGAATAACCGCGATGGCTGTCGTGCTTTAATTATATACATGTATGTTTACATAACCAGTTTTCTTCAAATGTTTATATAAAGGCATGTTGAAAATATCAAAGCGTAGCAAAAATATTATCGTGAATTTTTAAGGGTTGCACGTCATAAAAAGGCATAAACTTGGTCAAAAATGACATGTTTGCCGATTTAAAATATGACATAATTACAGTAGATTTGTCGATATTTACGAGGTAAATTTGGGGTATGTATATTTAAGTTTTAGGCCATTAGAAATATTGAACAGAGTTAAAGGAAAATGCATATTCTAATTATGACAAACCTCAGGGCAAAATAAACCTATAAATTAACCTTGTTCTTTAAAGCATGCGTGCAACCGCAGCCCGTAGTGCTAGACAATTAACAATAACGCAGCCATCGTGATATCCGGACCCGTAGTGCTAGACAATTAGCAATAACACAGCCATCGTGATATCCGGACCCGTACTGCTAGACAATTAACAATAACACATCCATCGTGATATCCGGACCCGAATTGCTAGACAATTAACAATAACACATCCATCGTGATATCCGGACCCGTAGTGCTAGACAATTAACAATAACACAGCTATAGTAATATCCGGACCCGTAGTGCTAGACAATTAACAATAACACAGCCATCGTGATATCCGGACCCGGAGTGCTAGACAATTAACAATAACACAGCCATCGTGATATCCGGACCCGTAGTGCTAGACAATTAACAATAACACAGCTATAGTGATATCCGGACCCGTAGTGCTAGGTCATGAACAGTACAGCCAGCGTGATATCCGAACCCGTAGTGCTAGGTCATAAACAGTACAGCCAGTGTGATATCCGGACCCGTAGAGCAAGGTCATGAACAGTACAGCCAGCGTGATATCCGGACCCGTGGTGCTAGGTGATGAACAGTACAGCCAGTGTGATATCCGGACCCGTAGTGCTAGGTCATGAACAGTACAGCCAGCGTGATAGCCGGACCCGTAGTGCTAGG
Source organism: Spisula solida (assembly GCA_947247005.1). Classification (NCBI taxonomy): domain Eukaryota; kingdom Metazoa; phylum Mollusca; class Bivalvia; order Venerida; family Mactridae; genus Spisula; species Spisula solida. The sequence goes on along the minus strand of OX365962.1, from coordinate 517,342 downwards.
TCATGAACAGTACAGCCAGCGAGATATCCGGACCCGTAGTGCAAGGTCATGAACAGTACAGCCAGCGTGATATCCGGACCCGTGGTGCTAGGTGATGAACAGTACAGCCAGTGTGATATCCGGACCCGTAGTGCTAGGTCATGAACAGTACAGCCAGCGTGATAACCGGACCCGTAGTGCTAGGTCATGAACAGTACAGCCAGCGTGATATCCGGATCCGTAGTGCTAGGTCATGAACAATACAGCCAGCGTGATATCCGGACCCGAAGTATTGACAATTAACAATTATATGACTTGTAGTGTACTGGTGGTTTGATATATGACTTGTAATGTTCCGGTGGTTTGATAAATGACACGTAGTGTGCTGGCGGTTTGATATATGACACGTAGTGTGCTGGTGGATGATATATGTCTTGTAGTGTGCTGGTGGTATGATATATGACACGTAGTGTGCTGGTGGTATGATATATGACTTGTAGTGTGCTGGTGGATGATATATGACACGTAGTGTGCTGGTGGTTTGATATATGACACGTAGTGTGCTGGTGGTATGATATATAACACGTAGTGTGCTGGTGGTATGATATATGACACGTAGTGTGCTGGTGGTATGATATATGACACGTAGTGTGCTGGTGGTATGATATATGACACGTGGTGTACTGGTGGTTTGATATATGACTCGTAGTGTGCTGGTGGTATGATATATGACACGTAGTGTGCTGGTGGTATGATATATGACACGTAGTGTGCTGGTGGTATGATATATGACTTGTAGTGTGCTGGTGGTTTGATATATGACTTGTAGTGTGCTGGTGGTTTGATATATGACTTGTAGTGTGCTGGTGGTATGATATATGACTTGTAGTGTGCTGGAGGTTTGATATATGACTTGTAGTGTGCTGGTGGTATGATATATGACACGTAGTGTGCTGGTGGTTTGATATATGACTTGTAGTGTGCTGGAGGTTTGATATATGACTTGTAGTGTGCTGGTGGTATGATATATGACACGTAGTGTGCTGGTGGTTTGATATAAGACTTGTAGTGTGCTGGTGGTATGATATATGACACGTAGTGTGCTGGTGGTATGATATATGACTTGTAGTGTGCTGGTGGTATGATATATGACTTGTAGTGTGCTGGTGGTTTGATATATGACACGTAGTGTGCTGGTGGTATGATATATGACTTGTAGTGTGCTGGTGGTTTGATATATGACTTGTAGTGTGCTGGTGGTTTGATATATGACACGTAGTGTGCTGGTGGATGATATATGTCTTGTAGTGTGCTGGTGGTATGATATATGACACGTAGTGTGCTGGTGGTATGATATATGACTTGTAGTGTGCTGGTGGTATGATATATGACTTGTAGTGTGCTGGTGGATGATATATGACACGTAGTGTGCTGGTGGTTTAATATATGACTTGTAGTGTGCTGGCGGTTTAATATATATGACACGTAGTGTGCTGGTGGTTTGATATATGACACGTAGTGTGCTGGTGGTTTGATATATGACTTGTAGTGTGCTCGTGGTTTGATATATGACACGTGGTGTGTTGGTGGTTTGATATATGAGACGTAGTGTGATGGTGGTTTGATATATGACACGTAGTGTGCTGGAGGTATGATATATGACTTGTAGTGTGCTGGTGGTTTGATATATGACTTGTAGTGTGCTGGTGGTATGATATATGACACGTAGTGTGCTGGTGGTATGATATATGACACGTAGTGTGCTGGTGGTTTGATACATGACTTGTAGTGTGCTGGTGGTTTGATATATGACTTGTAGTGTGCTGGTGGTTTGATATATGACACGTAGTGTGCTGGTGGTTTGATATATGACACGTAGTGTGCTGGTGGTTTGATATATGACACGTAGTGTGCTGGTGGTTTGATATATGACACGTAGTGTGCTGGTGGTTTGATATAAGACTTGTAGTGTGCTGGTGGTTTGATATATGACACGTAGTGTGCTGGTGGTTTGATATATGACACGTAGTGTGCTGGTGGTATGATATATGACACGTAGTGTGCTGGTGGTTTGATATATGACACGTAGTGTGCTGGTGGTTTGATATATGACACGTAGTGTGCTGGTGGTATGATATATGACACGTAGTGTGCTGGTGGTTTGATATATGACACGTAGTGTGCTGGTGGTTTGATATATGACTCGTAGTGTGCTGGTGGATGATATATGTCTTGTAGTGTGCTGGTGGTTTGATATATGACACGTAGTGTGCTGGTGGTATGATATATGACACGTAGTGTGCTGGTGGTTTGATATATGACACGTAGTGTGCTGGTGGTATGATATATGACTTGTAGTGTGCTGGTGGTATGATATATGACTTGAAGTGTGCTGGTGGTATGATATATGACACGTAGTGTGCTGGTGGTTTGATATATGACATGTAGTGTGCTGGTGGTTTAATATATATGACACGTAGTGTGCTGGGGGTTTAATATATGACACGTAGTGTGCTGGAGGTTTGATATATGACTTGTAGTGTGCTGGTGGTTTGATATATGACTTGTAGTGTGCTGGTGGTATGATATATGACACGTGGTGTACTGGTGGTTTGATATATGACACGTAGTGTGCTAGTGGTATGATATATGACACGTAGTGTGCTGGTGGTTTGATATATGACACGTAGTGTGCTGGTGGTATGATATATGACACGTAGTGTGCTGGTGGTTTGATATATGACTTGTAGTGTGCTGGTGGTTTGATATATGACACGAAGTGCGCTGGTGGTTTGATATATGACACGTAGTGTGCTGGTGGTTTGATATATGACACGTAGTGTCCTGGTGGTATGATATATGACACGTAGTGTGCTGGTGGTTTGATATATGACTTGTAGTGTGCTGGTGGTTTGATATATGACTTGTAGTGTGCTGGTGGTTTGATATATGACACGTAGTGTACTGGTGGTTTGATATATGACACGTAGTGTACTGGTGGTTTGATATATGACACGTAGTGTGCTGGTGGTTTGATATATGACACGTAGTGTCCTGGTGGTTTGATATATGACACGTAGTATGCTGGTGGTTTGATATATGACACGTAGTGTACTGGTGGTTTGATATATGACACGTAGTGTGCTGGTGGTATGATATATGACACGTGGTGTGCTGGTGGTTTGAGTTGATATATGATTTGTAGTGTGCTCGTGGTTTGAGCTAATTGATATATGTCTAACCGATGTTATTGGTATGTATACGATAGATGTTATACTTAGATGTACAATTCCTTCATTTAACAAGAGAAAATACTGAATTATTTAGATGCGGGCAACGTGCTTATGGCAATATATCTGACACTGAGAAAATAACCAATATACTTTGAAATCATCAGTGTTCGCCAAGTTTAAATTTCGTACATTTATCCTAGTTTGCGAGGTTCACTTTTCGTGAAATTTCATTTTACTGACGTTTTTGTGCATACAATTTTGAGGACTGTTTTTGTACCATGTGACAATTGGTGTCCAGAATTATGTTCAACGTATATATAGCCGTCAGTCGTCCAATTACTGGTCAGAAAATTATATCATTTTTGTTTGCAGACAATTGAGTCGGTTTCTTTTGACCAAACGTCGAAGAAGCCTCGTTAAAATCGGTCAAACAATAGAATTGAGCAACCAATCGGGACACCTCGGACAATCTCTACGAATCATCTCTCGGGTGTAAATAGCACGTCGCCATTTTTAACGTCTTTTGACGTCATCATGGCAGATTTAAACAGTGCTTCAATGGAATACACACCCATCAAGCAAGCGGTGCGTAGCTGCGTGTTATGCTCAAGGAGTGTAGCGAAATTGTATTGTTTAATCAATAAACATCTTTTGATATTTCCGCTGCTGATAAGTTACGGTCTATTTTCTTCGGCCCATTTTCTTCTGCGTAGGATTTAAGAAAGAAAGCTGCTGGATCCATACGCTTGATACATCCGAGGTATTTTATCCTGTAAAAATGCCGTACGGACCGTTCCGATTGTTGAGCAACCAACCTGAGCACGTGACAAAAGCAAACACAGACAACATCAAACTGATATGCAAGTCACCCTCGGACACCATCATCAAGTCTGCCGAAAAACACCATGGTATCAACCAACTTTGGCAATTGTTTAAAGATGGCTGCCAACATATCATTATAAGGACGAAGTCACAGACGAGCCAATAGATCTAGGAACCTCGCCTGACTGGATCAAGTACCATGACATCAAGAGAAGCACACCTCGAGCTTGTACATCCACCCACAACGACCACCTTAAAGGGACTGGAAGGAAACTTAGCGATTTTTTTCAAGAAAAAAATTCTCAGTTGGCGATATCGATAGTGGTTAAAATTGCTTATCTGCACCAAATCTTTCTTAAAGCAACTGTCAGTGGCTTTCTATTACATCAATACTTGGTTAGGTTGGAAAATCACGATAATTATTTTTTTAGCCCAATCTGTGAGGCAGCACCTTTAACAACATGTTGAGAGAGTACAACACAAATCCAAAGGTCTTCTGGTCGTAATTCAAGTCCCGGAGGAAAGATATCATCAAAGTCCTACAACTGAAGAAGGATGGTATTACCTTCTGTGAAGCGCTGAAGAAAGCAGGTATCCTCAATAACCAATTCACAGAGGAAGACATGACTCGTTCCCCTCATTTTCTTCCAGTAACACACCTTCAATATAGTCCATGGAGTCCGGACAGATCGAACATGGACTGTTCGACGTCACACCAGACCCACCACTACGCCAATCTTGGTCTACCCGGTATAACAGCCAACAGCTGACAGCTTTCTACTGCTATATACAAATATACCAATACAGCTTCTTCCCAGCAAGTATCGTCCTCTGGAACAAGCTCCAGCAAGACACCTTTGCAGGTTTGTAGACAGCTCAGGCAGAACATCATAACTAGATAGCTCAGGCAGAACATCACAACTAGATAGCTCAGACAGAACATCACAACTAGTTAGCTCAGACAGAACATCACAACTAGACAGCTCAGACAGAACATCACAACTAGATAGCTCAGACAGAACATCACAACTAGATAGCTCAGACAGAACATCACAACTAGTTAGCTCAGACAGAACATCACAACTAGATAGCTCAGACAGAACATCACAACTAGTTAGCTCAGGCAGAACATCACAACTAGTTAGCTCAGGCAGAACATCACAACTAGATAGCTCAGGCAGAACATCACAACTATATAGCTCAGGCAGACCATCACAACTAGATAGCTCAGGCAGACCATCACAACTAGATAGCTCAGGCAGAACATCACAACTAGTTAGCTCAGGCAGACCATCACAACTAGTTAGCTCAGGCAGAACATCACAAAAGATAGCTCAGGCAGAACATCACAACTAAATAGCTCAGGCAGAACATCACAACTAGATAGCTCAGGCAGAACATCACAACTAGATAGCTCAGGCAGAACATCACAACTAGATAGCTCAGGCAGAACCTCACAACTAGATAGCTCAGGCAGAACCTCACAACTAGATAGCTCAGGCAGAACCTCACAACTAGATAGCTCAGGCAGAACATCACAACTAGATAGCTCAGGCAGAACATCACAACTAGATAGCTCAGGCAGAACATCACAACTAGTTAGCTCAGACAGAACCTCACAACTAGATAGCTCAGGCAGAACATCACAACTAGATAGCTCAGGCAGAACATCACAACTAGATTGCTCAGGCAGAACCTCACAACTAGATAGCTCAGGCAGAACCTCACAACTAGATAGCTCAGGCAGAACCTCACAACTAGATAGCTCAGGCAGAACATCACAACTAGTTAGCTCAGACAGAACCTCACAACTAGATAGCTCAGGCAGAACATCACAACTAGATAGCTCGGGCAGAACATCACAACTAGACATCTGCCTCGTTTTAATCAGAATTTAAATTGTGAAAATATCTGTTTACAGAAGTACCTGACTGTTTTGTGTGAATAGTTTTAATGGATCGCGAGAATTATCAAAATGAAGGATGCGATTACTGAAACGGATGCTGCTGATATTGAACAATGGGTTGCTCTTGCCATGAGTCCAAGGCTATGTACAGTAGGAATATCAGGCGCTTGGAGAAATAGGTTTCCATTATAATTTCAAAGAGTATCCTAAATTATATGATCTTTGATAATATGCAAATCAGCAGGTTTTCGATTGCAAGCAGGGAACAAGAACTCATCAACACCTTTTGCAGTGTGACATTTAACGTTGACATACAGTATGGTAGAGGGTTGTTAACATATCTCACTGTGTGACATTTAACGTGGACATACAGTATGGTAGAGGGTTGCTAACACGTCTCACGGAGTGACATTTAACGTTGACATACAGTATGGTAGAGGGTTGCTAACACATCTCACGGAGTGACATTTAACGTTGATATACAGTATGGTAGAGGGTTGCTAACACATCTCACCGAGTGACATTTAACGTTGACATACAGTATGGTAGAGGATTGCTAACACATCTCACGGAGTGACATTTAACGTTGACATACAGTATGGTAGAGGATTGCTAACACGTCTTACGGAGTGACATTTAACGTTGACACACAGTATGGTAGAGGGTTGCTAACACATCTCACGGAGTGACATTTAACGTTGATATACAGTATGGTAGAGGGTTGCTAACACATCTCACGGAGTGACATTTAACGTTGACATACAGTATGGTAGAGGGTTGTTAACACTTCTTACGGAGTGACATTTAACGTTGACATACAGTATGGTAGAGGGTTGCTAGCACATCTCACCGAGTGACATTTAACGTTGAAATACAGTATGGTAGAGGGTTGCTAACACATCTCACGGAGTGACATTTAACATGGACATACAGTATGGTAGAGGATTGCTTACACATCTCACGGAGTGACATTTAACGTTGACATACAGTATGGTCGAGGGCTGCTAACATATCTCACGGAGGGCTGCGAACATAGCTCGAGGAATTTAACGTTGACTTGTATCAGAATATTTGAATAATTAACGTTATTCCCGATACAGATGTGATCTACGTGATAAAACAACAGTAGAGAGAATTGATTTAAATAATAAATACTAGGATAGTTGATTTGTGTAATTAAGTTTTGCTCATTAAAATCATTCTCATGTAATATTGATTCTAATGTCGTTAATTAGATTGATTAATGATTGACAGGTGCTCGTCAACAATCTCCACAACTTTGATACCAGAGAATTATTCCCATTTTATGTCAATCACAACATAGAGTCACGTGACTTCAGTCGTTCACCGCGTGTTTGAAATAAATCATCTTACCAACAAACATCAATCTTAGAGTAATCTCAGTTAGCTTACTAGTATGCATATTGACAAAGTGTGATAATTGATGTTTTTGTGAGATTCGTATTCCGTGTTGTGCCGGAAAATGTCGAGTCAAGTGGTAGACCAGTACTTCGTGGTGTGTCGGAAACTGCCGAGCTAAGTGGTAGATCAGTATGCCATGGTGTGCCGGAAACTGCCGAGTCTAGTGGTACACTGTTTTCCGAACTGTGTCGGACACCACCGAGCGTAGAGGTACATGTAGATAAGTATTCCGAGTTGTGCCGGAACATACCGAGCCTGGCAGTAGACAATCCACTCAGAATGCTTAAGAAATAAAAATCTGTTATTGTATTTTGTCAGTGAATAAAACACAGGCTTGAGTTCGGATGCGGAAAAATTAAATCACGAGTGCGTAGCATAATTGCACAAACGTATTACTTGTTACCTATGTACATTAAAATAGGAGATAGAAGGTATCTTTCAAAAACGAGATTTCGCGAGAAGACGGCAGCGATACATTGTGAGATTTGGGACTTCATTCCAATCTTTGTATTTTTATATCTTTGGTAGTAACCTTATTGTACCAAATATCTGTACTTCGCAGTGGAATATCTACATTTTATCAGCAGCGGTGTTTTTGTCTGTAAAACCAGCTACGAGATTTTGTCAGCAATATTGTTTTTGTTTATAAAACAAGCAACGAGATTTTGTCAGCAATATTGTTTTTGTCTGTAACCAAGCTACGAGATTTTGTCAGAAGCATTGTTTTTGTCTGTAACACGAGCGACGATATTTTGTCAGCAGCATTGTCTTTGTCTGTAACACGAGCGACAAGATTTTGTCAGCAGTGGTGTGTTTGTCTGTAACACGAGCGACGAGATTTTGTCAGAAGCATTGTTTTTGTCAATAAAACTAGCGACGAGATTTTGTCAGCAGCATTGTTTTTGTCTATAAAACCAGCCACGAGATTTTGTCAGAAGCATTGTTTTTGTCTATAAAACGAGCGACGAGATTTTGTCAGAAGCATTGTTTTTGTCTATAAAACAAGCGACGAGATTTTGTCAGAAGCATTGTTTTTGTCTATAAAACGAGCGACGAGATTTTGTCAGAAGCATTGTTTTTGTCTATAAAACCAGCCACGAGATTTTGTCAGCAGCATTGTGTTTGTCTGTAAAACAAGCGACGAGATTTTGTCAGCAGCATTATTTTTGTCTGTAAAACAAGCGACGAGATTTTGTCAGCAGCATTGTGTTTGTCTGTAAAACGAGCGACGAGATTTTGTCAGAAGCATTGTGTTTGTCTGTAAAACGAGCGACGAGTTATCGTCCGCGCACATTTTGTGTCTCTTCTTAAAAGTTGAAAATGATCTGAAATTTTAGCTACGTGGTTGTGGAAAAACATGGATGGTTTAACGAGTAGGTGACGGCCTTATATTACAATCTCATCAACTTGATTTGAGTTATATGACTACATTTACACTAATGACGCAATGAAAGCAGTACAGATGGAGAATGTCTACACGTTCAGAATACACGGACAAAGTAAATTATTGTTAGAGTTGCCTCCCTTACATCAAACTTCAGATAAGCTGTATCATTGAATAAGAGTGAAACATTTCTTTTTATTTTATATACGTTTTATGTTATCTAAGATACTATAAATTACATGTACAGTGTATATAAACAAATATTTTTGTTTACTCATAATTAATGATAGAGTTACCTTATACGTATTCTATTCAGTGACCTGTGTTAGTGAACATATCATCATTATATAAAACATATAAACCCTATAACCTCTGTACAATCTTAAAGAACACTTCAAGTAACACAAGTGTTAAAAACAATGGTTAAACCAAGTATGAACTAGAAACAAGACAAGCGCAGATAATCGAAACCTAGCAGTTAGCGCTAAAACCCGACCAGACCATCCTAGCAGATAGAGCTAAATTCCAGTCATAGATGGGTGGTTGTCCTTGTGATGTGTGGTCGTCCATGTGATGTGCGGTCGTCCTTTTGTTGTTTGGTTGTCCATGTGATGTGTGGTCGTCCTTGTGTTGTGTAATCGTCCTTGTGTTGTTTGGTCGTCCTTGTGATGTGTAGTTGTCCGTGTGATGTGAGGTCGTCCTTGTGTTGTGTGGTCGTCCTTGTGATGTGTAGTTTTCCTTGTGATGTGTGTCCGTCCTTGTGATGTGTGGTCGTCCTTGTGTTGCGTGGTCGTCCTTGTGTTGCGTGGTCGTCCTTTGATGTGTAGTTGTCCTTGTGATGTGTGGTCCTCCTTGTGTAGTGTGGTCGTCCTTGTGTTGCGTGGTCGTCCTTGTGATATGTAGTTGTCCTTGTGATGTGTAGTTGTCCTTGTGATGTGTGATCGTCCTTGTGCTGTGTGGTCGTCCTTGTGATGTTTGGTCGTCCTTGTGATTCGTATGATGACTGAGGCGGCAGGTTGTCGGAGTATAAGTGTTCCTATACTACCAGTCAGTGTTCCTAGGTTACCAATCAGTGTTCCTAGGTTACCAATGAGTGTTCCTATATTACCAGTCAGTGTTCTTAGGTTACCAACCAGTGTTCCTAGGTCACCAACCAGCGTTCCTATGTTACCAATCAGTGTTCCTAGGATACCATCCAGTGTTCCTAGGTCACCAACCAGCGTTTCTAGGTTACCAATCAGTGTTCCTAGGATACCATCCAGTGTTCCTAGGTCACCAACCAGCATTCCTATGTTACCAATCAGTGTTCCTAGGTCACCAACCAGCGTTCTTACGTTACCAATCAGTGTTCCTATGTTACCAATCAGTGTTCCTAGGTCACCAACCAGCGTTTCTAGGTTACCAATCAGTGTTCCTAGGATACCATCCAGTGTTCCTAGGTTACCATCCAGTGTTCCTATGTTACCAATCAGTTTTCCTAGGTCACCAACCAGCGTTCCTATGCTACCAAACAGTGTTCCTAGGTCACCAACCAGCGTTCCTATGTTACCAATCAGTGTTCCTATGTTACCAATCAGTGTTCCTAGGTCACCAACCAGCGTTTCTAGGTTACCAATCAGTGTTCCTAGGTCACCAACCAGCGTTTCTAGGTCACCAACCAGTGTTCCTATGTTACCAATCAGTGTTCCTAGGTTACCAACCAGTGTTCCTAGGTTACCAACCAGCGTTCCTATGTTGCTAATCAGTGTTCCTAGGTTACCACCCAGTGTTCCTAGGTTACTAACCAGTGTTCCTAGTTTACCATCCAGTGTTCCTAGGTCACCAATCAGTGTTCCTAGGTCACCAACCAGTGTTCCTATGTTACCAATCAGTGTTCCTAGGTTACCAACCAGTGTTCCTAGGTCACCAACCAGCGTTCCTATGTTACCAACCAGTTTTCTTTGGTAACCACCCATTGTTCCTTTGTTATCATCCAATGTATCTAGGTACAACTAGTATTCCTAGGTTACCATCTAGTGTTCCTAGGTTACAATCCAGTGTTCCTAGGTTACCAACTCGTGTTCATAGGTTACAATTCAGTGTTCCTATATTGCTAACCAGTATTCCTAGGTTACCGGAACAGAACAGAACAGAACAGAACAGAACCTTTATTTTTTAGTACAGATTACATAGTAATAGCAAGTGCACAAAATATATACAAAATAATATACATATACCAACCCGCGCTCCTACGTTACCAACAAGTGTTCATAGGTTACCAACTAGTGTTCCTAGGTTACCAACTAGTGTTCCTAGGTTACCAACAAGTGTTCATAGATTTCCAACCAGTGGTCCTAGGTAACCAAGCCAGTGTTCATAGGTTTCCAACCAGTGATCATAGGTTATCAAACGTTGTAAGACTGTGTCTGCTGATAGATTATGTAAACTTAGTTATTTTTATTACAATTAGGAACCATTCAGTTAAAATAATGCCGAGGACTAGATGTCCTTCATTTGCCAGTCAGCTTTCTGCTGAAACATGTCGGGCATATGAGTGCTTCATCAGTATTTGAATCCGGGTAGTCAGATTTGATGGCAAGCGTGCTAACCACTGAGCTACGGGGGTCACTAAAACCGAACTCTAAACGGTGGAGATATTCAACATTTATAAAATTTGAAACGACGCGCCGCTATGTGATAAATCATTTTATCATATACTCCCGTGTCAAAGTGGCGAAAACAACCTTTTTACGGTAAATAACTCTACAATACCACATATATAATTACCGCTAGTTTATACATAAATATTGTAGATCTAAACCAGTCGTTCTTAACTTCTTAAAAAACATCCTTTATGTATTCAAATATTACCAATCGTCCATTCGCTGCGTTCTATAAAACACCAAATTAACACTATAGATTTTGATGTTATTGAATTACTTAAACTTTTATCTTTGAATGTTCGAATAGAAAAAAAATGTAAATTACATTCAGTATATTTTACATTGACATCACAACTAACGGTATTTATTATACAGCGTGTCTTTATCATCAACCCGAGTTCTCAAAGAATCACCGTGAATACCCGAGATGGAACGAGAGTACAAAGACTGTGGTTTTCAATAGCATTCATCAACTGTGATTAATACTATGTGGTGTCATTTAAAGAATTTAATTTTGAATAAAGTAAAATAAATAATGATGAAAAGATTATCATAAATGTTTTAAGTATAAGCTTAAAGGTATGTCACCAAACTTGCATTTTTTTCTCGTCTATGCACACAAAATATCGTCTGTTAAACAAGGATGACGGTAGCAAGCACCACGACATCTCGCCAGTTTCACAAGGGTGACGATAACAAGCCCGAAGCGTCGTCAGTTTCACAAGGGTGACGGTAACAAGCCCGAAACGTCGGCAGTTTCACAAGGGTGACGGTAACAAGCCCGAAACGTCGTCAGTTTCACAAGGGTGACGGTAACAAGCCCGAAACGTCGTCAGTTTCACAAGGATGACGGTAACAAGCGCGAAACGTCGTCAGCTTTACAAGGGTGACCGTAACGAGGGCGAAACGTCGTCAGCTTCACAAGGGTGACCGTAACAAGCGCGAAACGTCGTCAGCTTCACAAGGGTGACCGTAACGAGCGCGAAACGTCGTCAGTTTCACAAGGATGACGGTAACAAGCGCGAAACGTCGTCAGCTTCACAAGGGTGACCGTAACGAGCGCGAAACGTCGTCAGTTTCACAAGGGTGACGATAACAAGCCCGAAACATCGTCAGTTTCACAAGGATGACGGTAACAAGCGCGAAACGTCGTCAGCTTTGCAAGGGTGACCTAACAAGCGCGAAACGTCGTCAGTTTCACAAGGGTGACGGTAACAAGCGCGAAACGTCGTCAGTTTCACAAGGGTGACCGTAACAAGCACGAAACGAGGTCTGTTTTTGAAGGTAAAATTCTCATAAACTATCATAATATTTTTTAACTCAATAACTGACTGATCAAACAATTTATGAAAATGTTCAGAATTAAACAATTTTCTATGATGTTCCTAGTCGTATCAATACTCCTCTCCTATAATCATCTAATGACGCATCATTTCCAATTTTATAAAATGTCTTTTGTATGTCTAATTTGTGTCTGCATTGAGTTCACTGTATGGAGCCACACTATTTATCTAATGTCGGCATTAAACAGTTTATACAAAGTAAATGTACGTCCACTTTCAAACACTTCTTTAATTGACATCAATCTAATAGATAATGCTATTACAATCTTTTATATAAATTTATAAAATCTATTGTCCTTTATGAATATTTCATGTCATGCAATATTTTGGTTATACATTTAGTATTGTAGCTATTGTCTGTGTCGTGTAGCTCACGCCATGTAATAAGTTTCGTTATTAGTTTATTTTGATACTTTAACATTGTATTGTGTGGTCGTTATTGTGCCATTTCGTCTGACAAACTATACTCGGCTATAGACCTAGTGGACCAACAGTTTCTGGAATTTGCATAGCTTTCTTTTTTATACTTTTTATACAGGTAGAAGATAATAAAGAAAGGTTGTACATGATAGAGAACGGTTGTACATGACGGGGAAAGGTTGTACATGATGGAGAAAGGTTGTACATGATGGAGAACGGTTGTACATGACGGGGAAAGGTTGTACATGATGGAGAAAGGTTGTACATGACGGGGAAGGTTGTACATGATGGAGAACGGTTGTACATGATGGAGAACGGTTGAACATGACGGAGAACAGTTGTACATGACGGAGAACGGTTGTATATGACAGAGAAATGTTGTACATGATGGAGAACGGTTGTACATGACGGAGAACGGTTGTACATGACGGAGAACGGTTGTACATGATGGAGAACGGTTGTACATGATGGAGAACGGTTGTACATGATGGAGAACGGTTGTTCATGATGGAGAACGGTTGTACATGATGGCTAAATGTTGTACATGACGGAGAACGGTTGTACATGATGGAGAAAGGTTGTTCATGATGGAGAACGGTTGTACATGATGGAGAACGGTTGTTCATGATGGAGAACGGTTGTACATGATGGCTAAATGTTGTACATGACGGAGAACGGTTGTACATGATGGAGAACGGTTGTTCATGATGGAGAACGGTTGTACATGATGGCTAAATGTTGTACATGACGGAGAACGGTTGTACATGACGGAGAACGGTTGTACGTGACGGGGAACGGTTGTACATGATGGGGATCGGTTGTACGTGACGGAGAACGGTTGTACTTGATGGAGAACGGTTGTACATGACGGGAAACGGTTGTACATGATGGAGAACGGTTGTACATGATGGAGAACGGTTTTACGTGACGGAGAACGGTTGTACGTGACGGAGAACGGTTGTACATGACGGGGAACGGTTGTACATGACGGAGAACGGTTGTACATGATGGAGAACGGTTGTACATGATGGAGAAATGTTGTACATGATGGGGAAATGTTGTACATGACGGAGAAATGTTGTACATGATGGAGAACGGTTGTACATGATGGTAAAATGTTGTACATGATAGAGAAAGGTTGTACATGATAGAGAACGGTTGTACATAACGGAGAAATGTTGTACATGATGGAGAACGGTTGTACATGATGGTAAAATGTTGTACATGATAGAGAAAGGTTGTACATGATTGAGAACGGTTGTACATGACGGAGAAATGTTGTACATGACGGAGAACGGTTGTACATGACGGAGAACGGTTGTACATGACGGAGAACGGTTGTACATGACAGAGAACGGTTGTGCATGATGTAGAACGGTTGTACATGACGGAGAACGGTTGTACATGATAGAGAACGGTTGTGCATGATGGAGAACGGTTGTACATGACGGAGAAATGTTGTACATGATAGAGAACGGTTGTACATGATGGAGAACGGTTGTACATGATGGAGAAAGGTTGTACATGATGGAGAACGGTTGTACATGACTGAGAACGGTTGTACATGACGGAGTAGGGTCGTACATGATTGAGAACGGTTGTACATGACGGAGAACGGTTGTACGTGATGGAGAAAGGTTGAACGTGACCGAGAAAGGTTGTACATGACGGAGAATGGTTGTACATGACGGAGAACGGTTGTACGTGATGGAGAAAGGTTGTACGTGATGGAGAAAGGTTGTACATGATGGAGAACGGTTGTACATGACTGAGAACGGTTGTACATGACGGAGTAAGGTCGTACATGATGGAGAATGGTTGTACATGATGGAGAACGGTTGTACATGACGGAGTAGGGTCGTACATGATGGAGAATGGTTGTACATGATGGAGAACGGTTGTACATGACGATGTAAGGTCGTACATGTTGGAGAACGGTTGTACATGACTGAGAACGGTTGTACATGACGGAGTAAGGTCGTACATGATGGAGAATGGTTGTACATGACTGAGAACGGTTGAACATGACGGAGTAAGGTCGTACATGATGGAGAAAGGTTGTATATGATAGAGAACGGTT
The DNA here is from genome assembly GCA_947247005.1 of Spisula solida. Lineage (NCBI taxonomy): Eukaryota > Metazoa > Mollusca > Bivalvia > Venerida > Mactridae > Spisula > Spisula solida. The sequence continues at coordinate 502,111 of OX365962.1, read as the reverse complement.
GTACATGACGGAGAACGGTTGTACATTACTGAGAACGGTTGTACATGACGGAGTAAGGTCGTACATGATGGAGAATGGTTGTACATGACGGAGTAAGGTCGTACATGACGGAGTAAGGTCGTACATGATGGAGAATGGTTGTACATGACGGAGTAAGGTCGTACATGACGGAGTAAGGGCGTACATGATGGAGAATGGTTGAACATGACGGATAACGGTTGTACATGACGGAGTAAGGTCGTACATGATGGAGAAAGGTTGTATATGATAGAGAACGGTTGTACATGATGGAGAAAGGTTGTACATGAAATCACTCTGGCGGGTTGTGACCTAATAACGGACAGTGACCTATGCCTGGTCACACCAAGATGCCGGTTGATATCCCATCCGTTTCAGGCACCCTCCCATTTGGGGCACCATGAAATGTAGTATAATTGAAACTAAAAAAGCATTGTTTGATTACAAGTTCATGTAACATTAATTTCTATTACAATAGACAAGTTTCTATATAATAACCTGTAGTCAGTTTTTCATGTTGAAATACATTTGACGTCAGAAGATTTATGTATAATCAGTGAATCTCAGAGACAACCATCTAAAGAGACGCGTCTATCTATCTACGACTATATACAACCAGAGAATGTGAAGTCTGCATTTACTGAAAATATTGTGATAATTTTATCTGTGAAATTGGCGTATTTAACTTATGTTCTTGTGTAAATACATCACATGTTGGAAGTTGATGTGCACGTGAGATAAGATTTCAGATAGTAAACATATGAATCTGTCAGAGTTATCAAACCAGGCGTTAATCGACATTATCCTTTAATATCAATATATACCTTCTAAATCATTTATATCTTCTATATATCTTTAACTTCTATATATATATTAACCTTAATGTGTTTGTCTCAGAATTAAACCAGAAACTCTGTGTTCATCTCTGAGCTCATGTATATACATGTATAACCACATCTGAATATTTAATGTAACATGTGTCTCTTAATGTTGTTGCTAAGTGTTTGTTTTACCGTGTATGTAAAGTGGCGTCGAGCGCAGGAAAACGTCCCTTACGACGTCTCGACGATAACGTCATAATATACGTCATAAAATGCGTTAGACTAGACCGCGCGTAATTTTTTAACATTCAACGTCCGCGTTTATAATTTACGTTAATATTCTCCAATTTTGTCGCTGAAAAGACGAAACTTATATAACCATATCTAATTTAAATACATCAGATTAGAACCGTGTTTGAAGATATAAAAACAAATGTTTATTTTGTTGAAAATGTTGTCGTCTCAGGTAGGGAAAAGTTTGCGCGGTGTCGGTTACCGTTCCTGTCTATTTCTGTCGATCAGGAGCGTTTCAATTTTGTAACGCTTTTTGCATGATTACATATAAAATACATGTGCATTTGTTTACCATGCTGGTAGTAGATCATACAATTTTTATTATTTTAATCAAGATGGGTCATTTTAGACACTAGTAAAGAAATAAAAGTTTTCAAATTGATGCACGTCCCACATTTTTTTCAGTATATTAAAAGTATGCGCATCCCGTATTTTGCCGTTATCAAAACTACTCTTAATAAAACTATTACCGCACATAACCATATTGCAAAATAATGGACTGCGCATAGCTCCTGATAGCGAAAGAACGCGAAAATACATGTCTGTTTAATTACTGTAATTTATTTCGCATTATACAAATTCAATGTATTTATAAATTGTCAAACAAGTTTCCCCGTAAAATAAAGTCTGTATTATTATCATTATTATCAAATTTGTATATTTTGTGTAGATCTGATACACATGTATAACTGATTAATAAACTGCATGTACACAATCGTAGTTGCATGTGCAGTTGGTAAGACAAGTAAACTTTGCTTTAAGATTTTCTTTTGTTCCGGAGGCTTGCAGTTGAGACCTACATAATTTTTCATACTTTATGAAAAAATGTCGTTTTCAACACAAAACTACAATTTCCCTGTACAACATTTTTTTTAAATAATACATTTTGTACTAATAGTATACGTAAAAAAGAAACCCAGTACAGTAGATAACTTCAGACAAATGTAAATTACTTGTTAATTTGACATTAAACTTCTAAAATCAGATCTATGTTTATCAAACTTTAATTACGCATTTTAAGAGTGCATGTAATTCTCTGTATTTATGTATTTTATACTAGTATAGAGATGCTTGCAGATCCAGTGTTTTGTTTTGGTATTCCTAAGTATTTGAAAAAAGTAAAAACACTATCGCAGGTTTACACCTATCATGTAGGTAGACCTGAATACGATAGGGCCTACCTACTTAAACAATGACATGATCACCGGCCGGTTACGCTCACTCGGGCTTAATTGATAAGATTTAATTTATAATTTTATTTATCCACCGGTAACCCATATTGGCCTTGTTTTTGGGGGATAGTGCATGATACATAGATGGTTGTTTTATGCGTCGGATATAAAATATCACACACGGGACCTCGGGTTTTAAAATCTCGTCCGACAGACTGTTAGTAATTTTAGTTTTAAGGTTGGAACACTGAAATACATTTCTATTTTTATCCGACTGGAGGCGGGATCGAACCAACAATCTTTGGATCAGCAGTCTGACTGTCACCACTGGACCCCTTGTACAACCCTCTCAATAGATCACACGCAAGATGCTTATACTTATGTAAACCATGCACGACCACATCAACCAGAAAATATGGTCCTACGTCAGTTACACCTAGTGTCTTTCTAATTATGTGTCCTTGGAGCTATATCACAGACTTCTTTGGTCTTTCACTTTTCTCACCAGATGTCAGTTTTCAATTGAATAGTTAGCAAGTTAGCTAGGTTCATGCGTACCGTATATCGAAGAGAGTATTCTATCAGTAGAATATATCGCAATGTGATGAAACCTAGTGACCAAAAGCTATCTATGATATGACTTAGGTAAATATATAGAGAATAATAGGTTAGTGCCGTGGATGAAAAAGTTTATCTGGCAAGGCGGAGGAATTTATCGGGTGAGCCGTAGGCGATTCCGATAATTTCCGCAGCCGAGCCGGATAAACTTTTTCATCCACGGCACTAACCTATTATTCTATTCATCCAGTCGCTTAATCTGCTCAGTAAGGGAATCAAATTCGGGACTATATTGTTACCCTTTCATTTACTAGCGCGCAACGTAACGTTCGTTCCGTGACGTCACGATAAACAACGACGTCGGACATCTTGATAGACGTCGTGTAGACGCAGTTAGTTAAGTCGAAGAAAATAACCGATCAACCACCAGCTCATTTAGGATAGGAAAACCTCACCCTCGGGTACGGAATTGCAACCGGCGACTCTCATATAAGAAGAAGTCCGTCAGATCACGTGGTAAGGTGACGGATTATCACTAGTCACATGACCAGGTGACCGATTATAGCTAAGTTTAATCGGCACCCCGTTAACTGGCAGATTTTGCCGGCAGTGACTGGATAAAATAATGTATGGGTTACAAATAACCCGCGTGCCAGACAATGCCCTTGTATTCGACGTGTACCCGATGTCTAGGTATCGTGTATACTGTCTGGCACAGGCCGATGATTGACCTTGGACTTTGGATACAGGTCAACCCAATATCGTACGGTCACTGACAAATCGTTTTGTCGTTAAACTACCCCTCGGATTTGTCCGACAATCCTGTCGATCATTCGGGCCCCAGTTCGATTAGCCAAAAATACGTCGGTCAATCATCGAACGGCAATAGGCCCAAGTATAAGAGACATATTTTGATTAAGAGCCTACCTCTATTAAAATAAACACCCAACGTTCTTATAGAAACGAAAATGTGTTGTATTTCGTACCAAAAACTGCACTGATGACACATTTTGAAAATCACAAAATGCTATTAGACTAGGGTTTCTAGTGATTCTAGTGATTCAGATTCTGTCTATGTTTGTCGTAGACAATTTGTTACCAGTGCCAGTATGTGTACAGTACCGATAAACACAATACCATCTTTGAGTAACCAACAAGTTCATTTCTATTTGGGTTGGAAACACGTTTCAGAGTTGACGATGTTGCATATATACAGTGAATTGAGACGCACCAAAAATCAACAAATTTTCTGTTTATTATATGCCTCAATTCCTCTTAAATATGTGCCGTAATTGGCTTAATTGGAAAAATCACATCGAAATTAGAACGTCACGACGTGAGAATTATGACGTCATGATGACGTAACGCACATTTTAAAGCCCGGTGTTTCTTTTTCTTTTTATGCATGATACTGGAACCAGCTTCTGAAACAGTGAAAATAACAAAGTGGTAATTTCACTGTTCTTTTCACTGTTATTTTCACTGAAAAAACTCCATAATCCATTGAAAGCAAATAATAAATAATCATTAAATAAAGTTCTGAACGAAGCAAAATGTTGTGGGCGTCCGATTATGTAAAAACGTTTGTCATACGTATAGTGGACGGTATAAGTCAGACCCGCAATGTTGAACATAGAGAGTACACATGATACTATATAAAACTTTGCCATACGTGTAGTGGACGGTATAAGTCTGACCTGCAATGTTGAACATAGAGAGTACACATGATACTATATAAAACTTTGTCATACATGTAGTGAACGGTATTAGTCTGACCCGCAATGTTGAACAAAGAGAGTACACATGATACTATATAAAACTTTGCCATACGTGTAGTGGACGGTATAAGTCTGACCTGCAATGTTGAACATAGAGAGTACACATGATACTATATAAAACTTTGTCATACGTGTAGTAAACGGTATAAGTCTGACCTGCAATGTTGAACAAAGAGAGTACACATGATACTATATAAAACTTTGTCATACGTGTAGTGGACGGTATAAATCTGACCTGCAATGTTGAACATAGAGAGTACACATGATACTATATAAAACTTTGTCATACGTGTAGTGGACGGTATAAATCTGACCTGCAATGTTGAACATAGAGAGTACACATGATACTATATAAAACTTTGTCATACGTGTAGTGGACGGTATAAATCTGACCTGCAATGTTGAACATAGAGAGTACACATGATACTATATAAAACTTTGTCATACGTGTAGTGGACGGTACAAGTCTGACCCGCAATGTTGAACATAGAGAGTACACATGATACTATATAAAACTTTGTCATACGTGTAGTGGGCGGTATAAGTCTGACCTGCAATGTTGAACATAGAGAGTACACATGATACTATATAAAACTTTGTCATACGTGTAGTGGACGGTACAAGTCTGACCCGCAATGTTGAACATAGAGATTACACATGATACTATATAAAACTTTGTCATACATGTAGTGGACGGTACAAGTCTGACCTGCAATGTTGAACATAGAGAGTACACATGATGCCCTATAAAACTTTGTCATACGTGTAGTGGGCAGAAATTTATTTGAATACTAGTACTGAAGGTGTGTCTCTATTGACCAATCAGTGAGCTATAGACCTGAAGGTGTGTCTGTATTGACAAATCAGTGAACTATAGACCTGGAGGTAAATCTGTATTGACCAATCAGTGAGCTATGGACATGGAGGTGTGTCTGTATTGACCAATCAGTGAGCTATAGACCTGGGGGTAAATCTGTATTGACCAATCAGTGAGCTATAGACCTGGAGGTAAATCTGTATTGACCAATTAGTGAGCTATGGACATGGAGGTGTGTCTGTATTGACCAATCAGTGAGCTATGGACATGGAGGTGTGTCTGTATCGACCGATCAGTGAGCTATAGACCTGGAGGTAAATCTGTATTGACCAATCAGTGAGCTATATACCTGGAGGTGTGTCTGTATTGACCAATCAGTGAGCTATAGACCTGGAGGTGTGTCTGTATTGACCAATCAGTGAGCTCCAATAGAATGTACAATGTACATGATTGTAAATACGTTTTAGGTGGAAATAAAAATATTGAGTGGTCTCCAACAGTTTTACATGTAATAAGCGCCCCATGGTACTGATGCTATCCTTAATTGTTCTTATAATCGTCCTATGAATCTGGTGTTATTTCCTAACTTTTCAAATTAGCGCCTCATGATACTGATGCTATTTATTAATTGTTCTTATAAGCGTCCTATGAATATGATGTTATTCCCTATCGGTTTTAATAAGCGCCTCATGATACTGAAGCTATTCCCTATCGGTTCTAGTAAGCGCCTCATGATATTGATGCTACTCCTTACTCGTTCTTATAAGCGTCCTATGAATATGATGATATTCCATAACTTTTTTAATAAGCGTCTCATGATACTGATGCTATTTCCTAACCGTTCTAATAAGCGTCTCATGATACTGGTGCTATTTCCTAACTGTTCTAATAAGCTTCTCATGATACTGATGTTATTCCCTAACTGTTCTAATAAGCGCCTCATGATACTGATGCTATTCCCTAACTTTTTTAATAAGCGTCTCGTGATACTGATGTTATTCCCTAACTGTTCTAATAAGCGTCTCGTGATACTGATGCTATTTCCTAACTGTTCTAATAAGCGTCTCTTGATACTGATGCTATTTCCTAACTGTTCTAATAAGCGTCTCATGATACTGATGTTATTCCCTAACTGTTCTAATAAGCGCCTCATGATACTGATGCTATTCCCTAACCTTTTTAATAAGCGTCTCGTGATACTGATGTTATTCCCTATTTTTTAATAAGCGTCTCGTGATACTGATGCTATTCCCTAACCTTTTTAATAAGCGTCTCATAATACTGATGCTATTTCCTAACTGTTCTAATAAGCGTCTCGTGATGAGGTTTTAAGTCAACCAATCGTCCAGCGGGTCATGATCATTCCAGACTATAATGTTCCTAAAACGATATATATGTCAGGAAGCTGGGTGTATAATACTAAACATGCCTCCCTCGTGGACTGTATATAACCAATGTACATGTCTGTCAATAACAGAGTAGTTTATTACCAAAACTACTTTTACAAGCGTCTGGGTGATATTGATCAGACTAGATCACGTGGTCCAAGATGAAATATTTAATTAACCAATAATCGTACATTAATTACTTAATATTGACACAGTGATGGGTCGTTGATCAACTAGCTTGTCTGTAATTTAAACTTGGACAAGCTAACATCCAATATGCATTACCAGCGAGCAGAAATCTGTCAACATTGGTCCTATCTTCAGTACGTTGGTGTCATGTGACACTGTCAGTCACGTGATCGTACCAGGACACTATTTAGTTGGTATAGTCAGTTTGCGATCATTTTCAACCCACAGAAACCTTAAATATTTTCAAAAAAACAATTATGATTACAACCATAGGTTGTATACCTTAATATAACAACCTTATCAACTCCCATAAAATCGAACGGAATCGTTTATGTACAGAAAATTCGCATCGACTTCCATTGTAAACTTTCAAGTCTCAAACAGGGTAGATACGTATGGGTGATTGAAGTGATCAGGTCCCGATCTCCCGAAACATCTCAATCTGAGCAAAATCTGATCTCAAATATTGTCATGTATCTTTGAGTTGATTTCCATGGGAGGTTGGACTTGAAGTTGGCATCACAAAACAGAAACATTATTCTGAGTTGATAACAGGAAAGTTTTATGAGATCAAACTCCAGATTTATCAGTATGAGCTGAATATTTCTACTTTAGATGCTTCAGGAGATCGCGACAAGAACAGCACGAATGGGCAAATTGACCAAATATATAGAGGATATTTGTTTGTTTTGATTAAATATGGTTTATATCTCATCGTGTAGTGATAAAATTCAATATTTTCAAGAGCGCGTAGCGCGAGTGAAAATATTAAAATTTTATCACTACAAGATGAGATATTAACCATATTCAATCAAAACAAACAAATATTCTATTTATTTAATGCTTATATGGTTTCAAAACTGGTACAAATGTACTATTTATGCCAAATTACCACTGTGGTTAGGCTACGTATGAATATGTTATTCCATTCATATTTTTCACTTCAAAATCCGCCATCTTGGATTATGGTGAATAGGTAAAAACGGCTTTTTTGAGAATGCTTGCATCAAATCATACACCAACTTGTAGGAAATGTTCTAACTAAGAATAAAAACCACCACATGACATGTTTCTGTTCAGTAATAAAAAAAATACGGACATTTTAGTGTTGGGATTTTTGTAAATTAAAGTAGTCCATGTGAGGGGGCGGAGCTTATATCAGTCATATTGTAGGTGATAACCAGTGACTGATATAGGTTTTATTTCACTGATAGAACTCCATATCTCATCAGTTAGCATTAAAGAAAGATATTTATTATTTGCTTTCAATAGATTACGGAGATTTTTCAGTGAAAATAACAGTGAAAATAACAGTGCAATTACCACTTTGTTATTTTCACTGTTTTAGAAGCTGGTTCCAGTATCGTTCAGAAAAATAAACGTAACGTCAACGGCACCGGGATTTAAAATGTACGTTACGTCATCATGACGTCACAATTGTCACGTCGTGACGTTCCAATTTCGACGTGATTTTTCCAATTAAGCCAATTACGTTACACTTTTAAGAGAAATTAAAGCATATAATAAACAGAAATTTGTTGATTTTTGGTGAAAGATCAATTTTATTTCACTCGTGATCACATAAAATTAAATTTTCACTCGTGGCTACGCCACTCGTAAAATTTTGATTTTCTGTGATCACTCGATGAAATAAAATACGATCTTACAACAAAATCAACAAATATCCTCTATATATTATATACACGTATTATCTGACCACATTAAACTGAGACTCTTCAGACTAGAACATAGAAAAGTTCATCAGAGTCTCAGTTGATCTGATAATACAGCAACCACCAATATAAATACAATGTACATGTTTGCTTTCTGTTTTAAGAAATGATCTATAGTTCGATTTCTAGCATTGGGCCGTTACTGTACTTTAAAGGTGTGAACCATTCTTCGATAAAGGTTGGTATATATGGTTGACTATTTAGATGACTTTTTTCAAATGAGAGGACAGTAAAACCTGTGGTATGCGAATTTTGTCTGACCGGTACCACAGGTAACTGTATCACTGATAGAGGAAAAAACAAAATTCATGTTATCTTAAAAAGATATCATAAAATTTATAAAAAATAATGTTTTTGTTTACTCTTTATTAATGACACAATTACCTTGCTAGACACTCAGCATAAAAGGGAAACTGGCTTCTCTTCTGTCATACACTCGTGGCGATGGATAACACCAGGAATGAGGTGTCGAGAGTGATTAATATAAGTTTGAAAAACTTGTTTCACAATTGACCTTAAATAAATTAGTATAAACTAATGATACAGTTACCTGTGACCGGTACAAGTTCAAATCAAACTGTACATACACGTGTTTGTATTTGTTTTTAATTTATTCAAATACATGTAAAACTTTTAAATGCACAAAAACCGCTGGTTGTGTCAGAATAAACTATATATGACAAATTGCATTTGAGTAATATTCTAAAACAACCAGCAGTAAACATACAGTAAAACCTCGGTAATACGAGCAGCGATTATTCGAGCAACCGGCCTAATTCGAGCAAATTTCAAACTCATTTTCATATAAACACAGCTACAATTAGTCATAACAACAATTCATCATTGACTTCGGATATTTCGAGCACCTGGCTTAACTCGAGCATTTGGCCTGTCCCGATGGGTCCTCGAGATAACGAGGTTTTACTGTACTTACACATCGAAGAAACCAAGGTGTGTCAAGATGAATCTAGAAACAGACTGGTACATACTCGGATGTTTATAACAGAACAAAAACTGAGAAACGGCGATAAACCCAAATACACAAACTTACAAATCTGACATGTATATATTTTTATTACTAGAATCTACTTTCGGTTGTTATTGACCGAATATTTAATGTGGTTTCGTCACTCGACGTCGAGCGGCATAAAGTTTTAACGATGTACATGTACTTCACAAACCTGGTGGTCGTCACGTTATATGGCCGTGGTTGTGACAACACAGTGTTATGGTGTAAGGTGAGGTAACTACTGCGAGGCGTTTGGCGGCCATCAGGCTTTGTGGCCGCGGTTGTGACGTCACAGTGTTAGAGGAAAGACAGTTAGTCGTTTGATTTGTTGATTAAATGAGTCTGTTTGGAACTTGTTTATTTCATAATAAGATTTAACTATTGCTCGCTAACAGGAAGCAAATCAACTTCCGGTAAGTAAATCTACTTCCGGTTATTGAAGTTTCTAGCCGAGTAAGATTTAAATGCCGAAATGACTTCGGTAGAACTTTCCAATCCATAATTTTACTCACCAATCAACAGACAGTAGTCGGATATATCTAGGCAACAAACCGACACGTACTCCTCACATGACCTCTGTAAATTTTGTTTTTCCTCACCCACCATTTTGTCACGTGATGAATTCTTGAAACAGCGCCATCTATCTTGAAAGTTGTTTCGTACTCGAGAAAAAACGTCCAATATAAGTTGGTTGTTTTTATTCATTGGGCAGTAAAACCTTGGATAATCAGATTACAATTCCCATACTCTAACAATTACATTACTTCAACGTGCACTTGGTGTTGAAAAGACATCAATAATTCAACGACTTCCAAATGAAATTTTCCATCCACCGCGTTACCATACAACGCGGTTGTGAATAATTTATAAGCGACTGGCCTGTCGAATATCGTCATCATCTAAAGAAAAATAACATTTCTTACAGAAGAAAGCGATCTATAGTTGAGACTGTATTTGCAGGAAAGGAGAAATGTTTGATAAGACTTGAAGAGTTTGAAATCATCATTTAGATCTATCTTGATTAGACAACGTGTTAGTCTGGTTCCCGTTCCCAAATCTTACATTACATTAGATTAGCCAGCTAAGATTGTAAAGATCGGGTACCAGACTAGGCAACATGTTAGTCTGGTTCCCGTTCCCAAATCTTACACTACGTTAGATTAGCCAGCTAAGATTGTAAAGATCGGGGACCAGACTAGGCAACGTGTTAGTCTGGTTCCCGTTCCCAAATCTTACACTACATTAGATTAGCCAGCTAAGATTGTAAAGATCGGGGACCAGACTAGGCAACGTGTTAGTCTGGTTCCCGTTCCCAAATCTTACACTACATTAGATTAGCCAGCTAAGATTGTAAATATCGGGTACCAGACTAGGCAACATGTGTGAATAGTTCATGGTATGGATAGGGTAAGATGGCAGAGCCTGACTGTGTCAGTATGCAACCAAACACCGTAGTTAGAACATTCCTCTAGTCTTATCTATAAATTATCATCACTATAACACACACATCTTATCTATAAATTATCATCACGATAACACACACATCTTATCTATAAATTATCATCACGATAACACACACAGATTATCTATAAATTATCATCACGATAGTACACACAGCTTATCTATAAATTATCATCATGATAACACACACATCTTATCGATAAATTATCATCATGATAACACACACACATCTTATCTATAAATTATCATCACGATAACACACACATCTTATCTATAAATTATCATCACGTTAACACACACATCTTATCTATAAATTATCATCACGATAACACACACAGATTATCTATAAATTATCATCACGATAGTACACACAGCTTATCTATAAATTATCATCATGATAACACATATCTTATCGATAAATTATCATCACGATAACACACACATCTTATCGATAAATTATCATCATGATAACACACACACATCTTATCTATAAATTATCATCACGATAACACACACATCATATCTATAAATTATCATCACGATAACACACACATCTTATCTATAAATTATCATCACTATAACACACACATCTTATCTATAAATTATCATCACGATAACACACACATCTTATCTATAAATCATCATTAAATATTGAATGGTCGTGATTTACAACTCATCATGATATTAAACAAATCCTAAATAGGAAATAATCTAACCCACTGATAAAGGCACAATAAACTGGACGGTCTACGTGATTCCACAACTGGATGGTCTACGTGATTCCACAACTGGATGGTCTACGTGATTCCACAACTCGACGGTCTACGTGATTCCACAACTGGATGATCTACGTGATTCCACAACTGGATGGTCTACGTGATTCCAGAACTGGATGACCTACGTGATTCCACAACTGGATGGTCTACGTGATTCCACAACTGGATGGTCTACGTGATTCCAGAACTGGATGACCTACGTGATTCCACAACTGGATGGTCTACGTGATTCCACAACTGGATGGTCTACGTGATTCCACAACTGGATGGTCTACGTGATTCAACAACTGGATGGTCTACGTGATTCCACAACTGGATGGTCTACGTGATTCAACGTGCGATATCCGAACATTGTTTGTTGTTAATTTATTCAGTTAATAGAGAGGTTGCGAAGGGAGTACCTGCAAGTGAAGTTTACCGTTCATGTTGTCGTAATCGTTGCAATTTAAATTTGCTTTCGAAACAAAACATGTGCGTGTTAAATCATGCGACAGTTTTAGCATGATTTCTTCAAAATGTTGCATGATTTCTTCATGACTTTTGTAACTACAGTGAGTAATTATATAAACTCATTGAGTCCACGGCCGATGTAACATATTGTTCCCCGTGCATTCACATATAGTCCAGTTAGGATATTGTGACAGTGACGTTGCAATTTATGTGTACGCAAAAAATCACAGCCATTGTCTAAACAGGTAGAGCGAAGTTTAGTGTGTTAGTTTAGCATTTAAATTATAGTTGTTTGTACTGTACATGTATAAGCCTTTATAATAGGTTTTACACCGTTATATAGTGGACTCGACCGCTGCGTCACTGGATTTTTATCCTGACTGGACTATACATGCATGAGATATAAATCGATTACTCAGGTCAGTCTCTTGTTTACACAACATTGTGCTTATAAACATTGCAATTTCTCTTATTAATGTATTATTTTAATAAACATCATACAATGTGTATAAGTAAGTATAACTCTAACGCGATCAATTGCAGTACAAAAACAAACACAAAATTGCTTAAATTTTTGTTATGGATTAAATGGACCGTAACATTTGCCTATGAAAGCATTCAAACATTTGGCACAACATATAAAGTTTGCATGTTCCTAAACCTTAAATATAGCGGATGTTGTGGTTGTTTTTGTACTTCAATTAATCGCGCTAGAGTTATAGCTTAGTGAATACAATTGAAACTTTTAAAACAATAAAAATCCAATGTTATGATATTGCAATGTTTGTATACAAGTGACAGACCTGATTAAACGGACTTTACCACACATAGTATTTCCGTCTTCCACACGTCCATTACTGGTGGAAACTAAACATATCTGGATGACGAAATACCCAACAGTAGTATTCACGTAGACCTACGCGTTAAAGTACACGTTCGTTTTTGCAGAACCGGAATTACAACCAATACTTACAATCAGCACTCAACACTCAAATATTGAAAACCACTCGTTTGAAGTTTACACCGCTTCTCAGTTCCGTGAGAGAATTGTTCTATTTTCATATGGCTCTGACGGAACTGAAAACCGATGTAACGCTCGGATGGAACTCAGATACCATGTATCCTGATTGTTACATTGGTTTTCAGTTCCGTATGAGCCATATGAAAACAGAACAATTCTCTCACGGTACTGAAAAGCGGTGTACCGGCATTCATACCGTGAGGTTCATAGCGACATTTTTGAGTGCAAGAAGTTGTATTATCACATAACATGCGGTCCAGGAGTAAAACCGTGACGTAAATATCGTTCGGCACTCCCAGACCGTGCAATAAATATTTAAATTAGCTTGACGTGACGTTAGCCAATCAATGCATTGATCCGTCACTGACGTCAGGATAATATCAACGTCACCATGACGTCGCGCTCATTGTACCGCTAAATTTTGGCTGAAACATATGCACCGCACATCATCCTTCTGAACAATATTGAGCGTTTCCTAAGGTTATGTGATAAATAGAATCTTACATTCGTGCTCATTACATACGAGCTTTATTAAACTCGTCGATAAAAACAATATGACACTCGGCAAAGCCTCGTGTCATATCATTTTGTCCACTCGTTTAATAAAACTCGTATGTAATGAGCACTCATGCAAGATCCTCTATATAATGTTAACTTGGTAGTGAATATTACTTTGGCTTACTTCCTAGTGTAATATAATGTAGTCATATGTATAAGTTACATATGTTATTGATCAGTCTGGGTGTTGAGTGTGACACTCAGATTCAATAATAAAATATATACATCGTAAATAGTACACAATGGCAAAGTGAATGAATCAAATGGTATTTTCAACAATCATATAACGGTTTTAAACATTTTCCTCATTAGATAAGCAATCTAGGATGTACAAGTAATTAAGAATTGCAAGCAATACAGAAGTCCCCTACCGGTTTTAAGCCATTTCCAATGTCCAGAAATTTGGTCGGAATCTAAATATGTTATCCCCTTGTTGCCCCCTCTCCACATACCAAGTTCCATAAACCTAGCTTGGAAACTGTTTGAGTAATGTCAGGATCCAGATTTTTTGACGGAATGACGGACGGACTGACGGACGGAGGGCAAACCTATAGTCCCCTCCGGTCACAAACCGGTAGGGGACTAATAATGGCTCATTATTACATTTTCCATATTTGAGTGCCGAGTGCCGAGTGTAAGTATTGGTTATAATTTTGGGCCCAGAACGAATCAAACGGGCGACCACAAAGATAACCTACAAAAATACATGATATAGCGCCAAGACATGATATAGCGCCAAGACATGATATAGCGCCAAGACATGACGTTCAAAACTATTACTTAAAAAGCATATATATTGCACGTGCATCCATTCTAAAAGTGACGTCACTGTAACAAAGGTGCACACGTTATAAGGAAGGGCGGGACATCGGGTGTGTCCCAACATTGACAAAGGTCGTCTATGACCAAATAGAATCATACTTTAAGGATAAAAACTTGCTTTACAATTTTCAGTCTGGATTCAGAGCTGGCTTTTCGACAGATACCTGTCTTGTACACCTATCTGATTATATAAGATTTGAAATGGACAAAGGACATGTTGTTGGAATGATATTATTAGATCTACAGAAAGCTTTTGATACTGTTGATCATTCCATTCTCATGTGTAAACTTCAATGCATTGGTCTTGGTGAAGATATTATACACTGGTTTTATTCTTACTTGTCAAGTAGACAACAACTTGTTGAAATATCAGGGACCAGGTCATCATCAGCGAATGTCACATGCGGCGTTCCACAAGGATCCATACTTGGTCCTCTTTTATTTCTCATTTATGTTAATGATATGTCAGCAGTTGTTAAAAACAAATTACTTTTATATGCTGATGATTCCACAATATTAGTTTCACACAAAGATCGTTCAGTAGTTGAGAAGCTTTTAAGTGAAGACTTACAATCAGTCAGTTCATTGTTAGTTGATAATAAACTTTAAATTTCACTTCATCTTGGTAAGACTGAATCTATCTTATTCTGTTCAAAACCTAAGTTGAAATCAAATCCTTCCTTAAATATATCTTGTAATAATACTCCTATTCAGTCAACTTCATCTGTCAAATACCTTGGTGCTACTCTAGATCAAACGCTTTCCTGTGACTCTATGGCTATGAATGTCATCAAAAACGCCAATGCAAGATTAAAATTTCTCTACAGGAAACGTAAATTTCTCACAGAACATACTAAGAAACTTCTAGCATCTTCATTAATTCAATGTCACTTTGACTATGCCTGTTCCTTCTGGTATCATGCTTTAACCAAACAACTCAAGTCTAAACTGCAAGCCCCCCAGAATAAATTAATTCGATTCGTTCTTAATCTTGACTGTAAAACTCACATTGATCAAAATCATTTCAAAACGCTAAAATGGCTACCAGTTGACAAGAGAGTCGAACAAATTATCCTTTCCCATGTTTATAAAATTAAAAATGGTTTATCCCCAGAATATATGAAAGATCACTTTATTATGTCAAATTCTGTTCATTCTTATAAAACTAGATTTAGTACGGATGGATGTTTTGCTGTGCCAAAGGTTGGATCCTTTGGTAAGAAGACTTTTTCTTACGTGGGATGCAGCCTTTGGAACAGTCTTCCTACTAGTATCAGGGACAGTACCAATATCTCTACTTTCAAAACAAAAGTTAAAGACCATCTTCTTGCAGGGATGAAGCTTTAATGTGTCAACTGCATATACTGAGTCAATTTTAAATTATAGCTATATACCCTTAATATATATATTTATAACATACTTACATTTTTATTTATTTATAGAATCATTTGATATACATGTATACAATTAAATTTATTTATTTTTATATAAAATATATTGAGGATGTTTTATTTTTATAAATCATATATTTACAATTGTCTTTCATGCCTTCAAGGTGTTATATTTTGTTCATGCCTCTCTGTGTCAGTACACCAAATATTTATTTATATACAAGGACCGCAATGGAAATAAGAGGTCTCCTCTTTTTTGCGTTATCCTTGGTGTGGGTGTGTTTGACATGGCTTCCTTATGAAAAATTTTATAATATATTTTTGTATGTGTAATTTTGTCATTTATTTAACATGTTTTATTTATATTTGGTGTTATTTATTATCTGATTTGATGTGCCATGTTATATACATCTTATGCCAAATAATTTTTAAAAAAAGGTGTGGCGGAAATTCTACATCACGTGACTAGGTCTGAAAACGCCCCACCCACCACCGGCATTAATTCAGCATGACGTCACATTAGATCAAGCGTGTTAAAACTGGGCGTGTCAACAGCCCCGCCCTGTACATAATAACATTAAGCAGTTTTTACCCGGAACTAACTACTGTATAGTGAGCTGGTCAAGCAAGGGAGAATATCTGTACGACTTTAACGACATCGGTACATGTTTTTTATCGCATCCGAGACCTCGTGCCCTCGAAGCGGACACTCAACCATTACGCTATCGAGGTGGATCAGCTAGGGCCAGTTGTTCCACATGTGGAGGAGTTTCATTTACTTGTAAAAGAACAAGCGTCTCGTATACGACTGACTGAAAACAGTAAAAAGACGTGAAAACGAAAATAAATACATGACGACGAAAGTATTAAATTGATATAAACCTACATACACGTGTATATATGACGTACATGTATGATGAACAAATGCAAAAGTCCTGTATACAAAGTTACCATGACAACACCCGCATCTAAAACATAGATTTATGATGAGAAAACGTGTTACATTTAAATCTCGGTATGATTCGTTCGTTCTTCTAACAGAGAAATATTTCTAATTTGTTTTCTTCTATTGATCACGTGCTTTCTCTTATTTATCACGTGCTTTATCTTATTGCGCGCGTGCTTTCTTGCATTGGTCACGTGCTTTCTTGCATTGGTCACGTGGTTACTTGTATTGATCACGTGGTCATTTGTATGTATTGATCACGTGGTTACCTGTATTGATCACGTGGTTACTTGTATTGGTCACGTGGTTACCTATATTTATCACGTGGTTACCTGTATTGATCACGTGGTTACCTGTATTGGTCACGTGATTACCTATATTTATCACGTGGTTATCTGTATTGATCACATGTTACTTGTATTGATCACGTGGTAACCTGTATTGGTCACGTGGTAACCTGTATTGATCACGTGGTTACCTGTATTTATCACGTGGTTACCTGTATTGATCACGTGGTTACCTGTATTGATCATGTGGTTACCTATATTTATTACGTGATTACCTATATTTATCACGTGGTTACCTGTATTGATCACGTGGTTATCTGTATTGAGCACGTGGTTACCTGTATTGGTTACTTCCATTGAAACTCGGCAGGAAGGGTCCTTGTATGATTCTTAAAAATCGCTTCTTTTAAGAAGCTATTGTTCCGATACGTAGCTAATTTGGCACAGACGTTCCTTCGATGACTTTTCATCATATGCTTTCATATAACTATGAGTATCACCAGGGGGCACGTTTTTCATATTTAGCTTTATCATAGAAAACTTCAAAAGTCTTCTTGTTACAAACTACTGGTCTGATTTTAATGTATTGATACCCATAGAAGTATACAGTAAACTCCCTCAAAACCGGACCCTGTCCGGACCGGTTCGAAAGTCCGGTTTTGTGGGAGGTCCGGTTTTAAGGGAGTTCTGTATCATGTACACTTTGGTATGTTATCATAGGGAATATACTGTGTGTTTCATGATACATGTACCTAGGAAATCGTCCGATTTTATGGGGATTCCGGTTTTGAGGGAGTTTACTGTACATGTATGTTCCTTGAATGACACTGTACCAACATAACAACACATAATTGTGATTTATAAAACAACATGGTCGCCAGGGTGCATTGGCATTTATTTACCTGGAAAACATTTTATAACATTTTCCCTTTTCCTGAAAACCACTGACCTTAAAAGCTTTATACATGTACTATAATAATATCAAAATGACTGAAAAAAGGGATTCGACGATGACATACATGTAGGTTATATCTATATTTCTATTTTGCATTCGACTGAGACAGTTGTAGTGCGTGGCCATTCCGTTTTATCCCTGCATAACGAAGTGGCCAATGACCTCCGGCTAGAAGAGACAGTAAGTTTATGTGATACAAGGAATCCGGGTGCCCTAGCTATTTCTGAATAGACTCCTTGGTTCTTTAACGTTTCTGGTATATAGCACCGGGCGACACACGCTCAACAACCTGTTGGGTGGGCTCCAACATGTACTAAAATGTGTTTCTGAAAATTGCATGTGTACCGACCGAGATTCGAACCAGGAACCTACGGGATAGTCGAGAGCGCTAACCACTCGGTGCAGATTATTAGGATTTGAGCAAGTTGAGCGTGTCGTATGTTAGCTGTGAGTAATATGGAGTGTAAGAGGTTTTATCTCGTATTTAATGGTTGTCAAGTGTACAACAAATACAAGTTATATGAACACTCTTGTTTGTTTTATCCTTGCATAAGATATAAATTTATACTTCATAACTTACAGATATCAAATCCGAAAGTGATCTGCTTTAAACTGTTTACAACGGCGGGGAGAATATGGTTGGGTGGGTATATCGAGGACGGTACATGACGGGCGGTGAGGTACGGGTGTGTGGGTATATTGAGGACGGTACAGGACGGGCGGTGAGGTACGGGTGTGTGGGTATATTGAGGACGGTACAGGACGGGCGGTGAGGTACGGGTGGGTGGGTATATTGAGGACGGTACATGACGGGCGGTGAGGTACGGGTGGGTGGGTATATTGAGGACGGTACATGACGGGCGGTGAGGTACGGGTGGGTGGGTATATTGAGGACGGTACATGACGGGCGGTGAGGTACGGGTGTGTGGGTATATTGAGGACGGTACAGGACGGGTGGTGAGGTACGGGTGTGTGGGTATATTGAGGACGGTACATGACGGGCGGTGAGGTACGGGTGGGTATATTGAGGACGGTACAGGACGGGCGGTGAGGTACGGGTGGGTATATTGAGGACGGTACAGGACGGGCGGTGAGGTACGGGTGTGTGGGTATATTGAGGACGGTACATGACGGGCGGTGAGGTACGGGTGGGTATATTGAGGACAGTACAGGACGGGCGGTGAGGTACGGGTGGGTATATTGAGGACGGTACAGGACGGGCGGTGAGGTACGGGTGGGTATATTGAGGACGGTACAGGACGGGCGGTGAGATACGGGTGGGTATATTGAGGACGGTACAGGACGGGCGGTGAGGTACGGGTGGGTGGGTATATTGAGGACGGTACAGGACGGGCGGTGAGGTACGGGTGGGTATATTGAGGACGGTACAGGACGGGCGGTGAGGTACGGGTGGGTATATTGAGGACGGTACAGGACGGGCGGTGAGGTACGGGTGGGTGGGTATATTGAGGACGGTACAGGACGGGCGGTGAGGTACGGGTGGGTATATTGAGGACGGTACATGACGGGCGGTGAGGTACGGGTGGGTGGGTATATTGAGGACGGTACAGGACGGGCGGTGAGGTACGGGTGGGTATATTGAGGACGGTACAGGACGGGCGGTGAGGTACGGGTGGGTATATTGAGGACGGTACAGGACGGGCGGTGAGGTACGGGTGGGTGGGTATATTGAGGACGGTAGATGACGGGCGGTGAGGTACGGGTGGGTGGGTATATTGAGGACGGTACATGACGGGCGGTGAGGTACGGGTGGGTATATTGAGGACGGTACAGGACGGGCGGTGAGGTACGGGTGTGTGGGTATATTGAGGACGGTACAGGACGGGCGGTGAGGTACGGGTGGGTGGGTGGGTATATTGAGGACGGTACATGACGGGCGGTGAGGTACGGGTGTGTGGGTATATTGAGGACGGTACAGGACGGGTGGTGAGGTACGGGTGGGTATATTGAGGACGGTACAGGACGGGTAGTGAGGTACGGGTTGGTATATTGAGGATGGTACAGGACGGGCGGTGAGGTACGGGTGGGTGGGTATATTGAGGACGGTACAGGACGGGCGGTGAGGTACGGGTGGGTATATTGAGGACGGTACAGGACGGGCGGTGAGGTACGGGTGGGTATATTGAGGACGGTACAGGACGGGCGGTGAGGTACGGGTGGATGGGTATATTGAGGACGGTACAGGACGGGCGGTGAGGTACGGGTGGGTATATTGAGGACGGTACATGACGGGCGGTGAGGTACGGGTGGGTGGGTATATTGAGGACGGTACAGGACGGGCGGTGAGGTACGGGTGGGTATATTGAGGACGGTACAGGACGGGCGGTGAGGTACGGGTGGGTATATTGAGGACGGTACAGGACGGGCGGTGAGGTACGGGTGGGTGGGTATATTGAGGACGGTAGATGACGGGCGGTGAGGTACGGGTGGGTGGGTATATTGAGGACGGTACATGACGGGCGGTGAGGTACGGGTGGGTATATTGAGTACGGTACAGGACGGGCGGTGAGGTACGGGTGTGTGGGTATATTGAGGACGGTACAGGACGGGCGGTGAGGTACGGGTGGGTGGGTGGGTATATTGAGGACGGTACATGACGGGCGGTGAGGTACGGGTGTGTGGGTATATTGAGGACGGTACAGGACGGGTGGTGAGGTACGGGTGGGTATATTGAGGACGGTACAGGACGGGTAGTGAGGTACGGGTGGGTATATTGAGGACGGTACAGGACGGGCGGTGAGGTACGGGTGGGTATATTGAGGACGGTACAGGACGGGCGGTGAGGTACGGGTGTGTGGGTATATTGAGGACGGTACAGGACGGGCGGTGAGGTACGGATGGGTATATTGAGGACGGTACAGGACGGGCGGTGAGGTACGGGTGGGTGGGTATATTGAGGACGGTACATGACGGGCGGTGAGGTACGGGTGGGTGGGTATATTGAGGACGGTACATGACGGGCGGTGAGGTACGGGTGGGTGGGTATATTGAGGACGGTACATGACGGGCGGTGAGGTACGGGTGGGTATATTGAGGACGGTACAGGACGGGTGGTGAGGTACGGGTGGGTATATTGAGGACGGTACAGGACGGGCGGTGTAGGTACGGTTGTGTGGGAGGATTGAGGACGTGCAGTTGGGTATGAGGCGGATATGAGACAATGGGGGTGTGTTAGGGGATATGGTAGCTTTGTGCTTTAACAGGGAAGGTTACGAACAATACATGGGAGGTTACGAATTGTACCAGGGGCGGGGTCACATCTCGGAAAGCAGTAAGAACTAGAGCTGTCGCCATTCGGCAGACTAATATACCCCCGTCGGCAAAGGGCCATAATTCTGACAAAATTGAGGTTGTTCATCTATAAAAGTTTGAGCGAAATCCTGCCAAAACTGTAGGAGGAGTTGCGTCAACAAGAATGCGTCTACAGACAGACAGACTGACGGACAGACGAACAATCTGATTCCAGTATACCCCTAACAACTCGTTGTGCGGAGGTATAATAATACAACAATGGTATACTAAGGAACATCAACAGGTAAATTAGGCGTACATAAAGATAACATTGTGAATGTATATACATGTATGTATTTGAAGTTACATAAAACCTGTTTTCACCAAATAGTCTGTTAACTCACAGGTCATTTTAATGTAATATACAAAATACGCACGAAGTTTTCTCCTTACTCAAATCTCAATACAACCAGAATGTATTATTGTGTATAGTAATTCATCGATAAACTGCATTGTCATACACGTGCGCATACGAGAGTGTCAAAATGAAGTTTTGATGTTCTTTATTAAAGATAAATTAGAATCTACACGAGTTTTAAGATTAAGCAGAAATAAGGTGAATAATTACAGAATGTGTGCAGCTGTTAAATAAATATCAGTACCGTAAGTAATTATATGATTGATACAAGGGTACATGGGAATAATCTGCGGGATAAATACGGGGGATGGGGGTGGGGGTAGCTTGTTAAGATTAATTTCTCGGGGTGGGGGAGGGGATAACGGGGGGTTAAACATTTTTTGAAAAAATCAAATGGAAATTATAATTCAATTAACTGGTTAAATCTTCACCAAATGCTAGAATACCGTATATAATAAACTCATGAATGCTATATTACTTTGTATTTAAAATTCGGCTTTTTTCTATGGAAGGGATCCGATCAGCTGTTTTGATCAAGGGGTCAAACCACCTTACAGGGTTGTCCTGATCTGACTTCGATTTATATGCTTTTATTTATCCTCACCACCGGAAATCCATATGGACGAGGCCCCCAGAGGTTAGTCACTTTAGTATTTAGGGGATACTGCATGATACAGAAGATGTCCCAGTTCCAGAAGCATCCCTGGTTCTTTTACGTGCCGATGTAAAGCATCATACACGGGACCTCGCTTGACGTCTCGTCCGAAAGACTGATATTATTTCTAGTTAAATGTTAGGTGGAAAACACTGAAAAACATTTCTGTTTTTGATCCGGCTGAAGTAGGGATTGAACCCGCAACCTTTAGATCAGCAGTCAGTAGCCCTTACCACTGGACCACTTGTCCACCCCGATCCAGAGTCGCATGCTCAGAACTTTCAGAATGACCCTCGTTTTATTAGTTAGTGTTTTTATTTATAAATTTCAAATTGCCAAATAATGTAAAATAGTATCTACTCATATAGGCAATATTAAATCATGCACATTTTTAATGGTTTCGGTTATTTAAGTAAGTTGCGCATGCGCAGTGATCAATCTTAAATCACACAATTTGGTTATACCAATGGTGACGTATTATAAGTTAGATGTGCGCGTTAAAACCCTAGAGGCTTTTGTCGTCCAACTTTAGTTTTAACTGCAATATAATTACCGTGTTAAACATTTAAAAAGTGGCAAGCCGAGCGTTAAATAAGTTAAAGTTAAAGGTATTCAACTTGTATTGAATAAAGTCTCATATACCACGGAACATGTATATACGTAGCCTAGAAACGTTACAGTAATGCACCAGTCAATGGAAACCACAGCCTACTACTCCGGGTTAGGGCGGGGGATAGCGGGCAACTGTCTCGTGTTTTTACCTTCAGTCGAGCATAGCCTTTATTTGCCAGTCAGTTTTCTGCTGAAATATGGCAGGTATATGTGTGGGTGACCTATATGTGTGCCTCCACCCGGATTTGAACCTGGATCGCCAGATTAGACAACAAGCGCGCTTACCACTGAGCTACGATGTCCCCGCACTGCCGTGTGAATGCGTGGCTTTTGTTTCGTGCGAAAATAGCGGGGAAATATAGGGCGGGGATTCTAACGTTTGTATGGCCCTGGGGACAGGTATTTTACCAGAGGTTTGAAAAGGCCTAAAATAGAGATCCCGTGTCCCAGCAGTTGAGTAGATAGAACGCTCCATTACTAATGAAGATTGCCATTTAATTTAATTGTCAAATGAGTTTCCTCGTAAAATAAAGTCTTTATTATTATTACTAATACAGAGGTCACGGATCCAATGATTCTGACAAATGTACTCAGAGAGGCAAATAAGAAAGTGTTTTCATTTCGTCTAAAAAGATGGGGGATAGAATAACATGGCGTATTGTAAATGACCAAAAACATTCACATTTACGATCCAATTATATATTTACAATATGTCGGCTAACACTACGTCTTTTGTGTAGAAAATTAGTTAACAATACACTTAACCTGTTCATTTCTATACGTTGACATAATGTAAGCTTTAATTGGATTAATTAAGTCGAGAATCGAACTTTAAATATTAATGGTTGTCCAATTATCTCAATATGTTATTTTTCATTGATGACAGACGCTGCACGTCACGTGGTCTAATCACATGACTTACGCTGTCAACACTCGCCATATGGTACGCCCCATTACGTTATTTACCTCTACAGAGAATACTAATTCTATTACACGCGACTCTATAATTGAATTGAACTACCTATAGTTCGCCGGGGATAACTCTAGCCTTATCAATAAACAAACAAAGCAAATTATAAACACTGCACGGTCGAATGGCCGCCAGTTATCAGTGTAGATTTAAAGAGTATATCATTAAAAGTGTATATGCACAAGATTGAACATAAATGAATATAGAAAATGTATTTTATTTTCATTTTTATTTGTCCGGCGATCTATACTACATGACACAAATATCATCATCCATAAAATACGACAATCTACCTTTAATGTAGCTACTGGAAAATTTGAAATGACAACTGTATTGAACTTGATGCGTTTAAACTCCCGTTTTCCCGTTATACATACAAATGTAGAGTATACAAGGCGGTGTTTTATTGCTTTTCAACGCGTTCCGGCTTATTGAGCACCATTCTTCAACAACGTCCTTAAATACACATGATAAGTTATTACAACTTTCATACAGCTATTCTATTGTTGCACTACTCGATCAAAAAAGGATATAAATTATCTTGTATATAGTGTATCACCGTACATTACTGTATACCGAGCCGGCTTTAAGGCGATTTATGTTAAACCCCGGACTAATCCCCTAATTCACGAGATTTAATTTTAATTCTATGTGTTAAATTCAAATATTGACCCAAGCATTTACGACTTAGTGCAGTCTATAACAAAAACGTGGCGTGGAAAGAAGCACGAAATTTATACACTCTCGCACAAACCCAACAAATCTCGACTCTACGGTAATTTCCAACGCTTGAAAGAAGATTTGACTCAGAATTAACGACTGATGGGCGGAGCTACGTAATCGATGAGCCAACCAGATACGAGTTTTTGGATAATACATGACATATGTCAATGAAGTATTGTGACTAATTTGAATACCGAAATGAGAGCGTTTGTGCTTCGCTAAACCAAATATCGACAACTTTCTGCATGGGAATATATAGGAAGAAATTGTGTCTAGTGATTAGTATGGAAACCTCCGCTAGTCTGTGATCATTGAAGACCTCCCATTGTATTCCACATGCCGACGTCTTTCAGTTCACAATAGTCGCACGGACGGATACATGTATATATGTGTATATAACAATTCATAGACTGCACGTGAAATTTACTACATAACTATAGAGTGGATTGTGTTATGTGAATGATATTAGATAAATTGGTTGTAGGACTGTTCTCTTGTTTATCGATAAAATCGAAGGATATGCCGAATTTCTCCATGTGATAAACTTGCAGCTTTAAAATCAATTAAGTGATATAAACATCGAATTGTGTCAATAACAACCTAGTGATAATCGTGAATGAAAAATAAAAACCAAATTTTGACGTTTTTGAAATAGACAAGTTTTCGTGTCAATTTCAGTTATTTGGTAGCGTATACAACAAGTCACTACACTCCGAACATTCGCTGTTAGTTGAGTGGATAATTTTGAGTTATCAGAATTTTGTGAGAAGTTCAGATTAATTTTTATCAGGAGTCGATCAAGATACGCGGTACATCATATACTTCATATTAGTGTATGGCTTTATAGAAATCAGTAACTCTACTAGACAAGCAGTTTATATATAAATATACCTGCATACAATTTTTGCATCTTTGTAGTACACAAATTTTGGATATTTTGTTGGAACATTTTGTGATTGGATTCAGGAGTTACAAATTTAGGAGTAAATTAATTATGAAAGGATAATAATTGACTATTTAATAAAACTATCAACGGTTTGAAATTGAAAACGAAACGTTTTCATTTTATCATAATTTTGCTTGAGTCATTTTGAGTGGTCGTATTTGTGTTCTATATGAATATAGTGGATCCATATAGTCTGGACTCTATCATGTATAACGGGGACCTGAAGACCGCTCCTGTAGTGAACACTGAGGGTTCGAGTCTGAACTCAGACACCAACATAGCTCTCAGCCAGAGTATGGACTCTGTGAACACAACACCGGAGGATGAGGTACGTGTCAGTCTTAGATTGTAACATTCTAACAGTTTTATATATATATATATATATATATAATAATGATAGTTATACATGTGTATAGGGCAACATTGTCACAGTCTTAGATTGTAAGATTCTAACAGTTTTATATATATATATAATAATGATAGTTATACATGTGTATAGGGCAACATGGTCACAGTCTTATATTGTAACATTCTAACAGTTTTATATATATATATAATAATGATAGTTATACATGTGTATAGGGCAACATTGTCACAGTCTTAGATTGTAACATTCTAACAGTTTTATATATATATATAATAATGATAGTTATACATGTGTATAGGGCAACATTGTCACAGTCTTATATTGTAGCATTCTAACAGTTTTATATATATATATAATAATGATAGTTATACATGTGTATAGGGCAACATTGTCACAGTCTTAGATTGTAAGATTCTAACAGTTTTATATATACATGTATATAATAATGATAATTATACATATATATATAGGGCAGTACTGTCACAGGATAATAAGGGATTTTCTTGAATCCTTGAGTTATTGACCCTTTAGTTTATACTTATTTATTTTAGGTCCAATGTTACATATATATATATATATATGTAATTATACATGTATATAACGCAGTGACTATTAACAAGATTATAAGGGTTTTCTCTAATCCTTGAATTATTGACCCTTTGACCCCTAGATTAACCAAAAAACTACAATCGTTGACCCCTTCATATTCTACCAGACGATTTAATTCTTCTTTATCTTTTTAAAGTTGAATACACTGCATATATGTTTTTATTTACTATAAATTGGCCATTCCAGTGAAGTTTTATCAAACAATCTGCCCCGTCAGTCCCTGCTGAATCCTCTACTATATATACTTTACCCCGCTCCAATGTTTATACATTACATTGTATATTGAAGCAGGAAATCTCTCGATTTCTACAATGATGTGTTTTTTAGTTCAATATAACGAGTACATTACTTGATGTGTATTAATCGAATCTCCAGATATCAGAGTTTGTGTGTTAGAAATGTAGGCACGTTTGATCAATTGTAAATATTATACATGATCTATAGTATGACCTTAAGCTCAGTTTTTGTCTACACGACTACACTGTAATACTCACACCCCTCTGGTCGACTAGAACGGGCAGTAACGTGTTTCAATTCAATAGTATGTGTCATGTGCCTATAATCAGGTAATATACAAATTATCATAACATGTTTCTACACACAAATGTGTTTCAATGCTTATAACATGTTTCAATACCCATAACGTGTTTCAATGCTTATAACATGTTTCAATATGTGTTTCAATCCCATACCGTGTTTCAATGCTCAAAATGTGTTTCAATACACAAAATGTGATGTAATTCAATACTCAGAATGTGTTTCAATGCTAGTGACTTGCTCTAATACACAAAACGTGTTTCCTGCCAATAACATGTTTCAAGGGTTCGTGTTTCCGCCATAGAAGTCAGCCCCCTCAGTGCTATATACTGTACGTGTGACACTGGGATTCCCATGCTACGTTCATTCTTCTACAAACGATACAAAACCCCGCATGTTAGAGAAAAAAATCCAAATCATGTCAAATCGATTTTTACCGCACGAGTTGCTCTTTATATCATCGGCGACAATTTGTAATTATTTTGCACGCGAACAAAAACACGAGATTTTCGTGCAAACTGGTGTGTATACATAGCGTACTATGTGTTATAGATATGATAATAGGTCGTGTATTTATATGAATCAAGTAGATGATGATATGTGTAGATGATGATATGTGTAGATTATGATATGTGTAGATGATGATATGTGTAGATTATGAAATGATCTGTGCCGTGTTTTAGATCCACCACTAATATCCTTACATCAGTTACAACACAACGCAACGCAACGCAACACACAACACACAACACACAACACACAACACACAATACACAACACACAACACACAACACACAACACACAACACACAACACACAACACACAACACACAACATAAATCACCCTGGTACCATCCATGAAAAACTGAAAATTGTATTTAGTTAAAATTATTAACATGAACTTGTAATGTATTGTGTTCCCATTGTTTTAATCATAATGTATGATTATATTTGATCAAACTAGACTATATCATGTAGTATTACGTACATTGAACATTGACTACTATTACCTGTAATCCGCATGTAACATGTATAGTCTCTAGATACTGTCACCAGATAGCGGACATGTTCCACACGCTGGTCAAACACACCCGTATATCCAACCCGCTCACTCGACCAAAACAACATAAACACCAAACACTACTACAAAGTTCTGATATCGAGGCCGGTTTAAAAGTTTAATTGTTATAAAATCATTCGAAGTTTGGCAATTTTAAAGAACCTTTGTGGCTATTAAGACAGATTCGCTATTAAGACCACTTTTTTACTGACGACAGTATTCTTTGTGTTACTTTATTTAATATACATGTACATGTAATAATAAGTGTTCATCCGACGAGTTGTAAGAGATTTATTGATACCAGGGGTCCTGTATACAAGGTGTATAATATGGGCCCTGTTGATACATGTTGCTAGGGTAACCATTTACTTTTTAGGAATTATATTTTACTAGTTATGTTATAACAATGCATAATTTACACCAACTTCGGCTTCGGACGTCACATTGATACCACGTGTATTCCCGTCTCAGATACCACGTGTAATCCCGTCAGCTCGGGCACCTCGTGTATTCCCGTCTCAGATACCACGTGGAATCCCGTCAGCTCGGGCACCTCGTGTATTCCCGTCTCAGATACCATGTGGAATCCCGTCAGCTCGGGCACCTCGTGTATTCCCGTCTCAGATACCACGTGGAATCCCGTCAGCTCGGGCACCTCGTGTATTCCCGTCTCAGATACCATGTGGAATCCCGTCAGCTCGGGCACCTCGTGTATTCCCGTCTCAGATACCATGTGGAATCCCGTCAGCTCGGGCACCTCGTGTATTCCCGTCTCAGATACCATGTGGAATCCCGTCAGCTCGGGCACCTCGTGTATTCCCGTCTCAGATACCATGTGGAATCCCGTCAGCTCGGGCACCTCGTGTATTCCCGTCTCAGATACCATGTGGAATCCCGTCAGCTCGGACACCTCGTGTATTCCCGTCTCAGATACCATGTGGAATCCCGTCAGCTCGGGCACCTCGTGTATTCCCGTCTCAGACACCACGTGGAATCCCGTCTCAGATATCATGTGGAATCCCGTCTCAGACACCACGTGGAATCCCGTTCCTTAGTACTTGAGTATATTTAAATTCGTGCATATATCTATCTATTACATGCTACTTAGAAATGAAAATATGTAAAAAACACAAATACGAAAGTTGTTAATATTGACAGATGTTAACTAATAATGATTATACACGTAAATAACTCGTGCTTGTTAGAAAAAAAACGAAAATATAGTTGAGTGCATGTTTTATAGGTGGATCGATAATTGATAATTTGATTTCTTATATAAATCTACTGTTTAACAGTTTAATAATGTTGTATATACGAACTGTTATGAGTGAGTTAATTATTGTCTCATACATAGGTATATACTGATATCACAGGCCTACATCTTGCCATATGATAATCATTGTGTCAATACGTTAAACTTGTTTCAAATTGCATTCTTATACATGAGTTAAAGTTTGTCGTCTGTTTGATGATCGATTGTCAAACGTCACGTGACAGAAAAATGAAATTAACGGTGCGTGTAATTAACACAGTAATGATGATTACATTTTTCATGTTTAAAGATCCGACTGTATGACTAAGTGAACATAATACACATTTTTATGTTAATTATTGTTTATTAATTAATGAAAACTCATTGAGGAAGTCCAACAAAACGTCACTTCTACTACAGTAGGTTAAATACATATATATAAGTAGAGAAAATGTGAATGATTTTGTTGGTTAATTTTCATGTTAAGTCATGATTGATTGGAATTGACAGTCTGTGTGATTATAAACAATATCGGCCGTTGACAGAACTTTGTTGTCTGGGTCAGTAATAACACGGGAAACACGAGAAAATAATAAACTATATAAACCTCATCTTTCATCCAATCACGTGACAAACCCATTAAGTCACCTGACCAACTCATTAAGTCACGTGACGCAATATTGTCAAACACAATACACGATACATGGATGTTCATTTTAAGATAAGTTTTATTTGATACAAACTACAAGTATATATGTTATAACTTGATTGATTGAATCTAATTAACGGATAGAGCCGCGTGTTTTACACAATCACAATGTGAGGTGTCGTGGTGACGAGATTCACACGTGTACACTCTGACACTGTACATGTATATATAAACCGCTGATCTTACATATCGTCGGCTTAGAATTAGAAGGTCGTAAGTACTACAACCTCATTAGACTCGTGCATATTTGAAATCGGGAATCAAGGCGCTTCTTATGAGCCTATTTTCATGAAAACCGGAAGTGGTCGTGTTGACCAAACTGAAGTTTAAAAAGCTTGTTTTTCCATAAGTAAAGAATAGTTTTCAGACAGTTTTTACTTGTTTTCTCAAAATATTGATTTTGTATTTACGACCTTTTAATTCTAACCCAGCGATATATACTGTATTCTATATTATTCTATATGGTTGATATACATGCAGTCATCAAAAAGCGGCGACTCGACGACCATACACACTATCCAATCTCATCAAATCTCATCAAATCTCACCAAATCACGTCTCGCCATCTTTCCATACCAAACCATTTCTCATGAATGATTATGTCTTCTTGTCGCATCGTCGGAGTTTAAAACTAATCACTTTACAATAATTCATTTTGTGTAAAATTGTAAAATGGTAATTGTATGTCGATCTATCAGAAACTTACACTTTGAAGGGCATTAGGTTCAAGTGTGCACACAGTCCTACACATGGATCCAGGCATACCTGCTCGGGATCAAGTCGAACAAGATGACTGTACTTACTGGGCCACTGGCTAGACACACATGCAGACTCTCAGACTGTGTTCAAACACTATACATCACGGACCGTTTACTGGTCGACTCTCAGACTGTGTTCAAACACTATACATCACAGACCGTTTACTGGTCGACTCTCAGACTGTGTTCAAACACTATACATCACATACCGTTTACTGGTCGACTCTCAGACTGTGTTCAAACACTATACATCGCGGACCGTTTACTGGTCGACTCTCAGACTGTGTTCAAACACTATACATCGCGGACCGTTTACTTGTCGACTCTCAGACTGTGTTCAAACACTATACATCACGGACCGTTTACTGGTCGACTCTCAGACTGTGTTCAAACACTATACATCACGGACCGTTTACTGGTCGACTCTCAGACTGTGTTCAAACACCATACATCACAGACCGTTTACTGGTCGACTCTCAGACTGTGTTCAAACACTATACATCACGGACTGTTTACTGGTCGGCTCTCAGACTGTGTTCAAACACTATACATCACGGACCGTTTACTGGTCGACTCTCAGACTGTGTTCAAACACTATAAATCAGGGACCGTTTACTGGTCGGCTCTCAGACTGTGTTCAAACACTATACATCACGGACCGTTTACCGTTCAATGTACACAAAGATTTAGCATATATTAACATAGTACTATACACAATCATTGTAATTGATGAACTGTTTATTCAAGTGTAATATTTTAACGAATGTTTAATTACTTGTTTCATGCTTAATTAACCGTCATTCATTGTAAGGCTTTCTCCTATATAACGATAGTGTTATATACATGAGCTATTCTAGTCTGCCAAGTCTTCTATTGTTTCAGTTTATTGGAATCACGATAAGTTCTGGTCCAATATATTGAAGCACGAAAAACTTGACTTTGTCGAATTTTCGTCTTTTCGCTTTTTTGTGGCGAAATTTAAGCGAAAATACGACATGTATACAAGCATGATTGGTAACACTAGGAGTTTAATGTCATTCATTCAGGTGTGCTCAAACCGGAATTGCGGCCACGTGCACACGATGTTTCCTCCAGTGTGTATGCGTGTCACCACGTGCTATCACGTGCAGGAACCACCATTGTTTATTGAACATGAACGTTTATATAAGATGGTGTAAAGTAATCAATATTGTAAAATACTTGACTAGATAGTCTAGTTGTTCAATACACACAGTGAATAGTTCCATGCTTGCTTTGTCGATTTCTGAACGTTTATACATAACATGCACACTATTTTAATCAATTAAAACCTTATTTAGTCTTTACTCATCAAAATGGCGGCAAAATACGGAACCTTTCGGACTTTATCCATAGATTATTTGAAATAATTCATGCTTCAATCAAATACAATAAAATGAATAATATAGTTTGTCTTTCTCTCCAGACTTTAAGTTCTGTTCTTTTACATATTTGGAACACTTTGGAATTAGATTGTGGAATGCTTCTGTTTTTATCGTTGATGTATAATGCGCGAGATCGTGTGTATAAACATAGAGATTGAAACATAAAGCCTAAATAAGAAAGTTGATCGTCTTTATAGAAAATTTAGAATTAGTTAATGTGCATAAAATTGAAAATAATGCTAGAACGTATCTGGTACCCCGTGAGATCATTGGGCGATGTAGACATCTAAATCTGAGTAAGGTAGTTAGATGTGTCCTGGTTTGACACGGTAATGGATCGAACCTGGGACCTACCGAGCTCGACACGGACGCTCTACCACTAGACTATCGAACCTGGGACCTACCGCGCTCGACACGGACGCTCTACCACTAGACTATAAAACCTGGGACCTACCGCGCTCGACACGGACGCTCTACCACTAGACTATAAAACCTGGGACCTACCGCGCTCGACACGGACGCTCTACCACTAGACTATAAAACCTGGGACTTACCGCGCTCGACACGGTCGCTCTACCACTAGACTATAAAACCTGGGACTTACCGCGCTCGACACGGACGCTCTACCACTAGACTATAAAACCTGGGACTTACCGCGCTCGACACGGTCGCTCTACCACTAGACTATAAAACCTGGGACTTACCGCGCTCGACACGGTCGCTCTACCACTAGACTATAAAACCTGGGACTTACCGCGCTCGACACGGACGCTCTACCACTAGACTATAAAACCTGGGACTTACCGCGCTCGACACGGTCGCTCTACCACTAGACTATCGAACCTGGGACCTACCTAGCACGATTCGAACGCTCAACCACTGACTAACAAAGAAACACACAGATCAGCGTAATAAGACGGTCAAATGTCCAGTTCCATCACTGACTTCCTAAACTTTCGTGACTAAGCGCGTATAGGCACAGATCGCATAAAGGGGACTCTTTGGTATAGTTTTATATTCACAATACAATTAGTCAGCAAATAGAAGAAAGGTAATAGATTGCCGCAAGCTTACTGCTGTATAACTGCACACAATGTCGCTAAATACAATAATTGTACCCAGTATGAAGGTTATATGGGCACCGTGTGTTTAAATGTTGGCTATAATTCGTTAATCGTTTCTATACGCGGAATAATAGAACATTTCTAATTGAAAAATAACCTCGTATTGTAGTCATCGTCGTTAAAATGGGGGCAATTGTCAAATACTTGTGAAATATTCCCAAATATTCAACATATGGCTATAGAAATTTAAAATTAGGTTTTCACACAATCACGTGACGTCACGTGACGTTTTCGGCAGTTAGTTCCCAGGCTGAATATCACATGAAAACAACTTGGACAATAAATGAACGGAAATAATAAAAACAAACATTCAATTCGTTCCAAATTTGAAGACTACCGACTTTGTGTACCGGTATAGTTCGATTTCGAGCATTGATTTAAGGTTTCAACCATTAATCGATATAGGTTGGTATAGGTTCGACCATTAAAATAAGTAATACAATTAAGGCCAAGTTGTCTGAATGGTCGTGACGGTAAAGCGCTTGATACATTGTGAAATAACTTTTGTTCGAATCCTACCCAAATAGTTTTTCATTTTATATTTTTGAATGCACACAACTTGCAAAATCCGTGTAATACTAGTTTATGCGGCAACCTATTTGATGTGTAATACTAACTTTTGTTTTGTGTATATTGTAGAACGTTATGGGCAGTTCAAAATTGAACTACAATAGGTATATGATATGTGTATGTGTATGTACATGTATATAAATAAACGCAGTATAAATATACTCCATCAGAAAAGAGGTAGAAAATGTCTTTCTTAAGTTGTTCAATTTTCTGATACGTATAAATTCTCATAATGCAATAATCATAATAAGCAAAAACCCGATGTTCTCAAAATGTCGTTTATTGTCAGAAATACATTCCATTATAAACGTCTTATACACAGCAAGATGTGCTCATTGTTTGTCTACATAGCGATACCACGCTCTCGGTCCGTCTGTCCGTTCGTTCATCCCTCTGTCCGTCCGTCTGACCGTTCGCTCGTTGGTCCGTATGTCTGTCCGTCCGTGGGAAGAAACGTTGTCTGTATTCAATATTAATTTATTCGCATACGGTGAATGTTTTACAGATCTAGGTTGCAATATGGGAACTTTTGTAGGAGTTATGACCCTGTATCATCCTGTAGCAGCAGCAACAACAACAACACAGAAACATTATATTAACACTTTTGCCAAAACAACAAAATAGCCTCTAATACACGTTGCGATTATTACACGATGTTATAGTGTTAGTTAATGAAAACAGTACGCGAGATTGCTTCAATGTCAGACCAAACAATAAAATAGTGTTTGTTTCCCCTTTCCTACCTACCCAAGCAAATACAACCCTACCCAAACTATTTTTTGACCCCCTGAAAAAATAAGTTTATTAAGAAGTCGAGTATGAAGTGTGAAGTGTGAATAGTCACTGTAGAACTAGTAAAAGGGTAGAAGTGTGAAGTGTGAATAGTCACTGTAGAACTAGTAAAAGGGTAGAAGTGTGAAGTGTGAATAGTCACTGTAGAACTAGTAAAAGGGTAGAAGTGTGAAGTGTGAATAGTCACTGTAGAACTAGTAAAAGGGTAGAAGTGTGAAGTGTGAATAGTCACTGTAGAACTAGTAAAAGGGTAGAAGTGTGAAGTGTGAATAGTCACTGTAGAACTAGTATAAGGGTAGAAGTGTGAAGTGTGACTAGTCACTGTAGAACTAGTATAAGGGTAAAAGTGCATAGGTTAAACAAAAATGACTGACAATTTTAAAATTCTAAAAACTATATTATTTTTATACCTACCTACCTACCTATCCAACCCTACTTGCCCTGGGTCGGGAAGGGGAAATACAAACTATTTTATATTTGGTATGACTTACATTGTAACACTAACTGCAGGCACTCTGACTGGCAACCTCACTGGCTACCTGGCTGATAACCTTACTGGCAACCTAAATGGTAATCTATCTGGCAACCTAACTGGCTATCTGACTGGCAACCTGACTGGCAACCTAACTGACCACCTATCTAGTAACCTGACTGGCAACCTAACTGGCAACCTAACTGGCAACTTGACTGGCAACCTAACTGGCCACCTAACTGACAACCTAACTGGCCATCTAACTGGCAACCTAATTGGCAACCTGACTGGCAACCTAATTGGCAATCTATCTGGTAACCTGACTGGCAACCTAACTGACAATCTATCACTCAGACGAGTGTCTATAACACACACTTATTAATTTAGCGAATAAAAGACATGTATATAAATATTTACTGCATGTGTTAAATGTACTGATAAGCCTGATTAGGCTGGGTGAGTTTTACAAGGTAGTGGTTTGTTTTGTAGGTTATTGTACAGGAAAACACTTCACTAACAGCTGTTGGTGCTAGCCGTCTTTTGAACTATAACCTAGCTAGTACAAGTATGTATCCCTTAAACATCCCAGTTCATTGTCTGTAACCCTCGCATCACAATACGTCCATTGTATGTTCATTTATTACATACTTGTATGATTGTTAAGTCTTGTACACACAATAACTCAGAAAATACTTGTAGTTCAACATAATTTATATAGTTAAGCTAGAACTAACAGGTCCGACAAATTGGTCCGACAAGTTATTATACAACCTGTTCGAAGCACCCAGACATATATACTAGTACATGGAATTGGTTTATCATGAACGTGTATTTGATATTGATAAAGTGGTCATTTTGTTTGTTGCGGGCCGATTATCTTGACCCACCCTCCTGCAGAATCACGTATTATTCTCCAACTCTTTGAAGTGACGTCGCTATATATATGGAGACGTTCGTCTACTTGATTTGCCTGTGAACTGACCCGAGACGTCTCTCACTGGGAGTGGACGCTCAATCAACGAGCACTAAGCTATATAGATGGACCACAATGATACCATCCTATACATGTATGTATATTGATGAACATTCACTGTTGTTTTGCTACACTATCTAGCCAGAAGTCAATGCTTACATGCCCATACAACAATAAATCCATCAATCTCTTAATTCTTGTCTAATTATGGCAATTTCTAGTCCTGTGAAAACGTAGATTACAGAGACGGCAGCGATGCTGGGAGATCTATATTCGCCATAAAAGTAGACACGACCCTATAATTTCAAGATCCCCCTGTTTATTCAATTAAATGCAGATGATACGAATCGTTTTTTCCGCCATAACGTTCCACACAGAACTAGTGGCAGATATTTGAAATCCACATCGCTCCCCGCGTGACTCGTCACGTGATCTGATAGTGAACTTGGTTAGAAAATTAACTGTTCGTTTTAGATGGAAAGGGAAAAAGACATAATATATCCGCATGTTGGGAATGGGTCAACTGAATCAGATTAATTATCGCAACATAAGCCGTTCCACATATAAGTGGTGGGAAATAATTAAAATACTCGGACACACTCTCAGTCAAAGACCGTTCCAATTCGGGTCAACACAGACACACCTTTAGACAACGACCAATCTCATTGGTTAACATAGACACACCTTCAAGCAACGTCCACTCTCATTGGTCAGACGCACCTTTAGACAAGGTCCGCTCTCATTGGTCAACATCGACACACATTCAGACAACGTCCAATCTCATTGGTTAACATAGACACACCTTCAGGCAACGTCCACGCTCATTGGTCAACTCAGACGCACATTCAGGCAACGTCCACGCTCATTGGTCAACTCAGACACACATTCAGGCAACGTCCACGCTCATTGGTCAACTCAGACACACATTCAGGCAACGTCCAATCTCATTGGTCAACACCGACACACCTTCATACAAGTGGCAACTTCGTGAAACTACGACACATAACGACGGTGGTTGTACATGTATATAGTATGTTCTGATCACAAACCGGCTTCGACCAAGTTTCAATTCTCTCGTTTTCAATTTCTTGTTCACGTGACAACTCACTAGTCACGTGATGAAATAACCAATGGAATCCTATTTTGAAACATGATTACGATCGGAATGTCTAACAACACGTTGGTATCCCTGACTATCTTAACAAACAAACAAAAATACTTCCGTTATTTATTCATTAAATATAATCTGAAGAATAATAGTAAAGTTTGTTGTTTTGAAAAGAGACATGTCTATTCTTACAGCACATTTTTAAACACATAAAGCACAGGGATTGTTAGTACATGTATAGTATTGTCTAGGATATAGCCCTACATGTGTACATGTCTTAAGTGTCTGTATACGGAACCGGACATGATTACAGGGCCGCAATCAGGTTAGGACAGGTCAATCATATCCTTGTTCATATAACACTCTCACCTATCGTACAGTCCACATATACAGTAACATGACACCACTCTAAGACACACAGTGTAGGCGGTATAAGATAAGACATCATACGGCTTGGAACGGATGTACTGTACTTTTTACCAAACTGTCGACTAATTACATTTGATAACTTTGATAATAAGTATTGCAGGACAAGTTAGTTTAATGAATTCTACATCATACAAATTCTAACCGCGATTCCACATCTGAGAACCGTACCGCTTATATTCTTTTATAACATATATCTAATGCTGATCAAATTCATTAAAGGTGCTGCCTCACATTTCGGGTTAAAAAAATTTATATGACGTAATTTTCCTACCTAACCAAGTATTTATGTAATAGAAAGCCACTGGTGGTTGCTTTATGAAATAGTTATGGCATTAAAGAAATTTAAATCACTCTTGATATTCGGCACTCGGTATTTTTTGTTTTGAAAATATCGCAGAGTTTCCTTCCCAAATGCTTTGTGAATTATGTAACACATGATCAAACTGTAACTTCAACAAACTAAAGCCGAAACATCTGTGAGGTATTCGGTCCGTTTCGCAATTCGTTTTCATCGAATGGAAACACATTTCATGCAATTTAAGTGACAGTAGTGCTAGTTCTATAGGGTATTATTACCATAATAGATTTTGGCTGTAAAAATGCTAAATTACTACAAAATGCCGATGTTTTTTTTTTTAAGTAATTGTAGTGTTAATTCTATAGGGTATTAATACCCTATAGAATTTTGGATGTAAAAATACTAAATAACAACAAAATGCCGAAGTTTCTCAAGTTATTTTATATGTCAGTGTAGTTGTTTATGGCATATACAGGCAACTATAACAAAATTACATGAATATTTTACAATTTAATTAATTTTATTTTTACAATTCACCAATACGTGAGACAGTCCCTTTAAAGCCTAGAATATATTAAAACATTATCGTCTTTGTAACCCTGACCACCGATATTCTTCTAAATTTGTATAAGTACCTTGAGTAATGATGACATTGACAAGCGTACCTGTCTGTGGCTGTCAGAATTGAAATGACGTAAATGACGTCATAGGGTTACTGCGCACGCGCAATGAG
This sequence comes from Spisula solida, assembly GCA_947247005.1. Taxonomy (NCBI): domain Eukaryota; kingdom Metazoa; phylum Mollusca; class Bivalvia; order Venerida; family Mactridae; genus Spisula; species Spisula solida. The sequence goes on along the minus strand of OX365962.1, from coordinate 462,898 downwards.
ACAGCTCGTGAACAAGATTCTAGATTGTGTGTCATATTTTTCTCTAACTCATAGATTTACTTTAATACAGAATATGTCTACAAAGATGACACTTTTCTAATTCCTTGGAAATTCGTAGCCAAGGTCAAATTTTAGGTTAGACACTGTTCGACGCAGTGTAATATGTACCTTGTCTAATGCGAGGATCCATACAGGCTAAGCACGTTACCAAATCATGTTGCATTAGAAATATAATATATATTAAACTTATTTCCTTAACCAACATCTTATCATGTATTATTTTGCTACTCGAGGACTTTAAAAACGCTTCATTTTGACTTAAAGTCAAATATCACTTTACTTATCGATGTTATTGACTTACGCAGGCTCCGCGAAAAGTGTTTAAACTTGTCAGTCCGAATTGGTATTAAAAATCAGTGAATGTTTCTCTTCGTCTAACAGAAAAATACAGGATTTTCTGTCAGTCCGGAACAAGATTCGCGGAGTCTGCTTATGAGCTACAACGCATAACTCCTACAATGTTCGTATATGCTACGGGTTTAATTAAATTTTGTCAACGTAATGTCTGGTCCTCAGGTTGCTAGGCCCGTCATGAGTATGCACCCGTCGTATGTACTCGACAAACCCTATGTACATGATATGACAATGGTTACATGTTTAACCATAGGCGGATCCAAGGGGGGCGGACCCGGCGTACGCCCCCCCTAAAATCGCCGGAGCCTAGGTAATTTAATCATAGATTGGATGTAAGAACAATATTGATATGCAATTTTTTTTCGCTCGCGTCAATAACACAATAATAAATTAAGGGATTTTTAAGTGAACTTAATGCTCTATGCAAAAAATAAAATATGGGACTGATTGGTCATAATGCCAAACATCGGCTACCGAGATTCTTGCACATTAAAAATGTCCGACAAGTCAGTAATACAGTTGGCTTGATTTTCTTATAAACCTGTCATTTTCATTAAAAAATAAGATATCTCAAAATGCAGCTGACGAATTCCGTGGTTATATTTAAAAAGTCACGAGGCAGAAAGCCACTGGTCTCCCTAGTCGCTGGATCCCAAGTATTTCACATTTCCTCTTAAACAAAACTGAAGCCCTGGAGTTCGCAGAGTATGCTGCTCAGATAGACATTGCATTTTTTCTTCGTGACGAATTTACAGAAGCTATATATATACATATCAGTGAATATTGTCCAGTCGATAATCGTTAGTCCTGGCTATGCTGCTCATATAAACAACGAATTTTCTTGCTCGCTTCGCTCGCTGTAGAACTACGTAAATTCAATGAAAGCCGCCAAGTTTTGATTTACCAATGAGTTGGTTGGGTATGCTGCTCAAATAAACACTGATTTTTTTTCTAATTCTTAAAATTACTACATCAGTGAATATAACCAAGTAATAAGAATGTGGTGTTTGCTGCTGAAATAGATAATTGCATTTTTTCTTGCTCGCTACGCTCGCACAACCACTATCAGTTAATTTTGTCAAGTAGGGAATGAGTATGAGGGATATGCTGCTCAAATAATTAATTCATATATTCTTGCTCGCCTTGCTCTCACATTAACTTTATCAATGAATATTTTAAGATAAAGAACGAAATTGTGTGGAATGCTTCTCAGAGATAGTTTTTTCTTGCTCGCTTCGCTCGCGCATTTTCTGGGGGGGGGGGGGGTATCAATACATGAATGTACGCCCCCCCTAACGCCAAATCCTGGATCCGCCCCTGTTAACAATCGAATTGAGCAGTAACTATTCAATGATTGAATCATTACATTACCCCACCCAGTATTATCAACATAATACAATATTACATAATACAAAATAATACTAGTATCTCTAATAATAAGGCCTTTGTGGTAGTAAAAGTATTTTGTATTTTACGTGAATACTACCGGTGTTCGTTATTAAATAAGGACCAGGCGTCAGTGGGACGGTATATATACCCACGTAATATTACAGGTATGTAGGTCTGTCCGCTACATGTAACGAGTTGTTTCGTATTATCATAAGTTTATACGTATCACATATTGAACGTTGGACCGGTCGGTTAGTGGATTATCTGATATCAAACATGTCACGTTATCTGTGACGTCACGAGGTGTGTCACGTGGTGTGTTACATGGAACGTCCATTCAAACTGTGATTGTAACTTACAGTCACCACGTACCATCCAGCAAGTCAACCTGGTACAACTAGATCTAACTTCTATATACATGTACATGTAAATAAAAACAAACAATAGTTTACGGATTACAAAATGTAACAACTTTAACGCTACAGTTCGGCATCCTTTTATGTGTACATGTATACCTTTACCTCTCATTTGGTGCTGACTTTACTATATTATAAAACATGTTTTATCGTACAACCTGATTAAGAAATTTGAAGGCTTGAAAACGTTCGTGCCTTCCTATTTGATCTTCAGTTGAGAATAAAACAATTCCATTGTGTACATCAATATAAGCGGGTATTTATCTTTGACTGACTCTTGAACTATCTTATAATGTACTTTGAACTTCTATATATTGTTATAACAACCCCGTTATATATACTCTACATGTACAGGAAGTTGATAGAACAGGCGCGCGTGCGTACACCTGCTTGTTCCAACATTCGGATATCTTCAGAGATTATCCTTATCATATTGAATACCAATTAAAGTGATTACGTGGCAGGCAGAAATAGTTTTTGTTCGACAATTTAAACGATAATTTTACGATAAAATCTTCGTGTATTTTGTTTTGTTCAACAATGATGTTCAACATCGACGTCTTTATGAATTTATTCGTCTGTTAGTCTCGTCATAACTCATGAAATGTCATTATGAATCTGAAATCTCGCTAAAAATCCCGAAATCTCGCCATAAATCCTGAAATCTCGTTCTCATTCAGATGTCGATAATCTGCGAGCACCACATTAGCATCCTGTAATTATAATCAGACAACAATAACGATATAAAATATTCAACATTAGAATTATTTTGATTATACTACTTTTATAGGAACCATATACATGACGAAATTGGAAAACAATCTTAAAACAATTTCAAATTTGTACAGATTGTTGGTAAATGTTATTCAGTTAGCTGTGCTAATTTTCAATAAAAATGATACTAGTATTCGATCTTACTGGCTAACTTAATAATAAACCAATGCAATATTAACGACAACAAAAACTTCAACTCATTGAACTTGCTTGAAAAGCTTCGGGAGGTTTTGAGAAAGCGTATAACTATTTACTTTAATTATTAATTGTTTTTATCGCATGACTTTCCTTGGACCCGGGTCAGTATAACGAGTATATATATACCCGCAATGACGTCATCACTGCGTCTGTTTTCTTTCAATGGAACGATATGTATTTTCGCGTCATTAAATTAATGTCATATTAGTGATATAAAGAATCTAACACGCTTCAATTTGTAATAGTTATATATAACTCATTCAGGAATATTATTAAGGCTCGCTTAATAAAAAAATCCAGAACTCGTTTAATACTTTAAAAGAATAGCAAAAACAGAACAGAACTGAGCTTAAGCCTGATCCTGAAAACTGATTTATTGTGAACACCGGACCAAGGACAACAAGATAATATTATGTCAGACAGGGAACTTAACCAGCTGAGCACACACAACATAAAAACATGCAATACACAATGCCCAACTGAACAAGTAAATGATCCGCCCAAGTCTAAGCTGTTAAAAAGTAGAATGAATTAGTTTCAGCAATCAAAAAGCTCCAATATCTGTACTTCGCAATTAAACATAGACGATTCATGCAAGTGGATTATTATACCCCCCAGATACATAATATATGGGGGCTATATTGGAGTCTGAATGTAGTTTCAGCAATACAAAAACTGAAGTTACATAGTACATGTATATGTATTTGTATTTTGAATATATGAACTGTTCATCATTTCATAGAGAGACCAGCGTGCCAGGAAAGCGTTCATAAATCTACTCCTACAGTCTCTGATAACACGAGCAATATTTTGATTAATAGATAGATAAACTATACGTACGTACTTTAAGCATATTAACGAAATAGTTTCCCCCATTAAACCAACAGTTCATGTTACCATTTTATACACACGGGGCTACATGTTGACCTCAGCAAGGAGAAACACGCTGCTAGATAGAATCCACCTTACTGGAAGGTTGAATTAGCTTCATATCTGGTTAACTTGTGTCCACTTTCCTATAAACTAATAATTTTGGAAACATGTCATAATTTTCTACCTCTTCAATAAATTGATGGATTAAAAACTAAAAAAGTATGTTATAAAATTCCTATTGACCAATCAGGAGGTGCGTGAATAATTGACCAATCAGCTTGTAGGATATTTGGAGGTGCGTCAATAATCGACCAATCAGCTTTTAGGATATTTGGAGGAGCGCCAATAATCAACCAATCAGCTTGTAGGATATTTGGAGGTGCGTCAATAATCGACCAATCAGCTTTTAGGATATTTGGAGGATCGTCAATAATCGACCAATCAGATTGTAGGATATTTGGAGGTGCGTCAATAATCGACCAATCAGATTGTAGTATATTTGAAGGTGTGTCAATAATCGACCAATCAGATTGTAGTATATTTGAAGGTGTGTCAGTAATACCAGTATATTGATAACGTTTGTCATGATACGTAGTGGGCTGAGATGGGAACAATTGTGTATGAATTATTGTAGTCTGGCCTAACAAATCTTATCACTAATTTTGATGAAATTCAATCACGTGACCAAACAAGATGCGATATTGAAATGATGCGTAACAAGTTAGTACCTGGCATACAGATCCTCCTACCTAGATATATACCTCGTGTAACATGTGCTTCATGGTAGCCTGTATATACAATATGTAGTCTTGTTTGGCTCCATTTTCTGAAACAACTATAAGGTCTAGATGGATGAGTGTGTGTACGAACGTTCTGGGAGAATTATCGCTGGTTGTCTATAAAACACACAGCGACTTTCTCCTGTTTAAAACTTTCTTATTTTCTCCGCGCTGACTCGAGCCAATGATTACAACGATATTTTTTTAATTTTAGACCTTTCCTTCGTGTCGTACATAATCATATGGGCGCATGCGCATTGCATAATTACGCTTTCTTAGCGTTTTTCTTATAAAAATCAGGAAATCGTGGAATCGCCCCATAAATCTTCTAATACTCAAGTCTTATGTTGATATCTGCTAGCCCACTCATTGATTATATGAATAATTAACGTTACCCACCTGTCTAAAGACGGCTATATCAAACACGACCTGGAAGTGTCTTTATTACGATAATTAGCCGTCCATATGGACCAGTACGATACAGTAACACGACATGCCACCATGTGTAGGGAACATCTTTATATTAACACCATATGTCACAATGCTAGCTTACATAGCACGTGTCAATTTTCCGAATTCCGTAATACTTCGTGCATTTCCGGGAAATCTTTCCGGGCAATTACGGAAACTTGTACGACTGCTGGGAAAAATCATAATAAATTCTAATACATTCGCGTCACGTGATACACACGCGTCACGTGACCTCACTCTGTGATCATCATAATATTATTCATAATCCCAAAAATCTCATTATTTCTCGTCCTGCACGAGATAACAGCTCAAATGAAACTAGCGATGATTTTTTATCTCACGTTGAAATCAGAGGAGCACCATGTTTTATCACAGTACCCGAACATCTGTTGATAAGACATTTCATTATGTAGTGTATATCTAGAGATACATCCTTTCATATATATACCTGTTGAACCCGACATTTTCTTTTATCTCTTCAATCATCAGGCTAATATTTTACATTCGTTTGTTTCAAAGCATCGTCAATTTGACCCGAGCCTCTTTACTGTTCTGTTTTCTGCCCTTCGTGCTTTTTTGTTCCCGTTGATTCACGCGGCTGCTTTTCCTGCCCGATTTGGCAGTGTAGACTGGTTCCATATCACCAGACAGTGTAGACTGGTTCCATATCACCAGACAGTGTAGACTGGTTCCATATCACCAGACAATGCAGACTGGTTCCATATCACCAGACAATGTAGACTGGTTCCATATCACCAGACAATGCAGACTGGTTCCATATCACCAGACAGTGCAGACTGGTTCCATATCACCAGACAATGTAGACTGGTTCCGACAATGCAGACTGGTTCCATATCACCAGACAATGTAGACTGGTTCCATATCGACAGACAATGTAGACAGGTTCCATATCACCAGACAATGTAGACTGGTTCCATATCACCAGACAATGCAGACTGGTTCCATATCACCAGACAATTCAGACTGGTTCCATATCACCAGACAATGTAGACTGGTTCCATATCGACAGACAATGTAGACTGGTTCCATATCACCAGACAGTGTAGACTGGTTCACTGGATTCCACCCGGTAATCAAAAGTTATTAAGTCAACATGCTTTTGGGGGATATTTTTATTCTTTCATTCTCTACGGTTCGGCTAATTGCTTTCTTCACGACTTGCTGAATTCTCCGAGGCTCAATTTGAAACTATTTCTCAGCAAATAAAACTGTATAATTGTGATATGTGTAGCATTGTATTGACATTTAGTATAAGATAGAAAGTTAGACAACTAAGCTTGTAAATTGCACGACGTGTGGAAAGCACACACCGTGTGGGTTGTATAACCACATTATATAACATTGAAAATAATGAATGGTTTGATCCCACGACAATACATCAACCCTATAACATATTAAAGTTTAAAAATACATGTATATAACTGTCTTATAAGCTACATGTATATAACTGTCTTATAAGCTACATGTATATAACTGTCTTATTAACTACATGTATATAACTGTCTTATAAGCTACATGTGTATAACTGTTTTATAAGCTACAAGTATATAAACTACATGTATAATTACCCGTCCTTTCCACGCCTTGTTAATAATGTTCATATCGTGTTTGTGTCACTATAGACTCGGATATGAGCGACTGAAAATCCTTTCGATTTCTGGATTCTTATTTCCGACAGGTCGGTTTTCCCAGAATTCATTAATCAGCCCTTCCGTAAGTAATTGACAACTTGTTCCTGTTTGAAGGAGATGATAGTAACCTGTCACTGTAGAACCTTCATCCCTGACGTTCCCGCTTCATCGTCACGTGTCCGAGAAAATACAAGAGGCACGTGTTATAGAAATACACGACGTGACGTCACTTCAAGAAATACACCCCTCGTGTCCTAGACTGAATACTAGTCTAGTCACGTGTCCTAGAAATTAATTGATCAACGTCGTTGTTATATATCCAAAATTACGGCGTGTATGGGGGCTCTATTGGGGTACGTAGTCGAGGCTAGTCGATCGGTCGGTTGGTTCAAAGACCTAAATATACATGTATATTTAGGTCTTTGGGTGGTTGTTCAGTGCACATTTGATAGGATTTAAACGAAACTTTGTATGACTTACCAGTACCATGTCTAGTTGTGCATAACATCGGCACAAATCGGTCAGATCTATTTTAAGGGTGTTATTGCCCTTGAAATTGTTTTTTTATACTTGTCGACCTTTGATGCTTGTACATTTGTATCTATATCAAGCAGCATCTGGTGGGGTGGGGTATTCGACATATAGTGATATTTCTTGTTCATTTTACAGTTATTTACTTTCTACGCATTTCATGTTTTCCCACCGCGAATGATTGAGAAATTAACCGTAAAAATCCATAAACTTTGACATTGACGGATTGTCTGTATTTTAACATTGACCAAGACGGATGAACGTAACTTTAACAGTAATGATACAGTAGATTGTCTAGTGCTCTATATGTACGACAATCCAGAGGTTATCTTTATATTGTGTTTTAGCAATGTCTGATACTTAATGTCCAGGGAAGTAACGGACGTTGTGTAGTTTAGCCATGGTTTGGACGTTTGTTCATTCTATGACCGAACTGTACCGTATTTTAGCCATGTTGTAGAGATGTAGGCCCTATCGGAGTACCGTCACGATGTTGGCGTTTAACCAGTCTAAAATCGAGCGGTTCCATATTTCAACCATGGTGTGAACACGTGTGTTTCAGTCTAAAACATTGCCATTATCGACTGTATTATATTTTAACAGCATCCATGTCAGGTAAGCATGTTTATTTCCCTGTCGTGTAGAAAGCGCGGGACACAGTCTGGTCATCTCACACATGTCTGGTACATGGATTGTAAGCATGTTTATTTCCTGTCATCTAGAACGCTCGGGACACAGTCTGTTTATCTCACCCATGTCGGGTACATGGAATGTAAGCTTGTTTATTTCCCTGTCATCTAGAAAGCTCGGGACACAGACTGATTATCTCACCCATATCGGGTACATGGAATGTAAGCATGTTTATTTCCCTGTCATGTAGAAAGCTCGGGACACAGACTGATTATCTCACCCATATCGGGTACATGGAATGTAAGCATGTTAATTTCCCTGTCGTGTAGAAAGCTCGGGACACAGACTGATTATCTCACACTTGTCTGGTACATGGAATGTAAGCATGTTTATTTCCCTGTCATGTAGAAAGCTCGGGACACAGACTGTTTTATCTCACCCATGTCGGGTACATGGAATGTAAGCATGTTTATTTCCCTGTCATGTAGAAAGCTTGGGACACAGACTGATTATCTAACATCACAAACTTTATATACCATGATCCGATTATAAACATTCGTCAGATTATACTGGTTTAATATATTTGAACTTTTGGACGTATTTATCGGCATTTCACAACAAGACGGCCAATTTATGAGCATGTGACAATAGAACGACTATAGCACAGACATATATAGTGTATATGTAACCGATCAAAAGATTAAATATTTATCTCTCTATATCGACGTCTAGCAATTTGTCAAAATGTTTACTTGTGAAAATTGTGATAAGCATTTATGACAATTTGTTGATCGTATAAATGGGTGTTATCAATAAATTATAGAACTACATTTTGTATACCAACAGGTAAATCTGCGTCAACCCTCGAACTAGAGTCGACATTGAGCCATATCCACTTACTTGGACATGTACACTATTATATATACCGGTACACGAACAGAATGATGTCCGTCCGCAGAACGTATATTTAAAAAAAATGACATAATGCATAGGTTTTTTTAAATAAAATTATGGAGTTTTAATTACTCATTTCGCCATTTTTGATTTTGAAATACAAACAATGTACACTATAATTGACAGCATTGGTGAAAGTTTTCAGGATCGCCTGATATTCACAAAGCGTCTTAGTGGAAAACTTAGATATCTTGACTTAAGTTAAAAATTTGTGCTGCGCATATTTGCCACAAATTGAAGATTTTAAACATTTGTGTTGTAAGGGATTATTTATAGGAAGTTAGAACTATATTGATAAAATAACGATTAATTACATATTCATAAAGTTGTATATACTTTTGTATTTGTTGATCACCCCTCGCACTTCAGTTTCCGTGTATTTGTTGATCACCCCTCGTACTCCAGTTTCCGTGTATTTGTTGATCACCCCTCGTACTTCAGTTTCCGTGTATTTGTTGATCACCCCTTGTACTTCAGTTTCCGTGTATTTGTTGATCACCCCTCGTACTTCAGTTTCCGTGTATTTGTTGATCACCCCTTGTACTTCAGTTTCCGTGTATTTGTTGATTACCCCGCGTACTTCAGTTTCCGTGTATTTGTTGATCACCCCTTGTACTTCAGTTTCCGTGTATTTGTTGATCACCCCTTGTACTTCAGTTTCCGTGTATTTGTTGATCACCCCTTGTACTTCAGTAATAATCACATAACCTATAAAAGATCTGTACATAAAATAATATTGTCTGCAGAAACTTTAGATTTGCAGTCACTGATGTGTGCAAATAATCAAATACAGTTTGTAAATATCACACAATAATCTGGTCTCAATAAGCTGCACGTACAAAAAATATACATAGACTTTATGTTATTTACTTACTTACATTTTTTACACGCAAACTTGTGTGTTTGAAAAGTCAGTTCGTCGATTTAAATAACTTGTACAGTTTATAAAGTGGTTTGTACGCATTTATCAAATAGTTCTATTACACTTCGATCTTACATCGAGTACATTTTATATGGAGTAGTTTGTTGTTGGTATTTTATTGACTTCCACAGACGATACCCGAGTCATGCTGATTGTACTAGAATACTTCAATATGCATGTTTACATTTAAACAATGTACTGTATGAAAGGTTGGGGTAAGTTAATGTGCGGGAATGTACAATGTGAGGTTGATGCGGCACACATACATCGTATGGACGACATCGTTTGGAGATTAGAACAAGTCATAATTAATCTTGATTCAAAGTCTGTGCAAGGGTATATAGTTAAAACCGTGCAAATCAGGGGAAGTCTGCCCTGGGGTGGTATTCAATATTGATCTTTTTTAATTGGAGAATAAGGATAGCCAATCATATTGCATGTTACTCACCAAGAGTTTTATATGGTGTGATCTGATTGGTTGTCCTTATGCTTAAGTCAAGTAAGATGAATATTGAATACCAACCCTGGCCTAGAATAAGGATGCCTACACATTTTTTTTCAGCAAAGCTACGCCCCGGTCAACCTCGAGTAATCGTTATCTATATGTAAGCATGGTGCATTCCGTGTTTTGTTAAATGTTGTGACGTTTGCTAAATGCAAGTTATTACATACAAATCATAAACGTACGCTCCATAAAACATCATACATCACAGCCTATTACTGGTCTACAGTATTAAGGAGGTTTGAAAGTATAGTTTTATTACTGATCTACAGTTTTAAAGTGGTTTGTCAAGTATAGTTTTATTACTGATCTACAGTATTAAGGAGGTTTGAAAGTATAGTTTTATTACTGATCTACAGTATTAAGGAGGTTTGTAAAGTATAGTTTTATTACTGATCTACAGTATTAAGGAGGTTTGAAAGTATAGTTTTATTACTGATCTACAGTATTAAGGAGGTTTGTCAAGTATAGTTTTATTACTGATCTACAGTTTTAAAATGGTTTGTCAAGTATAGTTTTATTACTCATCTACAGTATTAAGGAGGTTTGTCAAGTATAGTTTTATTACTGATCTACAGTTTTAAAGTGGTTTGTCAAGTATAGTTTTATTACTGATCTACAGTATTAAGGAGGTTTGAAAGTATAGTTTTATTACTGATCTACAGTATTAAGGAGGTTTGTAAAGTATAGTTTTATTACTGATCTACAGTATTAAGGAGGTTTGAAAGTGTAGTTTTATTACTGATCTACAGTATTAAGGAGGTTTGTAAAGTATAGTTTTATTACTGATCTACAGTTTTAAGGTGGTTTGTCAAGCATATTGGGTGATTTTCAATATTATGCAGTTAGAACAATTGGCATACTAAAATTAATTTGGAAACCAAAACCTCTACAAAATTAGTATTATTAGGCTATATCTCCCTTTTGGTACAATGTCAAACTCCCATTACCACAGAGAGAGGCATTGTGATTGTCGAAGTCATTTCCAACATATTTGACACGTGATCGACCGAAAACTGACTGTCAGGTCATGTGATCGACTTGACATTTTGAATGCAGGGCAATGACAAATGATTTTGTCAATATTTAGTTATTGATTGCTGAAATATACAAGCTTTTCTAAAATTAGGATATGAAATATACACAACAATGTATGAAGGCACACCCATGTCTACTGGCAAACGAGCTTATTGAACGCACACTGGTCACCTCCACAATACCACGTGGTTCAGTAGCCGCAATGCCACGTGGTGTTAAATCCTCTGTTCCACCAGAAGCTTGAATCCAGACAGCACTGTTCTAAGTGACGTCATCTCTATAACTTAGCAAACAATACAGTAACGATATATAACTAGGTACATATATTTGACAGCAGACATCAGTTTCTTTCACCTAATTCATTTCTAGATCGATTTATGTTCTACAATACGGGCAATAAATATATTTAGGCAAACCTTAGTATTTTTCTGTTCGCAACCCTGTTGCCTAGAATACTACACGCATGCGTATTCAACGATCCACGCATGCGCATTATGGTCATTTATGAAGTTATTGCAGAAGTTTTTATCGTACATCAACATACAAATGTACATTAATGCACGTATTTATTCATCTTTTGTCTGATAAACATTTGCAAAAGATCAGCAATTATTCGAACTTTTTTACTATAACCAGAACGAGGCTTGTAACCATACCAGAACGAGGCCAGTATCCAGAACTAGGCTCGTCTTACAGGTTGGTCTAATGTATCATGTTTCCTAGTTTTAATGCCAAATGACTTTTATTGTACACACGAGAAACAGACACCGGATATCAACGGAGCACGTCATTCTTATTCCTTATTATCCGATCAGTTCCGAACTGACGCGGAATACACTCGGATGGTCTCGGTAATTTACGTTAATTCAAACAGATGCAGAGTCCAAGATAATGGAAGTTACCAGACAACCAGAAGTTGATTATAACTCGAGCGGAACTTCTTAATCATGATTAAACACGCTTATCTGATACAATCATACAAAAACTTGTTCTTTTAAGCTAAATTTCTCACAATATTGAGTTTAGGCTACACAAGGTTAACAGTTAGGGTCAGATATCTGGTAGGGTTTGTGTCGGGCGTACATATCTACAATGTTTTAACATAGTTCAGTTATCATGTATACCTGCTTCCAATTATTTAAATTCTTGATCAGAGTTGTTCATATATTAGATACATTGTATATATCAAGTTCTACTATCTACAGGTAACTGAACTTGAAGACATTTATTATTACAAAGAATTAACAGTGTCCATCTGTACGCTCATTACCATAACACTGTCTACCCGGCTGTCTGTGAAACAAATATCTCCAATGTTTGAGATCATTAAGAAGATATATTTGGAGCCCACCTTGATCTGTACATGAAATGTCAATATAATCACATGCTGGAACACTTCCGGCCGATATTCGTCACGTACAACACTCTACTTCCGACTGACATTCGTCACATGCAACACTACTTCCGGCCGATATTCGTCACATGCAACACTCTTCTTCCGGCCGATATTCGTCACATGCAACACTCTACTTCCGGCTGACATTCGTCACATGCAACACTCTACTTCCGACTGACATTCGTCACATGCAACACTCTACTTCCGGCTGACATTCGTCACATGCAACACTCTACTTCCGGCTGACATTCGTCACATGCAACACTCTACTTCCGGCTGACATTCGTCACATGCAACACTCTACTTCCGGCTGACATTCGTCACATGCAACACTCTACGGCTGACATTCGTCACATGCAACACTCTACTTCCGGCTGACATTCGTCACATGCAACACTCTACTTCCGGCTGACATTCGTCACATGCAACATTCTACTTCCGGCTGACATTAGCCTCGTGCAAACTTGTAACACAGGTCAGTATCAGACATAAACAGTCTAACTATGCCTGCACTTACAATAACATGAAAACAACCGAACATGTCAAGGTCTGACACAAATAAAACATAGACAAAACTGAACAGGTCAAGGGTCAGACACAAATAAAACATAGACAAAACTGAACAGGTCAAGGGTCAGACACAAATAAAACATAGACAAAACTGAACAGGTCAAGGGTCAGACACAAATAAAACATAGACAAAACTGAACAGGTCAAGGGTCAGACACAAATAAAACATAGACAAAACTGAACATGTCAAGGTCAGACACAAATAAAACATAGACAAAACTGAACATGTCAAGGGTCAGACACAAATAAAACATAGACAAAACTGAACATGTCAAGGTCAGACACAAATAAAACATAGATAAAACTGAACATGTCAAGGTCAGACACAAATAAAACATAGACAAAACTGAACATGTCAAGGGTCAGACACAAATAAAACATAGACAAAACTGAACATGTCAAGGTCAGACACAAATAAAACATAGACAAAACTGAACATGTCAAGGTCAGACACAAATAAAACATAGACAAAACTGAACATGTCAAGGTCAGACACAAATAAAACAATAGGAAATAGAACTTGAGACAGAGAGCTTGTATGTTTGTTTCCGACAGAGAGCTAGTATGTTTGTTTCCGACAGAGAGCCGTATCGACTTCAGACAACTATAGAAACGGTTTAAACAATTCAAATTGAATGTATTTTCGTATGTCGTGCTAACCTAAGAAACTGATCGGTACGAGCCAATCATTAATTTAATTTCTTACTAATTTGAAAACTCATTTGTGTTTGTTTTCTACATTAACCGCAGAATAATTAACCGAAATAGTATTAATTGGTGGAAATGGCCTGAAACTGGAGGATAGCAATAACCGATGTTGATTAAAAAAGTCCGGGATGAGTCTGCTGATGGAACCACTTCCATATTTGGCGAAAATAAACATTTTAATTTGAATTTCACGAGGACTCATCTGAACTGCAAAGAAACAATTAAGCAGTTTGATAGATAAAGTATAGATGTCTATATAGAGTTAATAGTGTATACACATTTAACCATGTTCAATGTTTAATCAATACCAACCGTTGATACACGCTTATAGGACGACTTGGCATAGAAGACGGAGGGCAAATTAGGATTTTTGCATGGACTATCTTATATGTCATGTTGTATTATACACTGCCCACCAAAAATAAGTATACAGTAAATAATTGTTGCAAAATTAAATTTGGTTAAATTATTCAATATCTGTTTATCAGACGGTCACAGTTATACTAGTTTCTGAAACTATAGTTACTAAATGAGTCAAAATAAAGATAGAAATAAAGTTGTAGATGTTCGGAACTAAAATAATCACGTGATCAAAAAGGCTGAATTTTCCATCTTTTTGTGACAAAGTTACCATTCAAGCAGGACAAAGAAACTTTAGATTTTGCACCTAGGGTACCAATTAATGTATGGCCTTTCCATTTAATAAACAAAAATATTCCTTTTCTTCAAATATATTGTTGCTTCACTGTTCTGCAAAGAGTATTATGACAGGCAAGTAAGTGGGAAAATAACATCTGTATACTTATTTTTGGTGGGCAGTGTATAAGGTACCATGGTATTCGGTCTACAATTATTTCTTTCTTTGTGTCATAAACATATCTGGGTTCAATTCCACATACCTACATGGCGATATATGAACCTAAGCACTGATATAAATGTGATATCACATACCTACATGGCGATATATGAACATAAACACTGATATAAATGTGATATCACATACCTACATGGCGATATATGAACCTAAACACTGATATAAATGTGTTATCACATACCTACATGGCGAAATATGAACATAAACACTGATATAAATGTGTTATCACATACCTACATGGCGATATATGAACATAAACACTGATATAAATGTGTTATCACATACCTACATGGCGAAATATGAACATAAACACTGATATAAATGTGTTATCACATACCTACATGGCGATATATGAACATAATAAACACTGATTTGTTTGTACACCATAAAATGATCAACGTTAATAGGTCTCACACCCCTAAATCTACACAAGAGACACTGAGTAATGTACCACAGTTCCCTCAAGTGATGCGTATAAAACAAGAACAATTAGCAATGTAAGAATATATATCTCTATTTCACTAAATATGAAGCCGGTTTATTTCCCGGAACGGACGGATACGTATAGTAAAGACGAGAGCCACTTTAGGACATCGTGCTTTATGACCATAACTTGATGTAAGTTGATATTTGCCTAATAAAGAATTAATGACCACTTTTCTTCTTTTGGTTCTTTTATATTCTCCACTGTGAGAGGCATACACAGCGAGGAACACTCAGTCAGTTCTGAACATGGATCAATTCCTACAGTAAATGTCTGGGAACGTTCGCTGAGAATCGATGTGCCTCGAAATAGCAAGTCTTCAAATATTTAAAGAAAATGTCGAGTATTTATAGGAAGTTAGAACTTTAATGACAAAATAACGAATTTTAAGAGGAAAGATTTTGGGGAAAAAAGTTTTCATGGTTACACTGAGGTTACATGTTACTATGGTTACACTGAGGTTACATGTTACTATGGTTACACTGAGGTTACATGTTACTATGGTTACACTGAGGTTACATGGTACTAGGGTTACATTGAGGTTACATGGTACTATGGTTACACTGAGGTTACATGGTACTATGGTTACACTGAGGTTTCATGGTACTATGGTTACACTGAGGTTACATGGTACTATGGTTACACTGAGGTGACATGGTACTATGGTTACACTGAGGTTACATGTTACTATGGTTACACTGAGGTTACATGGTACTATGGTTACACTGAGGTTACATGGTACTATGGTTACACTGAGGTTATATGGTTACACTGAGGTTACATGTTACTATGGTTACACTGAGGTTACATGGTACTATGGTTACACTGAGGTTACATGAAACTATGGTTACACTGAGGTTACATGGTACTATGGTTACACTGAGGTTACATGTTACTATGGTTACACTGAGGTAACATGGTACTATGGTTACACTGAGGTTACTTGGTACTATGGTTACACTGAGGTTACATGGTACTATGGTTACACTTAGGTTACATGGTACTATGGTTACACTGAGGTTACATGGTACTATGGTTACACTGAGGTTACATGGTACTATGGTTACACTGAGGTTACATGGTACTATGGTTACACTGAGGTTACATGGTACTATGGTTACACTGAGGTTACATGGTACTATGGTTACACAGAGGTTACATGTTACTGTAAAATATATATTTTCGTGGGTATTAAATTTCGTGGATTGTGATAAAAATGTATTTTCGCGGGGTAGTTAATTCGTGTTAAACCAATTGTGTGTACTGGGGAGGTCAAATAATCGACGGGATTAGATTTCGTGGTCTAGTTCATCAGCAAAATCAACGAAAATTCAACCCCCTCGAAAAATAATGACTACAGTACTACTATGCTGATCACATTACTTATCAGGACCGGATTCTCAGTACTATATACACAGCTGTGACATCAGCATGTCTCGTATCTGCACGTGTTTATCATTTTGAAGAAGGTCTGTACACATGAAATTTAAATTGCAATAGACTACTTTATTTACCGATGACGAACGGAAATGGCCGAACTTTCACGATTACTTTCCCTACTAGATGGGCCAATGACCTCTAACTTGGAGACAACGTTGACTGCAATAAGATATACTAGTAGATGGTAAAAACATTACATAATGCGTGCAGTAAACTAAATTAATTACACTGAAGCAGTTATTATGATCAATGATTTCATTATAGCCCAAATGACGACGTAATGTTCCCCATGCGATGATGCAATGACCAAGCGTTTTCGTTATATAATAGGACAAAGTACATGTAATTAAAATCATGCAGTTTTCTCCAGAAATGATGTTAACCTCAACAAAACCTATACCCCCCTTGATCCACAAGGTTCGAAAAAGACCTGATTGATTATATACCACGATTTGTCGCTGGAGAAAAGAAATCGAGCGTTTATAAAAAACATATTCTATTTAAATAGTTTAGACATCCGATATGAGAACGATGTATTATACCGGGTAGTTGATACTGGACTCGTGTGACAATGATTGGGTCATGCTTTGTGTGAAATCAGCGTCTCACATGACACTTAGTAACAGTCTACATATAAACGTTGATATTTCATTTCCAAAACATCACAAATTCAAATCGATAATTGATTGGTCTGCTTGTCAGGTGACGGTCTACATGTCACGTGACGTCTACATGTCACGTGACGGTCTACATGTCACGTGACGGTCTACATGTCACGTGACGGTCTGCTTGTCACGTGATGGTCTACATGTCACGTGACGGTCTACATGTCACGTGTCGGTATGTGTGTTATATTGTTGTTTGTCTCATATTGAATTTGTCTTGTAAGAAGTTCTAATACAACATATGAGCAGAGCAATGTATATACATGCACGTATAGTATGGAGAATTTGACAAGACTCTTGACTATGTATTAGAATAGTTTAACAGCTGATATATTGTCTATATTGATAATCCCGGCTGTACGTTTTAATAAAGCGAGAAGTATCACAAAGACGCTCGGTGTGTAAATACCAACACAAACCTAAAGGTATTCAACACAAGAACCTTGTAATATATTCATGAATAATAGTCAACAACAAGTCACATTTTCCGTGTTATATAAGTACAATGTATTCAAAATAATATTGATACAGTTTACTAGAAATGGTTAAGCAAGGAGCACATACGGGTACAGACACATGTTTACATAAATGTTGCTGGTATAGTTTTAGACACTTGTAGTACGTGACATATATATCTTTTTATTATACCTCACTTTTTTCAACCATTGCCCACAGAAGCGGATATTGACCATGTGACAGTTCCAACCTATTTGACACATAATCGACCGAAAACTGACTGTCGGGTCATGTGATCGATCTGACATTTTGAATGACATGCAAGGGCAACTAACTGTGCCAAATTTAGTTCTTTGACTGTTGAAATATACAAGATTTTCTAAAAATAAGAACGTGAAATATACCCAGCCATATATAGCACAGTCATGTGATGTCTACTGTAAATAACCTATCACAATCATGACAGTAAATATCATATATATACTGTATAATAAATTAGAATATAACCTACATTATGAGCCAATGAAAACGCCACATTTTCGCGGTTAAATGAAAATTTAATCATTAAAATTTTCTCTTAACAGACTTGACGTCATGCGTTGGCGCTAATTTCTATCGGCCAATCAGAATGCAGAATGTTATATTCTAAGTTAGTTAGAACATATTAAGTAAATTTTAATGACTAAAAAGGACTCGCTTCGCTTCGCTCGCTCCGCCCTTTTTAATCATTAAAATTTACTTAATATGTTCTAACTATAACATAAATATATATGGCTGCATGCGTGACACTGATTGACCTTGCTAGACTTATAATGTACTGTATAATAAAATAATATCATATATGGCTGCATGCGTGACACTGATAGACCTTGCTAGACTTATAATGTACTGTATAATAAAATAAATATCATATATGGCTGCATGCGTGACACTGATAGACCTTGCTAGACTTATAATGTACTGTATAATAAAATAAATATCATATATGGCTGCATGCGTGACACTGATAGACCTTGCTAGACTTATAATGTACTGTATAATAAAATAAATATCATATATGGCTGCATGCGTGACACTGATAGACCTTGCTAGACTTATAATGTACTGTATAATAAAATAAATATCATATATGGCTGCATGCGTGACACTGATAGACCTTGCTAGACTTATAATGTACTGTATAATAAAATAAATATCATATATGGCTGCATGCGTGACACTGATAGACCTTGCTAGACTTATAATGTACTGTATAATAAAATAAATATCATATATGGCTGCATGCGTGACACTGATATTGTCAACCCTTGAAACAGAATGCTTCACATCGGGGTGACATTCTACCCTCGTGGTGACCTTAATTCTACCCTTGTGACATTCTACCCTCGTGATGAAATTCTACCCTTGTGGTGACATTCTACCCTCGTGATGACATTCTGCCCTCTGGGTGACATTCTACCCTCGGGATGACATTCTACCCTCGTGATGACATTCTACCATTCTACCCTCGTGATGACATTCTACCCTCGGGGTGACATTCTACCCTCATGATGACATTCTACCCTCGTGATGACATTTTGCCCTCGTGATGACATTCTGCCCTCGGGGTGACATTCTACCCTCGTGATGACATTCTGCCCTCGTGATGACATTCTGCCCTCGGGGTGACATTCTACTCTCGTGGTGACATTCTACTCTCGGGGTGACATTCTACTCTTAGGGTGACATTCTACTCTCGGGGTGACATTCTACCCTCATGATGACATTCTGCCCTCGTGGTGACCTTCTTCCTCATGATGACATTCTACCCTCGGGTGACATTCTACCCTCATGATGACATTCTGCCCTCGTGATGACATTCTTCCTCATGATGACATTCTACCCTCGGGTGACATTCTGCCCTCATGATGACATTCTGCCCTCGTGGTGACATTCTTCCTCATGATGACATTCTACCCTCGGGTGACATTCTACCCTCATGATGACATTCTGCCCTCGTGGTGACATTCTTCCTCATGATGACATTCTACCCTCGGGTGACATTCTACCCTCATGATGACATTCTGCCCTCGTGGTGACATTCTACCCTCATGATGACATTCTGCCCTCGGGTTGACATTCTGCCCTCGGGGTGACATTCTGCCCTCGTGGTGACCTTCTACCCTCGGGGTGACATTCTGCCCTCGGGTTGACATTCTGCCCTCGGGTTGACATTCTGCCCTCGTGGTGACATTCTGCCCTCGTGATGACATTCTGCCCTCGGGGTGACCTTCTACCCTCGGGTTGACATTCTGCCCTCATGGTGACCTTCTGCCCTCGTGATGACATTCTGCCCTCGTGGTGACATTCTGCCCTCGTGATGACATTCTGCCCTCGGGGTGACCTTCTACCCTCGGGTTGACATTCTGCCCTCAAGGTGACATTCTGCCCTCGTGGTGACATTCTGCCCTCGTGGTGACATTCTGCCCTCGTGATGACATTCTACCCTCGGGTTGACATTCTGCCCTCGGGTTGACAATATCAATGTCACACACACAGGAATTATGATGTTTATATGATATTTGGCAGTTGAATGTTTGCCAAGTCTTTTACTTAAAGGACACAATAACAAGTACATTATACAATTATATGTTCTTTATTATGTACCTTATGAAACATTGAATGAAGTGTATTACATGTACTAGTGTTTAATAGAAACAGATCGACCACTTGAGCCTTCAAATTACACAAAACATACACTGTATAAACAAACAAGTTAATGATGTAATTTTATGTTAATTACATTTTCATTGAATATACATCAAAGAGATCTATCATCTAAATATAGCGTTATATCAGCCATAACGTGATGAATTACGTAAATGCCGTCATCATATTGTGTGTACATAAAAATTATATCAGCCATAACGTGATGAATTACGTAAATGACGTCATCATATTGTGTGTACCTAAAAATTATATCAGCCATAACGTGATGAATTACGTAAATGACGTCATCATATTGTGTGTACATATATCATCTACGTGTGACGATGTTGTTACGCGGTACAGTGTGTATGCTAGAGTATTTCCTAGGTAACATAGAGGACATGTGTAACAACAAAATGTCATATAATAAAATATTCATCAACAAACGACTGCCTTAATATAAAATATACATTACTGTATGTATCGATGTAGTAATAATGTTTCATTATTTAAAACAAGAATCACAGCCTAGTTAATGGAGAATCACGTGACCTTTATACACTCGTGCACTCGTGTTTCCGAACCGAAATGAAGGAGGTGTTGTTGTCCAAAGTTTGCTTTGACATTTATAACTTCAGTTTTGATTGACGTACATTTCCATGAATGGATTTGTCTGTTAGAAGAAATAAATGATTTTGTGAACGACACGTTTCTTGTCTTTGAACAATTGTAATATTTGCCTGATGGTGTATAACTCCGAGACAAGATAAACTACTCAAGTCAACTGACAATGGTTTGACATAACACATACACAAGCGCTAATTATTATATAGTGTCTCTGCAGGCCATTCTGCTACTCACCAATTGTGGACATTCGCTAGCAGATCTATAAGGAAAAGGAAGTAACGGCATCAATTTGTGTCTATATCCAATTAATAATTAATTATGAAGCTCATGCTTAGTTAATATACTGTCACCGACCCAAGTGTCTTCATACCGTATTGGTTTTTGTGTGTATAGACTTCCAGTATAAGGTTCTGATAGAGTACGACACGTACGTAGCTTCCTTGTTTAAATTGTTAGCCTTTAATAACGTGCCTTTAGATACATGCTAGAGTAGAAGTGAACTAACGTCAATATACGATGCCGTAGGGAACTTGTAGTAGTCAGCAGGAAACAGTTTCTGTGGTTCTCTGACAATGTGCAAGTCAACTGTTGGTTATAGTCACACTCACACACTCACACACTCACACTTATCACACACACTCTCACACACTCTCACACACTCTCACACACTCACACACTCACACTTATCACACGCTCACACGCTCACACGCTCACACACTCACACACTCACACTTATCACAGTCTATGGAAATCTCACAATCTATGTACAGTAAGTCAGTCAACTTTTGGTTAAATTTATGGCAAAGTTTCGTTGGCCTGTCAAAAAATGCATTGCTTCATGGTATGTGAACACTACGGATTGGGCAATCCCAGAAAGGTGAGGATACTCATCCATAGCAAGCAGCTACCACGTAATTGTGCTAACTTTGACAGATTAAAATAACTCCAGAATGCCACAATTTGCACCCATTGCCCGACTGTACAAACTACTAGAATTCATACTAACACACTAGCCTAATGTCGAGTGTTGGTATTGAGTTGAGAGAACAGAAAGTACAGTAGTGTTTCAAACATCACTTCCTTTCACAAATACTGTATGAAAGACAATCGATTGTTCAACTTTTCTCTGTATTACACTCATCCTACAAGCTTACAATATCTGGGTGTTAGACGAGCACTGAAAACAAATGTTGTTCCTTTAAATATATTTTATGGGTTTTTATTTCTATATGTTGTTTCTATAAGTTGTTTCTATATGTTGTTTCTATAAGTTGTTTCTATATGTTGTTTCTATAAGTTGTTTCTATATGTTGTTTCTATAAGTTGTTTCTATATGTTGTTTCTATATGTTGTTTCTATAAGTTGTTTCTATATGTTGTTTCTATAAGTTGTTTCTATATGTTGTTTCTATAAGTTGTTTCTATATGTTGTTTCTATGTTGTTTCTATATGTTGTTTCTACATGTTGTTTTGTTGGTATGTGTATGGTGTTAGATGTTGGTATTCTTGCTGTATTGTTTTATGGAGATACTCAACAACACATAATATATCAATACAATGGTAGTACTGTAGTTAAACCACTTGATCTGTTCTATTATCCCAAGGAACTTAGAAATAAAGAAACATAAAAGTACATGTATACATGTAGTAGACTCTATTGTAGGTTATTACATCTTTGGTACTCTGGTATAGATGTTGTGTTCTCTCAGCTACTGAACCAGTGTTTGCTTCACACTGTTATATGACAGCGGAGTCTATCACGTGTGGGGTGACAGCGGGGTCTGTCACGTGTTGGGTGACAGCGGGGTCTACATGTTAGGGTGTGGTAGATTTATGATCTATGCAAGACTTATTGGAAGACTATACAATTCAACTTGTATGCCTTATTGCGATAACCGGAAGTTGACTAGTATATACACTGTGCAAATGTTATCATTATTTTGTTACGAGAAAGGAGTTGATGCCAGTGTCCCAATAATACCCGAGAGAGGCATTCGGCAGTAAACAAAGATAGATAGAATATATGTGCGACATGCTGGCCCGTGTCTCTCTAGATACAGCTGTATATGTTCATGTTTATACATGCTGGCCCGTGTCTCTCTAGATACAGCTGTATGTTCATGTTTATACATGCTCGTACTTCTTTCTTTACGTTACAATAAATCTCGTACATCATTGATTGCTTGCAGTCCGTATACTAGGGTCATCTTTTCAATCAGTTATTTATGATGATTTCCATTCAAGTTATAATCTTCAACAAGACTTGTAAACATTGAATAGAACGCGATGTTCCGTACGTAAAGAAAATATTGAACACTTAAAATTCATTTTCTATTCTATAAAAGTTTGTATTTTGTACATGTATTAAGCTGTATAGGTGAATACATAATAAAACTATATAAAAAGACGGCTATTCAATCGTCACGCTGATTGTGAGAGCGAAGCTCGATCTGAATGGAGAATCTTTCAATAGAATCGAAATATCTTTGTGTTTATTGTTCTCTATCAAGCAGACTAAACAAATATCAATCAATACTTATAATATACATTTCAATGAATAAATAAAGGTGAGTTTTTTTTCTTTTATAAATTAAAAGTTGAAGAAAAAAGTATAAAATTATAAATCTATGGGAAAATGTGGATATATGATTTATGACTAGGCGCATCACAGATTCAGTACAAAACCCGATAGCGGCCAGTTGATCAAACACTGAACCATGGAATAATGTGGTTTATTGTATGTATCTAGAACACTGTGTATATGATTCTGGTATGTACGGGTACAATAAAAACATACATCTCTAGATAGATCAAACCCAGGATTCCTAATTGTGTTTCATCCAATCAGGCCCTTGATTATCACACTCATTCCAGGTGGCTCACAGGGAAGACTGGGCTTGCCCAACTGTGTCGCCTCTTAAAATAAAGTCCTTATTATTATTATTATTATTGTTGCATCCATTCTGGCCACCTTTAACCTTTATTGATCAGCCTTTATGGGAGATTTAAATGCTGTGTTCTTACCACTCCAGGTCTGCTTCAATCTTCGATAGCATTCAAGTTTTGTATACACATACATTGTCCTAATTGTCCCTTCATTGTGACGTTATGTATTAAATCTTCAACAGATATTACGTATAGTGCCTCAATTATTCATATACCCCAATTAGTGAAACAGACGATTACTGTTCAAATGATGGAAGTTGGGTGTCATCTTTAACTGTATATTACTGTTCAAATGATGGAAGTTGGGTGTCATCTTTAACTGTATATTACTGTTCAAATGATGGAAGTTGGGTGTCATCTTTAACTGTATATTACTGTTCAAATGATGGAAGTTGGGTGTTATCTTTAACTGTATATTACTGTTCAAATGACGGAAGTTGGGTGTCATCTTTAACTGTATATTACTGTTCAAATGACGGAAGTTGGGTGTCATCTTTAACTGTATATAAGGTTTCTATATAGAGGATCTTGCATGAGTGCTCATTACATACGAGTTTTATTAAACGAGTGGACAAAATAATGTGACACGAGGCTTTGCCGAGTGTCATATTGTTTTTGTCGACGAGTTTAATAAAATTTGTATGTAATGAGCACGAATGTAAGATTCTATTTATCACATAACCTAAAAGAACGCTCATTATTGTTCAAAATGATGATGTACGCTGCATAGGTTTCAGACAAAATTAAGCGGTACAATGAGCGTGACGTCATGGCGACGTTGGTATTATCCTGACGTCATGAGCGGATCAAGGCATGGATTGGCTTACGTCGCGTCAGCCTAATTTACATATTTATTGCACAGTCTGGGAGTGCCGAATGATATTTACGTCATGGCTTTACGGCACGCCTGGACCGCATGTTATGTGATAAATGTTTTTACAGAATATTAAAACAAACAAAAAAGCTACTATTGATGTGTATAAGTTACGTTACGGTTTATCAGTTCAGTAATTCAAATGTACGTAACAATTAAGGGAACTTACAGCCCTTAATTTATATTATGCTAGATGTTTGGTTCTTCTTTTAAAGAGGAGTTGCGCCCCTTTGATACTAAAACGACATTTCCCCCTTTTTTTTAAATTTAATTTTGAACAGGTAGTTGTTTCCCCTTGACACATAAACGCCATTTGTGCTGTGTTCAAATTTGTATAATTCTTGGAAAAATTGTTGATGTTTGGAGACATTTGTGGGTTTATTTCTTTATTATTATAAACATGTCTTCTTCACTATCTGTATTTATGTTGTATAAACTGATATATTATTGTTGTTTTGAAAGCATTCATTTTATGGTAAACAGTTGAAGTAATCTTTTTCTTTGTTTATTTTCAGGTAAGATGATTTTATCAATCAAGCTTTGATTTGTTTAATGGTTTGATAGAATGGTGATGTTATACAACTGGTACTGATAGAATGGTGATGTTATACAACTGGTACTGATAGAATGGTAGTACTGGTACTGATAGAATGGTAGTACTGGTACTGTCAGAACTGGTGGTTGAATTCTGGTGATAAATACTTCAATTTATGTTCCATGTAGTCTTGATCTATACAATACTGTTTGTCAGATGATAGTATTTGAAATAAGGTGAGTCATTCATTGTATAATGTAACTACTATTACCTACATACAAGTACATGTACATACATGCCATGCTTCACAGATCCCTGTGCATGAGATTGGTAATAGAAATACAGAAGAATTCATTAAAATGAGGGAGGTTTTCCATGCTCAAACTTTAAACTAAATTTAAAAGACTATTCACAAGTAGAGTCTCCAATGCATGATACTCTCACATGGTACAGGGGACCTGACATTTATGCAAGATTAATTAAATACCTCATCTTTAAAAGTTTAATGTTAAACCAATATTTAAAAACTAAGCAGTAATATACTAATAACCACAGGTAACCAACCATTTCATGGAGTCAGCAATTGTCGGTCATCAACAAACAGATTTAATACACTACAACGGTCGGTTTGGTCAACATGACCAGTTCCGATTTTCTTGAAAAAAGGCTTATAAGAAGCGCCTTGTGATGCAGTCTTCTAATTCTAAGCCAGCATTATTGTCTGTCATCAACATATAAGTTAAACACCAACATTGATACATTCTGTCCAACATTGATACATTCTGTCCAACATTGATACATTCTGTCCAACTTTATTTCTACTATAATATTTTATACAGTATTGATACAGTAGAATCATTGAGACTTTCTGCTTCTTTGGTTGCTTTCTTTGATCAATATCTAAAAAACATTTTGTGCAAAAATACGAGAATTTGTTTTTTATTTTGATTCATGTTTTGTGTTCCAAGTTTGAAGCAGGTTTTACTTTGCAAATTTTATAAGGGATATATTTCAATAAAGTTTAATGCTGTTAAAACCTTACATAATTTTATTGAAAAACACACACTATCTAATGCCAAAATATTGAGGGCCAAAATAAGAGTAATGCTTAGTGGCCTAAAAGTATAATGTTGACTAATGAGAGTGGACATTGTCTGAAGGTGTGTCTGTATTGACCAATGAGAGCAGGCATTGTCTGAAGGTGTGTCTGTATTGACCAATGAGAGCAGGCATTGTCTGAAGGTGTGTCTGTATTGACCAATGAGAGCAGGCATTGTCTGAAGGTGTGTCTGTATTGACCAATGAGAGCAGGCATTGTCTGAAGGTGTGTCTGTATTGACCAATGAGAGCAGGCATTGTCTGAAGGTGTGTCTGTATTGACCAATGAGAGCAGGCATTGTCTGAAGGTGTGTCTGTATTGACCAATGAGAGCAGGCATTGTCTGAAGGTGTGGCTGTATTGACCAATGAGAGCAGGCATTGTCTGAAGGTGTGGCTGTATTGACCAATGAGAGCAGGCATTGTCTGAAGGTGTGTCTGTGTTGACCAAAGAGAAGGGAACATTTTCTGAAGGTGTGTCTGTGTTGACCAAAGAGAAGGGAACATTTTCTGAAGGTGTGTCTGTGTTGACCAATGAGAGTGGACATTGTCTGAAGGTGTATCTGTGTTGAGCAATGAGAGTGGACATTTTCTGAAGGTGTGTCTGTGTTGACCAATGAGAGTGGACATTGTCTGAAGGTGTGTCTGTGTTGACCAATGAGAGTGGACATTGTCTGAAGGTGTGTCTGTATTGACCAATGAGAGTGGACGTTGTCTGAAGGTGTGTCTGTATTGACCAATGAGAGTGGAGTGTATAACATACAGGCGTATTACACTGTTAACTATCAGAACCTGTATCATAAATTAAATTAAAGCTGTGTAAGATTAGTGTATGCAATACAAATTAAGATGCCATGAAAATAAAATAAAACTGATGTAAAATGTGACATAATTACATGTAAATGATAACTTCAGACATTTTACATATTGTATTATATTATTATGGTTTTGTGTTGAGGAAGAAATTGACAATGAAAGTTTGTAATTCAAGAATCAACCCTGGCAAACCTTCAGACAACGTCCACTCTCATTGGTTGACACGGACACACCTTTTAACATTGTCCACTCTGTTTGGTTGACACGGACACACCTTTAAACATTGTCCACTCTCATTGGTTGACACGGACACACCTTTAAACATTGTCCACTCTCATTGGTTGACACGGACACACCTTTAAACATTGTCCACTCTCATTGGTTGACACGGACACACCTTTAAACATTGTCCACTCTCATTGGTTGACACGGACACACCTTTAAACATTGTCCACTCTGTTTGGTTGACACGGACACACCTTTAAACATTGTCCACTCTGATTGGTTGACAAGGACACACCTTTAAACATTGTCCACTCTGAATGGTTGACACGGACACACCTTTTAACATTGTCCACTCTGATTGGTTGACACAGACACACCTTTAAACATTGTCCACTCTCATTGGTTGACACGGACACACCTTTAAACATTGTCCACTCTTGATTGGTTGACACAGACACATCCTTTAAACATTGTCCACTCTGATTGGTTGACACAGACACACCTTTAAACATTGTCCACTCTGATTGGTTGACACGGACACACCTTTTAACATTGTCCACTCTGATTGGTTGACACGGACACACCTTCAGTACATGTGTGGTATATAAAGGAACTTCCATCCTGGTACCACACCTAATGCTGATGTTATGAAGAAACACATTGACATTTAGTGAATATTTCTATATTTGGAAACAAGCAGATTTAATATCATTAAATATTTATAGCTATATGTTTTATATGGTAGCATGTATATTAGGATTCGCACGGTGCACACATTACTGTAAAATCATGTTCTTTCAGTTGGGCAAAATTTGGGGGTTTTGGTGAAAAGGACTTTTTCGTGGGGATGTAATTTCTAGGATTTCGGATTTCATGAAAAATGACATGATCAAAATTCATACAAATTATCAGAAATCATGACAACATAAAACAGATACATGTATAATAATTGTTTTACTACATGTTCATATTATGCTAGTAAACTTCTCATAAACCCAGTCTTGTACCTGAATGAACTTGAAATCAAGTATATGGCAGCCACCGTAAACTTGACATATTTATTGCTATAATTTACTAGTATGCATTGGGGATTTAATTTTGTGGTTGAGGACTTGAGGTCAATCATGAATTCAATGAAAATAAATCACCCACAAATATTAATGAATTTACAATATTGTATACAGAGTATCAACATACAGGATCTATTCATTTTGAGATTTTGAACTCCCTACCATAGTTCACTTTTATTTCAATTGTTTTTCCTAAAATAGACAGAATAGCAGAGCCGACATTTTGGGTAATTCAATGTGGCATCTGTTCGATTCACTCAAATCTAAATACAAGAATTTATTGTATTGACTTTCTGACTTTCTCTGTTTGTTTCCTCTAACATAGTCTGTTCCTGTATTCCTCACTGCATCTCACAATATACTTTCTACAATGTCCACTTTGGTCACTCTCAACACATTGTTGACCAATGAGAATAGACGTTGTCTGAAGGTGTGTCTGTATTGACCAATGAGAGCAGAGACATTGTCTGAAGGTGTGTCTGTTTTGACCAATGAGAGCGGACATTGTCTGAAGGTGTGTCTGTATTGACCAATGAGAGCAGCATTGTCTGAAGGTGTGTCTGTATTGACCAATGAGAGCAGAGACAGTGTCTGAAAGTGTGTCTGTATTGACCAATGAGAGCGGACATTGTCTGCAGGTGTGTCTGTATTGACCAATGAGAGCAGAGACATTGTCTGAAGGTGTGTCTGTGTTGACCAATGAGAATTGATGTTTTCTGAAGGTGTGTCAGTGTAGGCCAATAATACATTGTAGGATCAGGGATACAGGAAGAAGCATATAAGATTCATATAGCGCTTGAAATGTCTTTTAAACAAATCTGTTTGAAGAGGGAAACATCAAATGACAATTTTATCACAAAACATTGTGACGTTAACCCCTAGAAAGTGAGGTTTATGATGTTATATTTTTCTTCTCTTTTTCTTAGAAATTTTAAGTGGGAAATACGTTCTTAAATTTGGTCTAAACCATTGATTTCTTGTCTTAAAATTTTGTTTTATGGCTGAAGAGTTTAATTATTCAGGACTTCAGATTTTAATAACCTAATATCGAAGACCCCTGGTGAAATATTGTAACCCCCCGGTGGGAGAAACATGCTTTGTCACCTTCCATGTTCTCCTGCGTTTGATTCAAAAAATTTGTCTGAAGGTGTGTCTGTGTTGACCAATGAGAGCAGGCGTTGTCTGATGGTGTGTCTGTATTGACCAATGAGAGCAGGCATTGTCTGAAGGTGTGTCTGTGTTGACCAATGAGAGCAGGCATTGTCTGAAGGTGTGTCTGTGTTGACCAATGAGAGCAGGCATTGTGTGAAGGTGTGTCTGTGTTGACCAATGAGAGCAGGCATTGTGTGAAGGTGTGTCTGTATTGACCAATGAGAGCAGGCATTGTGTGAAGGTGTGTCCGTATTGACCAATGAGAGCAGGCATTGTGTGAAGGTGTGTCTGTATTGACCAATGAGAGCAGGCATTGTGTGAAGGTGTGTCTGTATTGACCAATGAGAGCAGGCATTGTCTGAAGGTGTGTCTGTATTGACCAATGAGAGCAGGCATTGTCTGAAGGTGTGTCTGTGTTGACCAATGAGAGCAGGCATTGTGTGAAGGTGTGTCTGTATTGACCAATGAGAGCAGGCATTGTGTGAAGGTGTGTCCGTATTGACCAATGAGAGCAGGCATTGTGTGAAGGTGTGTCTGTATTGACCAATGAGAGCAGGCATTGTGTGAAGGTATGTCTGTATTGACCAATGAGAGCAGGCATTGTCTGAAGGTGTGTCTGTATTGACCAATGAGAGCAGGCATTGTCTGAAGGTGTGTCTGTATTGACCAATGAGAGTGGACATTGTCTGGAGGTGTGTCTGTGTTAACCAATGAGAGTGTACATTGCCTGGAGGTGTGTCTGTGTTGACCAATGAGAGTGGACATGGGCTAAAGCTGTATTTGTGCTGATTGACCAATGAAGGGGTCTGACTAGCTATTTTCTTCAAGGCCAGTGGTCTAACAAGCTGATTTCGTCTCTCAGAAGGAATGGTCTGATCTAAGCCCCCTGATAAACTGATATAAATATATTTTATAGCCACATGATTTCCAAAATTCCAGGGGCGGTCTAGACCCCTGAGATCCCCATCAAGATCCGCATAGGAGCTTATATACCAATAAAACAACCCTGTTGTGAATCTTTACCAGCATAATTGATTAAACAATAATTGAAGCAAACATAATTGATATCTGATAGTTGAGTATTATGTAAAATTAGAAACAGCAGTGAAGTTATATGTCTTTGTAGTAGAAACACTCCTCATTGAAAATCTATCAATTTTCACAGTATGGGATAGGTTTGGTGACACAGTAGGGTGTACGTTTTTGGTAACACAGTAGGGTGTCCATTTTGGTGACACAGTTGGGTGTAGACTTTTGATGACACAGTAGGGTGTAAGTTTTTGGTAACGCAGTATGGTGTAGATTTTTGATGACACAGTATGGTGGAGATTTTTTATGACACAGTATGGTGTAGATATTTGTATGACACAGTATGGTGTAGATTTTTAATGACACAGTAGGGTGTAGGTTTGTAGATCCATACAGAAACTATAATCTAATGCTAGAATGTTACAGGAAGTGACTATCAGCTCAATGTTTATAGAATTTCCACAGAGGAGTTAGTAGTTTTCCTGACATATTCCCCGAGTGTGAGATCAATGAACAATTACATGATTAAACCCATCATTTCTTCATTACATGCCCTTACATGCCCATAGACTGGCATTAACTCTCCTCTGGGGAGGTAAAAAGGTGATGTTTATGCTTCATTGAGAGATAGAAGTCGCCAACATACCCTGTGCCTGTATCTTATCAACGTAGTTTTATTGTAATCAACTTTTCGTGTGTTTAAGCCATCTGCCTTCTGTTGGAGTTTAGAAAAAAAATGTAATTAATTAAAGGTTATTTGATATAAAATATTCATGCTGTAATATCCTGTCCTACCTTAAATAACTAGAATGTTCAAGTCCTACCTTACATTATTGTAGAATGTTCCTGTCCTACCTTAAATTACTGTAGAATGTTCCTATTCTACCTTAAATTATTGTGTAATGTTCCTGTCCTGCCTTAAATTATTGTAGAATGTTCCTGTTCTACCTTGAATTATTGTGGAATGTTCCTGTCCTACCTTAAATTACCGTAGAATGTTCCTGTTCTACCTTAAATTATTGTGTAATGTTCCTGTCCTGCCTTAAATTACTGTAGAATGTTCCTGTTCTACCTTAAATTATTGTGTAATGTTCCTGTCCTGCCTTAAATTATTGTGTAATATTCCTGTCCTGCCTTAAATTATTGTAGAATGTTCCTGTTCTACCTTAAATTATTGTGGAATGTTCCTGTCCTACCTTAAATTACTGTAGAATGTTCCTGTCCACCTTAAATAACTATGGAATGTTCTTATAATCAAAGAACATATAAGGGGGTTGTTCAAACTTGAACAAGTCTCGATGTAATCCATGTTATCTATCTCCCATAATGCACGCTGATTCTATCTCCCATAATGCACGCTGATTCTATCTCCTATAATGCATGCTGATTTGATCTTTTTCTGCGTCATTTCTATAAAAATATTGATAATTCTTCACTCAAAATTTTGTGTAAGTAAATTACCTGATAAATGGCGTCAGTGAAGAGATAGTGTGTTTGACATGTGATCAACATCTTCATATTAATGTAATCATAATACCTGCTTCTTGTCAGTAGCTGGATTACCTCCCCCCCCCCCCCCCTGAGCTAGAATATGTCAGGTATCCATATACAAACATCTAAAAACACAGATTGGATACTCAGTTGAAAACTGAGAGAAAATACTAAACAACACACAGAAGATTTTGTTATTTTGCATAAAAATGAATGTTTGTTTGTCATCCTCTTTTAATGACCAATGTCTGGTTGTGAAGAGCTCAGTTTCTTCTATTGCATGATGTAACGCATTTTTGTCTGACTCTTATAGAATTCACAAAATTATGATTTGAATGAGGCAAATTGGATTTTTTCGGATAAACGTGGAATTTCCATTGAAATGAGAATAGGTGACTGGCTCTTTGCAAACTCCTGTTTTATTCCATGACTGATTTCAATAAATGAGGTATCATTTTAAAGCTGAATAATACATCTATTGCATAAACTTATTACTTGTTGACTATCTATATTAAAACAGGAGATATAAGGTAATAAGAACAAATGTGATTTCGTGAGATTTCAGAAGACTGCTGCAAGATATTGTGATATTGTGTATTTTTAGATCTTTGGAATAATATTCTCCCCTACAGCCCCTTTTCAATCAATCCCTATGACCCTTAGAATATCAATCCCTTCTTGTTCCTAGAATATAAATCCCAATGGCCCCTAGATTTTGAATGGATCGACTGCTATGATATTTTATGAATAAAATTTCAAATTCCTGTGGTATTATATTATTATTAGTACTATTACATTTTAACATATATATTCGTGAACACTTTGCACTGTTCTGTAAAAATATTTGATTATTGAAAAAACTACGATAGAGTCAATGAGCAGTATCTGCCTTCCACCAATAAAGCCTGTTTTGTTTATACACAGTAATAGAGGCTATACGTTTGATTTTTGTCTTATAGAAGAAACTAACACTTTGAATGGAGGGCTAAATCAATTAACAGTTCGCAGATAATCCACAAAGAACAAAGACTCATCAATAATTAAAATAGGTTGTCATGGTTACCATTAAATGAGTTGTATTTGTCGGGGCATTGAGACAGTATAAGTACGGGTTGTGAGGAGTAGGAAGGTTAGATGCTATCCTTCATGTCAGCACAGCCAGGCTAAATGCCAATATTTACTGTCAAAACAGATCTGGGGACCGGTTATTGTAACGTATGATAAATGTAGGACATTCCAGTGAATAACCAAATGTGTGGCTACACAATTATTGTATCTAATATTGTATCTAATTGAGGTGTATCTGTATCAACCAATCAGTGAGCTCTAGAGCTGGAGGTGTGTCTGTATCAACCAATCAGTGAGCTCTAGAGCTGGAGGTGTGTCTGTATTGACCAATCAGTGAGCTCTAGAGCTGGAGGTGTGTCTGTATTGACCAATCAGTGAACTCTAGAGCTGGAGGTGTGTCTGTATTGACCAACCAGTGAGCTCTAGAGCTGGATGTTTGTCTGTATTGACCAATCAGTTAGCTCTAGAGCTGGAGGTGTGTCTGTATTGACCAACCAGTGAGCTCTAGAGCTGGATGTTTGTCTGTATTGACCAATCAGTTAGCTCTAGAGCTGGAGGTGTGTCTGTATTGACCAATCAGTGAGCTCTAGAGATTGATGTTTGTCTGTATTGACCAATCAGTTAGCTCTAGAGCTGGAGGTGTGTCTGTATTGACCAATCAGTGAGCTCTAGAGCTGGATGTTTGTCTGTATTGACCAATCAGTTAGCTCTAGAGCTGGAGGTGTGTCTGTATTGACCAATCAGTGAGCTCTAGAGATTGATGTTTGTCTGTATTGACCAATCAGTGAGCTCTTGACCTGGAGGTGTGTTTGTTTTGACCAATCAGTGAGCTCTAAGAACTGGAGGTGTGTCTGTGTTGACCAATCATTTTAATTCATCCAGAATTCAGTTTTCCTATATGATTTGTTGCCAGGTGTAATATTGATTGCAGTTAAAACAAAGAGTTACCTGTACATACCTACATTTAGCTGTCTTGTACCAGAGGTGTCTGCCAACAATTTCTGGGTCTTGTAGGATTTTTTTCAAATTCCAAAACAATTTTATCTAAAATAATCTTATTTTGGCGCTGCTTAAGCTTGTACATATTTCAAATTTAAAACAGGCTAAAATCCTGTGCACAGAGTATAAACTTCTAGAACTATTCCGTGTGAAACAAAATATTTCCTCTCTATATACTATACAGCTGTAAAATCCGATATTATATTGAGGAAATTTCGCAAATCGGGTCTAAAGTTGTAGGCAGGGAGGAGCTTATGTGGGAGGGGCAAATAAGGAGTCAGGAACCAGTCATGTTGAAGTGGGAGAGGAACCAGTCATGTTGAAGTGGGAGAGGAACCAGTCATGTTGAAATAGGAGGGGCAAATAAGGCGCCAGGAACCAGTTATTTTGAAGTGGCAGGGGTAAAAAAGGAGCCAGAAACCAATTATTTCAAGTGGCAGGGGCAAATAAGGAGCCAGGAACCAGTCATGTTGAAGGGGATGGCACTTACGTGGGAGGGGCATTGAATTAGGAGCCAGGAATCCGACATATTGAAGGGGAGGAGCTAAAATGGGAGGGGTCAGAAAATGAGGAGTCATGTGGGAGGGGCATTGAATTAGGAGCCAGGAATCTGTCATATTGAAGGGGAGGAGCTAAAATGGGAGGGGTCAGAAAATGAGGAGTCAGAAAGCAGTAATATTGAGAGTGGAGGGTTTATGTGGGAGGGGCTATAATATCTTAGAGTCAGAAAAAGTCATATTGAAGAAAGGAGGGGCTCACATAAGAGGGAGGGGCTTATATATGAGAGGTGGTACCAGGAATCAGTCATATGGAAGAGGGGAGGGGGCATATATTAAAGAGGGACGGGCCAGGAAGAGGGGTGGAGCATATATAAGAGGGAGGGGCCAGGAAGAGGGGAGGGGGCATATATAAGAGGGGTGGGACCAGGGAAAGGGGTGGGGCATATATATGAGAGGGGTGTGACCCGTGTATCTTGCTATCTGTAACCTCACACTGTAACTGGTGTTACATACAATGAATATAGACTATAAACCTTGGCACTGTAATATGTTTATATAATCTATCTTCCCTTAAATAAATATTTATGAAATGCAACATGTTGTCTGTAATTTACATGTAAGCTATATAACTGATGCTGTAATATATGTAAGCTATATAACTGATGCTGTATTACATGTAAGCTATATAACTGATGCTGTATTACATGTAAGCTATATAACTGATGCTGTTATATATGTAAGCTATATAACTGATGCTGTTATACATGTAAGCTATATAACTGATGCTGTTATACATGTAAGCTATATAACTGATGCTGTTATACATGTAAGCTATATAACTGATGCTGTTATACATGTAAGCTATATAACTGACGCTGTTATACATGTAAGCTATATAACTGACGCTGTTATACATGTAAGCTATATAACTGATGCTGTTATACATGTAAGCTATATAACTGATGCTGTTATACATGTAAGCTATATAACTGATGCTGTTATACATGTCAGCTATATAACTGATGCTGTTATACATGTAAGCTATATAACTGATGCTGTTATACATGTAAGCTATATAACTGATGCTGTTATATATGTAAGCTATATAACTGATGATGTTATATGTAAGCTATATAACTGATGCTGTTATACATGTAAGCTATATAACTGATGATGTTATATGTAAGCTATATAACTGATGCTGTTATACATGTAAGCTATATAACTGATGCTGTTATACATGTAAGCTATATAACTGATACTGTTATATATGTAAGCTATATAACTGATGCTGTTATATATGTAAGCTATATAACTGATGTTGTTATATATGTAAGCTATATAACTGATGTTGTTATATATGTAAGCTATATAACTGATGTTGTTATATATGTAAGCTATATAACTGATGTTGTAATATATGTAAGCTATATAACTGATGCTGTTATATATGTAAGCTATATAACTGATGCTGTTATATATGTAAGCTATATAACTGATGCTGTTATATATGTAAGCTATATAACTGATGCTGTTATACATGTAAGCTATATAACTGATGCTGTTATATATGTAAGCTATATAACTGATGCTGTTATATATGTCAGCTATATAACTGATGCTGTTATATATGTCAGCTATATAACTGATGCTGTTATATATGTAAGCTATATGACTGATGTTGTTATATATGTAAGCTATATAACTGATACTGTTATATATGTAAGCTATATAACTGATGCTGTTATATATGTAAGCTATATAACTGATGCTGTTATATATGTAAGCTATATAACTGATGCTGTTATATATGTAAGCTATATAACTGATGCTGTTATATATGTAAGCTATATAACTGATGCTGTTATATATGTCAGCTATATAACTGATGCTGTTATATATGTAAGCTATATAACTGATGCTGTTATATATGTAAGCTATATAACTGATACTGTTATATATGTAAGCTATATAACTGATGTTGTTATATATGTAAGCTATATAACTGATGATGTTATACATGTAAGCTATATAACTGATGCTGTTATACATGTATAATATCGGTTCCTTTCTAAACATGGCTGTTACAAACATCATCCGACAGTGTTCAGCTCAGTTCCCTATAAATGCCTCCTGTCTACCGGGGCTTTCCTGCCTCCTGTCTACCGGGGCTTTCCTGCCTCCTGTCTACCAGGGCTTTCCTGCCTCCTGTCTACCGGGGCTTTCCTGCCTCCTGTCTACCGGGGCTTTCCTGCCTCCTGTCTACCGGGGCTAAAATTCCTGCCTCCTGTCTACCGGGGCTTTCCAGCCTCCTGTCTACCGGGGCTTTCCTGCCTCCTTTCTACCGGGGATTTCCTGCCTCCTGTCTACCGGGGATTTCCTGCCTCCTGTCTACCGGGGCTTTCCTGCCTCCTGTCTACCGGGGCTTTCCTGCCTCCTGTCTACCGGGGCTTTCCTGCCTCCTTTCTACCGGGGATTTCCTGCCTCCTGTCTACCGGGGATTTCCTGCCTCCTGTCTACCGGGGCTTTCCTGCCTCCTGTCTACCGGGGCTTTCCTGCCTCCTGTCTACCGGGGCTTTCCTGCCCCCTGTCTACGGGGCTTTCCTGCCTCCTGTCTACCGGGGCTTTCCTGCCTCCTGTCTACCGGGGCTTCCCTGCCTCCTGTCTACCGAGGCTTTCCTGCCCCCTGTCTACGGGGCTTTCCTGCCTCCTGTCTACCGGGGCTTTCCTGCCCCCTGTCTACCGGGGCTTTCCTGCCTCCTGTCTACCGGGGCTTTCCTGCCTCCTGTCTACCGGGGCTTTCCTGCATGAAGCTGGATACAGTTTGTCTTGTTATAAAATATCTTCCTAATAGTTAGTGTTTATGATATAACACCATTAACTTTAATATAATGATGTTACACCATTATTATGGTGATTTAATTATATCAGACATTAATTAAGAGAACTGCGGTGTGTATGTATGCAATGTTATGTAAACAAGTGACTGTTCTCAATAATGGAGTTATACACCTGGTGAACATATGTTAATGATTTGTTGTCAACATGAGGATATATGTTTTACTGTTGTTATACTGTTGTTATCACCAAGTCGACCATCGACAAGGAATGATTGTCATGTCAGGATTAATTCATCCAAATACCCTCACAAACTGTGCGCTCCCAATATGCTCCTATATGCTCACTCACAATATTTGCTCGGTCACAATATGCTCAGTCACGATATGCTGGCTCACAATATTTGCTCGGTCACAATATGCTCGGTCACAATATGCTCGGTCACAATATTTGCTCAGTCACAATATATGCTCGGTCACAATATTTGCTCGGTCACAATATGCTCGGTCACAATATGCTCACTCACAATATTTGCTCGGTCACAATATGCTCGGTCACAATATGCTCGGTCACAATATGCTGGCTCACAATATATGTTCTTTGAACAGGTCAAAGAAATGCATTAATTAAAAATTAAGAAACAGTAAAACGTTTACATAACAACTACATGAGAGACAAGACTATAGTGCTTAGAACTGTAAGTTGTGCAGGCTACAATTCTACAGTATAGAAACGTGTTTTACTCACAACAATATTTGTCCATAATGTCATAACCCGACACATTATTTGTACTTTCATATTTAATTTCCCCAGTATCATTTGTTTGCTTGATTAAATACACACATATCATCTGTTTGATAGTATTTATCATCGCTTAATTTGAACAAACAACGTAGGCTTGATCATTGATTGGTCGAGTATTGATACCCAGATTGTCGTAGTGAATTATGTTACTTAAAACATTTATCTGTGATGAATTATTCATATTGTAGATTATAATCTCGCCATGTCTCGTTTATAGAAGATTTCATATCGGGGATATTTCATGTCCTTATTGTCACAATCACTGCAATGTTGTTTGATGATGTCAGTTTTCTAACCTCAGCCCTTTTATATAGTTGTTTTACTTTATACTAATTTATTTAAGGTTGATCGGGAAGTTTTTCGAACTTATATTAATCACTCTCGAGACCTCATTCCTGATGTTATCCATTGCAACGATCTTAACTTATTTTCATAGTATTGAAAATATATAATTTTGCGATAAATAAGTTATTTTGTGAATATAAAAAAAATGTAGTGGAAAAATCATCATTTTTTACATAAGAATTTGTAATATTAACTTATATCATAAAAAACAGTTATTCAGTTTAAACGTGAATGAAGTAAAACGGTTCATATAATTTATGTGTGTGTTGATGTGTGCTGAGGGTGATTATTATTTCTATGATGGATATATGTGAACTCCAGGTAATATATTCTGTTCTATGTATGATAGTGTTAGTTTTGTTTCTACTGTTAAAGTGAAAGTTTGACTTAGATAAGCGTGTAATGATTGATTCTTTATTTCAAATAAAATCTACATTTGTGAATGTTTGCTCACGTGCACTGCACAATAACACGTGCATACCAGTTAAGTAAACCACGTACATTATACTGAGACTTGTCCGACATGAACGGGCTTGGAGTCAGATTTTGATGTGGTCAGACATGAACGGGCTGGAGTCAGATTTTGATGTGGTCAGACATGAACGGGCTGGAGTCAGATTTTGATGTGGTCAGACATGAACGGGCTGGAGTCACATTTTGATGTGGTCAGACATGAACGGGCTTGGAGTCAGATTTTGAT
Organism: Spisula solida; assembly: GCA_947247005.1. NCBI lineage: Eukaryota > Metazoa > Mollusca > Bivalvia > Venerida > Mactridae > Spisula > Spisula solida. Next base: position 422,959 of record OX365962.1, on the reverse strand, counting down.
GTGGTCAGACATGAACGGGCTTGGAGTCACATTTTGATAAGGTCAGACATGAACGGGCTTGGAGTCACATTTTGATGTGGTCAGACATGAACGGGCTGGAGTCAGATTTTGATGTGGTCAGACATGAACAGGCTTGGAGTCAGATTTTGATGTGGTCAGACATGAACGGGCTTGGAGTCACATTTTGATGTGGTCAGACATGAACGGGCTGGAGTCACATTTTGATGTGGTCAGACATGAACGGGCTGGAGTCACATTTTGATGTGGTCAGACATGACTGGGCTGGAGTCAGATTTTGATGTGGTCAGACATGAACGGGCTTGGAGTCACATTTTGATGTGGTCAGACATGAACGGGCTGGAGTCAGATTTTGATGTGGTCAGACATGAACGGGCTTGGAGTCAGATTTTGATGTGGTCAGACATGAACTGGCTTGGAGTCAGATTTTGATGTGGTCAGACAAATATTACTTTTATTTGTCACATTGTATAATACTAACACTATAATTCAACAATGTACAAATTTGTTGAAGGGATTATAACATTTAGGAACTTGCTAGGTTCAACATTTGGTTATTTTACGATTAGTAACGCAGTAATAATTCTATGTGTGTGTTTATTGTTGTCTTATTCAATTAGACATCAACAAATACTATAATCCCTCTATGTTAATATTGACATTGACTTCCCCTCTATTCCCGGCTAACAATTGTCCAATTTCGACCAATTTAACTGTCGACTATAATTTGTGTTTGTTTAACACAGGGGAAAGAACTCTGTCAGTCTTGTTTAATGCAGGGGAAAGAACTCTGTCAGTCTTGTTTCAGCTCTGTATTGATTATTTGACTTTATACAGTGTAGAAAGTCTCTGTTTTTGTATCCCGTGGTTAAATTGGGAACCTGACTCATCATTGTTCATCTTAGCCAATAATTTGATGCCTGATCATGACTATAGGTCCTAATACTAAATGGCGGTCACTCTGTCTATAGTCATGTAACCTCATACTGACCAATAGTCACTCTGTCCGCAGCCTTATACTGGCCAATGGTCACTGTCCGCAGCCTTATACTGGCCAATGGTCACTGTCCGCAGCCTCATACTGGCCAATGGTCACTCTGTCCGCAGCCTTGTTCTGACCAATGGTCACTCTGTCTGCAGCCTTGTACTGGCCAATGGTCACTCTGTCTGCAGCCTTGTACTGGCCAATGGTCACTCTGTCTGCAGCCTTGTACTGGCCAATGGTCACTCTGTCTGCAGCCTTGTACTGACCAATGGTCACTCTGTCTTGAGCCTTGTACTGACCAATGGTCACTCTGTCTGCAGCCTTGTACTGGCCAATGGTCACTCTGTCTGCAGCCTTGTACTGGCCAATGGTCACTCTGTCCGCAGCCTCATACTGGCCAATGGTCACTCTGTCTGCAGCCTTGTACTGACCAATGGTCACTCTGTCCGCAGCCTCATACTGGCCAATGGTCATTCTGTCCGCAGCCTTGTACTGACCGATGGTCACTCTGTCTGCAGCCTCACACTGACCAATGGTCACTCTGTCTGGAGCCTCACACTGATCAATGGTCACTCTGTCCGCAGCCTTGTACTGGCCAATGGTCACTCTGTCTGCAGCCTCACACTGACCGATGGTCACTCTGTCCACAGCCTTGTACTGACCAATGGTCATTCTGTCTATGAAACAAAGCAGAGAGAAACAAGTTTGGATATTTGGTATCCAAGCAGTCCTGAACAAGTTACTGAGACACTGCAGGGAGCTGTCATATAACAAGTTGCTGAGACACTGCAGTGAGCTGTCATATTACAAGTTGCTGAGACACTGCAGTGAGCTGTCTTATAACAAGTTGCTGAGACACTGCAGTGAGCTGTCATATAACAAGTTGCCGAGACACTGCAGTGAGCTGTCATATAACAAGTTGCTGAGACACTGCAGTGAGCTGTCATATAACAAGTTGCTGAGACACTGCAGTGAGCTGTCATATAACAAGTTGCTGAGACACTGCAGTGAGCTGTCATATAACAAGTTGCCGAGACACTGCAGTGAGCTGTCATATAACAAGTTGCTGAGACACTGCAGTGAGCTGACATATAACAAGTTACTGAGACACTGCAGTGAGCGGACATAACAATAACAAGTTGCTGAGACACTGCAGTGAGCGGACATAATAATAACAAGTTGCCGAGACACTGCTGTGAGCTGTCATATAACAAGTTGCTGAGACACTGCAGTGAGCTGTCATATAACAAGTTGCCGAGACACTGCAGTGAGCTGTCATATAACAAGTTACTGAGACACTGCAGTGAGCTGTCATATAACAAGTTACTGCTCAGACGTATAATGAGTGTAATATGATGAATGACTTGCTACCATGTTTGATGACAGACAGGAAATGGGGTAAAAATGGCCCCTAATTATGTGTTAGTGTCTGCGTGTTGTATGCGTCAATGAGAAGGCTCCCATCTGCTTGTATTACATTGTATGACAAGTCTTATTGATGAATGATTCCTAGATTAATGTGCTAAACAAGACAGAGGTCGTCAAGTTTTCGTATTTTAATTATCCTCGCTCATTATTCTATGATATGTTGATGATATGGAGATTTTTTCAAACATTCGAGTCACATATAATTTTTAATTGGAAACCATGCAGTGGTTATAATTTTGTTTGGAACGTTTATCAGAACACAACTAAAGAGAAATATAACCTTGAGAAATGTAAGAATATATTGGTCTGTTTGTGATATTAGTTCTGGGCATCTGTGGACGTTATATGAATCCCGGGCATCTGTGGACGTTATATGAATCTCGGGCATCTGTGGACGTTATATGAATCCCGGGCATCTGTGGACATTATATGAATCCCGGGCATCTGTGGACGTTATATGAATCCCGGGCATCTGTGGGCGTTATACAAATCCCGGGCATCTGTTGGTGTTACATGTAGGTTTATCGAGTACTGCTGTGACAGTTCCAAGTTGTTCTCCGTACATTACAAGATATCTATCGTAGCATGTATCACAGTGTGTATTATATGACCTTAAACAATCAAACATTTCAACATTAACCTAACTGTTTAACAAAACATTTCATTTTACAATTATTGAAAACATTTTATTGAAAGTGTTTTACACGAATGATTGAACACTGATTGTTCTCTCTTTATCGCTTCCCCTCAACGTTTAAACAAAGGTTCAAATAATTGTAGAATCATTGTCAAGGAACGTGGCGTTACACGGCGTCTAACCCCGTCTCTCGTTTCATTGTTTTAATTCTATTGAAGCGTTTTAACTGTCTGACACTTATACACTGTATGATACCGCTAACTATAGCGGAATGTTAACTTGTAACTCGAGGCCACTGTTTAAAAATTGTTTTCTGAAAAATCGAAGACCCAAAGTTTTCTTAATGAAATTTTATCAATTTAATATTCAATATAACTCTTTACACAATGCTTGAAAACTAGCTTATATAATTTGAGAAAAAAAACAAGAATCTTGATTTGGTTTTCTTAAGTTTATCTTATGATTTTAAGTTTTCGACTATGATGATTTCCAATCACCATGCACCCCCTTACCCCCCTGCCCTGGACCAACGTAAATTTTATAAAGCAGCTTTGTGGAAAATTTAATTATTGTAACTTAATAGAAAAATTTGTGCAGCAAATATATATAGTGCTCACAAGTTAAAGAAACTTGCTCATATTTTCCTTGTAATTAATAAATATAATAGATCTTCACTTGATGCTTACAACAACTTAAAACAAGTGCTTGATTGTCTTGTTTAAACACACTTATGGAATATTCAAGATTTAAGGAAAATCTTAAGTTTTCTACTTAAAGATGCTTATCTTAAGTTTTTTACTTAAAGATGCCTAATAAATTATAATGTCACTAGATAGTTGTGTTCTTTACTTTAAGGTGGTTCTACAGGTTTGAAATGTATTAAGGTGGTTCTACAGGCTTGAAATGTATTAATGTGGTTATGTTTTCTGCAATTAGAACTATTTGTATCCAAATTTTGATGATATTGGACAAAACATCAATAAAATTTATAGTGTGGTCACTTTCCAACACCTATGAATACTTGAAGATCATTTCACTCTTCAATATGTGACATTCAACCTGTGACAATTTATCTATCTACAATCTCTGCCTTGTTTCTCTGTTTGTTTGCACATTTAACGAGCTATGACAATGTTTGGTTTGCCTGCCTTACAGTGACAGCGTGGTTATATGTATTTCCGTGGTATATTAATTATACTGGGGGTATACTATAGCCGCGTGGTTATATGTATTTCCGTGGTATATTAATTGTATCGGGGTATACTATAGCTGTGCTCAGTGATTCGAGTCACTGACTGTCTGTACTTGAATAGAGTTGTTTGTAGTTTTATTCCCGATTTCACTTCACAATCGTGATTATTGAACCGAACATTTGTTGTGTCGTATCGCTCAGCTAAATCACCCAGATCAGCCCTCCAGGTCCGTCAGAGGGTTGATGGGTAATATACATCAAGTCTATATAAGCCATGTTTGATGTTTTTATGGTCTTTTGACAAATAAAAGAAAATGTAGAAAAATGTAGAATATAATTGTGTGAAGTATAATTGTGTGAAGTAAACAGGGAGAGTCTGTATGGGAATGTTATTACATACCTGTGTGTGTATTTGATGTCTCTGTAAATGTCTATCATTGTAATATATTGTACAATTTTAAACAGCCCGGGTAATTGTACAATATAATGCAGCCAGGGTAATTGACTGTGATATTTGTGATTTATAATATTTTTTAATTTATTATGTTAAATGATGACTCAGCAAATTTAAACAAACTTCCAATTATCAAATATAACATCGTCATGACTACTTATGAGTCATTTAAGTTCTAAATATCATGTCGTTGAAAAAATATATATTTCCTAATTATTCATGAAAATACATGTTTTGGCCAAATTAATTGAGAATTAAGTAAATGAATTTATTTATTGCCTTGTTTACACATCTTTATACCCTCATTTGGGGAATTTGGAGTCTTTGAAATACGTATATAATTTTGAGTCGAAATTTAATATCATGATTTTTTTGACATTTTTTAAAAAATATTTGTTACAATATAAATTATTATCATTAGGGTAATAAAATAATATACAATTTGTTAGAGTATTGTAAATAAAAAATGATTATATTTGAATCAGTGTAGTTAGTGACAAATTGGCCAGTATGTAGTTGGGTATTAACTTTAATGTTTTAGTGTTGGATATTAATATCTCAATTAAAGTTAAAATATGCTTTCAATCAAATCTCAGTATTTATGTATAAATGTGCTTTAAATGATATACGTTGTCAATTTATCTGAATTAAACTAATAAAAAACTGTTTAAACTAAAACATTAAATTTTGATTGATCATTGAAATTAAACTAATTGATAGAATTTTATATAAATATCATGTTGTTACTTCTGTGGTTTTTAAATCTGGCCATGTCTGGTAATTTAAGGTCCACTTTATTAAATCCAGTTATATCCAAGTTTTATATTAAATCTGGCTCCTTTCTATAATATCCAGTAAGGTTTGAGTTATATTAAATCTGGCCCCTTTCCTAAAATATCCAGTAAGGTCTGAGTTATATTAAATCTGGCCCCTTTCCTATAATATCCAGTAAGGTCTGAGTTATATTTAATCTGGCCCCTTCCTATAATATCCAGTAAGGTCTGAGTTATATTAAATCCAGCCCCTTTTCTATAACATCAGTAAGGGCCTCACTGCGTTATTTCTGCTTTTTTTCTTTTCGATTTATCTTTCAAAGTTCTTTAGTAATTGATCCGTTTCTTTTATTTTAAGTTTTGTAAAGCGGGAACCGATCTTGTTGATTATATAGAAGTGAACGGTTCCCTGTACGCATCATAACTTTCCCTCACTTACAAACTGTCACAACTTGCTGCATCTAACAAAGAATTTTGTTTTCGAATAATTGACATTCATTTAACTGTAAACAGCTTGTATACATTTATACATGAACGTGGAGTCGAGGCTGATATTTCAAATATATCATACATAAAATGCTAATCAAGGGGACTTCATGTTTACATATAAACTTGTAAAATAAGTAAAAATTGGTGAAAATTTGTGTCGGATTCTGTAAGAAACTAAAAAATTCATTGAAAATTTAAGCAGAATTTTTTTAAATATTTTGTTGTCTATTTGTTGTGAGAAAAATTTGCTGAAATCTTAAATTTGTTTCCACGGATACGGGAATGCTCAATAATCCAGTGATGGACATTATAGACCAAACTATCCAGGTATATGTACATTCTTCTTGTTTTATACTTTAAGGAGAAATAGATTTCTGAGATCAGAAATCAGCTGTGTTGATGTACTATATACATTGTTGATGTACTATATACATGTTGATGTGCTATATACATGTTGATGTACTATATACATGTTGATGTGCTATATACATGTTGATGTACTATATACATGTTGATGTGCTATATACATGTTGATGTGCTATATACATGTTGATGTGCTATATACATGTTGATGTACTATATACATGTTGATGTACTATATACATGTTGATGTACTATATACATGTTGATGTACTATATACATTGTTGATGTACTATATACATGTTGATGTGCTATATACATTGTTGATGTGCTACATACATGTACAGTATGCCTAACACTAGCTTTTTTTACAAATATGAAATAGAAAATAAAAGTATTTTTGATGTTAGTTTTTGTTCAATCTTGGGCATTTTCTCCTTAAATGATATACACTAATAACAAGCGGTCAGTCGACTATTTAGTGTTTACATTATGCATGTTTATTTATTGATAAGTCTAGAGTTATCTCCGGTTATAGTCCAGTCAGGATAAAAATCCAGTGACGCAGCAGTCGAGTCCACTATAACGGTGTAAAACCAATTATACAGGCTTATACTGTACAAACAACTATAACTTCAATGCTAAACTAACATACTAAACTTCGCTCTACCTGTTTAGACAATGGTTGTGATTTTTTGCGTTCACATAAACTGCAACCTCACTGTCACAATATCCTAACTGGACTATAACTATACATATCTATATAATATCATCCATTGTCGTATACACCATAATTATCTAACCTGTCACAATCTAGTTCACTTGGATGTTCTCCGAACAATTTCAATATTTGCTGATGTTGGTTGATGTCGAAAAAAAAATTCACAGAAGTTAAATTACATATAAATTCAAGATTTGTCTCTATTTTAGGCTGCGGGACATTCGTGAAAATATAACTTTTATTTTTAGCCTTATGGGAAAGACTATGGATTTGAATTAGTTTTTCAAAATTTATAACTCAATATTCGTGTACACCATATGAACATGCACATTCTAGTTTTGTTCTGGTACAATGTTTATAGTCAGTCAACATATTAGCTGTTCTGTTGTTATGGTGCGGACATCTGAGTAAGAACCTTCGTAGACTTTAGTTGACCTTTGAAGACTTTCGTAAACCTTCGTAGACTTTCGTAGACTTTCGTAGACCTTCGTAGACTTTCATAGACCTTTGAAGACCTTCATAGACCTTTGTAGACTTTCGTAGACCTTCGTAGACCTTCACAGACTATCATGGACTTTTGTTGACGATGGAAACAAGGAAGTTGACTGTTTAATAAGCCCTTGTATAATGATATCATGTTTGCAGGATGATTTTCTCAGATCAGAGTAAAAATGTGAAAACATTGGAACATACAAAAATCTGAATAATATTACTATTTTACCGACAGTTGTACGTATAATATTCGCTACATCATTATTTACAAGTTGTGTGTGTATTGAAACATGTCAATATACTTTAATACACTTTTATACTATAGGGGAAATCTATACAGTTTTTTTGTGGTAAATTAACATAAAGTCCAGACCAAATAATATCATACACCGGTATATAGTGTGTATGTGTATAATGTCTTTATTCTATAACATGATGGCTGATGGTTTGACGAGAGTGTAACCTCTGATGCTCTGTTATGTCTATGGTATTCCGTAGATCCGTTTTCTCCCATGGACCCCTTTATATTCCCTACCTGTTTTCTCCCGTAGACCCGTTATCTCCTGTAGACCCGTTATCTCCCGTAGACCCGTTATCTTCCGAACCTGTTAAACAATAAACCAGGTTTATACTTCCATTTAAATATTACAGTGCAAAAGTTCATTGAATGTATGTATAAAACATATTGAATAGTTTGGCCTTTCCCTGCAGAGCCCGGAGTTAAATTTCATGAATTAATTAGTGAATTCTCAATGCGTTTATTATAGTTTCTTTATAACTACTCCATTCAATAAAGCCATACAACTCAAATAAAGCTGTGAGCCAGAATCTCTGTGTTAAATCTCCCATATCTAATATATGTTTGTTAACATTGGCTCCTCATGTGGAGTAGGATAGACTTGTTCCTTTATCTAATATAACATTACAGCTCCACTTGTGGAGTAGGGCAAGTTATGTTTATTTATCTAATATAACATTACAGCTCCACTTGTGGAGTAGGGCAAGTTATGTTTATTTATCTAATATAACATTACAGCTCCACTTGTGGAGTAGGGCAAATTATGTTCATTTATCTAATATAACATTACAGCTCCACTTGGGGAGTAGGGCAAGTTATGTTCATTTATCTAATATAACATTACAGCTCCGCATGCGGAGTAGAGCAGGTTCCTCTTTATTTTATGACATTGGCTGTGGAATAATTAACAGGTGCTTGCGGAAGAGTTAAGTTACTCAGGTTGTTTATTCCATGAACAATTTGATTGTAAGTTTGTTGAATATCAACCTGTTGAAATTGTTGAAAACTGTGTTTAAAATGGGATGAAAACTGTATATTATTTGTGTTAATGGCTATATGAGGGTTTATATGTTAACAAGAACCGTGCATGAAGATTTAATACCCGTCTACTTCATTAATTGATTAAATTCTGTGATACTTGGTGTTTTCACTTTGTATGGTTTGTTTAAACTTGAAGAAACCATTCGTTCTGTACTTGGCCACCTCTATAATGTAACTTGTGCCCAGTGAAGCATGACGTTAATCTCGGCCACCAAGTAGAGTAAGAGTTCTTTCACAGGAGATGGTTTTAGGTACATAATTAAAGGTCCTTATATAGTCTTAACAGTAAAATGTAGGAACAAATCAATTACTACAAATAATGAATGTTCAAATTAAAAAGTGTACTCAGTGTCCAGTGTTCCCAGAATTCCTGGTGTCCGGGTATATCCCAGTGGTGTCCCGCTATATCCCAGTGGTGTCTGGGTATATCCCAGTGGTGTCCCGGTATATCCCAGTGGTGTCCCGCTATATCCCAGTGGTGTTCGGGTATATCCCAGTGGTGTCCCGCTATATCCCAGCGGTGTCTGGGTATATCCCAGTGGTGTCCCGGTATATACCAGTGGTGTCCCGGTATATCCCAGTGGTGTCCCGGTATATCCCAGTGATGTCCCGCTATATACCAGTGGAGTCCCGGTATATACCAGTGGTGTCCCGCTATATCCCAGTGGTGTTCGGGTATATCCCAGTGGTGTCCTGCTATATCCCAGCGGTGTCTGGGTATATCCCAGTGGTGTCCCGCTATATACCAGTGGTGTCCCGGTATATCCCAGTGATGTCCCGCTATATACCAGTGGTGTCCCGGTATATACCAGTGGTGTCCCGGTATATCCCAGTGGTGTCCCGGTATATCCCAGTGATGTCCCGCTATATACCAGTGGAGTCCCGGTATATACCAGTGGTGTCCCGGTATATACCAGTGGTGTCCCGGTATATCCCAGTGGTGTCCCGGTATAACCCAGTGATGTCCTGGTATATCCCAGTGATGTCCCGGTATATACCAGTGATGTCTGGGTATATCCCAGTGATGTCCCGGTATATACCAGTGATGTCTGGGTATATACCAGTGATGTCCAGGTATATACCAGTGATGTCCTGGTATATACCAGTGGTGTCCCGGTATATACCAGTGATGTCCCGGTATATACCAGTGGTGTCCCGGTATATACCATTGATGTCTGGGTATATCCCAGTGATGTCCCGGTATATACCAGTGATGTCCCGGTATATCCCAGTGATGTCCCGGTATATCCCAGTGGTGTCCTGGTATATCCCAGTGATGTCCTGGTATATACCAGTGGTGTCCCGGTATATCTGAGATGTAACAGCGGGTTGTAGCAGTATAATACAGTGGTGTCCCGGTATATCTGAGATGTAACAGTGGGTTGTAGCAGTATAATACAGTGGTGTCCCGGTATATTTGAGATGTAACAGTGGGTTGTAGCAGTATAATACAGGACGACAGATAGTTGAGAGAAACCAGATGTTGGAGAATGTTGAAATACATGATCTTATCTCATTCAATTGATGAGGATTTCAAATCAGGAGGGAATTGATCAATTTTTATGTGAAATTGTATTAAAGTACCATTGTCGTAGTAACAGTACAAAGCTACATGAGAAACACTTAATGATCTCTCAAAATGGTTTAAGTGAGAAATTATGCAGTTTTCTCCCTCCCTCGTACCCTCATAGTGATAGATATGTAGTGATGAATACCATACCCTCATAGTGATGGATACCGTATCCTGGTAGTGATGGATACCATACCCTTGTAGTGATGGATACCGTACCCTCCTAGTGATGGATACTGTAGCTCGTAGTGATGAATACCGTACTCTCATAGTGATGAATACTGTACCCTCATAGTGATGAATACTGTACCCTCCTAGTGATGGATACCATACCCTCGTAGTGATGAAAAGGGTACCCTCGTAGTGATGGATACTGTACCAACGTAGTGATGAATACCTTACCCTCGTAGTGATGGATACTGTACCCTCGTAGTGATGAATACCGTACCCTTGGAGTGATGGATACCGTACCCTCGTAGTGATGGATACCGTACCCTCGTAGTGATGAATACCATACCCTCATAGTGATGGATACCGTACCCTCGTAGTGATGGATACCATACCCTCGTAGTGATGAATACCGTACCCTCGTAGTGATGAATACCATACCCTCATAGTGATGAATACCATACCCTCGTAGTGATGGATACTGTACCCTCGTAGTGATGAATACCGTACCCTTGGAGTGATGGATACCGTACCCTCGTAGTGATGGATACCGTACCCTCGTAGTGACGGATACCGTACCCTCGTAGTGACGGATACCGTACCCTCGTAGTGACGAATACCGTACCCTCGTAGTGACGGATACCGTACCCTCGTAGTGATGGATACCGTACCCTCGTAGTGATGGATACCATACCCTCGTAGTGATGGATACTATACCCTCGTAGTGATGAATACCATACCCTCGTAGTGATGGATACTGTACCCTCGTAGTGATGAATACCATACCCTCGTAGTGATGGATACTGTACCCTCGTAGTGATGGATACCGTACCCTCGTAGTGATGAATACCATACCCTCGTAGTGATGGATACTGTACCCTCGTAGTTATGGATACTGTACCCTCGTAGTTATGGATACTGTACCCTCGTAGTTATGGATACTGTACCCTTGTAGTTATGGATACTGTACCCTTGTAGTTATGGATACTGTACCCTCGTAGTTATGGATACTGTACCCTCGTAGTTATGGATACCATACCCTCATAGTGAGGTGTAGAGAGTGATTTGTAAGAATTTGTTTCACATTTGACCTGAAATAGATTTATAGTATAAAAAACATTTCCTGACAGTATTCTGTACTAATCTTCCTTAAGTGACAAAATTTTGAGTAAAGTTTTCATGAAAAATGAAGTCAATCGTTGTTGCATCTTCTTTAATTCTATTTGAAATAAAATCAGTTTGCTGGCTAGTGATGAGACAGCCACTTTTATATTGCACATTGTCTGGTATTATATACACGTATGATTGTTGTATGTATAACAGTGGATGTAATATTGCCATCTCTATCAGTTAAAGTGAAAACACTGAATGCTCCTCCGATCTGTTATTATAATTGAATACAATGATGTCACATGCTCGTTTATTGCATTCTCCGTGATCATTTTGCACGATGATCTCGTGTCGCTCTCGTGTCGCTCTCGTGTCGCTCTTGTATCGGTACGGAATAATGAAATGTGTTTGTATCGTCCTCGGCCTCCCCCGAGATTCTTGTTGGATTGTGACAGGAATGTTCACGTAGTTCTATAAAAGTTCCACTTATAACACTTCACCATCTACTTCTATTGCCAATATCTGTATTTGTAAATAACTTAAAAGATACTATAAAATAAGGCAGAAGCCTTAGCACAGAAAACATAAAAAACATACAAGGCACAATGACTAAGTGAACAAGTAAATGTTCCACCGAAGTCGAAGCTATCGAAATACTGAATAAACTAGTTTCAGCAATCAAAAAGTCTTAAATTTTGGTCAGAATAATTTGGATTCAGCCACATGTATAGGGAGCTTAATGAGCCGGGGTACTTTCTTATCAAAGGTTTTATCAGGTGACTTGCACAAATCTTAAACTTACATTTAAAATGAAATTATTCAGAGCTCTTTAACCATATCGTTTAACAAATTGTGATTACTAATTTTAATTCTACAGCCTCGTGGTTTATTCCTATGCGTCCGAACTCCAAACCATATTGTATAACAGCCAGTATATTACGGTTTTTCATAATTTATTTCTTAATTATATTATTGAGTCAAGGAACTCCTGCAAACCATTTCTGTCCCCTTAATGACTTTCTTATTAAGGTTTGAAAGAATAATTAGGAATTTAAATTTGAACCTAAGTTTACGATTATCTTAAGTGCTATGATAAAACACTCAGTGTGGCCTGACTTGTCTCAAATAGAAGCCACAAAATACTATTCACAGTTATACACATCGACACATTGTCTTGAGACATCGAAAGGGCAACTTAGAAAAAAGGAGAAAACAATAAAACACTATTTTTGAATTGTCTGATGTATTGAGAGACTTGCTAACAATTTATACAGGCTGTATTCAAACTCATGCAACAATTTTTTTTATTATTTCTTTTCATTGAAATTTTTTCCCCATGATTTATTTTGTTTTGTTTTCATGAATATTTATGTTATTCTTTTGAGCGATATGATGAAATCAAGTAATCACTAATCTAGTGGAAATAAAAGTTGTGAGATCATAATTTTTGTGCATTCATAACGTCATGGATTTTGTATGGTTTGGACTTCATGGATTCAGCAAAGTTGTTACGCTGCATATTTTTTTATGAGGCCATTACAAATTTCATGAATTATGTAAGGTTGCATAGCATAATTGTTGTTGTTGTCAATTGTTGTTGTTGTCGATTGTTGTTGTTGATGTTTATATGGTTTTACAATAAATGTCTTTTCTATTTTCAGGTAAGTTACATCGGAACTTTGTTTGTTTAATAAAAGAAATTAAAGATCACAGAACAAACTTGTGTGGTATACCTATAGTAATAGTACGGGAGCTAGAACAAGACAAAACCTTGTAGAGTAAAGGTAATATGCTTATAAGACCAGAGTTCAATAAGTTTTGCAAATCAAAACATGCAAAAATATTTGCAATTTTTAAGGGATTAAAATCTTGTAATTTTAGAACAGAAATAATATATTGGCTGCATATTTAGATCACTTTAGAACAGAAATGATAATTGGCTGTGTATTTAGACAAGTATACAGCAATCTGGTCTTATATAATTTGCAACCTTTACTGTATAAGATTTATAGTATGAACACTCTCTACGTAAAAGGTAAGTCTTTCCAGTACTTTGATTCATGAAATACAAACACCCAGTACAAAGCACGATTTACCTGGACAGATCAACAACAACAACAACAAAATTTTGTAGGATTTTTTTTCAAAATTATTTCACAAAAAAAATAAAAATATTGTCATTATGGTTGCTAGCTGCTTTCCCTGTCTGATTTGCTTTTATCCCTATGTTTTAACAACATACAACTTTGATGCCATGATTTGGCAGATTATTGTCCTCAAAGTCAGACAGGTCGATTGGCCAATATACTGGGGCCAATCTACCGGGGCCACTGGGGCCAATCTACTGGGGCCAATCTACCGGGGCCACTGGGGCCAATCTACCGGGGCCAATCTCCTTGGGCAACAGACATTGACTGCACTCTTTATAATGACTGACTCTGGCCAGGCAGTCATGAGTCCAACACACTAACAACAATATTTAAATATTAAACATCATCTCCCTATAATACACACTCCTCTATATACAGTGCCCACCAAAAAAAAGTATACAGTAAATAATTGTTGCAAAATTAAACTTGATTCAATATCTGTTTATCAGACGGCCAAAATATACTAGTTTCTGAAACACAGTTTCTAAATGAGTCAAAATAGAGATAGAAATTAATATGAAGATGTTCGAAACTAAAATAACCATGTGATCAAAAAGGCTGTATTTTCCATCTTTTTGTGACAAAGTTACCATTCAAGAGGGACAAAGAAACTTAAGATTTTGCACCTAGGGCACCAATTAATGTATAGCCTTTCCATTTAATAAACAAAAATATTTCCTTTCTTCAAATATAGTGTTGCTTCACTGTTCTGCAAATAGTATTATTACAGGCAAGTAAGTGGGCAAATAACATCTGTATACTTATTTTTGGTGGGCAGTGTATTTTCTTGGTTTCTGCTTAAACTGTTCTGCATCTCTGTAAAAGATTATTTTAATGGAACATTATAATGAAGTACAGGGTGTTAAAAAGTTTTTCAATGGTTAAGTTTCAGTAGTTTAGTTTTCTGACCTCAGAAAACTGCAAACTTTTCAGGTTAAAATCCAAAGCCGTCTTCCATTGTTCTGATCTTAATCTGGCATTAAATAAAGCTATAAGAGTAAGAAATTAAAATTGTCTACTATGTACAAAGCTCAAAGAGATAATATTAAGTCGTACAAGGAATAACACTTGATATGAATTTAAATTTTGAAAAAAAACCCCATTTTAACACCCTGTAGTATATAAGCCATATTGCCTTGTATACTCGTGAGCAAGGAGTTTTTTGAGGTATCAAACCAAGTAATGAATGTTTCAACTAATCAAGCAATGTTACTTAAACAGTTAGACGACCAATTTTCCACCATATCGTATAACAAATATCATGTAACAAGCGATTGGCACGAAATATAAAATCTTTGTCATAAATTTTCACGGTGTTTAAGTTTAAACATTTCTATAGAGTTTCTCCATTGTGTTCATAAACATTTAGATGATAATCATGATCTTTAGGTTCTTTGTCTACTTTCTCCTTGTTTTTGCTCCTTTTGGTTATATCCACATTGTTTGGGTTCTTTGTCTACTTTCTCCTTGTTTTGGCTCTTTTTGGTTATATTGTCTCTGTTAGTCAGGTCTGAGTCAGTACATGTATAAATTGTACCTGTAGCCCAGCTCCTCTAGGCTCTGGTCTGAGTCAGTACATGTATAAATTGTACCTGTAGCCCAGCTCCTCTAGGCTCTGGTCTGAGTCAGTACATGTATAAATTGTACCTGTAGCCCAGCTCCTCTAGGCTCCACTTGACCAAGGTGTGAATTGGTACCTGTGAGGGCGGTGTTTGTTCATGTTTCGATATTCCCGGCTGCCATACCTCGATGTTGGCTGCACATAACCAGGAGAGAAATAGTGTTCCCAGGGAGACTCGAACCCAGGTTTCCTTAAGTAGCCCAATGACAAGGGAAGCTTTAGCTGTTGGTGGATGGCAGGTTTTCATGTATCCAATTGACTGCCGGTGGGCACTTTGCAATTTCCTTATTACCATCATATTCAGGGCCTCTTACCAGATTACTCATATGTGTTAGCTGATTCCAATATTTGCCTTTATCAGTGTCCTCTCAACCTTTGTCTTGATTTTAAGGGGCTTGATGGCCCTTTTTCTACCAAATTAGACAACATTGTTTGAAAAGAAATAGAAAATATTATCTTATTATCTTATAACTGGCAGACGCCATAGAACAAAAAGTGTGTAACCTAATCTAGACCATGAAATCGGGGTCGGTTATGTTTTATTGTTTAACTTACCTTACACCAGTTTATACAGGCAATCAGGTATATAATGAATGACAAGTCGGTCTGTATAGGTACATTGTAATCTGATTTCTACTTATAATTAGTCACCCAACATTCTGTATGTTCATTAAACAATCTTAAACCATTTGTTTTTCAATTTGAAAAGATATTTTACTCTGGAAATGATCACAGATGATCTATTTAAGGTTTGAGAGTTATAATAGCTATAGGACATAATTATTAGGGTGTTATTATACAATGGGCCGTAGAAGTTGATAAAAATAATTTCGGATTGCTTGGTGTAATTGTGAACAGTTGAAGGAGTCTCAAAAAAATCCTGATAAACAAATTATGAAAACTGCAAATGAAAATGTTTCTAGGTGTTTTATGTAGCTCACATGACATAATGATTGAGGTGTTGATGATGATGTAATGAGGTCACATGACATAATGATTGAGGTGCTGATGATGATGTAATGAGGTCACATGACATAATGATCGAGGTGCTGATGATGATGTAATGAGGTCACATGACATAATGATTGAGGTGTTGATGATGATGTAATGAGGTCACATGACATAATGATCGAGGTGTTGATGATGATGATGTAATAATGTCACATGACATAATGATTGAGGTGCTGATGATGATGTAATGAGGTCACATGACAAAATGATTGAGGTGTTGATGATGATGTAATGAGGTCACATGACATAATGATCGAGGTGCTGATGATGATGTAATGAGGTCACATGACATAATGATTGAGGTGCTGATGATGATGTAATGAGGTCACATGACATAATGATTGAGGTGTTGATGATGATGTAATGAGGTCACATGACATAATGATTGAGGTGTTGATGATGATGTAATGAGGTCACATGACATAATGATCGAGGTGCTGATGATGATGTAATGAGGCGTTTTAAGGGTTTATTTAAGGTTCACGAGGTCAGACTGTGTGGATAATCAGATTAATTTGTCTACATACAAGAATAGTATGATAATCCGTTAATCTGGCAGTGAGAACATGGTCCTACATTGAGCTCCACACGTACGTGATTCAAATGTTCAATGTCTGACTGAATTTAAATATGCCATAATCTGTTCCATTGTTGAAAACTTAAATTAATGTTCGTATTGATGACCTCGTCAAATTTATGCTGGAAGTGACATTTTATATGTATTAATTCCCTCATCTGCACATTATTACTTCCCTTGTTTTTGAAATGTCAGCCATTTTTGAAGGCCAGGCTGGTTGGCCATCTTTGAAGGCAAGTCTGGTAAGCATATAATATTAATTGAAGAAATGCAGACATCCGAAAGTTGACCAAAATGATATAATAATGTACCTATACATTATAAGTGGGGTATTGCTTTATGACACTCAAGTTAATACTTGTGTGTGTTTGAATATTTCATAGTGTTGTTCTCTTTATGTCTTATGTCTGTTATGCAAGGTGGATTGTATATGTATATATTTGGACATGTAGCAGTTAGGTTGGTTTTATCATCTCACCATGAATGAAGTTATTTTCTGGCCGATATTTGGCGATATTTGTCAGTATCCATTCTAGTGACAAATGATCTTCTCTATTTTCGCCAATTTCGTGTTGGAAATTCATCTTCGAGTAATAAATATTGTATTATCCTAGCCAAGTACATGCTCCCTCGAGACTCCGGGGTCAATATTTGTTCTCCCTTGTGGCCCCTTTTTCCAGTTACTGGCACTTATCTAACTTAATTATTTTCTCTTTTTCCCAAATGTACATATATATGGTTAGATATATGCTATAGTTTGTTTATATTGAGGCACATTTTTCATGTTGAATGCATTCAGTGATGTATCTTACTCCCATCTGATGAACAGTTACTGGTTTTTGTGAATTATAGAGGCTTCTGTGATGTATACATTACAGACTCTCCATACATCATCTTACAGCAAGAAAATCCCTTTATCCCCTTAACAATATTCAGAGAATTTAAACCATGCAACAGTTACAGAATATTTCCATCCCATGTATACATGTGCACTAAATTTAGAACCTGACCTTGACCATGCAACACTAAATAACAAATATGACAGGAACAACAACAACAACAACAGCAAACAGGAACAACAACAACAACAAACAGGAACAACAACAACATCAACAATAACAAACAGGCACAACTACAACAAACAGGCACAGCAACAACAACAAACAGGAACAACAACAACAACAAACAGGAACAACAACAACAAACAGGAACATCAACAACAACAAACAGGAACAACAACAAACAGGAACAACAACAACAAACAGGAACATCAACAATAACAAACAGGGACAACTACAACAAACAGGCACAGGAACAACAACAACAAACAGGAACAACAACAACAACAAACAGGGACAACAACAACAAACAGGGACAACAACAACACACAGGAACAACAACAACACACAGGAACAACAACACACAGGAACAACAACAACGCACAGGAACAACAACACACAGGAACAACAACAACACACAGGAACAACAACACACAGGAACAACAACAAACAGGGACAACAACAACAAACAGGGACAACAACAACAAACAGGGACAAAAACTTTGTTTACAATGTATGAATGACGCAGATATGTAACTGTTGTTTTACTATAGTTGACATCAGTACTCGGAGTTTTCTCCCTTTGTATCAGAAATGTGTAAATATCTGCTGACTCTGTGATTATAACACATCTGTCATGCTCAATTCAATGTGAGCATAAATTTGATTTGTTCCTGTACAGTGTAACAATTGAACAATCTTTACCTTATACAGAAAATTTTATTCTGTTTTCAGTAAATCTGTGAGACATTGAATTGTGCGTCTCACATAAAAAATTAAATTTTGATGTTTTACCATGATATTGAGTTGAGCATGATAAATGTTTCACCTGCTCTTCAATATCATGAGTTGTTTCCCTTTGTCCTGTCAGATCTTCAATATCATGAGTTGTTTCCCTTTGTCCTGTCAGATCTTCAACATCATGAGTTGTTTCCCTTTGTCCTGTCAGATCTTCAATATCATGAGTTGTTTCCCTTTGTCCTGTCAGATCTTCAAGTTGTTCCCTTGGACTTGAATCTTATCAATATATTGGTTTTTCCATTTCAAGGCAATATTCATAAAAGAGGTATTGGCTGTAGAGAGGTTGTTGCTAGTATTGGTTGTAGAGAGGTTGTTGCTAGTATTGGTTGTAGAGAGGTTGTTGCTGGTATTGGTTGTAGAGAGGTTGTTGCTGGCTGTAGAGAGATTGTTGCTAGTATTGGTTGTAGAGAGGTTGTTGCTAGTATTGGTTGTAGAGAGGTTGTTGCTAGTATTGGTTGTAGAGAGGTTGTTGCTGGTATTGGTTGTAGAGAGGTTGTTGCTGGCTGTAGAGAGATTGTTGCTAGTATTGGTTGTAGAGAGGTTGTTGCTGGTATTGGTTGTAGAGAGATTGTTGCTAGTATTGGCTGTAGAGAGATTGTTGCTAGTATTGGTTGTAGAGAGGTTGTTGCTAGTATTGGCTGTAGAGAGGTTGTTGCTGGTATTGGTTGTAGAGAGGTTGTTGCTAGTATTGGCTGTAGAGAGATTGTTGCTAGTATTGGTTGTAGAGAGATTGTTGCTGGTATTGGTTGTAGAGAGGTTGTTGCTAGTATTGGCTGTAGAGAGATTGTTGCTAGTATTGGTTGTAGAGAGATTGTTGCTGGTATTGGTTGTAGAGAGGTTGTTGCTGGCTGTAGAGAGGTTGTTGCTGGCTGTAGAGAGGTTGTTGCTAGTATTGGTTGTAGAGAGGTTGTTGCTGGTATTGGTTGTAGAGAGGTTGTTGCTGGCTGTAGAGAGGTTGTTGCTGGCTGTAGAGAGATTGTTGCTAGTATTGGTTGTAGAGAGATTGTTGCTGGTATTGGTTGTAGAGAGGTTGTTGCTGGCTGTAGAGAGGTTGTTGCTGGCTGTAGAGAGATTGTTGCTAGTATTGGTTGTAGAGAGATTGTTGCTAGTATTGGTTGTAGAGAGGTTGTTGCTAGTATTGGTTGTAGAGAGGTTGTTGCTAGTATTGGTTGTAGAGAGATTGTTGCTGGTATTGGTTGTAGAGAGGTTGTTGCTGGCTGTAGAGAGGTTGTTGCTAGTATTGGCTGTAGAGAGATTGTTGCTAGTATTGGTTGTAGAGAGATTGTTGCTGGTATTGGTTGTAGAGAGGTTGTTGCTAGTATTGGCTGTAGAGAGATTGTTGCTAGTATTGGTTGTAGAGAGATTGTTGCTGGTATTGGTTGTAGAGAGGTTGTTGCTGGCTGTAGAGAGGTTGTTGCTGGCTGTAGAGAGGTTGTTGCTAGTATTGGTTGTAGAGAGGTTGTTGCTGGTATTGGTTGTAGAGAGGTTGTTGCTGGCTGTAGAGAGGTTGTTGCTGGCTGTAGAGAGATTGTTGCTAGTATTGGTTGTAGAGAGATTGTTGCTGGTATTGGTTGTAGAGAGGTTGTTGCTGGCTGTAGAGAGGTTGTTGCTGGCTGTAGAGAGATTGTTGCTAGTATTGGTTGTAGAGAGATTGTTGCTAGTATTGGTTGTAGAGAGGTTGTTGCTAGTATTGGTTGTAGAGAGGTTGTTGCTAGTATTGGTTGTAGAGAGGTTGTTGCTCTAATATTGCTCTAAGGGTGTATTAGAATCCAGTGATTGCACATGCTATTGTACTTGAAAATTAAAATGTCCTTAAAACAGCGAAGGTGATGTCGATTTTATTGCTTTACATTAAAGTAAGGCCACAATAACTTTCTCTGCCCAATTACACACACTATACATGCAAGCAGGTATTGGAGGCTGCCCTATTACACACACTATACATGCAAGCAGGTATTAGAGGTGTATATCTGGGGTTGATTTGCTGTCAATGTGGTGAGACTATATTTGTCAAGATTTTTATCTGTGAAATGTGAAAGATGCGTAGATTGCTACAATTTGTATTTTTAGTCGCTGAAACTATACGCCTGATTGTACAAATTACCCTCCGTCACGCGTCATGTAGCCTACATATACACGCGATGTTTATCGAACTACGATTTTCTAAATTATATTGAAAATAAAAACTAGCTCCACTTTGAAACCTTTTAAGTTTTTATGAAAAATGTAGTAATTTTGATGTTGAAGTGATTAGCAGAGTGAAGTATGGGAATATTACTGTGTGATGTTTCCGTGTACTCAGTGTACCGCGAACTTGTTATACATGAACACGGTTAAGGTTTGAGCCAACCTCTTGAATGAGCATGATCTGTCTATTATGTTTGAGAATTTCCTGGTGATGCTGACAAGGTGTGAACCCCCCCCCCTGTATGTGTGTAATTATTTAGGCCTTTCCAGTGAGGATAACCCATAAAAGTGCAAGCACTTATTTCCAATGGGGTCCTGTGTTTTTGCTGAAGGGACAGCAAGTAGAAGAGAAAGAGTTGTGATACAAGGAATCCAGATGAGTTGCCCTAGCTTGATCCAAATAGACTCCTTGGTTCTTTAACGTGCCTGGTGTATAGCACCCACACATGTGAGGCAACCTCTGGGTCATGTTTCGAACAAGGGACCTCTCGATCAGTAGTCTAGAGCACTATCCACTCCACCACTGTGCTACCCTGGACCTCTCACAGACACTGACTAGCTGGGAGATTTACTGCTGATAGGTTAATAAGGGGATGATACTGTATATCCTTCCACCCAGTGGTAAATCCACCCAGCAGTAAGTCCACCCAGCGGTAAATCCACCCAGCGGTAAATCCACCGAGTGGTAAATCCACCCAGCGGTAAGTCCACCCAGTGGTAAGTCCACCTAGTGATAAGTCTACCCAGCGGTAAGTCCACCCAGCGGTAAATCCACCGAGTGGTAAATCCACCCAGCGGTAAGTCCACCCAGTGGTAAGTCCACCCAGCGGTAAGTCCACCAAGTGGTAAATCCACCGAGTGGTAAATCCACCCAGCGGTAAGTCCACCTAGTGGTAAATCCACCTAGTGGTAAGTCCACCAAGTGGTAAGTCCACCCAGTGGTAAGTCCACCAAGTGGTAAGTCCACCTAGTGGTAAGTCCACCTAGTGGTAAATCCACCGAGTGGTAAATCCACCCAGCGGTAAGTCCACCTAGTGGTAAATCCACCTAGTGGTAAATCCACCTAGTGGTAAATCCACCCAGTTGTAAGTCCACCCAGTGTTAAATTCACTGAATGGTAAGTCCACCGAGTGGTAAGTCCACCGAGTGGTAAGTCCACCATGCAGTAAATCCATCGAGTGGTAAATCCACACAGCAATAAATCCACCGAGTGGTAAATCCACCAGGCGGTAAGTCCAACCAGTGGTAAGTCCACCCAGGCGTGTCCACACAGATCAATATATAGAAAATGGGCTTCTCGTCTCCTTAACTTTTATGTTTATTTTATTATAAATAAAAAATGAAGTTCAAGTAACAATAAGCCAGAGTCATTTACCTGTGACAGAAAACATAAAATATAAAAGTAAAAGTTAGTATTGATGTAGGTATATATGTGAGCGTGTGAGCGGGTATACGTATGTGCGGGTTACTGGGCAGAGGACGTATTCTATCGTGTGAACATTTCATATATTTCCGTGGATTTATCGGAAGTGAGATCAGTTTGTCGGACGTTAGATTAGTTTGTCGGACGTTAGATCAGTTTGTCAGACGTGAGATCAGTGTGTTTGTTTTAGCGGATATTTGCTTTTATTCTTATTTGTAAAAAATATGCAAGTTTTTTTCAATCCTGGTAATATAACAGAGTTGCAGTTCTTGGATTTAAATTACATGTCAATATTCACAAGTCTTTTTTCCTGATTTTGTTTTCTTGTCAATATACAAGAGTTGTTGTTCTTGGTTTCATTTTCTTGTCAATATACAAGAGTTGTTGTTCTTAGTTTCATTTTCTTGTCAATATACAAGAGTTGTTGATCTTAGTTTTATTTTCCTGTCAATATACAAAAGTTGTTGATCTTGGTTTTATTTTCCTGTCAATATACAAGAGTTGTTGTTCTTGGTTTTATTTTCCTGTCAATATACAAGAGTTGTTGTTCTTGGTTTTATTTTCTTGTCAAAATACAAGAGTTGTTGTTCTTAGTTTTATTTTCCTGTCAATATACAAGAGTTGTTGTTCTTGGTTTTATTTTCTTGTCAATATACAAGGGTTGTTGTTCTTGGTTTCATTTTCTTGTCAATATACAAGAGTTGTTGTTCTTAGTTTCATTTTCTTGTCAATATACAAGAGTTGTTGTTCTTGGTTTTATTTTCCTGTCAATATACAAGAGTTGTTGTTCTTGGTTTTATTTTCCTGTCAATATACAAGAGTTGTTGTTCTTTGTTTTATTTTCCTGTCAATATACAAGAGTTGTTGTTCTTTGTTTTATTTTCTTGTCAATATACAAGAGTTGTTGTTCTTTGTTTTATTTTCCTGTCAATATACAAGAGTTGTTGTTCTTTGTTTTATTTTCCTGTCAATATACAAGAGTTGTTGTTCTTTGTTTTATTTTCTTGTCAATATACAAGAGTTGTTGTTCTTGGTTTTATTTTCCTGTCAATATACAAGAGTTGTTGTTCTTTGTTTTATTTTCCTGTCAATATACAAGAGTTGTTGTTCTTTGTTTTATTTTCCTGTCAATATACAAGAGTTGTTGTTCTTGGTTTTATTTTCCTGTCAATATACAAGAGTTGTTGTTCTTTGTTTTATTTTCCTGTCAATATACAAGAGTTGTTGTTCTTTGTTTTATTTTCTTGTCAATATACAAGAGTTGTTGTTCTTTGTTTTATTTTCTTGTCAATATACAAGAGTTGTTGTTCTTTGTTTTTATTTTTTTGTCAACATACAGGAGTTGCAGTTCTTATAATATATATAATCTATTTTGCGATGTTTATATTAATACCTGCACGTCGTGACGTCATTTCTATCGGCATATAGAACATTATACGATAGTATGATTTGTTTTTTGTCTATATAAGTAAAGTGGTTGGTCATATTGTTCAGGTGGAAATAATGAGCTGATAAGTTGTCTAATTATAGAAACTACAATGTCATGATGAGATGTACATATTCATCAATATAGATTTATATATTTTACATTCTATATAATATACATCAGCAGTTTGATAAACCTATCCAGGCACGTAGCTACCTGTACGCAGAATACGCAGCTGCGTACACATGCTTCTTAAAAAGTGAAAAATTAAATGATCGAAAAATGAAATAAAAACTGATGCCTAAGCCCTAAGGGGGGTAATCCTTTAGTATTTTCAGCATTTCTTAGCAACACTTTTTTAAAGCTCTATACACAAAAAAACTGTTTTTTTCAGTAAAAATAATGTTAAAGATGATGCAAAAAAACACACCAGAACGCACCAGAGACGTTCTAGCGAACAAATTTTTTCAGGGGGAGCATGCCCCCAGACCCCCTAGCCTTCTTGTGTACATATTCAAATACCTCTAGCTAAGCCCCTGCTATCTGAGCTACTAGCGTCGCTAGTATATTCTGGTTTCAGTATATTCTAATAATTTTATGTAGTATCAGTTCCTGAAAAAATTTCTTCCAAAATCTTTGAAGTGCTTGTCTTTTTGTATTTCTGAGGGAGAAATTAACAGAGAAAATTTACTATTAGGCCTTTATGTTCATAAATCTATTATAGACTAATATAATTACCTGCCTTTACTGTGAATAAATCTATTCTAGACTAATATAATTACCTGCCTTTACTGTGAATAAATCTATTCTAGACTAATATAATTACCTCCCTTTACTGTGAATAAATCTATTCTAGACTAATATAATTTAAATTACCTCCCTTTACTGTGAATTTAATTTTGATGAGTGGATTTTAACGGAACATTTTGTACAAAATGATCAGATTTTGATAAAACATGTTATATTGTAAAATGTGACAATATCTAGCACAGTATGGAGAACTTTAGCATGTTAGAACATGTTATATTGTAAAATGTGACGGTACCTAGCACAGTATGGAGCACTTTAGCATGTTAGAACATGTTATATTGTAAAATGTGACGGTACCTAGCACAGTATGGAGAACTTTAGCATGTTAGAACATGTTATATTAGCACATTTAACGTTTATAAACTGTGTATACATGCAGAACCTGCGTTCTCCCTGATAAATGTGTGTAGAACTATAAAGGTGTGAATACATAACATCCAAACAGATCAATTTAAATTATCAGGAATCATTACTTGATCTCACGTCCATCCTTAGAGTCGGCACCGAGTTGATAATTGTTAGTTCAATACTCACTAACCTCCTGTCTTCAGGCTAGTCATAAACAAATGTTAGTTTGACTCGATACCTTGATGATAATTGTAAGTTCAATACTCACTAACCTCCTGTCTTCAGGCTAGTCATAAACAAATGTTAGTTTGACTCGATACCTTGATGATACTTGTAAGTTCAATACTCACTAACCTCCTGTCTTCAGGCTAGTCATAAACAAATGTTAGTTTGACTCGATACCTTGATGATAATTGTTCAATACTCACTAACCTCCTGTCTTCAGGCTAGTCATAAACAAATGTTAGTTTGACATGACTTCTTCCTAACTTAGTAGGATGACACCAGGGTACTATTTTATCAAAGCACTTAAGGTAGGATGACACCAGGGTACTATTTTATCAAAGCACTTAAGGTAGGATGACACCAGGGTACTATTTTATCAAAGCACTTAAGGTAGGATGACACCAGGGTACTATTTTATCAAAGCACTTAAGGTAGGATGACACCAGGGTACTATTTTATCAAAGCACTTAAGGTAGGATGACACCAGGGTACTATTTTATCAAAGCACTTAAGGTAGGATGACACCAGGGTACTATTTTATCAAAGCACTTAAGGTAGGATGACACCAGGGTACTATTTTATCAAAGCACTTAAGGTAGGATGACACCAGGGTACTATTTTATCAAAGCACTTAAGGTAGGATGACACCAGGGTACTATTTTATCAAAACACTTAAGGTAGGATGACACCAGGGTACTATTTTATCAAAGCACTTAAGGAAAGTGTAAAGGTACAATGCAATACTAGCACTGACTCAGTTAATTCACTCCTAGAAAGCATTTCATCACCAACTTGTAGCAGTTTGAGAAGTATAAAGAATTTATTTGTTTGTAAATTGAATAGTAGGTAGTTTTAAACTCTTGTTAGTGTAGTCTTTAAAAAGCCAAACTCTGTTAGTGTAGTCTTTAAAAAGCCATTGAGCTTGTTTGTAAATATGAAAATGAGCTATACCAAATAAAATGTACAAAAAAAATTAAATTTGAACTGTAACTTTATAATATTCGTAAGTGCTTTGAAAAAACAGTACCCTGTTTCTTAAGGTAGCTTATGCTTTAGGCTGTAATAATTACACATGCTTGTATTTTACTGTTTAATATAGCGTGGAGAATTTGACACGATCCTGACCTTTATGCATGAATATATAAGAAGGTTCTTGTGTTGAATTTATAAATTTCTGAGAGCAAATCGTGCAATATCGGTCCAGAGCTACAGATAAGCTGCGTATTGGGGTAATTACCCAATTAATTTTCTTAAAAACCCAATAGATTTTGAGAGAAGGGAGTAAGAAAAAGCAAAAGCAATTTGAAATACCCAAATAAAAAAGGATGTTATAGGTAAAAATAGTACATAAAAGCTTATTTACCCTTTGAGTTTTATTAAATACCCAATTAAAATTTGTCAAAACCCAATCAAAATTGAAACTCAGGGGTAAAATACCCAATTGACTAAAACCTTATCTGTAGCTCTGTCGGTCCTTTATATTTGTGTTGGTATTACACATCGAGCGTCTTCGTGATATACCCCGCTTATGAAAACATACAACAGGGATTATAAATATAAACAATAAATCAGGTGTGAAATTATGCTAATAGAAGGTCGGGAGTCGTGTCAAATTCTAAGGACTATATAAATATATATAAAATAAATAAAGGCTCTACTCGGCATTTTAAAAAATAATAGTCATAAAGATCCTCATTATAATAATTATAAATAATTAATTTAACAAATAAGGCAATTTAACATTAACCCAGTAATTAGGTATTATATCCTACGTCTTCCCTGTGTGCCTAATAAAATGTTGTCCCCAGAAATACTTTAATACTCAGATACCTATAAATATTTTTTAAGAAGGGGAGAAATAAGGGGGTCATTCTAATGAGTAAACAGAGTTGTATGTCAGGGACGGGTAACGTTAAACAATGATTGTTGAATACTCCGACCTTATGTTGACAGCATGTTGAAGACGCTGGGAAGGGACGGGTAACGTTAAACAATGATTGTTGAATACTCCGGCCTTATGTTGACAGCATGTTGAAGACGCTGGGAAGGGACGGGTAACGTTAAGCAATGATTGTTGAATACTCTGGCCTTATGTTGACAGCATGTTGAAGACGCTGGGAAGGGACGGGTAACGTTCAACAATGATTGTTGAATACTCTGGCATTATGTTGACAGCATGTTGAAGACGCTGGGAAGGTGTTGAAAATGTCACCAATATTTCACAGTATGTACACATTGTGAAAAAAGACGGATACAAGTAGGAACGTGGACACACCGCGAGGACGAGGACGCTGGCAAACATCTTGGTAACTCTGACTGTATAAACTCTATAATAATCAATAAAGAGTGAAAGTTCCAAGCAGCCGTGTTGTAGTAGTAACGATATACAGTAAAGAGAAATGTATTAAACTATACTTAGACAATTCCTTGTGAATTATTGAATTAATAATAATAAAGACGTTTGTCCGACGTTTATCTGACGTTTATCTTGTATATTTTATTGAAAATATGAAATTGATGTAATTAAGGTAGCATTTATTTGTATTGGAAAGTGGACTATATATATAACGTAGCGTGATTACAGTGTGTGTGCATCTCATCATTGTGGTGAAAACTTTGTATCTGTATTGGTTACATCAGCCTGATACTTGAAGAAGTATTGTTCTATAATAGTTTAATATGGTATCATTGATCGGATATTGTGTCTCTGAATTATTCATCAACCAATGGAGTAAATAATATGTGATGAAACACGCTCACTGATGAAACACGCTCACTGATGAAATGTGCAGATTTGGGAAACATGCTGAATATTGAAACATGCTGAATGTTGGAACAGACTGACTAAAGAAACAGACTGACTAGTGAAACAGACTGACTGTTGGATCATGCTGACCAGTGAAACAGACTGACTAGTGAAACATGCTGAATGTTGGAACAGACTGACTAAAGAAACATGCTGAATATTGAAACATGCTGAATGTTGGAACAGACTGACTAAAGAAACATGCTGAATGTTGGAACAGACTGACTAAAGAAACATGCTGACTAGTGAAACAGACTGACTGTTGGATCATGCTGACCAGTGAAACAGACTGACTAGTGAAACATGCTGAATGTTGGAACAGACTGACTAAAGAAACATGCTGACTAGTGAAACAGACTGACTGTTGGATCATGCTGACCAGTGAAACAGACTGACCAGTGAAACAGACTGACTGTTGGATCATGCTGACCAGTGAAACAGACTGACTAGTGAAACAGACTGACTGTTGGATCATGCTGACCAGTGGAACAGACTGACTAGTGAAACAGACTGACTAGTGAAACATGCTGAATGTTGGAACAGACTGACTAAAGAAACAGACTGACTGTTGGATCATGCTGACCAGTGAAACATGCTGAATGTTGGAACATGCTGACTAGTGAAACATGCTGACTAGTGAAACATGCTGACTATTGGAACAGACTGACTAGTGAAACATGCAGGTGACTCTTTGCTGAGTGTGCTGGCC
Source organism: Spisula solida (assembly GCA_947247005.1). NCBI lineage: Eukaryota > Metazoa > Mollusca > Bivalvia > Venerida > Mactridae > Spisula > Spisula solida. The sequence goes on along the minus strand of OX365962.1, from coordinate 394,070 downwards.
TCCATGTGGCCATAATGATTTATTGTACAAATAATCTGATCTCATCATTGGTAAGATGTGATAGATCTCTTAGTTATCTGACCTCGTTGTTAGAATATCTGACATTTGTTGTTAGGATATCTAATGTTGTTGTTAGGATATCTGACCTCGTTGTTAGGATATCTGACGTTTGTTGTTAGGATATCTGATGTCGTTTTCTGATGTCGTTGTAAGGATAGCTGACCTCATTGTTAGGCTATCTGATGTTGTTGTTAGGATATCTCATGTTGTTGTTAGGCTATCTGATGTTGTTGTTAGGATATCTGATGTCATTGTTAGGCTATCTGATGTTGTTGCTAGGATATCTGATGTCGTTGTTAGGATATCTAAAGTCTTTGTTAAGATATCTGATGTTGTTGCTAGGATATCTGATGTTGTTGTTAGGATATCTGATGTCGTTGTTAGGCTATCTGATGTTGTTGCTAGGATATCTGATGTCGTTGTTAGGATATCTAAAGTCTTTGTTAAGATATCTGATGTTGTTGCTAGGATATCTGATGTCGTTGTTAGGATATCTAATGTCTTTGTTAGGATATCTGATGTTGTTGCTAGGATATCTGATGTCGTTGTTAGGATATCTGATGTTGTTTTTAAGTAATTTTATTCTCTCAACTTATTGTGTATCACAATTTTATAAGAATTAATTTTAAGTGATATAAAACATTAATATATAAACTAAACTACCTCTAATATAACTGAACTATAACATATATATACACAATGTATATTATATAATATAGAAAAACAGTGATTATAAAAATATTATATCAACTACAATATGTGTAAGATTAAACTGTAATCAATGTTTTCTATATAAAGAATCTATGATATAAACGTTAATCTGTAAATGGTGATGTATAAACTGTAATAAAAATATTATATAAATTATTATAATTATATAAACTGTTATATAAATATTATTTATCACATGTTGACGTCACAGTAGCGTAATAAAGCCAGGATTTATTTTTGATAATACACTAGTGTAATAAAGCTATCACGCGACGTCATTCAAAGGATAGGCGACGTCGTCAAAATTGCGCGTTTATTATAGTGAAAAATAAGTAGCTATTTTATGTTTCGGCCGGAAAAGGCTAACATGTGATAAAAAGAACATTACATTTGTGACTTTTCACATTGAATTTATTAAACTCGTTGAAAAAATTGATAAAATGCTCGGCAGAGCCTCGCATTTTATTATTTTATTCAACACGTTTAATAAATTCAATATGAAAAGACACTCGTGTAATATCCTCTATATAAATTATAATATATAAACTGTAATAAAATTATTATATCAATTATTATATATAAACTGTTATATAAATATTATATAAATTCTAATATAAATTGTAATAAAAATGTTATATTAATTGTTATTTATAAACTGTAATAAAAATATTATATGAATTATAATATATAAACTGTAATAAAAATATTATATAAATTATAATATATAAATTATAATTAAAATATTATATTAATTGTTATTTATAAACTGTACATGTAATAAAATATTAATAAAACTACTATAAAAATTCTAATATATAAACTATAATGTGTGTGTAAACTTCAATACATCTAGTCGTATATTTGTTCCATAGTCAGATAGAATAGTACAGTGTAGCAATACCATGTGACTTTAGGCTACAAATCCAAGACAAAAATAGCTAAGTTTTATATTTCTTCATCGATTTCTATGAAACATTCGACATACTAAGGGAAAAATAAATGCTTGACAAAAGGACAAAGCCCCTGATAGGATCCTACATTTCGTTGACAGCTCACCTATCTTCACTTAGAGTGGCGTATGTTTCATAGAGATCAGTATAGAAATAAAATACTTACGGCTATTTTCATTTTCCAATTTTGACGAATTTCGTCTTGGATTTGTAGCCTTTAGTGATGTCAAAGTCACATGGAATTGCTACACTGTATTATAATATTACAGTTAGTTGTATGTATATTTCTAATGATTCCATTCTTGCAATACTCAGTTTTCCTCAATTTCTCCTGAATTATTAATGAGTTTACTTATTGGAACGTTTGTATGAGTGTTTGTATATCTACTGGAGGTCAGAGCGTGATGATTGGACAATTATACTCGCTCTACTATTCCTCTTGTTTGAAGTATTGAACTGAAAATTTTAAGAAAATTAATTATTTATAGTGTGAGAAATAGAATCAATATTATTGTATAGACCAACCAGCTGTCGAACCTGAATGTGCATTCATAACTTACAATATAAAACATAGTTTCAACTCCTTATTACTATAATAGTAGTTTCAGTTTTGAATTTAAATGATAAAATAAAAGAGATGTCACAGTTTTTGTGGAAAATAATGAAAGTTAATGTGTTAAAATTGTCTTCCATGGTTGAAACAAGTGAAATATTTTTTCAAATTCGTTATTTCAAATTTTGATTTTTTTGGATAATTGAAGATTTTGTGTTAGTTTTATTTTGTTTGGAATGTGTGATGTGCTGTGAGTGTAAGTGATTGTGATTGGTTGACTGAATGTAGATAGTCTTCCGTGATTGGAGGATTTTGTTTTCTTAATTCTGGTCATGTGATATGCTAGGTAATGTGATATATAAGGTCATGTGATATATTAGGTCATGTGATATATAAGGTCATGTGATATATAAGGTCATGTGATATATTAGGTCATGTGATATATTAGGTCATGTGATATATCAGGTCATGTGATATATTAGGTCATGTGATATATAAGGTCATGTGATATATCAGGTCATGTGATATATTAGGTCATGTGATATATTAGGTCATGTGATATATAAGGTCATGTGATATATTGGGACATGTGATATATTAGGTCATGTGATATATTGGGACATGTGATATATTGGGTCATGTGATATATAAGGTCATGTGATATATAAGGTCATGTGATATATAAGGTCATGTGATATATAAGGTCATGTGATATATAAGGTCATGTGATATATAAGGTCATGTGATATATAAGGTCATGTGATATATAAGGTCATGTGATATATAAGGTCATGTGATATATAAGGTCATGTGATATATAAGGTCATGTGATATACAAGGTCATGTGATATATAAGGTCATGTGATATATAAGGTCATGTGATATATAAGGTCATGTGATATATAAGGTCATGTGATATACTTACTGTAGATATGTTATATAAGATCCTACATCATGGACAGACTCACGTTACAATGTATATGTCACCGTTATACATCATTATAATATTATATTACATACAAAAAAATGCTGTACATCATGCATGCGTGCAGTCATTCAATTAATTTCTTTCTATGATTAATTTTATAATGTAAAAAACAAGTTCACTAGATTTGTATGTGGAGTTTGGCATTGAGTGGGTTTCTGGCCAGGCTGAATCCCTGCTAACTTATTGATTGTATCATATTTCATGTGGAGACTTTGTCTGTTTCTCTAAAATTCTGATGATTTGTTCAATGAATGTTAGTCACATGATTGTCCAATGATTAATAATTGATGATTTATTGTGTCTGAGATTTTATGGCATGATAAATAAATATTGCTAGAATTCATTGAAAATTTGCTGAAATGCCTGTGAGATTTCAATGAATATTGGGTAATAATATCAGTGTTATTCTAAGTACTACGTTGGACAGAAAATAATATACAAACTCCTATTTTAACTTCAGTACCATTTTATGTAGCAAAGTCAAAGGTTGATGGTTGATAATATAAAGGAAAGTGTTGGTTATTTATGGTGTTAATTGTGGTATCACTTGTTGTTGTAGAATGTTATCATACCAGACTTTGTGTTGTTTATATCAGGTAGCTGCACACCTGCCCTACCTTCAAGGAAAGTAACCTGCAAACATGTTTAACAATCAAGGGTTTTTGTCGATATATCCTTCGTTGTACGCTTCGTTTGCGGCATACAATTTGAAAGTACTTATTCGCGTTTTTTCCGTTCTCAGTTTGAAATATGTACAGATGCACGGATTTTACTATTCACATTCTTTCGTTTGCCTCTGTCCGCCATTTTGTTTAATTACACAAATACTCGCACACCACCTCCAGATATGGTTTGCCAAACTTGGCATGTGTCAAACATGTATTTTTAAACATACCGTTCAACGAATAACAGGTGCGTACAAGGTGCGAAACGTACGTCACGTATTGTTTCCTTGAACGTAGGGCTGTTATTGAAGTTGTTGGAGTTATTGGTATTTCACGTCTCTACCATTTAGCACCATGTACCGTGCTAATTCACCCGTCATCTTGGACTCCATGTATGAATAATTTAACCACCATTGATTTACCATCAGTAGCGTTAGCAATGTAACCTTTATGTTTTTGTTTTTGAAACATCAATGACTTCAACTCTAATATGGAAAAAGGAATTTCTTTGGTTCTTGATGCATCGCTAAGTAAAATTGTTCTTTGATGATCATGTGACTTTGTTTATGACGTAACTTCTGTGTTAGTTCTGTATCGAAGTAATGTCACTTTTAACTCTTCTTTCACAGATATCGTTAAAACATTCTGTTAAAACATTCCTGTTAAAACATTCCTGTTAAAACGTTCCCGGAATTGAAATTAGCAACTTGGTACGATGAACGTTATTTTTGAGTTTATCATGATGTGATCAGTTTGTGTGTGGAATTATTTGTTATCCAGAATTAAGCGATACTTTGTGCTATAGATAAACACGCTGGTGATATCCAAAGGACATGTTAATTATACCTTCCAATTATTCTGAGCAAACTTGGAAAATATTGAAAAGGATATAATAAAAAGCTGACACAATATTTAAGCTCAATTTTTTATTTAGTGTAAGCTTAAAGCTTTATAATAGCTTTCAAATAGAGCTTGTGTGAAAATAGAGCTTGCTTAGAGCTTGTGTGAAAATAGAGCTTTCTAATTAGAGCTTGAAGTGAACTGATTAACACTGTGTGGAATATAGTACATACATTATAAGAATGGCGTGCTCACCCGATCAGGACGCATTAGCTAACTCAGTCGTGTACAGCTTACAGGTGAGTGTTTTACAAATGGTCGTCCTGAATAAAAACATGTTTTACAAATGGTCATCCTGAATAAAAACATGTTTTACAAATGGTCGTCCTGAATAAAAACATGTTTTACAAATGGTCGGCCTGAATAAAAACATGTTTTAAAAATGGTCGGCCTGAATAAAAACATGTTTTAAAAATGACTGACCAATGGAAACAATTTTTACCCATGATCTACCAATGAAAACATGTTTAACAAACTATATACAACCAATGCAATGAAAACGTGTTTCACAAAAGCAAATTTAAACCAATGCAATTAAAACATGGGTCTACATAATTCAAGTTGACTGTGATTAATGCTACGTAAATTTTGTATTCTTTTTTATAAATTTCTAATATTTAAATTTCTTATTTTTTATCTTTTCAGGTAAGAAATCCATATTTGTCAAGTTTTGGTATCGTATGATTTACTTCCCTTTACTCTAATAAATTCTTGTTGTCAGTATGCTGTGAATATTAATCTTATAGAGTTATGTGCCCTTGAATTGAGTGTGGAGTTACATGCCCTTAAATTGGGTTTAGAGTTATGTGCTCTTGAATTATTGGATGTAGAGTTATGTCCCCCTTGGATTGGATGAAGAGTTATGTGTCCTTGAATTGAGTGTCGAGTTATGTGCCCTAGAATGGAGTCGAGAGTTATGTACCCTTGGATGGAGTGTAGAGTTATGTGCCCTTGAATGGAGTGTAGAGTTATGTGCCCTTGAATGGAGTGTAGAGTTATGTGCCCTTGAATGGAGTCGAGAGTTATGTACCCTTGAATGGAGTCTAGAGTTATGTGCCCTTGAATGGAGTCTAGAGTTATGTGCCCTTGAATTGAGTGTTTAGTTATGTGTCCTTGAATGGAGTGTAGAGTTATGTGCCCTTGAATGGAGTGTAGAGTTATGTGCCCTTGAATTGAGTGTTTAGTTATGTGTCCTTGAATGGAGTGTAGAGTTATGTGTCCTTGAATGGAGTCTAGAGTTATGTGCCCTTGAATTGAGTGTTTAGTTATGTGTCCTTGAATGGAGTGTAGAGTTATGTGCCCTACAATGGAGTCTAGAGTTATGTGCCCTTGAATTGAGTGTTTAGTTATGTGTCCTTGAATGGAGTGTAGAGTTATGTGTCCTTGAATGGAGTGTAGAGTTATGTGCCCTTGAATTGAGTGTTTAGTTATGTGTCCTTGAATGGAGTGTAGAGTTATGTGCCCTTGAATTGAGTGTTTAGTTATGTGTCCTTGAATGGAGTGTAGAGTTATGTGCCCTTGAATTGAGTGTTTAGTTATGTGTCCTTGAATGGAGTGTAGAGTTATGTGTCCTTGAATGGAGTGTAGAGTTATGTGCCCTTGAATGGAGTCTAGAGTTATGTGTCCTTGAATGGAGTCTAGAGTTATGTGTCCTTGAATGGAGTCTAGAGTTACGTGCCCTTGAATGGAGTGTAGAGTTATGTGTCCTTGAATGGAGTCTAGAGTTACGTGCCCTTGAATGGAGTGTAGAGTTATGTGCCCTTGAATGGAGTGTAGAGCTATGTGCCCTTGAATGGAGTGTAGAGTTATGTGCCCTTGAATGGAGTGTAGAGCTATGTGCCCTTGAATGGAGTGTAGAGCTATGTGCCCTTGAATGGAGTGTAGAGCTATGTGCCCTTGAATGGAGTGTAGAGCTATGTGCCCTTGAATGGAGTGTAGAGCTATGTGCCCTTGAATGGAGTCTAGAGTTATGTGCCCTTGGATGGAGTGTAGAGTTATGTGCCCTTGAATGGAGTGTAGAGCTATGTGCCCTTGAATGGAGTGTAGAGTTATGTGCCCTTGAATGGAGTGTAGAGTTATGTGCCCTTGAATGGAGTGTAGAGTTATGTGTCCTTGAATGGAGTCTAGAGTTATGTGCCCTTGAATTGAGTGTTTAGTTATGTGTCCTTGAATGGAGTGTAGAGTTATGTGCCCTTGAATGGAGTGTAGAGTTATGTGCCCTTGAATGGAGTGTAGAGTTATGTGTCCTTGAATGGAGTGTAGAGCTATGTGCCCTTGAATGGAGTGTAGAGTTATGTGTCCTTGAATGGAGTCTAGAGTTATGTGTCCTTGAATGGAGTGTAGAGTTATGTGCCCTTGAATGGAGTCTAGAGTTATGTGTCCTTGAATGGAGTGTAGAGTTATGTGTCCTTGAATGGAGTGTAGAGTTATGTGCCCTTGAATGGAGTCTAGAGTTATGTGTCCTTGAATGGAGTGTAGAGTTATGTGCCCTTGAATTGAGTATATAGTTATGTGCCCTACAGAGGCGGGACTAAACTTTATACCTTGGCAACCGGAAACCATTAGGCAATCCTTAATCTTGGCAACTGTGAACTTGGCAACCCAAAACCATTAGGCAATCCTTAACCTTGGCAACCATGAACTTGGCAACCCATAACCTTAGCATCCATGGCCCTTGGCAACCCAATACCTTAGACCATGGCAACCAGGAATTGATTGTAACAAATACATATCCTAATGCAGTCATGAAATGACGTGTCTCATACTGGTTGATCACACACAGATTGTCTTTCACAATGACTTTGTACTGATTGACTTTCACTGTTCAGTCTACTGCTTGCATGTTTTAACTACTTCATGTCTCTCAGTTAATCATATAATGGCTTCACATCAAATGTTAGTTAGTCGGCTTGTAATGGCAACTTGTCGTAAATTGTCATGACGATGTTTATCATTGGAGCGTGTTGAAGCTTGTATTCTACTTTTCTTTAATTTCTACCTGAAAGTTAATAACAACACTTTATTGGATTCATAAATTATGTATAGCTACAAGACTTAAAGTATAGCTGTGAATTCAACAGTCCGTAACACGACACTATGTTGATTTTGAGTCGTGACGCGACACATTGTTCATCAAGAGTCGATATAAATAATGTCTTAACATCTTTACTGCATACACCCAGTCCTAGAGTAAAAATAATGTTCATTATATGATCATGGAGCATTTATGATTGTATCATGGTAGATCACTTAGGACCAGGGACTACCATGTTCTGGCTATGATCTACCCTGGCGAGAAAAGACAAACTGAAGCATATTTTAAATATTTTAAATAGTTCTGACACACATTCATATTTCATCAATTTTCATTGGTCAGTTTTGATACACCTGTAGATTTCATTGGTCTGTTTTGACACGCCTTTATATTTCATCAATTTGCATTGGTCAGTTTTGAAACAAATTCATATTTCATCAATTCGCATTGGTCAGTATTGACACACCTAATATTTCATCAATTTGCATTGGTCAGTTTTGAAACAAATTCATATTTCATCAATTTGCATTGGTCAGTTTTGACGCACCTAATATTTCATCAATTTGCATTGGTCAGTTTTGAAACAAATTCATATTTCATCAATTTGCATTGGTCAGTATTGACACACCTAATATTTCATCAATTTGCATTGGCCTTCATTGAGTAGTAAATTGCAACCAAATTTTCTGATCATAATTTTGAAAAAAATAGATATGAATGGATGTTTCAATTATAGAAATATTGAATTTAGTGAAGATATTAAAATTGAACATTTGAAATTTGCAAACATGATGATTTAGGATTATGATGACTCACCATGGTTAAACACGTTGGAACGTTCACACAGAGACGTACTGGAGTCAATGAATCGCGACATACTGGAGTCAATGAATCGCTACAAGTTGATGAAACGCGACAATGATCCGGGTAGGATAATGTTAGATAATTGCTACAGAAAGCAATAAAGATTCACATCTTTAAGTGATGAAGGGTTTATGAAATGTTTTATATGACTGAATCATACCCTGTGTACCTCTATATTTATATATTCCCACATTTCACTGATGACAGCCTAGCAACAACTTCTAGTGCCTAGCAACAACTTCTAGTGCCTAGCAACAACTTCTAGTGATGCAAGTCATATCTTATCATCCGCGTTGTCATTTGTTAATGTTAATTATTTCTTATAATTAACACACAGTTTACAATAGTTAGCATATTATACTCTTTTAATTATCTGAGAATTATGTAATGTTTAGATTGCCCTACTTTGGTGCCATGGTGATGACAGACGCACAGTGGTGAAAGTTTTTGGACCCCAAATCTGTGTGTTAGGGGTCGAATTGTGCACACCCTTAGATTGGAGATATTATAGCTAACCTAAGCTCTGGGTATCTATAATCAAGGATGTGACTATTATAAGTCATTTAATACCCAAGTTATTTCAGATTTTGAATTTGTTGCTATGGAATTATATAAATTTAAACTTCTCAACTTGTATAGGATATATGGCCATCGATGGCCTTAATTCTGATACTTGCTGTTCCTCTAACATGTCAATTGTTTTAAGATAATAAATAATTGTTTAGATCCAGATTTCAGTCAGATTTAAGTCTGTGACTGTGCTAATTGTGCAAGTTAAGCATGTCTATACAGACCCTATGTAAATGAAAGGAGACAACTCATCAGTCTACTCTTTTTTGATGAAATTATTTCCCTTTGCACCCTTAAACATAGGAGATAATCAAGGGAGATAATCATGCCTAAAATAAAATATAGATAAAAAGTTATGATGATTGATTGAAAAAATATTATCAAGTCGTGTAGTCAGACTATGTGTGCGTCAACTATAAACTTTGTACAGTTTCTACCATGGAACAGTTATTATGTCCCGAAGAAAACTTTTATATTAAAATCAACAAAAATAGATTTTCCATCACTAGGGGTTGCAGATTGTTACATAGTAAACGTGCAAATTGTTGTTTGAATAATTAATGGTTTGTAGTTTGTGAAACATTAACTTACCATCGTGTTACAGCCTGAATCTAAACTGATCATGTAGTATAAGGGGCCGTTGGGTGTATTATAAGGGGCCATTGGATGTATTATAAGGGGCCGTTGGGTGTATTATAAGGGGCTGTTGGATGTATTATAAGGGGTCGTTGGATGTATTATAAGGGGCTGTTGGATGTATTATAAGGGGCTGTTGGATGTATTATAAGGGGCTGTTATAATACAGGACTCTTTGACTTATTAAAAGGGGCCAATTAATGTATTATAAGGGGTTATTGATAATACAGGAGTCTTTCATGCATCAGATAAGGGGCCAAATTACAGGATTTTTTCTATAAATTATAGTTATAAGGGGATATTATATAATACATATATATAGTGCCCACCAAAAATAAGTATACAGTAAATAATTGTTGCAAAATTAAATTTGTTTAAATTATTCCATATCTGTTTATGAGACGGTCTCAATTATAGTTGTTTCTGAAACTACAGTTACTAAAGGAGTCCAAAAAGTGATAGAAATAAAGATGAAGGTGTTTTGAATTAAAATAACCATGTGGTCCAAAAGGCTGAATTTCCCATTTTTTGTGACAAAGTTACCATTCAAGAGGGACAAAGAAACTGTATATTTTGAACCTAGGGTATCAATAAATGCATAGTCTAAACATTTCATAAACAAAAATATTCATTTTCTTCAAAAATATTGTTGTTTCACTGTTTTGCAAATAGTGTTATTACAGACAAGTTAATGGGGAAATAACATCTGTATACTTATTTTTGGTGGGCACTGTATATGATATTCCATTTTCATTAGAAAAGTCAAAACAGACCATAAGGATTACACATCAGCCAATGCCTGTCAAAACTGACCAATAGAATGGTCCATATCAACCAAGGCGTGTGATAACTGATAGATATATAGGTAGATATAACTCAGAATAGTGCATGTTTCAGAGATAGAATACATGTACTGATATAGATAATTGTGCTATAAGATAGACTGCTATCCCTGTCAATATGTCTCTGTTTTTCCCTCAGTTATTATCTCTGCCTGATTAATTATTAAAATTCAATCAAGAAGGAGCCTCATTTTGATGTAAAACTCGCCAGTTCTGGAGATGCTAATTGTGAAACTCTCCGATACTGGAGGTAGTAAAACACTAATCTCCTCCTTCAGGAAGAGTTAAGCTGAGTTTTATTACAGAAATAATTTATGGTTTCTTCTCCTTGTTATACACTTTGATGTTCTATAGTTACTGTAGTTACACTTTGATGTTCTATAGTTACTGTAGTTACAGTTTGAAGTTCTATAGTTACTGTAGTTACACTTTGATGTTCTATAGTAACTGTAGTTACAGTTTAATGTTCTATAGTTACTGTAGTTACAGTTTAATGTTCTATAGTGACTGTAGTTACAGTTTAATGTTCTATAGTAACTGTAGTTACAGTTTGATGTTCTATAGTAACTGTAGTTACAGTTTGATGTTCTATAGTAACTGTAGTTACAGTTTGATGTTCTATAGTAACTGTAGTTACACTTTGATGTTCTATAGTTACTGTAGTTACACTTTGATGTTCTATAGTTACTGTAGTTACACTTTGATGTTCTATAGTTACTGTAGTTACACTTTGATGTTCTATAGTTACTGTAGTTACACTTTGATGTTCTATAGTTACTGTAGTTACAGTTTGATGTTCTATAGTGACTGTAGTTACAGTTTAATGTTCTATAGTGACTGTAGTTACAGTTTAATGTTCTATAGTGACTGTAGTTACAGTTTAATGTTCTATAGTGACTGTAGTTACAGTTTGATGTTCTATAGTGACTGTAGTTACAGTTTAATGTTCTATAGTGACTGTAGTTACAGTTTGATGTTCTATAGTAACTGTAGTTACAGTTTGATGTTCTATCGTAACTGTAGTTACACTTTGATGTTCTATAGTGACTGTAGTTACAGTTTAATGTTCTATAGTTACTGTAGTTACAGTTTGATGTTCTATAGTGACTGTTGTTACAGTTTGATGTTCTATAGTGACTGTAGTTACAGTTTAATGTTCTATAGTGACTGTAGTTACAGTTTAATGTTCTATAGTTACTGTAGTTACAGTTTAATGTTCTATAGTTACTGTAGTTACAGTTTAATGTTCTATAGTTACTGTAGTTACAGGTTGATGTTCTATAGTTACTGTAGTTACAGTTTAATGTTCTATAGTGACTGTAGTTACAGTTTGATGTTCTATAGTGACTGTAGTTACAGTTTAATGTTCTATAGTTACTGTAGTTACAGTTTAATGTTCTATAGTTACAGTAGTTACAGGTTGATGTTCTATAGTGACTGTAGTTACAGTTTAATGTTCTATAGTTACTGTAGTTACAGTTTAATGTTCTAATATTGACTGATATTATATGAGCGCTAAACTTGTCCCCAGAGCCGGAGCTAATATTGACTGATATTATATGAGTGCTGAACTTGTCCCCAGAGCCGGAGCTAATATTGAATGATATTATATGAGTGCTGAACTTGTCCCCTGAGAGCCAGAGCTAATATTGACTGATATTATATGAGTGCTGAACTTGTCTCCAGAGCCGGAGCTAATATCGACTGATATTATATGAGTGCTGAACTTGTCCCCTGAGAGCCAGAGCTAATATTGACTGATATTATATGAGTGCTGAACTTGTCCCCAGACCTGGAGCTAATATTGACTGATATTATATGAGTGCTGAATGCTCAGTTTATATGCTTTGTAAGAGAGATGATTGAGTCAAAGGGCGGAGTGTGATTGTTACATCCAAAATTAACTCCCCAATGTTAAGTATCAACCCTCAATCTCCTAGCACAGTGACTCCCAATGTTTAGTATCAACCCTCAATCTCCTAGCTCAGAGACTCCCAATGTTTAGTATCAACCCTCAATCTCCTCGCTCAGTGACTCCCAATGTTTAGTATCAACCCTCAATCTCCTAGCACAGAGACTCCCAATGTTTAGTATCAACCCTCAATCTCCTAGCTCAGAGACTCCCAATGTTTAGTATCAACCCTCAATCTCCTAGCTCAGAGACTCCCAATGTTTAGTATCAACCCTCAATCTCCTAGCTCAGAGACTCCCAATGTTTAGTATCAACCCTCAATCTCCTCGCTCAGCGACTCCCAATGTTTAGTATCAACCCTCAATCTCCTAGCTCAGTGACTCCCAATGTTTAGTATCAACCCTCAATCTCCTAGCACAGAGACTCCCAATGTTTAGTATCAACCCTCAATCTCCTAGCTCAGAGACTCCCAATGTTTAGTATCAACCCTCAATCTCCTAGCACAGAGACTCACAATGTTTAGTATCAACCCTCAATCTCCTAGCTCAGAGACTCCCAATGTTTAGTATCAACCCTCAATCTCCTCACTCAGTGACTCCCAATGTTTAGTATCAACCCTCAATCTCCTCGCTCAGTGACTCCCAATGTTTAGTATCAACCCTCAATCTCCTAGCACAGAGACTCCCAATGTTTAGTATCAACCCTCAATCTCCTCACTCAGTGACTCCCAATGTTTAGTATCAACCCTCAATCTCCTAGCACAGAGACTCCCAATGTTTAGTATCAACCCTCAATCTCCTCACTCAGTGACTCCCAATGTTTAGTATCAACCCTCAATCTCCTAGCTCAGTGACTCCCAATGTTTAGTATCAACCCTCAATCTCCTAGCACAGAGACTCCCAATGTTTAGTATCAACCCTCAATCTCCTCGCTCAGTGACTCCCAATGTTTAGTATCAACCCTCAATCTCCTAGCACAGAGACTCGCAATGTTTAGTATCAACCCTCAATCTCCTCACTCAGTGACTCCCAATGTTTAGTATCAACCCTCAATCTCCTAGCACAGAGACTCCCAATGTTTAGTATCAACCCTCAATCTCCTCGCTCAGTGACTCCCAATGTTTAGTATCAACCCTCAATCTCCTAGCACAGAGACTCCCAATGTTTAGTATCAACCCTCAATCTCCTAGCTCAGAGACTCCCAATGTTTAGTATCAACCCTCAATCTCCTAGCTCAGAGACTCCCAATGTTTAGTATCAACCCTCAATCTCCTAGCTCAGTGACTCCCAATGTTTAGTATCAACCCTCAATCTCCTCGCTCAGTGACTCCCAATGTTTAGTATCAACCCTCAATCTCCTCACTCAGTGACTCCCAATGTTTAGTATCAACCCTCAATCTCCTCGCTCAGCGACTCCCAATGTTTAGTATCAACCCTCAATCTCCTCGCTCAGTGACTCCCAATGTTTAGTATCAACCCTCAAACTCCTAGCTCAGAGACTCCCATTGTTTAGTATCAACCCTCAATCTCCTCGCTCAGTGACTCCCAATGTTTAGTGTCAACCCTCAATCTCCTAGCACAGAGACTCCCAATGTTTAGTATCAACCCTCAATCTCCTCGCTCAGTGACTCCCAATGTTTAGTATCAACCCTCAATCTCCTCGCTCAGCGACTCAAGGAGATGTATAACGTCCTTCTAAACAATTCCCTCTAACAATTCCCATTCCACTAAATGAGTAAATGTTTTGATCCAGAGTATTTTACACTATTTTATACAAGCTTTTTTATAAGTGTGCTAAACCCAAACTTGAAGTTCAATACTGACTGTCTTATTGACTATTTGTGTTGTTATAGAAAGCTAGGTTAGGAAGACTATGTAGTGTCGCGATGTCTCTGCGATGTCTCCTGGGGATGGGAATATGTCTGCCAGTAATTATATCTGTTATAACCAACAGCTGAGCCTTAGGGCATGTTATGTTTCCCTAATATACAAGCATGCTAGCCACATGGTGTTGCCATGAATCAACGTTATATGTCCAAAAACTTCAATACAGATGTATACGGTCTATGAGTGGTGCTTAAACTTAGCCAACATAAATCATAGAACGACAAGCCTTATGTGTCACATATAGCAATTGCATCACCGTACTCAAGCAATGTCTTGTCTGGCAAATCATGCACCTCTCTGCTTGTATTGAATGTAAATACAAAGTTTAACCTTGTATATAGTGTTGTATATTGTGTTACAAAATTAAGTAAATTTGCTTTAAGTAACAGAGACTATGACCAGTTCTTCTTGTTCAATGATTAGGAATAATTTCCGTCTCCGTCTCGCGGGACAAATAAGGAATCATGATCACAGGATGTATCAGTAAAATCAATTTCCTCGTTCTTTTGAAATCTAATCAACTCTTAATTGACGTGATAGTACTCAGTACAGATATTGGTGTTCTCAGATAATACAAGCAAGGACTACACACACACACGTTGCTTATTGAAAATGTATCGACATTCTGATGTTGCATCTTATAATGTACTGGTACATACATTTGTCGGACACTCTGGTACACATATACATTTTGTTGTGTACTGCCAGGGTTCCATAGGGGTTGGTACGAATCCCACGCCTGTCACACAGAAGAGCAGGGTTTGATTTCACGTAGGGGAGCTCATTTTTAAAGGACCACATTGGAAATAAGAACTATGTGTAACTATGTGTAACTATGTGTAACTATGTGTAGTTCTCTTTTGTGCCATCCTTTACATTTAATGTTGATTGCCATGACATTATTATTGCATGTATGTTTGTTTATTGTTTTAACGTAATACGAGGGTTGCCCGCAAGACTGTCATAACTGCTTATTATTAAAGAAGAATGTACAGCAGACTCACTCTGACTCAGTCACTATGTTGTGACAATTTTGTCATATGAATTGTATGTAGAAATAAATTTATCTTTAAGTCACATTTATATCCCATGTTAACATTTATATCCCATGTTAACATTTATATCCCATGTTAACATTTATATCCCATGTTAACATGAACTATGTTATTACATTTATATCCCATGTTAACATGAACTATGTTGTTACATTTAAATCCCATGTTAACATGAACTATGTTGTTACATTTATATCCCATGTTAACATTTATATCCCATGTTAACATGAACTATGTTATTACATTTATATCCAATGTTAACATGAACTATGTTGTTACATTTATATCCAATGTTAACATGAACTATGTTGTTATGTTATATCCCATGTTAACATGAACTATGTTGTTACATTTATATCCAATGTTAACATGAACTATGTTATTACATTTATATCCCATGTTAACATGAACTATGTTATTACATTTATATCCCATGTTAACATGAACTATGTTGTTACATTTATATCCAATGTTAACATGAACTATGTTATTACATTTATATCCCATGTTAACATGAACTATGTTGTTATTTTATATCCCATGTTAACATGAACTATGTTGTTATGTTTCAGGTTCGCACGTTGTTTGTGAGTGGTTTACCCATGGATGCCAAGCCCCGAGAATTATATCTTCTCTTCAGATCATACAAGGTAGGGGAAACTACTCCAGTATGTGATTGGTTTGTCAGAAGGAATTACCTCCCATTTCATAAAATATCAAAAAAGTGGAAGAAAGTATAATACACGGTCAATCCGAGTCTACATCATACCAAAGATAAACTTACAATCTGGGAGCCAGTAATTCCTATGCTAGATGCTCGCAGGGACCGCTAGCTGGTTCCTCTCTATCTCTCATATACCATCATGCCAATAAATACCATCAGTAATGAGGTGTGGAAATTAACTAAGTTATATAAGTTGTTTCATAATAATCTAACATTAGTACAGTTAAACCTCTCCAGAGCGGCCCTCTGTAGAGCAACAATCTTTCTATAACAACACTTTCAAAATTTCCCTAAAGTGATAATTACCAAATATTTAACCTCAGTAGATCAACAACCTCTGTACAACCAACCACCAATATTTTCAGTTCTCAAAGTGTGTTGCTCTACAGAGGTTTGTATTGTAGTTATAGACTGAAACCTTCTATCAATTAATCATTTATGTCAACTTTATTACAGCATTTATTTTGTGAAAGGAAATTCTTGCTACTTGTTCTTTTCTTCACAGTTGTGACTAATTGAATCAATTCCTAGTTATAATATACTTTCCATCTTTTGTCTTGTTTGTAACCAATGACACGCGTTGTAACATCATGTTTTCAAGGTTTTTAAGCCAATGAAACGTGTTGTTACATCATGTTTTCAAGGTTTTAACCAATGACACACGTTGTTACATCATGTTTTCAGGGTTGTAACCAATCAGATTGATTGTTATATATAGATATTTATAGACATGCATTAACATCAACTGTATTTTCTGATCAGGGTTATGAGAATGCCCTTTTAAAGATGATGGGCAAAGCCATTGGTAAAAATAATAATGTAAGTAATTAAGGGACCAAACAATATTCTGGGAATTCCCATTTAATTATTTTTAGATGTGGGTTTTTCCAAAAATCTAAATATAGAATCAGATTTCATGTCTGCGAACTGAAAACCAATTTGATTCTAGATTTAGATGTGAGAATTGATGTGTCCCATAGTAACTCTGTTTCTATAGTAACATCACAACTTCCTGTTTATATTCACTCTTGTTGCTACGGAAACATCACATTATATACATGAATGACGATGTTTCACCGTGTTTATATTAACTTATTATAAATGTTGAATTCCTGATTATGTGTTGCTTTTCATAAATTAGTATAAATATGTGTTGCTTTGATATTCACCAGTCGAAACTTTCTCAAAATTCAAATTGTAATGAACTATGTTAAAATGTAAAATTACTCTATTTTACTGCACCAAGATCAAAATTATTGTATCTTTGTATGATATTCTCTCGATCCAAGAAGAATAATTGCAACATTTCTCTCAAGTAAGAAGTGAGTATTTGCCTGGAGAACCTTGTCAATGATTTGGGCGTCTCCCTTGTCTGACATTAAAAATGTCAATGATATAGTCATGATGGACCATATTGAAAATTGATATTGCTGTCAATTAAATATGTAATCCACTATAAATAGAGTCATATTATGATTATTATAGTCTCAATGACTTACCTCTACAGATCTAGATAATAAAGTACAATGTTGCAGTTATACATATGGTTGTGTTTGGCTTAATTATAGTATGGTATATATGTACGTGACACAGAGAGCACATATAATCAGGAATAATAAAATATTGTGTGTCCATAAATACATCTGTTGTACTCGTTGTTATAAACTCTCATATCTCATTGAGTCAAACATCACACTGGCTATAACACACAGCAGTATAACTGACTATAACACACGGTAGTATGATTGTCATAAATCCAGAGAGGGCAGAGGGGGGGGGTGTAACTGACTCCAGTTGCTAGGCAGTCCACTACAGGCACTAGTCAGGTTTTCGAAATATGTTCAACGTATTTAGGTAGGCCGTAACCCTACCTGTTTGTGAGAACAGTTATCTGTCATGTGTCAACATGCCTTGGTCATGCGTGTGTTCATTGGTCATACGTCCATCCGTTGGTCATGCGTCCATCCGTCGGTCATGCGTCCATCCGTTGGTCATGCGTCCATCCGTCGGTCATGCGTCCATCCGTCGGTCATGCGTCCATCCATTGGTCATGCGTCCATCCGTCGGTCATGCGTGCGTCATGTGTACGTGCCTCGGTCATGTGTGTGTGGGTCATGTGTGCGTGGGTCATGCGATGTTTGATTGATAATGATGTCGAGATAATGTGTTACCATGACGATATAACATACTTTGTTACTTTGTGCATATTTACATGATTATATCAAATATCAACCAAATTTGTCTGCCATATTAATCCATTCATTTTTCTTTACTAACAGTTGTCGTAGTAACCAGGCATGTTTTCACCATCACGCTCACAGTGTTTGTGTCTATATTTAGTATCACAATATGACCTTTGACCTTGCAGGGGTACGAAGGTTCACTATTAAAAGTTACAAATAAAAATGGCAAAAATACTTCGGTAAGTATTTGCGCACTAGATAGACGACGTTTATACAATATGTTCTAACCCCTGACTTCTCCATGTAAAACAAGATAACTTCTTTACCAAAATCCAAGATGTCTTCTTTACACAAAAACCTGGATGGCTTCTTTACACAAAAACGAGATGTCTTCTTGACAACAAACAGACCAGAATGGCTGTCTCCTTGCCAATAAAGAAGTAACATAGAGTTTAACTTAGCAACTTATTAAAGTTATAAGTTGTAAAATCAGAGACTATAATAGATTAACATGTTTTATATGACATAAAGATTGCGACATTGAGAATTTAATTTTCTTCTAAAAATTTGTTATTAAAGGGAGAGAACTCTCTTACGTTCAAAATGAGTTTTAACAGTATTGACAGAGTTGTCTTTCTTTTACATGGAGAAAAGTCACATTTTGCTCTGCTTGCAAATCTTGTATCAGTGGAACAGTTAACAAGGATATATATAAATCTATATATGTTGGATTTAGATTTTATAAAAATAAAAATGTCGTTTGAAAAGGAATTTAAATACCAAAACTGTGCTCTATTTTTATCAAATTATTGTACTTTATACTAAAATTAAAGTTTAATTAAATCTGTGATATTATTCTATATAACAACAATCATGGAGAAATGGATTGCTAATCTGAGATATATATTCTGTTCAGCTTGTTCCACTGATAACCTAGCTTCTTCTTGACTACTTTCATTTTGTAGCCTTTTATGTTCTTATTGACTTATAAAATTTGTATCTTTATTTGAAACTTGTAAGTAATCTAATCAGACTTAAAGTTAACTTTAGTATTTTATACACAATTAGAAATTGTTTATCAAATAGAGCATTTTACATAGAACTCTTTATAGAATTTATTTTATTTCATTATTTTCAACTTTGTTTAACAATTGTAGAAGATTCTGTACTTGATATATGTGTTGGTGTGTTGGTCATGGTGTTTCCGTCAAGTTTGTAAACTGTATAGTGACAACCACTGACTATATAATCCTGTCAAAATTTTATTAACAGATTTATTATTTTGTCTGTCAATCTGATTCCTTACCTTGTTGCATGCCCTGTACACCGTACCCGCAGAAATCTTTCTCTGGCACACTGAACATTCTCACTGTCTGCTCTCTGATTGGTCAACACCCTGACTGATCTCTATGATTGTTCTCTGATTGGTCAACACCCAGACTGATCTATCTGTCTGCTCTCTGGTTGGTCAACACCCTGACTGATCTATCTGTCTGCTCTCTGATTGGTCAACACCCTGACTGATCTATCTGTCTGCTCTCTGATTGGTCAACACCCTGACTGATCTATCTGTCTGCTCTCTGGTTGGTCAACATCCTGACTGATCTATCTGTCTGCTCTCTGATTGGTCAACACCCTGACTGATCTATATGCCTGCTCTCTGATTGGTCAACCCCCTGACTGATCTATCTGTCTGCTCTCTGGTTGGTCAACACCCTGACTGATCTATCTGTCTGCTCTCTGATTGGTCAACACCCTGACTGATCTATCTGTCTACTCTCTGATTGGTCAACACCCTGACTGATCTATCTGTCTGCTCTCTGATTGGTCAACATCCTGACTGATCTATCTGTCTGCTCTCTGATTGGTCAACATCCTGACTGATCTCTCTGACTGATCTCTTTGTCTGCTTTCTGATTGGCCACCTGTGTCTTATTGAACAACTGACACTGTATGGTCATTGATTTTCCAAGTCCATCCCATACTGTCACTAAATGGTACATGATTGCAAAGTCTGTCCCATACTGACACTGTCTGATCCTTGATTGCCAAGTCTGTCCCATACTGATACTGTCTGATCCTTGATTGCCAAGTCTGCCCCATACTGATAGTGTCTGACCCTTGATTGCCAAGTCTGTCCCATACTGACACTGTCTGATCCTTGATTGCCAAGTCTGTCCCATACTGATACTGTCTGATCCTTGATTGCCAAGTATGTTCCATACTGATAGTGTCTGATCCTTGATTGCCAAGTCTGTCCCATACTGATAGTGTCTGATCCTTGATTGCCAAGTCTGTCCCATACTGACACTGTCTGATCCTTGATTGCCAAGTCTGTCCCATACTGATACTGCCTGATCCTTGATTGCCAAGTCTGTCCCATACTGACACTGTCTGATCCTTGATTGCCAAGTCTGTCCCATACTGACACTGTCTGATCCTTGATTACCAAGTCTGTCCCATACTGACACTGTCTGATCCTTGATTGCCAAGTCTGTCCCATACTGACACTGTCTGATCCTTGATTGCCAAGTCTGTCCCATACTGACACTGTCTGATCCTTGATTACCAAGTCTGTCCCATACTGACACTGTCTGATCCTTGATTGCCAAGTCTGTCCCATACTGATACTGTCTGATCCTTGATTGCCAAGTCTGTCCCATACTGATACTGTCTGATCCTTGATTGCCAAGTCTATCCCATACTGACAGTGTCTGATCCTTGATTACCAAGTCTGTCCCATACTGACAGTGTCTGATCCTTGATTGCCAAGTCTGTCCCATACTGACACTGTAAGAATCTTGATTACCAAGTCTGTCCCATACTGACACTGTCTGATCCTTGATTGCCAAGTCTGTCCCATACTGATACTGTCTGATCCTTGATTGCCAAGTCTGTCCCATGCTGATAGTGTCTGATCCTTGATTGCCAAGTCTGTCCCATACTGACACTGTCTGATCCTTGATTGCCAAGTTTGTCCTGTTGTGACCATCTATAGAGTGTTTTGCATGAATTTTCTGACAGTTTCGTCTTCAGATCATTTACTATTTCTTCCAAAAAGTCTCAACTCATTTGCATAATTATGCATAGTTAATTTGCATATACATATAGACAGTGTTAATTTACATATTGGGGTATAGGTTAAATATAATTTAGGAGAAGGTGTAACATAATGGTATAAAGGTATCTGTACTAACAACAACTATCTACATATTCTAATTGAAGGATATATCTGCATATATCAGATATAATAGTGAATACAATGTACTCACAGTTGATTATATTACACTGTACAAAAAAGATTTTGTACTCACAGTTGATTATATTACACTGTCCAAAAAAGATTTTCTTCTGTTTTTAATATTCACTTAAATCTTGAAACAACAAGTTTTAAAAAGCCAATGTGTATTATGGAAATATTTTGAATGCCCCTCTTATGGGTTGAAATATATAAGTATATTTTCTGAGTATAACTTGAACATCCCTCTTTAAATACTGGATATCTTTCTGTATAATGATAGAAATTTTGTATGCTTTCAGCCTGTAGGATTTGTAACATTTAGTTCGCGTGTTGCCGCTGAGGCCGCTAAACAAGATTTACAGGTAAGAGTTACTTCCCTTGATTTCAACCGTTAGCCTTCATCTAAATCTTCAACATAATATATACTGGTCTATCTATAGTCTACTTTCACTTAATACTCTAAACATGATAAATAACGATATGAACATAAAACTTCAATATTCGATAGAAAATGATGTGTATAGTATAAGCTGTATTAGGGTTAGGGTTATATTTACATATCAGGGACGTAGCCAGGCTTGAATGGATGTTACGCACAAAAGCCTTGAAGTGGGTGATAGGGATCGTGAGTGCCTCGTGTTCGTTGACATTAGGGATTAGGCCTACATAATAACCGTGTGGCTACAAATATTGTATCGTAGTGGGGTGGATTTGGGAGAGTGTCCCCTCCCGTAGAAGATTTTTTCAAGTTTTGAATAAAAATGGTGAAATTTCGTGTTAAAAAATCGAACTTGGGGATATAAAGGACAACCGCCTGAGATTTTGACTTTAATGTCATTTTTTGGCTGTATTGATGCTTTTACTTTTGAAATTGATGTTACGCACGTGCGTATGTGCGTATGGCTAGCTACGCCCCTGCATATATATGTTTTACAGGGTGTAAGGTTTGATCTACCACAGACATTGAGGTTAGAGTTGTATATATACATATATATGTTTTACAGGGTGTAAGGTTTGATCTACCACAGACATTGAGGTTAGAGTTGTATATATACATATATATGTTTTACAGGGTGTAAGGTTTGATCCCGATCTACCACAGACATTGAGGTTAGAGTTATATATATACATATATATGTTTTACAGGGTGTAAGGTTTGATCCCGATCTACCACAGACATTGAGGTTAGAGTTTGCCAAGAGTAACACCAAGGTGACAAAACCTAAACAGCAGAGTCCTCAACCAGCCACACATCCCACCTTGATACATCCTCTAACTGGACGTAAGTATCTCTTACCATAGCAACACACTGTCACATGATGCAGGTAACAATAGCAACACACTGTCACGTGATGTAGGTAACCATAGCAACACACTGTCACATGATGCAGGTAACCATAGCAACACACTGTCACATGATGCAGGTAACCATAGCAACACATGGTGACATGATGCAGGTAACCATAGCAACACACTGTCACGTGATGCAGGTAACAATAGCAACACACTGTCACATGATGCAGGTAACCATAGCAACACACTGTCACATGATCAAGGTAACCATAGCAACACACTGTCACATGATGCAGGTAACCATAGCAACATACTGTCACATGATGCAGGTAACCATAGCAACACACTGTCACATGATGCAGGTAACCATAGCAACACACTGTCACATGATACAGGTAACCATAGCAACACACTGTCACATGATACAGGTAACCATAGCAACACACTGTCACATGATGCAGGTAACCATAGCAACATACTGTCACATGATGCAGGTAACCATAGCAACACACTGTCATATGATGAATGTAACCATAGCAATGCACTGTCACATGATACAGGTAACCATAACAACTTGTCTCATGATGCAGGTAACAATAGCATTACACTGTCACATGATGCAGGTAACCATAGCAACACACTGTCACATGATGCAGGTAACCATAGCAATGCACTGTCACATGATACAGGTAACCATAACAACACTGTCTCATGATGCAGGTAACCATAACAACACTGTCACATGATGCAGGTAACCATAACAACACTGTCACATGATGCAGGTAACCTTAATAACACTGTCACTTGATGCAGGCAACCATAACAACTATGTCACATGATGCAGGTAACCGTAACAACTCTGTCACATGATGCAGGTAACTGTAAGAACACTGTCACATGATGCAGGTAACCGTAAGAACACTGTCACATGATGCAGGTAACCATAACAACACTGTCACATGATGCAGGTTGCCATAGCAACACACAAATGGTCACATGATGCTGTTAACCATAACACCACACTCATGGTCACATGATATGGGTTACTATAGCAACAAATTGTCAACATGCTATATTGTTTTCATACACCAGTATTTATTCACACTTTTTTCAGATTTTTTTGTATTTTGGATTGTCTCCCTTTTTATTCTCCCTATATTTTATATTGTCTCCCTTTGATATCTTAGTTTAAACTTTGGATTGCTTCCTTTGTATTGTTTGTTGTCCTCGCCTTACTGTATGCTTGGTGTCAAACAAGTTTGCAACATTTTATCAATTAAGAGTTAGAAATGTCTGACATGACTGTAATGTCATATTGGACACACAATTATTTTACTATATTATATGGTAACACATGACTCATTTACTGTATTATATGGTTACACATGACTCATTTACTGTATTATATGGTAACACATGACTCATTTACTGTATTATATGGTTACACATGACTCATTTACTGTATTATATGGTAACACATGACTCATTTACTGTATTATATGGTAACACATGACTCATTTACTGTATTATATGGTTACACATGACTCATTTACTGTATTGTATGGTTACACATGACTCATTTACTGCATTGTATGGCTACACATGACTCATTCCTGTTGTGTTTGTTTATAGTTTATTATTGGATAATGTTACCTTATTTGATCATTTGTGCATTGATCAACACAGGCATACCCATCACACTTCACCACATAGACAACAACCCACCGCCCACACTACTCTCCACTCTGTCACACTTGTAACTTTGATATACATGCATGTAGCCTAGTAACCAATAATATAAATGTATTTCCCCATGGTGACCTGTGATATTCAATCATTTAGCCATGATAACCAGTAATAAACATGAATGTAGCTATAGTAACCAGTTATATATATTTGCATGTAGCCATGATAACCAGTAGTATTCATGCATGCATGCATGCAGTCATTGTAACCAGTAATAGATGTGCATATAGCCATGGTGACCATTAATATACATGCATGTGCTCATGGTAACCAATAATATAAATGCATGAAGCCATAGTAACTAGTTATATAGGTGCATGTAGCCATAGTAACCAGTTAAATATGTGCATGTAGCCAGGATAAACAGTAATATTAATGCATATAGCCATGGTAACCAGTTAAATATGTGCATGTAGCCAGGATAAACAGTAATAAACGTGCATGTGACCCTGGGAACCACTAATATTCATGCATGTAGCCATGGTAAACAGCAATGTGTCTGATGGTATTTTAATTGTAGTTAGATCATGTGACCAAGCAATCATCTTGTAGAGCTATCTGATTCCCATCATTATGTAGTTTTTTATATTTGAAAGTAGACCAGCATTAATGATAATCTTGTTTTATGTACAGTGAACTGCACAGAAAATTTGCATATTTGCATATTTAATATATTTGCATATTTACCATATTGACCTATGCTATTTTTCCCTATACTGTTCTATAGCTGTTGTGTAATGCACCAGTTTCCTTCGTACATAATGACATGATTGTACTTGTCATATGTTATAGATCGAATTGTAGAACATACCATATGTACAATGTTTAACTATTTATAGTAACTTGTTACTATTTATAGTAATTTGTTACTATTTATAGTAATCTGTTACTATTTATAGTATCATGCGTATTAATTGATATATCATATTGTCTGGTTCTACTTGGTTGTTCCAACAGTTCTCTTCTGTAACTGGTGCATTAAACAATAATACCTTCTATGTGATTTCCAACTATATATACATTTCTAGTATCTCATCAAATTAGAAATTTCTAATATTTGTTTATTTTAATGTTTTGGCATAAACATTTCTTCAAGATTGATTAAATAAGCGAACAAAATAACGAACGCTTTCTTCATTTACAGTGGTCAGAATAGGAGATTAATCTGATACCAAATATTTGATTCATTGGTTTATATCATGGTATTGTATTGGAGGTCACATATAGGCAAATATCAACTGTCCCCTTTTTATCATCACAATATATTTAGGGGTTACACTTAACACTGTTAGTTGATGTTTGGTATATATATAGCAGTGATACCCCTTGTACAGTGAGAAGCGTACTTTTGTCTGAACTACTAGTGCTTATACTGTGAGATGTTTCCAATATATAGTCTATGTGAACTCTGTGAGATGTTTCCAATATATAGTCTATGTGAACTCTGTGAGATGTTTCCAATATATAGTCTATGTGAACTCTGTGAGATGTTTCCAATATATAGTCTATGTGAACTCTGTGAGATGTTTCCAATATATAGTCTATGTGAACTCTGTGAGATGTTTCCAATATATAGTCTATGTGAACTCTGTGAGATGTTTCCAATATATAGTCTATGTGAACTCTGAATTGTTTATAATAAAACAAAGCTAGGTCCACAGATGGCATGTTGGTTCAGACTTGCTTCATGTTTTATCCTTCTCACAACCTTGACCTTGAAAAATCATAGAGATGACCTTTGTATTGACTATCCTGCTTATATAACAGTCCATGGTCTACCTAACCTGAGTGTTCAAGAAGTTGAGCATGTGGTTACAGAAGTTGATTTTTCAAGGTCTTATATTGCTATGTACAGTTTGCATCAACGTACGAAATGTCACTCACGTGTGTGTGTTTTTTATCTTCTTTCATTTTCACAGAGGATTTGGGGGCGGCTTTTTTCCCCGCTGCGGCAGGACCAGAAGCTTGGGCACCTCCACACGCCCTGGCATACCCGGAACTCGCCCCCACTGCTCTCCACCACACTGCAGCACTCATGCAACACCCGGCTATCACTCAACTCCCCATGAGGGTTAGTTTTCAATATTTATATATATCTATATATATCATGCAAGGTAAAACTCCACTATATATTCACCACAATGGTTCATCTTCTTGTGTGCAACAATCTTATAACATACATTCATGGAAAGCTAAATGTAAATGCTGATCTGTTCTCTAGTATTTTCAATCATAAAAATATGAAATAAATCAAATAATTAGTTCTACATTTTTTCTAAACGTAATTGTCAACTACATTGTAGTTACAGGAAATATTTTATGATAGTGTCTATCATTGTATGATTACATTGTTCAGCATAAATGTGTACCTTATGGTTGAAGTATATATACCTTGTTTTACTTTTATACAAAGGATCTGCTGTGAAACTGATCAATCTGGATGTAAACATCAGCCTAAAGTTTCTAAACTAAGTGTATTCTTTTTCACAGTGATCAGTGGATTATTTTTCACAGTGATCAGTGGTTTTCCGTGTTCAAGGTCATACTTTCAGAATGTAAAAACTAAATTTACAAAATCAATTGTCTACGATTTAAACCATAAGGCATGTTTGCATCCAACTATACTGAAATATTGGTTTGTTTGGAAGTCAAAATTATAAGTTCACTAATTTTGGCAGTAAATACTTCTATGAGTGTTCTTACAGAAATCTATTGGCTATTTAAAATGCTAGTATATTTTACTTGACACTCGACTACGTTTCATGTAATGCATGTACATCTACTCTGATAGCTGTGTGTGATAGTGTTTTATATACATTGATAGTACAGTTATATGTATACATGTAAAATATCTTCAGCAATCTGGTCCATGCACTGTCTCTCCCGTAATGCACTTTGTCTGTAACAGATTTTTACAAAGGGTTCCATTATTTATTTGATATTCGTTCACAATTGTTTCCTTTCTCCCATGTTCTCTTACTGAAGACGATGAGCTCTCATTATGTATATTATTTGACCAGGTTTTAGTTTCAGGTAATGCCTAGTATGAGTTACATTCGTATTGTACATATAGGATGTATATATAGGCATTAGTTTTATGGATATGGTGGTAAAATAGGAGTACATGCATTTCATGAAATATAGTTCTCAGTGTATACCGGTGTAACTTTGTGTCCACATGTTGGTTTACGTTTCCTGTACGTTGGTACATCTACTCATACTATCCGACGTTTACTTACTTTGGGGTATACACTGATTAGTATTATGTTGACTTTATATTTCGAGATTTGTATAAGTCAACTTAACTGCAAATTAGACCATAAGTGAAGTTATTTGAAAGTATGAATTGTGACATCGTGTAGCATATTGAGTGTGTATATAACTTTGCTGTGATTGGGTGGGTATAACATTCTGTGAGGAGTGTGGAAATCGTTCACAAAACATGCACATCCATCCAGCTGGACCATTTCTTGAAATAAACTACTATACATGTTGCGCTCTGCTCTGATAAACTGTCCAGACGAGCTTGCCTATCTCATAACTGATGCATGTCCTTATATATTTTTTTATTATTTCTATGTGTTTTATGATTTGCTGCTATTACATTATTGTTTACAATATATCTTGAGTTATAATGTTGCCATGACCACTCGCAAAATCTATGACAATTTCTTGAATTCAAAATGAAAATTTTATAGCGTATATTTGTCAATATCACAGTATCTTGATAACTTCGGCAACTTTTGATAACCGTCAGCAATTTTTGATATCAGTTTTAAGAACCCACGTTAGTTTGTTGAACCCGCATCTGTTTGTTGAACCCGCATCTGTTTGGCGAACCCACGTCTGTTTGGCGAACCCACGTACATTTGTGGAACCCATGTCTGTTTGGCGAACCCACATCTACTTTGAGAACCCAAGTCTGATAATAGAAGAACGGTATATAATTATGCTTGGACAAAGACGATGGTGTGTGGTATAATTGTGGGTTGTTTAAGTACTCCAAATAAGCAATGTTCATGGGTTGTCTCGTTAAAAATGTATCAAGTAATAGACTACATAATGCTTGAATTCAAATTGAAATTTTCATTTGATTTGCTGTGTTCATGTTGCGTCACAATGCAGTGATCATGCTGCGTCACAATGCAGTGTTGATGCTGCGTCTTGTTAAACTGTTCACTGACTATTCTCACTGCTCGATCTTTCACAGTTACAATGTTACAGTTAAATTGAAGCAAGTATACAAAGCTCATCCTATTTACTGAGCACTTAGCAAACTATTGCGCACTTTTATTTTTGTATACAGTTAAAATAGGCTCCGCCCACCGACTTCACCCTAAGCATAGGCATAGGCTCCGCCCACCGACTTCACTTATTGCATTTTAGGCTCCGCCCCACTGATCTCACAAATGCATACAACTCCGCCCCCTAATTCACATTGGTGCAACTTTTTCAATGCCCATAACTCACAATATAGGGAACTGCACCTGTTGTTCATTAGCACTTTTTTCTAAACTATTTAAACGTTTGGCAAGAATGTTCGTATATATGGAATGACAATATAACGGCACTGAATATTCCTATGACCAACTGTAATGCACCGTCAAATACATATTGTGTATACCAATTATACACTATCAGTAGATGCACATTGCTATAGTTCATCCGTATGTTTTATTACAAACCAGCACAAAAAGCAGGTGGAAAATATATATGAGAATATATGCTAAGCTTTTATACCATATTCGGTTATAAACACAATAGTTAATGCATTGCTGATTTCGTAATATTATATTTTAGTTTTAGTAACTGCTACATGTAACAGATCTCTTATCCATTTTAAGACTGAATTATTTTCATTTGAAATTGTCTCCATTATTTACGTACGAAAACAATACATCCAGTGCTTTGACTTTTATCAATTGTTTTTTCACGAAAGCATGGTCGGTCTTGTTGCACGTGTTGTTTAGTTGTGTAACGCTCCCTTGTTTGAACTGCGATGTGTGTTCTACGATCGTAGGTTTGGGGCGTCTTTACACGCGTGATTCACGTGATTCACACTCCCCCTGTCATTCACATCCCCTCCACAATATGCTATATGGGTGACGGATCTTAAAGTGCTTTTTCTGTATTGTTTTTCATCCAATCTTCTTGGTAGATGACCACCAGTTTATTATCACAATTCTGTTCCAGGTTCATACATACATTGGGATATTCTTGAAAGTTGCTTATATTGTAAAATGTCCTTAAAAATTGCCAACGTGTGAACTTTTGGAAAAGTCATTGGCGTTTGAAAATTAAAGATTGAGTCCACTGATATAGATGTATCTCTTCAGAATATGTTGAAGATGATATTGTAGGATATGTTTATCTCAACAGAAAGTGTATACAACAAGCTTAAGTTCAGAACGCCTGTCACCTTTTCAAAACTCCATGTTACTCGTTTGTTTACTATAATACATATTGGGTGGAAAATATATCATTACATTCAGTCAGAAGTGATAATGTTTCAGAACATACCGTAAGTAAACACTTAGCCATACAGTTATTAAAATCGGAAGAAATATCCTTTGTACCGCATCACATACTTGATTATCATTGGCAACTCGTAGAATAGTGTCCCAGTGTTCTGTATGAACCTGTAAGGTTTTGTAAAAAACATATCTCTTTCTCTTCAATGCAAGTGTCGGAGTTTGTTTTATATAATTTCCAAGTTGACCATAATAAGTGGAAACTATAGAAACACCCCATGGGAATCTCACTATAGATTACCAGTAATAGTATTGGCTACTACTTTGAAAAGTAAATCAACTTCTTCCGGTGTAATAGGTCCTGGTCCCCATGGGAACCTTTGTGTAGCTATTCTCATTATATATTAAGTCGATATTTCATTAACGCTGTGTTTTGTAATACTAGAGACTTGTTGAAACTTTTGCGAGTTCATTTTGAACCCCCAAGATAATCTTGTCCGGAGCGCCATACATACCATTTCTGGTGCATCACAGAGACCATGCCCGGGGCGCATTTTTATTCTATTTTCTTTCGTTCTTTACTAAATTATATTTAATACATATGGAAGAGTGTAACTAAATCATTAAATATTTGGTGATCATTATAGGAATAGATTTTAGGGATTTTGGTTATGATTTTATTGTACTATTATTTGTAGATGTAAATTATCATGTTTTATAGTCGGGACTTGTATATCGATACCATATTCATGCTATACGGCCATGTGTTCGTCAGCTATTTCATCAGTAATTCAAAGTATATCATGATCAACAATTCTACTAAAAAGTCTACATGTCTCAACATCTGAATTACTTGTGGTGAATGAAAAACCACAAGTTTGACATATATGTATAATTTCTTTTGTTGTACGTTATATTTGATCTGAATAATGAGACTTTAGAGTCTGGAGAAGAGATCCAATCGTTCATTATCTATAACATAGTGGTCGCAACTCCGTGGATTTTATCACATTATTAACTTACTCACTTATTGTTTCTAGGCTGTTGATATGAATGCTCTAGCATCGTTACAGGCAGGAAATCCACTAGGTTATGAGGTAAGGGCGATACTCTTTGTCAAATTTTATTGATCTGTATGGGTAATAACTATTATAATTACCCTGTAAGCTTGTAACATTGAGCTTGGGGTTTGAATACTCATTTCATGTGCATGGCACCAATTGATGAGCCAAAATGCAGATTACTAAAAGAATGAGCACTCAAGATCTTTGATATTTTATTTTAACTTGGGTTATCTCGAACAAGGAAGTATTTACATTGAAGAAATTGTATTTTAAGTTTCCCATGAAAAAAAGTTTGTTATGGCTTGAAGTCAGCAAACTGATGGTCGATCTGGTTTTAAAAGGAGTTAAGATGTATGATGAAAAACAAATATTTATATATTGTTTTTGATGTTATCTTGATGTTTATGGCACATGATGACGTACCGTAAAATTGTTTGCATACATGTTGAAAAAGGAAATTTATATTTTCTAAATTATTTCAAGAGCTTTATTTTTCTGTTGGCATTATCTATCGATCAATACTTTGTAAAAGTGTTTTGTTTCATTGTCTGACCACCAGATTGTTTGGTTATACCACCAGATTGTTTGGTTATACCAACAGCTTGTTTGGTTATACCACCAGATTGTTTGGTTATACCACCAGCTTGTTTGGTTATACCACCAGATTGTTTGGTTATACCACCAGCTTGTTTGGTTATACCACCAGATTGTTTGGTTATACCACCAGCTTGTTTGGTTATACCACCAGCTTGTCTGGTTTTACCACCAGCTTGTTTGGTTATACCACCAGATTGTTTGGTTATACCACCAGATTGTTTGGTTATACCACCAGATTGTTTGGTTATACCAGCTTGTTCGGTTATACCACCAGATTGTTAAAAAATAACGAAATTTAGACCGACTTAACAATTTGAAAGAAAGATCTTTGTGAAAGATTAGCCAATATACATGTAGCATCAAGAAAGCATTCAGACTTTATAATCATCACAGTTTGTAGTCACCAATTGTATCTGAGGTATTTCACGTTGTAACTCTGCACACCTGTATATAACCAATCCTAGCTGAATTATGAACCAAGTTTCAAGATTATTCATAGAACCGAAATAATGATTCAGCTATTGTATTTCTCGTGCTTAGAAAATTAAATAGATTCGAAATATTCTATCAGCTATTTCCCTTTCAAGGAACATTTCATCAATTCAGAATAATCGATCAGCTATGATATTTACCTTTCCTGGAACATTACATAGATTCGGAAAAATCGATCAGCTATAATATTTCCGTTCCCTGGACCATTACATAAATTCGGAATTATCGATCAGCTATTATATTTCCCTTTCCTAGAATATTACATAGAGTCGGATTAATCAATCAGCTATTATATTTTCCTTTCCTTGAATAGTCCATATATTCGGAATGATCGATCAGCTGTTATATTATTCGATGCCTAGAAAATTAGATAAATTCAGAATAATTTTTGCACAAAATATTGCAATGTTGCCTTGCACTTATAAGAGTTCCATGCCAAACACTGTCGCCTCAAAGTTTGATTATATTAAGTTCTTACTAATTAAATTAGAGTAATTGGTTGGGAGGTTTGAAATGGAAATCTCTGGCACATGTCTGAGATTCCATATATATACGTCAGTTGAAGCAGTCCTAAGCTTGAGGTATTGTGTTCGAATAAATATTATTCAGGCTGTTAATGGGGTTTGACTTAATGTTTGGCATTGAACTACTGATGTGATAGTTTAGTAATTTATTTTTAAAAAAATGATCTTGAAATTTTGTTCTAAAATTCAGGAATGGTTGGTAAGTATTTGGCCTTCTAGCATAACAAGAGCACGAAAACACACCATCTGATATCAACGAAAAAAACATCAGTAAATGCACGGTACACGTACATGTGTGATTCTGGTTTATTACGCTGTACTGCATTAGTTTAATAAACAAAATTGTACGGAGTGCGTACATGTATATAAAGTAAACAAGTTGTATTGAGTTTGTCACCGTAAAATAGTGAAGTTCTTTTATACTTAACATTTAGTCACAATTTAGCAAATGTTGAATGGAACAAACTACATGTTAAATAGAAATATGTGTAACTACCAATAGCTTGTGTTTGTTAATAACTGGGGTGAAGCTTATGTCAAAATATCACAATTAAAATGTAATACATGTAATGTTTTGTGTACAATAATGATCAATCTATATTGTTATCTTCAAACATATATACACGCAAATATGTGTTGTTTTTTATTTTCGGTAACTGGTAATGAATAGCGTTGTGCTTCATTAGCATTATTTTATATTGAACAAATAATGTGGTGTTGTAAAACCACTAACTCGGACAAACCAATAATGGTGTTTCATTATATATATTTTATAAATAATTTAAGCAACATAGTGTTTCTAGTATACCGTTGTCATGTATGTGTTAACCAATTGTCTACATTTGTTACAGTTCCACCCCACTATGGTGCATGGAGCAGGGTCGGTGTCAGCCAGCTTGCCACACCCTTCATTAGGGGCCACTCCCATATTTACTAGCCCCCTGGGAGCTCTACCACAGGTATGTATCTGTATATAATATTCTTCCCGACCCATCAGTGTGCAGCGTTTCTTTAGTTATGAACTTTTTTATATGTAACTCACACACAATGTGTGTATGTTTGAGGTTTTAATAATAAATATGCTGTTTGAGCAGACTGTGTGTCTTATCCCTCCATCACGTTTATGTTTGCTTTCGAATTCACTTGTACTATAAATGACTGAGTCTGAAATAATATGTTAATATTTCCTGTTGGATAGTAATCAACCATCGTGTTGTTCGACATTCATATATTTAATTTCTTGCGAATGATCAGCCTTAAATTGCAAACATTGCCCGTCCATGATATTTTTTTCTAGTGTGTCTGTGCCATCTCTTTAAAACATTGGCTTTTATAGTGTCCATCACCTTTAATACTATATCCCTACTATAATACTAGAGGTCATATATCTGTTAGGGTCATACACCATATAATAATCTTGTACGATGTAGCTTTGTCGTAGTTCTAGTGTTTCATTTATCTGCAAATTACTGGTTTGTTTTCATTTTCTTTTTTATTCAAATCATTAACACATCCTCTTGCTCCTAATTTTGCCGTATATTTGTTCTGTACTTGACACTTATATATAACGTTGCTTAGCAACACATTTTATATCTATACTAGTATATCTTACATTTTTGTATTAAAGTTTTGATTCACCATGTTTAGCTTAACTACCTCTATATATACTCATTTAGCATGGTCGTTCCTTCCCTACCGTCGTGTTAAATCTTGGTTGATAATTGTACTACTATACATATAGACCAGCTCAAATGATCTATTTTTGTCGATTGTGTTCATTATATAATACCAAAAGCTAGGCGTAAGACAGGTTAAGGTTAGGTAAAACTCGCACGAGAGATATTTGTCACATGACCAGGGATATAATGTTTTTATGTATTATTCTGCAATATTTTTACACACATTTTTGTTCTGTTTTTAACCTCAGATGCATGTAGCGATGGGAAAGGTAAGATATTTATAAGACATCAAAAACATTTACATGACGATAATGTGCACTAAAACAACACTATGTAATGTTTCCGTTACCAAGACCTTCAAAAGGTTGCATTTGATATCAAATTTTACACAAAATCAAAATAATGGTCACATGGCGAAAGTCAATTGCAATTGTAAAAGTAGGATTTGTTTATATATGACACCAATACTGGTAGATTTAATGTAATTATTTTGTCAAAGTATCCTTTGTAGTCGTTGTAACTATTCATATATAATTGTGTACATTGGACTGGTACTTGACACATTTTGTTTATTGTCGTGACAAATTGGGAGACAGTAACATCATTTCACCCACATTTGAGACTGGTCGATCACTTCTTGTTTAGCATGAACATGCTTCATATTTTCACACTGACCATAATACAACATGATTCGCACAGTGTTTTGTTTATCTAGTGTTCTTTACAACGGCAATCACCAAGGTGTTCCATTTTGATCCAACCTGGTTTTGTTTTGAGCACTAATTCCCGCCAGTTGTAAATGTGTATTTTTCCACAGTTGGACTAGATTCTATTCCGATGAAAATACAATAAAAACATACATATTGTCTGTAGCGACTTTAATCCTAATTAACTTTATGTTCCTTTGAGTTTTCCTCGTTATATCTGTAATATTGTGCACTACCTATCATTATTATGAATCGTGCACCTCGCCAACATGATCACATGTGTTAACTAACGTAAGCTGATTGGTTGGTCTATAAATAGAAGTTACGTGATTGGTTGGTCTATAAATAGTTGCCTGATTGGATAGTCTAGACATATTTGGAATTTGATCTATCAAATAAGTTCTACAAAGTATTGCACTCAATTCAAACAGCTACATGATCGTACCAATGGTTTACATTCATATTTTCATTTGTACTATTTTGATGAGGTTTCGATGATGCTTGATTAGTTCTTTTAGTTTTGGTCAACATTGTTGTGTTTTTTTTGACATTGGTGAATGCATGTGTATGTTAGACATTTGTTAAGTGTAATGTAACAACACGATACGTTCCCTCTTCCAATAATCTGACTTTGATATTTTTAGCCTTTGATTATTACATGTGTATTGTATTTGGACATTTTTAATGTTAAGTCCATTCTACATTATAGTTTATAACTGTTTGCTAGTTATTTTAATACATCACAAAGATAGTATAAGTATACACAAATGTGGAAATTACATCTTTCGATATCGGAAAAGCACATTGAACTGTCAGATGTTTTCATATTCCATATAATGAATATCTTCGTACACAAGCATGTTGATGTATTTATGTAGATTTATTTGATTTTGCTTCTATATTACACGATGTATAACTTGCACCCGATTCATCTCATCTACACGAGTTGCACGCACACGTTTCTCTTTCTTCTGGTAGTCAATGCTTCATGTCTTCTGTCTTCTGTCGATGTATGTTAGAATATAAACCACACAAAGCGGACACATGATTACCATCACGTCATGAACTTATCTATTTAAATATTCTATAAAACGTTCCGAACGGTAAATGTCCTGGTGCCCTAAGTACTGGGCTTCCATTTGACATTTGAGTTATCCCTTGATCTCAGAAGTAAAAATCGACAAGTTTGTCCCGTTCTAGAAATTTGACTGAATATAGTATTTTCTAATTGAATCTATTAGTTTTGATATTTAGGTAAAATCTATTATAAAATTAAATGTGTCCGCAGCTAGTGAAGCCTCGATGGTGAACATAGAGTTTGTGTGGTTTGTATACATAGATTATATACACGGTTACCATGGTGACCACGTCTCATCACCAGCCATCTCTCACATTGTATAATTATAGTATTGACGGTTTAATTGCCGAACTATCGTAACATTGTTTGGTGAAGCAGTTACTATAGTTCAGTGTTAAATCATTGATATATTCCTAGAACAAACCAAACTAGCCAGCAAACTTATATCTGTTACTATAGGGAATGAATGGATCAGCATCGAGTCCCGGCTTACCTGGTACATCTACTAATACACCATGTTCTACTCTATTTGTTGCAAACCTAGGGCAGTTCTCTTCAGAACAAGAATTGAAAGATTTGTTCGGCAGGTAGGTTACCTCCCCTTATCAACAAAATCTCAAAGTTCACATTTCCCCGGATGTTCGCATTTATCAAGACCAAAATTATTAGTTCAATTTTTCGGCTAGATACATAGGAATATATATATTTCAAACAACACCCATTTCTCAAAACGGAAACATTTTTATTATACAGTGTATAACCATTTTGTTGCACATAAATGATTTAATCCTCTGCCCTGCCATGTAAAGTTACTGTCTAACCGTTTTCTCTCAATGATAATATCGTACGAATCCCAATGTACGAAGAAGTATTGAAGTCTAGTTTTCGTTCATGTTTTACTACTTCCGTACCAACTGTTATAGTTTACCCATTGTCCTATCACGGCTCCTGGTATAACAAATCTGACAATATGGTAACATAACTTCTATCTATCTAATACAAAATCCTGCAGTAAACCAGTGTTTTCTCTATCTTTCTACAATTATTTGTTCCTATGTATCTAGGTAATATATTTTTATATTTTCTTGTTAGCACATTTTGATTTCATCATCAAACATA
Source organism: Spisula solida (assembly GCA_947247005.1). Lineage (NCBI taxonomy): Eukaryota > Metazoa > Mollusca > Bivalvia > Venerida > Mactridae > Spisula > Spisula solida. The sequence goes on along the minus strand of OX365962.1, from coordinate 356,526 downwards.
TTCAGGGCAAAAATCAGTTCTTATATTTATACAGTATTTATTGTATGTGGAACCTTTAGATGTCTAAATTCTGAAACATTGAGTATCATTTGAATAGTTGCTAAACAACGATACATTCTGTAGTTTGCTACAAACTGACAGGAAACTCTCAATTGAATGCCCTGAATTGCTTGGTTTTCAATTTTCCTCCATCTATTTCAACAAGTTATGTTTTACCCGCGTTCTGTCAGGGTTGTGTTTGACTTTGATCACTGTTAATTATTCACGACATGCTTGTTACACATTTCTGTGAAATAGAGAAACAACATAATCAGAAACATTTATAGAACAAGTTATTTGATCAATTCAAGTTCCATGATGAACTGGGGTTTAAAGTTTACTTGTGAAGAACACCGGTAGTTCCTACTGCATATTTCATTTGCTGATAACATGACTTAATGGATCATGCAGGTTGAAAATAATATGAAATTATTGAAGTATGTCATTTTGTAAGTTTCGTGAATTTGTTATTTTACCCAAATTGTGTCTTCCAGCTTTCAGGGTTTCTCGAGGTTAAAAATGTACAATAAAGGAGGTTCTCCAGTAGCTTTCGTAGAATATCAGGTATAATTGTCTATAAGTACGCCGATTGGTTAGTCTTTTGATAAAAGCAGTACGATTTGATATTTTATAAATAAAAGTTACCTAATTGGATATTCTATAAATATAAGCAATATGATTGGATTATGTAAAACTTCTCTATGAAATGTTCGATTATTAAGCAGCTACGTTTTGCTAGATAAAAACGCTATTAATATTAATTTGATAATGAAGTGTCCGAATTGAATTACAATATCAGTAGTCCATTGCTGAAACATACCTTCAAGTTTGATAATAGTTTTTGGATATGAATGTACATGTATCGAGAAACCTGGACTTTGCTAAACAATATATTTGTATTATGTTTAGGAACTAAAGAACGCAACAGAAGCAATGAATAGACTACAGGGTTTCGTCCTGTTGTCATCTGACCGTGGGGGTATACGTATTGAATATGCTAAACATAAAATGGGCGAGGTCGTATCTGCGTAATACATCTCTACAACATTTATAGTTGGTATGAAGCACACAGTTTTCTTCTTATTTCTTAAACTATGAGGGAATTTTAATATGATGGTCAGGGAAGCTACTTTACACGTGTGAATTTTTCCGGAAAAATGAATGTTTTGGGGGTAAAATGAAAGAAGTATGCGTGAATGTTTTTGATTGGATTGTTCCACATTTGATGATTTTGATTCTGTTTTCTTTCTGTCTATTAGAACTGCTTCGTGTGAAGTTTGTGTTTGTAGTCACTTTTACTCACTGAACTTAGATACACTGCATGTAACATCCCTTACTTCTGATTGGGTGAATGGGCAGCACATGATGCCTAAATATAGTAACATAGTCACATGATTGTATCTCTTACACAGCGTACGGATTACCTTATTTCTATATGCTTCGTATGTTTCTTGTTTTTGTCCTATTATTTCTGAGTTTTTGCCTACCGTAGTATCAGCATCACTCTGCACTTAATGTTTCACACCATACACCGTATATGACTTAACTTTCAAGACACCGTGTATAATGTAATTAACTTTCATTAAACCGACTTTGTCTTAATTTTCAATATACTTTGTATGAATTAACTTGTATTGCATTCTCTGTATTAACCAGAAAATGTACTTAACTTCCCAAACATCCGTCTTACTCTCCCGTTTGGATATAATAACACAGTCAAACATTGACACTCTACTGTAAGAAGGAAAGATGATAATGTTCACTGTTTACTGTAAGAAGGAAAGATGATAATGTTCACTGTTTACTGTAAGAACGTGAAAATGTTCACTCACTTTGTTTAAAGACAATCTTCACCATTTGGATAAATCTGCAAGTTTCCTCTTTATTTACGATATTATGTGTAAGGTAAATTGTTATTGATATAATCTTGGTACCTTGTCTATTTTTCTATACCACTATGATAAGGAATAATGATGACATGCCTATGTTTTTATCGAGTTCTACATTCTAAGAAATTGTAACTATTCTCCGAAGTTTCCCGATAAAATGTTTACATTCACTACTCTTGATTCTTAATGAAAAGGTTTGATGTAAACTACGTTGAAATATATTTGCTCTGAGGTCGGATCTATGTAAAATGTGTTAATTACGCGTTCTGCAGAGACCGTTTCTACGTCTAAGCGGTGATCTGTGACTATGTTACTGTTTCATTTCTTTTATAATCGGTCATGCTATACTTATTTTCTTTTTATTCTACACTAGATTCACATTATAATAACATGTTAAAATTCCCTTCAGCAAGGTTACTGTACAATACGATGCATTGGATACAAAATATTATTATCTATTTAGCTCTGAACATTTCTTTACTTTTACACCTTTACCTATAACTTTCACATTCATATATCAGATTTCTTCACTACTTTTACAAACATAGTTTTAGAAAGTTGAATATCGGTGCTAGGGCAACATCTTTATTACTATAGTTATATTTGCAGGCAAAGAGAGAAGAAATGATGAGTCCAGCACAATCGCCCCCTCTGTCTGTGATGACGTTATAGTGATTTATCATGTGACCTAGTCATGTGACCTGATCATGTGACCAGACATTGCGCAATCAGGATTGTTGTATGTCAAGATGGGTTTTGGCGCCTCCGAAAGGGATCATAATTTATTGAACAATCAATTGATATATAACAAAGTGTCTGTTATATTGTTGTATATTTATGACAAATTTATATATGATATTATTTGTTTTTCGTGTGTAATGACTCATAAAATGGGGTCATGGTTTTTCATAAATTTATTTCATATTTGTTATTTATAATAGTAGTGTATAGTACATACAAACAGGTGTTACATTATATTATGGTTGGAGGATTTTTGAGTGTGCTGTGTGTTAATATTCGTTTTATGTTAATCCAACAATGTTTTTTAAAATGCATCAAATTGGGCAGAAGATAAAACATGTTATATCTGTCACATAAGACTGTTTGAGTCAATGAAACAATAGTTTGTTCTATTTGATTGAGCTCTTTCATTTACCGAGGGGGTACCAGTAGTGATTGATCTGTCATGTTAAGCAGTCGTTCAGTGTTCTCTGAGGAGATTGGTTCTTTTGTAAAAAATGGTACAATTTGAAAAATGTTAGTTTCATTCAAGAGTTTGTCACTCAACTGTTGTAACCGATATTCTATGTAGTGTTGCAATATTTGTGTGGTGGAACTGACAATTTTAAACTCATTATTGTTTGTTCATTCCGAATAGTTTTGTCCGGGTGAAACAGTGAGACTGTGTTCTTAATGGGACAGACTGTGTTCCCGATAGGAACGACTGTGTTCTTGACGTGATCGACTGTGTTCCCGATTAGACCGACTGTGGTTTTGATGGGATCGTATGTTTTTTGTTGGGGCATACTGTGTTCGTCATGGAACAGACTTTGTTCCTGAAATGAACTACTGTGTTTTTTGTTGTTATCATGTTAGCTATGTGGTTGATGTTTGTACAAATACAATATTGTTCATGTTTTAATCTATTTCAAAGTATCTCTATAGTTTGTTGTCAGATTCATTGGTAAGATATCAGCGGAGTTAGTGACGTTAGTTGTTTATAATGCGTTTGTCAATTAGATTCCTACTATTTTGTTGACTTGAACAGTTGTAAAAACTTGACAAATGGTACCACTTCCAATTTCAACCCATATCCATGCCCTAAGATTTATTTGATTTACTGCTAGGTAAGTGCTGATAACCCGGCTACCTGTAAAGTGGAATAATATTGCATTAAGTGCTCAGGTTTTTAATAATTTGAAAATGTTGTTCCCACGATGCAGGCGACAAATGTTTTGTTCATCTAATTGAGATAAAACTATTGTTATAGTTTGTAAAATTCATTTAGTTGAAAGTTGTTTTATACACGTAGTTACAGGAAATCATGATGAAACTTTACATAGTTCATTGATCATATAATGTATTCCTTAATATTTTATGTACGAATAAATGTTTCGTAAATAATCATGTTCAGAAAGAACCATATTTGATGCTTTAGTTCCAGTTTGGAGCCAAACGTCAGTTTTATTGGAGTTGTTAATGCCGTTGTTCAAAATATTTCTAAGAAGAATTGAGAATGCAACAAAGTCGTTTACTAAGCATAGCATTTGTTACTAAATATAGCATTCCTTCGTGGTTTTGAGTAAAACTATGGGATTTCTATCCGTCCATGAAGGTGAAAAACATATCTTAATTAACTGTCACGAATCCACCACCTAGTGAACTAAGGTCAACATCGAAACAACTTGAATGTCAAGTTGAATTGTCTGACGACCGAAATTCACTGTTTGGTTGGAAATTTAGTTCATTTTATGCACACAGTAACACAATGAAATCACTGGTTAAGAATTCACCTTTAATAAAAGTAACATAAGTTGTTAAATATATCAAAGATTTGTCCATTTTTAATCAATTTTTTGTTGCGTTTGCTTTGAGATATTGTATCCGACACAGGACATGTTGGTCTCAGCTATACATGCTTGTCATTGTTCCTATATCACCACTCATCTTGTACACTCATCTATTTAATTCTTGTAGAACATAAGAACGAATGACCCCCTAAAACAGACTGACCTTGATTCTATAATAAGGCATGGATCATGTGATCCACCATATTCTCGTAGCACGTTATCTCGTTACATTTACTGTACAATGCTTCATGAACGTCAAGACTAGTCAGCCAACAAAAAACTTAACACTCGATTAATCAATGGTACTGGCAACCAATCAATTATTGACCGCTATTCATTATTTACTGAAACACAATGAAAGATTCTCAAATTCAAGGTCAGTTAAGGTTCAAGGTCAGATCGTTGTTATTGTTACCATAGATATGTACGTAAGGTTGTGACCCGTCATTCTTTAAATGCTAACTGTTTTTACAACGATTGATTTTTTCTGAAATTTATGTCATTGTTACTTTACATGTTGATCAATATATACATGTATATTATTATATTCAATGTTAATCATGTTATGTATCATTTATGACTTGACCCCATTACGAGTTTTTCCTGTAACATTGTCGTTTGAATTTGCTACAATACTATTGTGATTCAATATTGCGCTTATGTAGAGCGGTCACGTTTCATGTATAAACAAGAACAAGTATACCATTGACAAAGCACTGTACCTTAACAAACTTATTTCACAAAGTAATTTCCGAGGTCAGTGAGAAAACATACTGTACTTGGTGCTTCTTACTGTTGAATTGAGAAAATGTCTTTACCCGTACGTCTTATCGGCGACTTGATAGGGTGGCACTTTGTAAGACAGCAATGTTACATTTGAAACACTCATTACATATTCCATATTTTGTGTGTATATTTTAAAGAATTCCTGTAGATTTTGCTACAACTATGTAAATGAAGCATAATAATTTTATTGATAGATTTGGATATATGCAAAGTAAGTGCAATCATAAAGTAAGTGTTTGCCTTATAAACAATAAGCCTTTCCTCCGTATTACTGTACACAGTATATGTATAAATGTTGTCTATTTGTTTACTTGTTCCGAGTCAAGGTCGGGACGATCGTAGTCAATCCTGCGTTGACAATATTTGAGTAATGTTTAAGAATTTAAAATTAAGAGCATGCATTTTATATCGTAGTAGAAACTAGCAATAGTCAATCAACTTGTAAATATTCTTCCACTAATGTTTTGGGATAGGTTTATGCTAGATTTATCGGATGTAATTTTACCTCATCTAGTGGCGGGATGAGGGCGTGTATTCATGAACCAGAAGTCACAAACTTGGACACAATGAAATAGTTGAATTTCCAAGTCCAAGTTTCTGTTCATGTAACGGTGAATATAGGCATACAGGACATTGACATTACGTACATAACTGTTGTATTGTATTTCGGTCAGTGCTAGAGCAATATACATAACTATATACAAGCAATAAGCAATAATTGAAACACTCGTACTTCCTGTTCATTCATTTCTTCCTACATGTACTGTACTGTTAACTAAACTTGTTACGAAGACACAAATCATGCAATAATTAATTGTTAAAGAGTTTTCAATACGTAGTATTTAACTCACGGATGCAAATTTCAACGAATGTTGGTAGCTCTGTATTATACACAATGAGATTGTTGCGTGTGTGACTGTATACACAATGGAGGTTTTATTGATTTATAGAAATATTTATGTATGTGTGTGTTTGCGTGAAATACGTATTTAATATATGTGCAGGGTCATGTGACCTATTGTATGAGTGATGTGATATTATGTATGTGTTAGGTGACACGTTCTTTGATGTGATGTGGTCCATTACTTCGGTAAAGATGCTTCAAAGTGTCACATGATATCATAGGATGTGTCATGTGATGTGGTCATGTGACCCTGTGTAAATGTCTAAATGTGGACATATCATAATAGTTCCAGGTTGTCAAGTACAATGTTTCCATTTATAGTTCATTATAATATTTAAACTGATAACATCGAGACTATATGCGGAGGTTTCATGCATTGTCCAAGTGACTGGGCTTTGTAATATGGCATTAGTTGTGACATAGAGTTTGAATTATAAACAACACGAGTGTTAAACTCAAGTTATTGTAAGTATGATATGTTTATCTTTGGTTAAGAATAATTCTATGCAAAGTCAATGGGAAAATGTTTCACATCAGAGTCAAGGGGTAAATCGTTTTATTGAAACGATACTATATTCATAAATGAGTATTTGCCCATATAGTCTGAATGTTATTGGTGAATGTTAAATATTGATATGTATGAAACAGATGACCTCTGTTTCTGATACATGTTGACATAATCAGGGTATTAACAATAAAGTCTCAAATTGTTTATAGATCTACTGTATATACACAATACACAAAATGTTTATTCCGTTGTTTTAGACTATATTACTACAACACTGGTATGATTCAGATTATACCAACACACGACATGTTTGTCTATGCAATCATTCTCACTTGTTGATTTTGTATGAAGAAATAATTCATTAGCAGTTCATGTATGTAGTTGACAAATTTTAAATGATGACAAGTATAGCCACAGTACCGCAATTGGGCAATATTTCCTTCGGTCAAAGTGAAATCTAGATGGTTCTATGTCAGAACGTTGATATCTACATTCTATGTAATTTCCATGTTTCGGCAATATTTGTCAGAATAAATGTAATGTATACAGTGGTATTGTATCGCTGTGTTTGGTTAAACATTTAAGATGATATTAATAGATTAAATCAATGCAAGTCATATTTGTTGTTTCTTCATACAAAGTGAATTATCTGGTAAATTATAATCCGTAAAACACGCACTTAATAAATAATTCAGTTCTATTTACTTGTTGTGAACAAAGTCTTTGGTGATTAGCCAATGGGATCATGTTTAACGAAATATTGCCCAATCAACTACATGGAAATTTTGATTCAACTAATACTACTTAATATTACATACAAATGCTATTATTTCAATGAGTGACGCCTATATATGTTGTAGAATATTATACCAGGCTATATACTTGCTGAGAGAAATGTAGATTGTTATAAACCTACTGGTATACTTCATCATAATTCAAATGTTAAAGAATAATCAAGGTTAAAATTAGTCTTTAATAGTTTTGAATATTGACCGAACGTGTTTTACACCGCTATCTCAAAACTGATAAGGTTACGTCGAACATTAACTTGGTGAGAATTATTCTAGAGTTGCTAAATTACCATCAACATGTAGATACGTGAATGTAGTATGTGATTTAAGAACTTGTACGGTGAAATGTTTGTTTAATGTCTGTCATTTTAGTAGTTTCTTAGTATTTGGTGTTGTACTTGTCCGAAGATTGTGTGGTTTCAATAGCCAACGATTGTATATATATTGTTTTAACAAATCCCCTTTTTGATATGGATGGCAAATTGTGAAATTGGTTCATTAGTGTTTTTGCTCTTTATTGAGATTGTGGTATCTTAACTATCAGGGTAAACGATCAACACTTGCGAATTCAATGTACAACAATATATAAACATAAATTTTAATTTTTGAAAATTAGGACACTATCAATTAGAAACGTTTACTGACATGAGAGTTTTATATGCTTAAAGGATCAGAATTATTTAGATTTTCTTTAGGTCATCTAATAATATCAGAAACAAATTGTGTACTTCAGAAATCATTGAAGAACTAGTATGCTGATTAAATATCACATATCTTATATTTTACCGTAAATCACTGACCACTGATTTGTAACTTGGACTGTTAACAAGCATATCAATGAAAACGTATCATACATGTGTACATTGCTGGTTTTATACAGCACTTTGTACAAATACAAGTCCGACTTCAGGAGAAAAATATCAAACAACAGTCTAAACTGATGAACAAATTATTGATGTTTTATGTAATTTTCAGGTTAATTCTTAAGCTATGTGTTTTTGTATATTTGCATGTTGAAGCGATATGTTTGTGCATCATATTAATGTTAAACTTGGTATTGATGTATGAACACTGTGGAAAACGTCTCTTCTTCACTCGCTTTACCAGCTGCTCAAATCTTTGTCTTAAATAATTCTAGTTTCTCACGAATTAGTATACAACTATTGGTTACATGTAACATAGTTTTTGTCATTTTATCGGCATTCAGCAATGTATAAGAAAAACGTGATGACCTTGTATATTTATAAAACAAGTTTGGCAAGCATAATTACTTTAGAACATATATCCAATCAGTTGACTCAATGTTCGTACAACATGAATGCTGATTGCATGTTTAGGCTGCTAGCGATGTGAAGAGAGACGAGTTATCTACAGATGTTCTGTTGCTATTTTGTGATGTGTAACATTCCAGATATATCAAATCATGGGGCATACGTTGCCCGATTGTGTGTAGGTAGATAAATGCTCAGAGATTTAAAACAAATGTTGGTGACATGGCAGATTAAAATGTCGAGCACTCTAACTAGTTCTTTGAAGCATGGCCAGTTCAGCATACATGCAGTGTCGTGTATAGACCATAACACTGTGTTTGTGAACTGTAGTTATCGGGTAGCTTTTAGACAATTGTTTAGATAGTTTTTCTTAGTAAAACATGTATCAAACATTCTGATTGGATATTATTTAGCATCAGCAAGAACAAACGACCAATCAGAAAGCAGATTAAAGTAAGATATAGTAAATTTAAAGAAGACAATTTAATAGCAATCAATTATTATTATTATTACTGTATATTTGTGTAAGGTATACATATTTATTGTGCTGTGTTTTTTTCTTTGCTCAAAGCAGTTTATATCAAAAATGTTATATTTGTGCATTGTGTGTTTAAAACTATAATGACTTCTAGTGTATGATTGTTCTTTTTTTCTTAAATATGCAAAAACATGTGTTGTGATGCTAATGTGTAGAAGAGAAAGAAATACATTATAAAATGATCATACAACGTGTTATGTTTTGTTTATTATTTTACCAATCCACCCAAGCTTTCTATTTATAGAAAACTATTAAATAGTTGTTGTAGTGAATGAAGATACAAACATGTATCTGGTTACACGCTGCCATGCATGAGTGAGCCGCACTGTGAGTCTTGGAGTAAGGGTTAGTTAGGGAGTTGATGATTGTACACGCTAAGGAATCAACACGTATGCAACCATAGACGATCTCTGTTATATATTGTGTATGTTCACCACATAGCTTGGCGACGAGAAAGAGATGTTTTGATGAACTGATTTGATTCGGTTGCAGCGTGTATGATTTAAATTCCCAGTAATAGGATTTATTTACGAGATCAAAAGATTAAATTTCGTGGTGAACAACAACAAACCTGTCAAAATGACAAAGGCATTGACAGTTCCGAGAGTCGAGCCGTTCAAGATGGACGGTGATTGTTCGGGTCTTTCAAGTAAATGGGAAAGATGGCTGAAATCGTTTCAGTATTTTGTGGCCGGATCGGGAGTCACCGACAAAACACAAACAGAGCACTGTTGTTGCATTTGGTCGGATAAGAAGTCCAGCAAATACTTGAAACATTTGAGGACACGGGATCAGCTGCGGACTATGTCAGTGTAGCAATACCACGTGGCTTTTGACTACAGTTACAAGTAGAAATTTGTAAACAATGGAACACAAATATAGCCATAAGTATTTTATTTCTTCATCGATTTCTTTAAAATATACGCCACGCTAAGGGGAAAAGCATTTGCTTTCCATGAAATATAAGATCTTTTTCAGGAGTATTACCGATTTTTCCATTACCCTGTGAAACCTACACGTTCCACGGTTTCACAAGGTAATTGACAAAACGGCACAGCCGCTGAAAAAGATTTTATATTTCATGGAAAGCAAATAATTGTCTCCATAGCGTGATGTAAATTTCATAGAAATCGATAAAGAAATAAAATATTTATGACTATTTTATTTTCCAATGTTTACAAATTTCTTCTTGTAACTGTAGTCAAAAGTCACGTGGTACTGCTACACTGTATGTAAAGCAGTCCAAAAATTAAATGAGTATTTTAAGCCTAAGAAGAACATTTCATTCGAGAGACTAAGTTTAATTCAGAGACACATAAACCTAACGAAAGCATTCAGTTTACCGACAAGAACGATAGGATCAGAGACCAAATCGTTGAGAAATGTTGTTCAACACATCTGCGTACAAAATTATTGGGCGAAAAAGATTTGAGCTTGGAAAAAGCCCTGGAAGTTGCTACGACGTAAGAAAGACCCACAGACAGCACCAAGAAGATAGATAAAAGCTCCGCGAGTCGCATGTGTCGCCTGACTTAATTTAATATTTATGCATTTTTCATGGAAAACTATTCAGTATTGGGCTACATATGTTCTCTAGTCATCTGAACTAAAATTGACAAAGTTATGCTCTGGACAAAAAGTAATGTCCTGATAAAATCAATCATAGGGGAATCATTCAAAAACAACACAAGGTAGAGTTATGATTCTTGCAAACTGCAGGTCATGTCACAGTAAGAAACATGCATACCAATTTTGGAGTCATTCATACTTATGGTAACAAAGTTATGCCCCAGACAAGAAATGCCTATAAAATCAATCAAAGTTCGATGCAAGGTAGAGTAACGCTATGCTCCGGACAATCTATACTCAAATAAAACGAATCAACGGGAAATAATTCTGATAAAGCTTATCAAATTATATGCATACACCTTTCTAACTCAATCATATAATTATATCATGATTATACAACAATTATAACTATAACAGGTAGCATGGCAGAGTTCCAACTAAATGCATGCAATAATTTATACAGTACACAATACAATGAAACAACACATGCCGATGATGCGTTCAAGCATCACAGTATTACACACATTAAACAATGCAATACATGGGTAAAGGTTATAATACTTTGAAACCTCCCACAACCCTGAAAAATTATTTACAATAATGATCCTAACAACCTTTACCCATGTATGTATAAAAACAACAAAAATAATAATTTGGGAGGGCGGATGTGGCAAAACAACTTTTTCTCAAATAATACAACGATCGAACATTACAAATGACGTGTCGATTAAACTGTGAAGATTTCGCGCGTCTTCCTTTGTATTATATAGTGGCGTATGAATACCATGTTATGGTTACTGAACATCTATAAATAGATATCACATGACACAATTTTGCACCGCTAATAATTAATTGATTTTATGTAACATAAAATGCACTAAATTACTCTTGAGTATAAAATAACCAAAACAGAATCTACTTGATATTATATTTAGGAATTTACGACACGCGTTGAGTCATATCTTATATTATTAACTACAAATAAGTATTGACCAACTATATCAAATGCACCCTATCAAACACCAATCTGATCAAGCTTATCAAATTATATGCCAAACAAATGCCCAAAAATAAGCAAAAAACAAATAAACACAATGCAAAAACACAACACACACATGAAAATGCAAGCAAAACATAAATATAAAATAAAAATTATAAATATAAACACAAAGCAAAGCAAAGAAAGCTACACATTTCAAAGCGAAAAACTTTCTATACTCACAGCCTTAGCAATTCAATTTTCGCTCTGCAAATATAATACACATGATGTCATAATGATTATGATTATAACAAGATCACCCTCCCAGGGTTCCCACAAATTTTCTCAGACAAAATTCCCTGACTTTTCCCTGATTTTTCCCTGACCACAGAGCAATTTTCCCTGACTTTTTAGAGCGATCGGGCGACATCGGCGTCTTTTTGTTAGAGCAAAATATGGCAATAAAATAGAAAAGGAGGCTATATTTGCTCTATATAGAACAAAAGAGTTTAGGTTAGCAGTATGTTGATTAACATTAATTTTTTTTCAGTCTTAGGCATATTCTTCATAGGAAAAATTCCCTGACTTTTCCCTGACTTTTGCTCAATTTCCAAATTTCCCTGACTAATTTCATAATTCCCTGACTTTTCCCTGACCTTGAAAAAATTATGTTTTTCCCTGATTTTTCCCTGACCGTGGGAACCCTGCCTCCCCACTGATACATCCCAAAAACATTTTGCTACTAGAACAGCGTCACATACCACTGCTACTAGTAACGATCTCCAAAGGTATAATGGTACTACCTTTTAAGAGATTCCCCAACTTCAAAGAAATAATATACTTTCTATTAGAAGTAAAACCCAACCCTCTTAATCAAATGCGTCAGATATATGACATGACATGAGTTTATACAATAACCCTATGTACTGTAAACATCTTAGGAAACACTTAAAATACACAATAATGATTAACATACATGTGCAACCTGCATATTTGACTTGTATTGTATGAGACGCTAATCTAAATGGGACATTGTATTAATAAAGCACTGTCTTAAACGACGTGTACCCTCATTATTCAAATGAAGCCCCCCCATCCCTTACTGCAAACAACTCCCTAATTGGTTTACTCCCCTTTAAGAATGATCTAAATGAACAACTATATTTGACCTTCCTAGCAATACATAATTTTTTTAATTTTTTGTTAATTGAGATCACTTTCTCCCCACATCTTTCAAAGTCTACAGGTCTTGGTAGTATGCTTGATAAAATTAACTCTGTTGAGGAATTTCTCCTTGTGGCTGAGATCAAATTATTAAAATACGACATCATATTGTCTCCGAATAATTATTAATATCGTTAGTGCCAAGATGTATGATGGTGCAGGGTGCCGACACTAATGACTTGTCCCTCGTAATTTTTTATGTTAGTCTTGTAATGTTTATGCCAGGAAATGCGAATACTTTTGCCTGTCCAATTTCTGACACATGTTTTGCTATGGAGTCCGACAGGATGTGGACCTTTATTTCTGCAAGCAGAAAAATACAAACAAGTAACTACTCTATTGATTTAAACATATTCTTCATTATTCCCATTTTTTCTGCTAATGTCAACTCTAAATATCACTTATAAGCGTCTGACTTCCAATCACCCAATAATTGAATGTGTTCAGGTTATACATTTAATTGAAAAGCTAACGTGGCAAACCCCCTTCTAAATGAATGTGTGGAGAAATTAGATGGTTCCAAATTAATTTTTGTCACACAGTCTCTTAAGTTTTTTCTGGAACCTGTAATAATTGATACAAGTACCATCCTTCAAACAAAATGCTGCTCCCCATTTATTTTTAGTTTTAGACTATTAAGTTTTTCATAAGCAGAAACAGGGCTTAACTTAGAATGCAATCTTATTAAAGGTGATATGAGCTCCCTTTCACCAAATTGAATAGTCTTTGACCAATTAAAATGTACTAAAATATAATCAGAAAAAACCTTGATACTATCCTTGTGTAAAAATTTTCCATTTTCTAAATCATGACTATTAGATTGAACAAGGTTGGACTTTCTTGCTACTAGAAACAAGAGGGCCCAAAGGGCCCTAGGTCGCTCACCTGTCGAACTTGACCTAGATTTTGTAGAGATGATCATTGTGACCAAGTTTCATACAGATAAGGCCAATATTTTGACCTCTAGTGACTACACAAGGTTTTTATATGATTTGACTTAATGACCTAGTTTTTGACCCCAGATAAACCAATATCAAACTTGGCCTAGATTTTGTTGAGATGATCATTGTGACCAAGTTTCATAAAGATAAGGTCGACATTGTGACCTCTAGTGACTACACAAGGTTTTTCTATGATTTAACCATGTGACCTAGTTTTTGACCCAAGATGACCCAATATCAAACTTGACCTAGATATTGTTAAGATGATCATTGTGACCAAGTTTCATACAGATTAGGCCAATATTGTGACCTCTAGTGACTACACAAAGTTTTTCTATTATTTGACATTGTGACCTAGTTTTTGACCCCAGATGACCCAATATCATACTTGACCTAGATTTTGTTGAGATGACCATTGTGACCAAGTTTCATAAAGATTGAGTCAAAATTGTGACCTCTAGTGACTACACAAGGTTTTTCTATGATTTGACCTAGTGACCTAGTTTTTGACCCCAGATGACCCCATATCAAACTTGACCTAGATTTTGTAGAGATGATCATTGTGACAAAGTTTCATAAAGATTAAGTCAAAATTGTGACCTCTAGTGACTACACAAGGTTTTTGTATGATTTGACCTTGTGACCTAGTTTTTAACCCCGGATGACCCAATATCGTACTTGACCTAGATTTTGTCGAGATGATCATTGTGACCAAGTTTCATAAAGATTAAGTCAAAAGTGTGACCTCTAGTGACTACACAAGATTTTTCTATGATTTGACCTTGTGACCTAGTTTTTGACCCCGGATGACCCAATATCGAACTTGACCTAGATTTTGTCGAGATGATCATTGTGACCAAGTTTCACAAGGTTTTTCTATGATTTGACCTAGTGACCTAGTTTTTGACCCCGGATGACCCAATATATAACTTGGCCTAGATTTTGTTGAGATGATCATTGTGACCAAGTTTCATAAAGATTATGCTAAAATTGTGACCTCTAGTGTCTACACAAGCCAATTGTTGACGGACGGATGGACGACGGACGGACGACGGACGAAGAGTGATCACAAAAGCTCAATCTGTCACTTTGTGACAGGTGAGCTAAAAAGGCAAATAAAAGTAAACACCAATACACTATGTCATTCTCGTTGGAAAAATTTAAACTATCATGGATATTAGACAAAATATCCAGTGTGATTGGCTCTGCCCTTTTAACTGCATGAGGGTTTAACCTAGCCATTCCCCTCAAAGATAGATTTAGTAAGTAATTATTGATATGAGTAACCTCATATCCCAGACATGCATGCATTGTCTTAACTCCTGATATATAG
Organism: Spisula solida; assembly: GCA_947247005.1. NCBI lineage: Eukaryota > Metazoa > Mollusca > Bivalvia > Venerida > Mactridae > Spisula > Spisula solida. Next base: position 341,184 of record OX365962.1, on the reverse strand, counting down.
TTCCTAATACTGTCTGTTGCTTTAAACGTCCAACTTAAAAACTGAGCATATAATTGCAACGTTTGTGTTGCTGCAGGTAAAATAGTTTATTTAAAATAAAAACAAAACATCATTAAACTCTCCCACTGAATTTTTAAGTTTTTGTTTGTACCTCGTGCAAAAGCTGAACTCGTCGACTGCCTTAAATCCTGCCTCAATGACTTGAGCTGATAATCTGAAACACAAATTTCACACTCACCAATCATGGGAGAATATATCATCTGTAACTTCGGACATCATCAAATTACTAATGTCACCAGTCAATGACTGAAATTCCTTTCTAAGCGAAGGACCTAAATGCCATCTTGACATTGCGTCCGAAATTCTATTGGCTTTACCCTCTAAATGGTACCCTTTAACTGAAAATCATTTGTAGCCGCTAAAAACATATCTCCCTTAAACATTGTTTTAAGAATTTACATTTTGCCTTTCCGGAATTTATAACTATGCATGCTGCCATGTTATCACACATAATGGTTATCTTCTGTCCTCTTAAAGAACCACCCCATAATTTTAAACAAACAACAACTGCTAATAGTTCCAACCCACTTATGTGTAGATCTAACTCTACAATAAACTGTGGAAACTCACTATGAAAATATTTAGACCCAAAAGTGACCCCACATCCTGTCAAACAACTGTCAGAAGTAAATACATTGTCTGGTAATGACCACTCTCCATAATCTATCAGTGATATTCCATTATAAATGGGTAAAAATTTATTCCACCATAACAGGTCTTGCTTGACCTCAAAGGGGACATGTAAAGCATTTTTTCTGTCCTGATAGCATTCCCTAAGCCAATTCAATATCCTGTTAATAAAAGTATTCCTAAAAATACCATGCAAGTACTGGGAGGATTTGCTTTTTCTAATGCTTCTTCAATTCCACAATTTGAAAATAGTTCTCGCAACATATGAAAGCCGAAATATGCATTCAGTCTGTTATCAGCACCAGCAAAATCATCTAAATAATTCAAAGTTGCAATACCAAATTTCCACATGATAAAAGCAAATGCATTTGTAACTCTCTGACAAATATATGCTGCAGACCTTAGCCCCATTGATAATACTGTATCACAAAAAATGTGCTTATTCCAGGAATATGCAACTAAATTGTAATTAGACGGACAAATACTTATTTGTCTGTATGCTCGACTGAGGTCTAATTTGTACATTAAACAACCTTGTTTTTATCAATTTAATAAAATCATCAATCTTAGGAAAACTTAACAATGTTTCTTTCCCCAAATATATGTCTTTCGAAATGTGGTCATTTATTGCTGTACCGTCTTTTGGGAAGCTTAGATCAAGAATAACTCTTCTCTGTGTTTTATCCCCTTTTAGTACTTTATTCAAAGGTGATATTTTTAACTCCTCATTAAATGGATTTTCTTTAAATGGTCCCATTATAGCCCCACAAATTTCTGGATATGAGCAGAGAATTCTCTTGCTCCTTTATGATTTTTTCCTTTTTTGTGTTGGGTTTCTATTTTTGGCTGCTGCCCTGAATAACCAATAGGGAACCCATATTTCAGGAGATCACAAACCAATACATCATTATATTCAAAGAACTGTAATAGTGACCTCATATAATCTGTGTTTATTCTTTTATTTACAGGAATTTTGCAACCTTCAAAATTGTATTTCCCAGACTGTTTAACTACCTTATGAATTTGGACTTTCTGTCTAGTATCATCACCTAAACTATCCCCAAAATGTTTGCATAAATCACACTTCTTCTGTGAGCATATACACTTTATTCTGTTGGATTCTAATTTTGTCGGTATTAACAGCTTAATTGTATTCTGCACAGATGCTTCCCAAAATTTTGGTAAAAAGATGTTAACTACATCACTATTCTGGTCTATTTTACTTTTGGCCAGTCACATTGAGATATGCGGGCATGATGATGAACCTTCAGGATGATTGAATTCTTTCTGATCTACTTGCCAACAGGTTGCACAAATATGTTTAGCCAGTTCCCTTATAAACTAGCATGTGTGAAGCATTATGCTGGCATTTATTTCGCTGATATTTTGAACAGAACCACAACTTTTCTGTGTCATTAATTTCTGCAGGCTGTGAAGTAGAACTAAAGGCTTTGTTTTTTGTCGCATTTTCTGATTGTTTGACTTTTGTTTTGTGCCTCGAAAGAACCGCATTTTCCACATACTGTAGATTATCCCCCCATTTTTTATTCCCAAGTTCTACTTCTCTCAGCACTGCAGCATACAATGTTCTTATGACAGAAAATTCATAAGCGCTGTTCAAATACATTAAACGTTTCAATAATTCTATTCTGCCTTTTTTTCACCTTCTATGTTTTACTATTTGAAATGATTTCTAACTCCCCAGCAACAAACAAACTAATCCCTAATTTATTAAATTCTATATCTTGACTTACAAAATCAAAGCGCAATTGTGACTGGGGATATCTTTGCCTATTTAAATGTTGACACAATCAGATGATTTGGACTTAATGCCCGACTTTTATCTAGAACTTCTACGCTTTCTATGACTACTTGACGTACTAGAATCACTACTACTATATTCAGAGGCACTATCACACTCTGATTCAGTATTGTACATACTGCTTGAACTATCTGACTCGTCATTAACAAGTCCCAACTTCCTCAGTTCTCTAACAGCCTTTTTCTTCATTCCGGGCAACTTTCTTAATTGTTCAATATTAAATTGCCTCCCTTCTGACTTCTTCTTTTTACTGGGCCTACTCTTCTTGTCCTTTTTTACACTTTCTCTACCACACGACCGACTACCACTCGCCTCCACCAGTTCTAGCTCCCTTATACTTGTCTCACGCTCCTCGACCTCTCTTCTTAATCTCTCCAGCTCTCTTCTGTCCTTCAATTGTCTCTCTCTCGTCTCCAATTCCATGATTTTTCTCATTAGCATTTCCCGTTCATGACTTTGGTCCTCCATGTTTTCTAGGCGCTTTACGTCTTGGTCAGTTGAACGCGGCGTCTGTGTACCTGGACGCATACCTTCCGAGTCAGCGAAACGCTCGAGGTTCGGCAAGGGGGAACCAATACTGCTTTTCGTACACCCATCGCTATGTAAAAGCTTATAGTCTATCTCAGATCTACTTCTCTCTGATTTTCTTTCAGCCGTAGACATATCTCTCTTTATACTATAACACGCAATTTATATTGGCGACCACAAAACAATCACAATGATAATAGCCTCCACGGAGCCTCCCTTGTATACGTCAAATAGTTTCTATATCATTAGCAAATAGTCCAAGTTTATAGCTCTATGATTAATATAATTTTCATAATATAACATAACAGTTTTGCTCGGCTAGTTTTTAAGAGTTTTAGATTTTTGGGGAAACCCCCTAAAAACTGATATTTGCATTTTACCGAAAAAGTTTGACATTAAATTACATGAAACTTGGCAAGCACATAACTTAGTATATATAGAATCACACGATAATGTTTGTTTTAGAATATGAATGTTATTTGTATTTTTAAATGATATTCTAAAATATTTGATTTTTCTTTTTTTTTAAATAGTAAAACGACATACTATTTTCGTACATGCAACAAGTAGAGTAACTATTATAGAAGTTTTATCCCAAATTTCATGGCAGATGCTCGGCTAGAATTTTATAATTGACACTTTAGTGATTTTGCAAATGTTGAAACCAGGATATATCAACGTTTTGAATACGTTGTATCCAGTTTTCACGATAATTTGTGTCAACAAAAAATGTATTTAAAGATGAGCCCAGTTTTGGCTATATTCTGACGAAATAAATAATGCAAAAGGACCTTCCTGTAAAGTGGTCAGGACGCTTGCTAAACAAATTAAAACTTCGATAAAATTTTGTGTGGGCGCATTATAATACGTTTTACATATGTTGTAGCTAGTATTCGCGAGTGTTGGTGTTTCAAACATTTGAAATAAATGACACATAAAATTTAGTCTATAAGCTTTTTTCTGCAAGTTTATTATAGTATAATATAGTAATAACTATACAGTAAATTCGCGACATGAGAACATGCTGACATCAATTTTAAGTTTTTCGTACTATTTCATCATGATAGTCAGAAGCTTTCAATACGTCTTATTTACTCTGATTTTTGAACTTCCGCTCAACTGAAGTGTTTGCAATCACCTTAAGGTAGATCCCATTAAAGGTGCTGCCTCACAGATCGGGCTAAAATTTTCTATGTCGTAATTTTCTTACCTAACCAAGTATTTGTATAATAGAAAGTCACTGGGGGTTGCTTTATGAAAGATTTATGGCATATAAGCAATTTGAATCACTCTTGATACTTGGCACTCAGTATTTTTCTGTTTGAAAATATCGAAGAGTTTCCTTCCAAAATGTTCTGTGAAATATGTAATTCACACATGATCAAACTGTAACTTCAACAAACTAAAGCCGAAACATATGTGAGGTATTCAGTTCGTTTCGCAATTCGTTTTCATCGAATGGAAACAAATTTCAGGCAATTTAAGTGATAGTAGTGCTAATTCTAAAGGGTATTAATACCCTATAGAATTTTGGGTGTAAAAATGCTAAATTACTACAAAATGCCGATGTTTCACAAGTTATTTTTTATGTCAATGTGGTTGTTTATGGCATATACAGGAAACTATACCAAAATTACATGAATATTTGACAATTAATTTTATTTTTGCAATACACCAATATGTGAGGCAGTCCCTTTAACAACCACATTGACATGTAAAATAACTTATCAGCATATCGGCATTTTTTATTTTTTAGTATTTTTACAGTGAAAATTAGAATTAACACTACTATCACTTAAATTGTCAGATTGTTTTGCATTCAAGACTGGTTTATATTGCTTTTTTGCCATAAATCATAAAGCAACTGTCAGTGGCTTTCTTGGTTAGGTAGGAAAATTACGTCATGCAATTTTTTTTCCAAATCTGAGAGGCAGCACCTTCAATCTAGATGTTGCGGTCAGGTTTCATGAAGATAGGTACTAGAGTGTTAACAATGTTTTTCTTTGATGTGATCAGGTGATCTGGCTTTTGACCCTAGATGATCCAATTTCGAACTAAACCTAGAATGTACAGAGACGCACATTGTGACAAAGTTTCATTAAGATTAGGTCAATAAGGTTAAGATTAGGTCAATGAGGTGACATCTGGAGTGTTAACAAGGTTTTTTTCTTTGATCAGGGTTAGAATCTTTTTGTTAGAGCAAAATATGGCAATAAAATAGAGAAAAGGAGGCTACATTTGCTTTATATGGAACAAAATAGTTTACGGTAGCAGTTTTTAAGCTGTTGATTGACAAAGTTATAACCACTTAGGATTAATCTGAACGAGCATAGCGAGCGATTAATTTGTTCAGTCTTTGGTTTTTCTTCACTGGAAATGACGCTTATCAACAGCTTCAATGAAAAAATCTGTTTTTCCCCGACTTTTGCTTAATTATCAGATTTCCCCGACTAATTCCAAAATTCTCCGACTTTTGCCTCACCATGAAAAAATTGTTTTTCCCTGACCGTGGGAATCCTGTTGATGTGATGAGACCTAGCTTTTGACCCCAGATTACCAAATTGTGAACCTGAGCTAGATTTATACAAACGAACATTGTGACCTAATTTCATAAAGTGAAAACAGGCAACTAGAAAGTTAACAAGGCTTTTCTGTGACCTCGTTTTTGACCCCAGATGACCCAGTAACAAACTTGGCCTTTATTTCATAGAGGCAAACGAAGCAATTAAATGAAAATTGTGACCTCTAGTGTGTAAACAGTCCAATTGTTGACGATGGACACCATTTGAAGGACAAAGGGCAATCACATTATCTCACCTTGTGCTCAGGTGAGCTAAAAATAGCCGACCAACCAACTTCCTGCAACCCAGGGTCAGCAACTGCAAACAAACACATGGCCTGACCTTAACCTTTGAGCTAGTGTCAATAGTTTCAGCAGGACACATTCTTCTCTTTGAGGTTAACATCCATGCCAAATGTAAGCACAATTGGTCAAAGCATATCAAAACTATGGTTTGGGCAAACTTCAATTTGACCTTTGACTTCCGACTATGGCCTTAAGCTTTGAGTTAGGTTAAGGAGCATGACTTTACCTAGATTCCATAGAGACCAACATTCTGACAATGTTTCATGAGGACAGGGCCATAATTCACTGGCCTACAATTAAAAGGTTGTAAGCTCAAAATCAATATTTTGAGAAAACAAGAAGTGTCTAAAAATTACTCTTTACTTACGGAAAAACAAGCTTCTTTAAAGGAGCATTGAGATGCAGATTTCAAATATGCATGAGTCTTATAAGGTTGTAAGTACTACATACGACCTTTTAGTTCTAAGCCAGTGAATTGTGTTCTCTAATGTGTTAACAAGCTTTTTCTAAGATTTGACCAAGTGAGCCAGTTTTTTTATCCCACATGACCTAGTTTTGAACTTGACCTATATTTGATACAGACAAACATTCTGACCAAGGGTCATAAGTGTGGACATTAGTGTGTTCACAAGTTTGTGTATGGATGAAGTACATACAAGGAGCCATCACTAAAGCTCATGCTATCACTTTGTGACAGGTGCGCTAATAAAATAACAGAAGAAACTTGAAGTTAACATTATACATATATTTGTTCATATCTAAACAAGAGTTAGTGATCAGCATAAACATGCAAGTTTTGAAAGATATTGTGCGATACAAAGGAAGATATAGATTATTACATAACATAACATGGATACAGCCACTCCTGCTATCAGATTGAAAAATTATTCACTAAATAACTGTACACTGTATATACCAATTACACAGTCACTTGCTACAGTCATATTCAGCTGCTATTCTGTTAATACAGGGATTTTTCTGTTTATTTTGGGAAGGGGCCTTAGCCTATAATTTTGGGGAAAATATTGGTGTATTTTCTGTTTTGGGAAACAAAAAAGCAGGTATATCTTTGGATTTTTGGGAAAACTGCATGATTTTAAAGAAATTTTCAATTGGGAAGGGGCCTCTCTGTTATATTATAAGGAGAAAACCCCCTGTAACATTGATTTGAACATTATATTGACACGGCCTGAACATTATATTGACATGACCTGAACATTATATTGACATTATCTGAACATTATATTGACACAATCTGAAAATTATATTGACATTATCTGAACATTGTATTGACATGATCTGAAAATTATATTGACATGGCCTGAAGTTGAACATTATATTGACATGACCTGAACATTATATTGACATGATCTGAACATTATATTGACATGATCTGAACATTATATTGACATGATCTCAACATTATATTGACACGGCCTGAACATTATATTGACATGATCTGAACACAATATTGACATGACCTGAACATTATATTGACACAGTCTGAACATTATATTGACATGATCTGAACATTATTCCTGGCAGACAACAAACTGGTGAAGGACTGTAAATGATGAACTGTCCGGTACAAACAAGCTTCAACAAGTTGTGTTACACACAGACATACACACATATAAGTCAGTTATAAGATCTTTGATCCAACCAATGAGAGAAATGTTATGAACACATTTAGCACGAGATCACCCGTATTCCTGTCATGAACACATTTAGCACAAGATCACCCGTATTCCTGTCATGAACACATTTAGCATGAGATCACCCGTATTCCTGTCATGAACACATTTAGCACGAGATCACCCATATATTCCACCACAGATGTAACACTGGCACACAAGATGTGACATCATTATTGTTTAGTTTTTACCCGTTGATCCAAATCCACCATCCCCTCTCTCTGTAACATCTAAAGTCTGTAAATAAATACATCACTAAATCAATGGTTAGCAGACACATCCGTATACTAGTTTATACATACATTAAACTAATATTCTATGACAAAATTCCCCGACTTTTTCCCTGACCACACAGCATTTTTTCCTGACTAAGAGCAATTGGGCATTTTTGTTATAGCTAAATATGGCAATACAAATAGAGAAAAGGAGGCTATATAAGCCTCATATAGAACCAACAAGACTGCGTTCAATAAACGCTTATGCCCCCGTGGAAGCCTAGTCCATAAAAAAGCCAATCAGGGGCCATAATTCTGTTAAAATGTTAAATAGGGTTACATGGCTTTGTCAGTATAAGGGGCTTACGATGGTTAACAAGTATGTCAAGTTTGAAGAAAACGCCTTAATGTAAGACGAAATTCCAAGGGGCATAACTGTGTGAATAATCAGCGAACCAGAACGTGCCCACGATATGCGCATCTCCACTTGGTAGTGAAGCTATCCATGAAGTTTTGTTAAAATCTGAGCAGTGGTTCTTGAGAAATAGCCCGGACAAGAATTTAGTATATAGTTATAGTGCGATCTTCCAAGGGGCAGAACTGTGTGAATAATCAGTGAACGGGAACGTGCCGACGACATGCGCATCTCCACTTGGTAGTGAAGCTATCCATGAAGTTTTGTTAAAATCTGAGCAGTGGTTCTTGAGAAATAGCCCCGACAAGAATTTAGTATATAGTTATAGTGCGATCTTCCAAGGGGCATAACTGTGTAAATAATCAGTGAACTGGAACGTACCGACGACATGCGCATCTCCACTTGGTAGTGAAGCTATCCATGAAGTTTTGTTAAAATCTGGGCAGTGGTTCTTGAGAAATAGCCCAGACAAGAATTTAGTAGATAGTTATAGTGCAATCTTCCAAGGGGCATAACTGTGTGAATAATCAGCGAACCGGAACGTGCCGAAGATATGCGCATCTCCTCTTGGTAGTGAAGCTATCCATGAAGTTTTGTTAAATTCTGAGCAGTGGTTCTTGAGAAATAGCCCGGACAAGAATTGGACGGACGAACGGACGGACAGGGGAATCACTATATGCCTCCCGATCTATCGATACGGGGGCATAAAAAGTTTAAGGTAGCAGTTTTAGGGCTATTGATTCAATGACATTAAGTTTTCATAATTTAGAATTATCCCGAGCGAGTATAGTGAGCGAGGATTTTGTTTTCAGTCTTTGGTATTATCTTTGAAGGAAATGACACTTATCGACAACTTCAATGAAAAATTCCCAGACTTTTGTTCAATTTCCAAATTTCCCCAACTAATTCCCAAATTCCCCGATATTCCCTGACCTTCAAGCTTGAAAAAATTATGTTTTTCTATGAGTTTTCCCTGACTGAGGGAAGAACCCTGCAATTGTTAGAAGTGACATCTGTATACTTGTTTATACTAATTTATTGAATTGTGAAACTAAGTCTTTTCATTTCATATCAATCACTCTCAATACCTCACTCCTGATGTTATCCATCACCATGAGGGTATAAGTGCTGAGCGTCTAGCAAGGAAATTTTTGGAATCATTTTATTTCATCTTTGGTATGATTTGACTTGGGATCAAACCTGGGACCTCCTGCACTAGAAAGCGGTTGCCCTACCACTTGTCTCGGGATCAAACCTGGGACCTCCTGCACTAGAAAGACAGACAGTGATAGGACCTTCCAGACAGACAGTGATATGACCTTCCAGACAGACAGTGATATGACCTTCCAGACAGACAGTGATAGGACCTTCCAGACAGACAGTGATAGGACCTTCCATACTGACAGTGATAGGACCTTCCAGACAGCGATAGGACCTTCCAGACAGACAGTGATATGACCTTTCAGACAGACAGTGATATGACCTACCAGAAAGACAGTGATAGGACCTTCCAGACAGACAGTGATATGACCTTCCAGACAGACAGTTATAGGACCTTCCATACTGACAGTGATAGGACCTTCCAGACAGACAGTGATAGGACCTTCCAGACAGACAGTGATAGGACCTTCCATACTGACAGTGATAGGACCTTCCAGACAGACAGTGATAGGACCTTCCATACTGACAGTGATAGGACCTTCCAGACAGACAGTGATAGGACCTTCCAGACAGACAGACAGTGATATGACCTTCCAGACAGACAGTGATAGGACCTTTCAGACAGCCAGTGATATGACCTTCCAGACAGACAGTGATAGGACCTTCCAGACAGACAGTGATAGGACCTTCCAGACAGACAGTGATAGGACCTTCCATACTGACAGTGATAGGACCTTCCAGACAGACAGTGATAGGACCTTCCAGACAGACAGACAGTGATAGGACCTTCCAGACAGACAGACTGTGATATGACCTTCCAGACAGACAGTGATAGGACCTTCCAGACAGACAGTGATAGGACCTTCCATACTGACAGTGATAGGACCTTCCAGACAGACAGTGATAGGACCTTCCAGACAGACAGTGATAGGACCTTCCATACTGACAGTGATAGGACCTTCCAGACAGACAGTGATAGGACCTTCCAGACAGACAGACAGTGATAGGACCTTCCAGACAGACAGTGATAGGACCTTCCATACTGACAGTGATAGGACCTTCCAGACAGACAGTGATAGGACCTTCCAGACAGACAGACAGTGATATGACCTTCCAGACAGACAGTGATAGGACCTTCCATACTGACAGTGATAGGACCTTCCATACTGACAGTGATAGGACCTTCCAGACAGACAGTGATAGGACCTTCCAGACAGACAGACAGTGATAGGACCTTCCAGACAGACAGACAGTGATAGGACCTTCCATACTGACAGTGATAGGACCTTCCAGACAGACAGTGATAGGACCTTCCAGACAGACAGTGATAGGACCTTCCATACTGACAGTGATAGGACCTTCCAGACAGACAGTGATAGGACCTTCCATACTGACAGTGATAGGACCTTCCATACTGACAGTGATAGGACCTTCCAGACAGACAGTGATAGGACCTTCCAGACAGACAGACAGTGATAGGACCTTCCAGACAGACAGTGATAGGACCTTCCATACTGACAGTGATAGGACCTTCCATACTGACAGTGATAGGACCTTCCAGACAGACAGTGATAGGACCTTCCAGACAGACAGTGATAGGACCTTCCAGACACACAGACAGTGAAAGGACCTTTCAGACAGACAGTGATAGGACCTTCCAGACAGACAGTGATATGACCTTCCAGACAGACAGTGATATGACCTTCCAGACAGACAGTGATAGGACCTTCCAGACAGACAGTGATAGGACCTTCCAGACAGACAGTGATAGGACCTTCCAGACAGACAGTGATAGGACCTTCCAGACAGACAGTGATATGACCTTTCAGACAGTGATAGGAGTTATAGAAAGGAAACTTTTTGATTTACTGACCGTCATACACATAAACCGACCAACATGTGCAAAGCAATGTTTACCCCTCATCAACAAAATAGGGGCATATATATTTAGTTATCCTTAGACGAAATATAACAGTAATTAATTATACCGTTTCTTCCACCATTTCAGGTAGAAATATTCTCTCACATATTAACTGTGCAATACGGTCCCCGGCTTTCACTGAAAAACAAACAATTTGTGAACGATTATATTTTGCTTATAATGTAAATCTCGGGTAATATTAATTACTTAGTATTAGAGATGGCAACGAGTACTAAAATCGGTACTCGGGTACTCGGTCAGTCTTCCACTCGGGTGCTCGGAAAACCATAACGTGAATGATATTTGGGACACAGAAATGTTGTACTGCAAACGTGCGTGTTCAACTTCAAATAGAACATTGTATATATGCCTATCTGTTCTGTTCAGTTGATGGTCAAATCTAGATCGGTAGAAGAATGTTGAAACAAACAAAAAACTAACAAAAAGAACAACAATACAGTGTAAATGCAGTATAACTTATAGTCGCTAGAAAATAGAATAATAACAAGTAAACAACTAAAGGGGGAATACTCTTATCCAGTCCCTGTTTTTATGCCAGATATTCCCCAAATTCTACTGGCGAAGGTAACGGTACAGCTTATTAGCACCTCAGCTTGATATCAGCTTGGTGTCCAATTTTCCCCAGGACTTGACCCCTAGTTTCTTCATGGTTTGTTATGTATAATGTTTGTCCAGATGTTGCTTGTGCAGTATATTCTGGGATTCAGGGAGAAAGAGGATTTAGATGAGAAATACTTGTTTCATGATTTCAGTCGGATATGACAAGGAAAACACAATAATATAATCTGCTACACAAAATTACACACATACTTGGGTTTCTTCTCATTAAACTTAATATCTGTAATAAGTAAGCCATACTATTTTAATAAACCCATTGACTTTAATTTTCTAAAGGATTTCTTTAAGATATCATGCTACACTTACTAGATTCCAGCACCAAATTTTTAATAAAAATTGTTGGAGACATTTCATAGGTGGTGCTGATGGCGTAGAAATAGTAGAAATTTGGAAATATGATAAAATGTATTATTACATGAAATTTATTATGATGTTTTTAAATGTAAATACCAAAATGTCAAGTTTAAAGGACAATAACTTCTAACAAAATCATCCTAGAGTTATGACATTCGTCTAGTAGGGTTGACTAATTACAATAAATAAGACTGAAGAATGACAAGTAATACAAAAGTCCCTACTGGTTCGAAGCACAGAACCTTTAAATTATTGTCAATGTTCCAGTTGCCATAGCAACCACATTTTTGTCAAATTTAAGCATTACTTATATGTCTCATCGGTTGGGGTGAGGGTAAAAATATGTAAATAAATTTGCCATTTTTACATGCTTCTGTTAAGTTTTTAGTTCACCCATTTTGTGAAATTGAAATTTAATGTGTAGTATTGATCTGAGATGATCTGCACACTGTATACCTTTCTGGTAAAATAATACAAAACAGATGGCTGATTAGCATCTTGTGTGAAACCCTAATGTTTGCTGGGAGATTTATTACTCTCATGCTGTGCTAAGCTGACCCCTAATACTTAGCAAGTATTTGATAAGTGGTTTATTGCCCTGTACATAACTGTACACCCTTCATCGCTAGTGATGAAAATTCTGGCATAAAAGCATAGACTGTATCAACCGGTGACATAGTAATATTTACACAGCTTGACGCATGCGAGTTTTCGTTCTTTCATATACGCTTGAGAACGATTATAATTTCAAGTAATATTTTATTAATTTCTTCATCGAATGTCATACCCAATAAACAATAACTAATAAACACACATTACTTTGAATATCTGGGAATATTCATTAAATATCTTAAGGTCATTTGTACCAACCCTCACCTAATGAGCGGAATTTGAAATATACACTATCCATTCCATTTCCGGCCAGACCCGTCAGCCAATATCAACTTAATGGACAACGGCCCTGTTTTATAACCTTTTTATTGCATACCAGTATGTTAAACTACACTGATTTTTTTCCAAATGTGAGGTAACAAAACACACACAGATCTAACTTTTCCAGAGCTTTTTTAAACTGTGAAACAGTCAGAATCTTCATTTTGTATTCCAGCGTGTTAATGACGTCACATGTTTTGTGTACAATTTGTATGCGCCTAGCTTTCGAAGTGACCGTATATAGAGTTGATAAGGAAGTTTTGCACGCCAGATGACAATATTTGTCACACTAAGCCACATCATCATGCATATCTGCCTTACATTGTTCATATCAGTTAAAATACAGCACAATTTTGTTACTATGCAATAAATGACTGTCTATCAAATCAACAAGAATAGCATCAAGTCATGTTTTCTTTCTGATATAATGTAATATATATATACTTGTATAAACAGACAGCATTCTGTTAGCATATATACAGACATCTTATTAGCTTAATGGTGATAAAAGAATACAAACCTTCGAAGTCAACATCTGAGAAGTTAAACATGACAACGCCAACGTTTCCACGGTAATCTTGATCTATCACACCCGCTAAAATTTACAAAATAACGAACATTCACTTTCATTCAATTATATCAGCGAAAAATTGTTATTAATCAATACATATAGGATCCGTCATGAGTTGTCTTTGAAGATCAACATTTCTTAAAAGAGTCTAGAAAACACAGGTTATTAAGCGAGCCTTTGGCGAGATTAATAATTTGTTTTCGTGACGCGTTTAAGAAATGTTGAAATCAAAGACAACGAATGACGAATTCTTTTTATCACATTACCGAGTCAATACAACGTCAATAAGAACGTATTTAAGACGGCGACGTTTAGTTTTCGCGCCAAAAAGTTAGTGACGTCATGTATTTGTTATCACACGTGTTGGAGAACATTGTTCCGTCATTTGTTCTCACATGGAATATCACGGTATTTATGTGATAAAATACACACTCTGCAGAATCATTGATTTTGAAATCTGTTTCTAGACATTTTAAGCTTAAAAGACAAAATTTTGATGAATTCATAAATTAGCAGGCTGTCCATATGTGGGAATTAACAAGAATTAGCAAGAGGATCATAGATCCTGTGGCGCTCACCTGCTAAACATGGTCAAACTTTGAACTTGACCTTAATTATTTGACCTATGACCTAGTTTTTTACCCTGCATGACCAAACTTCGAACTTGACCTTAGGGTCAGCAAGATGAACATTTTGATCAAATTTCATGAAGATTAAAGCAAAAATGTGGCCGCCAGAGTGTTAAGGTTTTCCTTTTATTTGACCTATTGACCTAGTTTTTTACCCCGCATGACCAAACTTCGAACTTGACCTTAGGGTCACCTAGAAAAATATTTTGATCAAATTTCATAAAGATTAAAGCAAAAATGTGGCCGCCAGAGTGTCAACAAGGTTTTCCTATTATTCAGGGTTCCCAAAATTTTCTATCCATGAAATTCCCAACTTTTGTCCAACTTTTCAAGTTTTCCTTAGCGAATTCCAGGTTCTTGATTGGTCATAGTCTAGACCTTTACCAATATCATTTCAGACAAGAGATGTTTGTAAAACATCTATGCCCCTATTGCAGCCAAATAGGCATTAATGTTACAGGTCACAGTAACCTTGATATTTAACCTACTGACCTCAAAATCAATAGGGGTTGTTTACTGGTGGTGGCCAACATCAATGCAAAGTGTGAAGATCCTAGGACAAAGCGTTCTTGAGTTATTGAATCATTGGAAACCAATTGGTCTACTTATAGAAAGACCGACCGACCAATGTTTACAACTACTGACCAAGTTTGATGAAAATCAAAACAAAATTGAAAGTGCTAGAGTGTTAATGGTGAAATGTCTAACGGACGGACGACGAAAAAAATCACAAAAGCTCTAAAAACCTGCAAATAAATCAATTATTAAATTTTACAGTGTACTCTCCAGTAGAAACTTGCCAAAACGAGACTGCGTTCAATAAACGCTAATGCCCCCATGGAAGCCTTGCCCATAAACAAGCTAAGTCAATCAGGGGTCATAATTCTGTTATAATGTTGACTAATGTTACATGGCTTTAATAATGTAAGGGGCTCATGATGGTAAACCAGTATGCCAAGTTTTAAGGCAACGCCATGATGGACATGATGTAAAACGAACAGTCATTTTGGGTTAACCAAGAATTAGACGCTTAATAAGTCTAAAATTAGGTCAATGTCAAGGTCAAAATGAGGTTAGGTGATATAGGGTGTGTGGAAAATGTTCAAATACAACAATCATGCAAGTATGAAAGCTTTGTAACCAGCCTTATTAATGCTAGAAGAAACGGTCAATTTGGGTTAACCAAGAATTTGGCCCTTCAATAAGTCTAAGTCCAAATTAGGTTAAGGTGAAGGTCAAAAAGGGGTCAAATGATACAGGTGTGTTGAAAGTGTTCATATACAACATCCATGCAAGTATGGAAGCTTTGCATCAAGCCATAATAATGCTAGAAGAAACGGTCAATTTGGTTGTTGTAAATGTATCCCACTTAAAATAAATATTGTATTGTATTGGGTTAACCAAGAATTTAGTCCTTCAATAAGTCTAAGTCCAAAATTAGGTCAATGTGAAGGTCAAAATGGGGTCAGGTGATAAAGGTGTGCGGAGAGTGTTCATATACATCATCCATGCAAGTATGGAAGCTTTGTAGCCAGCTTTATTAATACTAGAAGAAACGGTCAAGGTGATACAGGCGTGTGGAGAGTGTTCTTATAAAACATCCATGCCAGTATGGAAGCTTTGCAGCAAGCCATAACAATGCTAGAAGAAACTGTCAATTTGGGTTAACCAGGACGGACATTCTCAATGATTTGATGTGGGGTTTTCTTTTGTTCATCCTTTTGTTTGTAAAACCCCATAAGCAACATTTTGCACCCCGTAAGCAACAGAATGAATAGAATCTAAATATAGCCTATTGTTCCACACCCCACAACTACAAGTGGGTGCGTAGGGACGAACAGGTGAATCACTATAATTATGCCTCCCCATCTATCGATAGGGGGGCATAAAAACTTCAATGTGAAGAGATGCCGTCACCAGGTAATTACAACAGCTTATTTTTCTAGTCCAGCTAATCACTATCTATATATTTTATATTTTAAAGAAGACAACCTATAGAAAAGCAGTTAGGATAAAATCCATCTTTTAGTAGGTTAAGAGAAAATAGCATTTAAAGATATACACTTAACCAATGTTCTAACTACACCGACTAGAAAGTTGATTAGACTTTGTTTCAAAAAATAGTGTGAATTAATACAACGGTTCCAGAGATAAATTGTGAGTTGGATGTATTTGCAACCCAGTCTGTGTAATATTGAGTACCGATTCATGACAATATACATTATCGATTTTTGTACACATGCTATTGAATGTTGGCGGGAAACCCATTCCATGTTGTAGATCGCTTTTTAGTCGTAGGTCCTTTCAGACAAACAAATTAGGGTTTGTATGCCATTCGAAGAAAGGACTAGCAGCGATTTTTCTCCTTCTCTGTTAGGTACCCCTAAAAGGTAGCTTCCCAATCTGAAAAATGTTCCATTTTCCCAATTTCGGAGGAAATAATTCCCAATCAGGAGCATCTAGGCCGTGCAATTCATGCCATAAGTTAAACTTCATGCATTTTATATGAAGAAATGCATGACATATCATTCACAAGCTAGTTCATTTTAATTTCTATCAAAAATAAGACAAATGTTTTTGTATTTATGAATTCTCAACTTATTGAAACATTCCCAATTTGGGCGAAAACGCCGCGAATTTTCCCAATTTGTCCGGTACTGTTACCTTTCCCAAACAAGCCAAAAAAATCGCTGACTAGACATGTGGATAGTTAAGGTAGTGGTTCGTGTTGGCGGGGGATATATCAGCTGATGATAATCTTGTTATCTTTGGTTTTAGAATATGGGTGTAAAGTTCAACCACAAACATTACCAGCTCATCATTTGTTATTTAATTTATTATATCAACATGAAAACACCGGTGTTTTAGTCTAGGAACTAAACCCTTTTACAAAAAATCACGAGGTTCAATGCAACGGTTCCAGAGATATTCAAATTTAAATTCAGTGTAGTTAGAACATTGGTCAAGTGTAGTTGATGTATAACATAAGATGCACAATGAGCATCAAAGCGTACTTAAAGCTCAACTTGAATACTCTGTGCTCAGGTGAGCCAAAAACCCTGAAGATAAACAAATTCAAGATAATTGACCAACCCAGAACCAACAAGACTGCATTCAGTAAACGCTTATGCCCCCTGTGGAAGCCTAGTCAATAAATAAGTCAAAGAGCAAAAAAGGTGAAGGTCAAAACGGGGTTAAAAGATACAGGTGTGGAGTGTTCATATACAACATCCATGCAAGTATGAAAGCTTTGTAGCAAGCCATATTAATGCTAGAAGAAACGGTCAATTTGGGTTAACCGGACGGATGGATGGACGAACGAACGGACAGGTCAATCACTATAGTATATGCCTCACGATCTATGGATATGGGGGCATAAAACACTCAGGTCTGCTTTTCAAAATTTCAGATTTAGAAATGGTATCAGCACCTACCTCCAACATCGATAAAATGTTTGTGAGCCAGTCCAGATCTGGGTGCTGAAAAATAAAAGATGAGTAAGATACCTATAAATAGACTGGTTTATGTTATAACTAGTGGTCTGTCCATGGAATTAGATAAATAGAATCGTTTATGTTATAACTAGTATAACTAGTAGACTATGCATGGAATCTTATAAATAGACTGGTTTATGTTATAAATAACTAGTGGTCTGTCCATGGAATCTTATAAATAGAATGGTTTATGTTAGAACTAGTAGACTGTACATGGAATCAGATAAATAGACTGGTTTATGTTATAACTAGTAGACTGTACATGGAATCTTATAAATAGAATGGTTTATGTTAGAACTAGTAGACTGTACATGGAATCAGATAAATAGACTTGTTTATGTTAGAACTAGTAGACTGTACATGGAATCAGATAAATAGACTGGTTTATGTTAGAACTAGTAGACTGTACATGGAATCTTATAAATAGACTGGTTTATGTTAGAACGAGTAGACTGTACATGGAATCTTATAAATAGACTGGTTTATGTTATAACTAGTAGACTGTACATGGAATCAGATAAATAGACTGGTTTATGTTATAACAAGTGGTCTGTCCATGGAATCAGATAAATAGAATGGTTTATGTTATAACTAGTGGTCTGTCCATGGAATCTTATAAATAGACTGGTTTATGTTATAACTAGTAGACTGTACATGGAATCAGATAAATAGACTGGTTTATGTTATAACTAGTAGACTGTACATGGAATCTTATAAATAGACTGGTTTATGTTATAACTAGTAGACTGTACATGGAATCAATAGGCTGTGTTCAATAAACAGTGCACGGTGCACGGTGGACGCCGGACATAGGGTGATCACAAAAGCTCACCTTGATCAATAGGACGTGAGTTGGCGTAACTTTAGGACGGGCTTGGCGTAACTTAAGGATGCACATTGGCATAACTTTAGGAAGGGCGTTGACGTAACTTTAGGACGCGCATTGGGGTAACTTTAGGACGGGCGTTGGCGTAACTTTAGTATAGCTGTTTTAAAGTCAAAACTATGGATTTTCAAACTTGCAAGAGTCGTTGTCACATATGACTAGAGTATTATCAGTAGAAAATAGCTATTTATGAACAATTTTAACCAAAACAATCTTTTTTACTAATTCCCAAATTGTGCTAATTTTCCCAATTTTAAAGACACAGGCTGTTAAATTTTGTTCAAGAAAAATCACTGACTTACCAACACGACCATAGCAACCATCTGGAAGTTCTATCTGGATATCAGTCTTCACCAGTGACTTCCCTTTAGCTGGTACCACCATATCGTAGGCACTGTAAATGTAAACATGTTTTGTATGTCAACCAACAATTGTTTCTGTAAATTCATTTAGAAATCTGGTCAGTGGTTTATTTTTTTAAAGGAATTTCAAATTGGTTTCCATGGCATTATATATAAATGAGTTAATATCAGAAAATATTATACATCAAATTTTGGTGATTTATCAGGCTTAGTATTTCACAAATTGAGAAGTTACCGCCCTTTATGCTGTTTCACAATTTTGTTTTTGCGCTAAATTTTCACAAAACAAAAAGGCTTGGGCCTCTTCACAATTCAGCGAAAAAAGGCCGAGTTGTCTGCTGTTGTGTATCTATACTTGTACTGGCATGCGAGGTATTACCGGACAAAAATAGCATAAAAGCTTCCTGTGAAGTTAAAAATTGATTTTTGGTCAGGATATTTTGCAAATGATAATTTTTTGTTGCTGCTAGATTTCGATCGCAGGTCCCCTGGCATCACAACCATGGTCATTAACCACTCGGCTATTCAACAACTAAGTTAATCCAGCTCATTTATTTTATTATAGAAAATCAAAAATGCACATGCTCAGCTGGGCTTCTTTTGCGCATACGCACACAATGGAGATTTCACCCAGCACCATTTATGTAAACGCACAGAGGCAGGTGACATTTTTTATTAATGGATGTTTTGTTAATCTTAAATATATTCTTTCTACTAGATCTATTTTAAACAAGCTTCTGAGTGATGAGGTACTAAAATCAGCTGTCTCCAAGAGGCTGCTTATTAATTCTGACGGTCCAGCCAAGGAGACTGACACTAAATTGACCAAAACACAGTCAAGAGTTTCTGCAGATTTTTCTGCACATCTTGTTGGACTTAAAATATGTCTGAAAATGTCTAACCACCATGAAATATAATATATAGCATGTCCACGAAGAATGAACCTTTTCCCCACGATATCCACAATAATAGTCATAAAATACACAGTGGCATGTTCATCCAACTACTTAAAGTTAAACACCCCAGGCCACTCCTACCACCAGCCCCAAGGGAATAGCTTATTTCAAACCCCGGATAAAATCCCAGCCCCTCCATGCAGGGCCATACAGATCATCTGTATATATAGTAGAAACCATGCAAATTGCCCCGTCCTTAACTCACGGGTAAAACCACGGCTATATTTCCCTGATATTTATATTAAATTAATTAATCATGATTGTTCCGCCGCTATCCCCACCAGTAACCGGTCTTATTCGTAACCAGTCTTATTCGTAACAGTCCATTATTGGCTATTTCGTATTAAACCATATTTTGGCCGATTCGTAACCGACCTCAAAAAAGCTTTAAATACAATTTGCTATTCATTCTGTAAATATTAACGAAATTATAAATAAATATTTTGAATATCAAACTCTTTTAACACCTTTAAACACATTTCAACGATGATATAAGTGATATACAAGTAGATAATATACTTATATAAATAAAAGCAATAAATCGGCAGTTACGAGTTCGCCGATACAATTTTGGTTATGATTAAGCCTGGTTACGAAATGACCTGTACTGACAGGCGTCCTACATCCAGACACTTTTGGCATATTTTTCACGATAACTTGAGAAATATGTAAATCGAGTCATTGAAATTTCACCTGAACCAAGCTTGGTTCGTCTCTGAACTGAAGAGCTAATTTGTTCACTTCTAAAAATGGCTCAAGACTCAAGTGCATTTTTGAGGGCCATTGTAGGGGTCACTACATCACCTCATTTTTAAGTCCAACAGGACCATCAACCCAGACACCGTGTTATCGCATTTTTTTTTACGAAAAAGGCGTTAAATATCGAATTAAACTGTGTAATGAATCAAGGGAGAGCACAAATAAACGGTTTGTACAAAATTTGTATTGTTTATCTCCCGTGAATATTGGAAAAATATCGATCGAAGCGTTCACAGCAGGCATTTTGAAACAAAATGACCTTGTACGATGTTTTTGACACTCTGCACATACTTTACTAATACTATTTAAGCTATATTTTCCTGCTTATCTGTTAGAAAACATTGCATTGGCTTACCTCATATTTAGCATAAGGACCGTAGTTTACATTTCGGGGCTGTGCAGAAGTTATACGATTTTCGACTGCCCCAGTAATGTAAACAAGCTTCCCGAGTGCAGACGAAAATAAATGCGCCATTTCTTGTAAAATATTTAACTTTTATCGTTGCTAATTTGTTGTGTTGACAAAAATCAAGCGTCTATTTGATGACAATCGATGATCAAAATTAATGGCCACTATAAAGCATTTTTGAGTCTGCCCGGATTGGTGGTCGTCCGGATTTGGTGGTCGCCAGCCAGTATACTGGTTGGCGAGTAGTTTCCGACGGCGAGCAGTATCCGACATTTGATATTTTTTCGTATTTAGCGTAGAACTTCACTTAAATTGATGCGTGTAATTAAAGAACTACATCATAGCAACAAGTGTGTGGCAAAAAAATACAATTCACTTAAATAAAAAAAACAAAATCAAGAAATACCCGGTAATACAATGATAATATTCACCTGTTTTGTTGGGGGATCAACTGTTTACGAAAAATGCGCATGCGCAATGAAACAAATAAGTTCATCTATTTATAGCCTTGGGATTGCCCGAGTTGTCAATAAAGCATATTTTAGCTTACAACAGGCTTAAACAGAATCAGCGTCCCAAAACGGGAGTCGGCAAAAGAATATTATTGACAAAATACGTCGTTATTGACGTCTAACTAATTGACGTCCGAGTTTTTACAAATCGGAAATCGATACGACTATCTTAATTCGTCGTCTGCGTGTACTCCAAACTACGATAGACAACTCTAAAACGATATGTACAGTCAATAGGAGTTAATTTCCCTTATTTTAGAGGCTCAATGCGGGGAAAATAAAGTATTATTAGTAAATAAATGCGAAATGTCGGCTACTGCTACTCTTCATCCAATTAACAGCCTAAAATAGTGACCCCTTTGTGTTACGTTAAAAGTACCAAAAAAGTGACAAATAGTTCGGACTTGAGCTCAGGATTATTAAAAGGTAAATTATTTTTTTCAAAACCACATCGTATCCTAGAAAAAGGGAGAAAACATGCAAAAATTGTCGGATACTGCTCGCCAACCAGTAAGGGTTGGGGGGAGCTGTGGTTTCAATGTACTTGGGCACTGCCAGTAGGTCTAGATATAGACTAGCTGGAATGCAGGGCGATTTGGCAGTCAAGGAAAATTTATTTAATACTGACGACACCCCAAAATAAATACAATCTTGCTTTCTATCTCGATACAATAGTTACCCCGATACAACGAGAAACCACAATACCTGTATAAATCGTATCCTGCCGCTAGTTTTGAGCCTCGAGTTGGCGTGTATGCTTTCGGCGTCAGCTTAGCGAATCTGAGGAATATTTTATCTAACGGCATGATGCACTTCTTCTTACAATCAGGTTCTAAATTTTCGGTTTGTAAATCTGTTTCAACTGGCATTTTGTTAATGAACACAACAACAACTAAATGAATTAGCGCGCCAAAAATGTAGGCGGGTTTACAGAAGATACGGTCTAAACTTTAGACGAATATTTCAAAAACGCAGTCGTCTTGCTTATGTAAAATCAAGCCTTGTCATGAGGTAAAACAAAAATTAAGATATATTGTGGAAACTGGTTGAGGACACCTTATTAACCTTACTTATTTTATTTGTGTTTCTAAAATCAGAATCAAACTTTAGTTTCTTTATGTCTTATGTTTAATATTATGTTTGATCTGTGATTTATATGTCATGATAGGAAAATAAAACATATTCTATTCTATTCTGTGGTTAGATATACCTGGTTGAGACATCTTTAAAATAGATCTACTTCGAAATATAATTAGTCCATGAGCCACCAATAGAAGACCCTCCCCCCCCCCTAGGGAATTTTGGTCACTATATTTTTCTGAAAGCATATGGTCCCTGGAGTATTTTCCTGAAGTCTGCACTTTGGCCATTGGGGCGTTAAGATTTTTTGGGGTAAAACGTCAAAAAATATATACGAAAAGTACAAATTTTTGGAATCGGTTAACTACAATCTTATTAATAATGTTATAGACTAAAAAAATCAGAGTGCTGCTATTGTGCAAAATGGCTTTTTTGGGGGTAAAACGCTAAAAATTATAAGAGAAAAGTGCGAATTTTTGGAATCAGTGGACTGCATTGGCATTTATTTATATTTTTTATAAAAAATACTCTAATTGAAAGATATTATAGTGCAGTTTCATACTGCAAAAAATTAAAGCGATGTTATTACGCAAAGTGTGATATTTTTGGGGTAAAACATCAAAAAAAATAAACCGAAAAGTGTGAATATTAGGAATCTGTAGATTACAATAAAACCATTCCTATGATAATTTTTTTGTAACTAAATAATATTAATGTGATAAATTTGTAGTAACATGCAGTTTAAGATTTCAAATATATATTGCCAGATGAGATACTTTGGGGGAAAATTACAAAAATAATAAATGGAAAGTGTGATTTTTGGGAATTGGTGTCCTAGTTGTAACTTACGACCATCGGGTACGGACATTCCTAGTCCTAATGGGTATTCAAAATTACATTCTAACCATATATAGGCAGTTCTGGTACTGTTGGGTAAATTATTATTAATCCACTAAGTACATCCATACCTAGTCCTAATTGGTACATACGAATAACCATTACATGCAATGTTGGTTCTATTTAGCACTAAACAACCCTATACAGACATCAGTTGTCCTATCGGGTATTAACTACCACCATGCACAGACAGTCCTAGTCTAATTTGATAGCATAGCCAATACCATTCCTAGTTCTATTTGATATTCAAAACCACCATACTTATACAGATATTGCTGGTCAGGCTGGGTACCCATAACCACTGGTAGGTACATTCATTCCTCGTCTCAATGGGTAGTCACACTTACCATGTTCTAATTGGGTACTCGTAACTGCTTATTGAAGTACATACATGCCCAGTCATAGTGGTGACTTACATATCCATATACAGACATTCCTGGTCCTATTTGGTACTCTAAACGACCATGTACAGGCATTATATGTGCAATTGGGTACTCATTTCCACCATGTACATATATTGCTGGTCGTAAAGAATACTCATAACCATTAGGTTCAGACATTCTCGTTGGATACGGCCGATCATCAATTGACAACTCAGGCGCGCCATGTGGCTACATGCTTGGCCTTATTGACCACTCATAACATATGTACTACTCGAAACCTTCATGTACAAGATCAGTTGTCAGATTGGGAACTACCAACTACTAGGTGCGACCATTTGTTGTCATATTGGGTAATCACTACCCCGTGTACAGACTGTGATGTTCTTATTTGATACTCATACATACATTCCTAGTCATAGTGGGTACCCCAACTACCATGTACATGCATGCCTGGTCCTATTGAATACACAAAACCACAATGTACAGACATTTGTGACTGGGTTGGGCACTAACAACCACTAGGTGCAGTCATAAGTTGTTCTATTTGGTCACTGCTACCACCATCTACAGGCAGTCCTGGCCCTATCAGGGATACATAACCACTAGATGCATACATTCATAGTCCTAGTCGGTACTCAAAACCACTATGTTCATGCATAAGTGGTATAATCGAGTCCTCACAGCCACTATACTCAGCCATTATTGGTCCCGGTGGGTACTGACTACCATGCATATACATACATTCCTGGTCGTATAGGGTGCCAATAACCATGATTAACAGACATTCCTGTTTAGGATAGATACTGAACATCATCATGTTAAGACATCTCTCAATCACTAGTTACATACATTATTGGTCTTATTGAGTACAGGCAACTATTGCGATCACCCATTCCTTGTCCTATTGACACCATGTAGAGACATTCCTGGTCTTTAAAATTCAGCAGTGAGCATGCCTAACCCTCAGCTGTGACCATTTTTTTCATCAAATTGGGTAATCACTAACCCCATGTACATGAAGCATGGTCTAATTAGATACTCATATCGACTAGGTACATAATATATTTCAAGTCCAAGTGGGTACCCACAACTATCATGTCCCATGCATTCCTTGTCCTATTGGATACTCCAAACCACAATGTACAGACGATTGCAGACGGATTATGTACTAACAACCACAAGGAGTGGTCATTTTTTGTCTGATTGGGTCATGATTACCACGATGTACAGACAGTCCTGACTTTATTAGGTACTCATAACCACTGGATACATACATTCCTAGACTAAGTGGGTACCCATAACCACCATGTACATGCATAAGAAGTGTGATAAAGTACTTGCAGCTACAATACACAACCATTATAGGTCCTATTGGGTACCCACTACCATCATTTACTAGTACATGTACATACATTTATGGTATCATTTGGTATGCATAGCCACTATTCCGGATCCTGCTATGTACATACATTACTGGTCTTGTTGGGTACAGACAACCATTAGGAGCACCCATTCCTCGTCCTATTGACGACTTAGTGCCTAAGTAGAACATTCCTGGTCTTTTTAGGCAATCATAAACACTGGGTAAATGAGTCCTAGTCCATGTATGTATTCACGACCACCTTGCACATAAACTCCTAGTCGTATTAGGTACTCATAACCATTAGGTACATCCATCCTAGTCCTAATGGGTACCCACAACCACCGTGTTCATGCATACTTGGTTGTATTTGGTACTCATAACCACTAGGTGCATCAATTAGAGGGTACCCAATACCACTAGGTACAGGTATTTATGGTGCTTTAGGGTACTGACACACACCATGAGCAGACAGTACTACTGGATACACACATCCATGGTCTTATAGGATGTGCACTATCATGTGGTATCTCATTTATTGCACTATGTGTACTGGCAACTTCAAGGTCGAGAGATTCCTGGTCCTCTTGGATACTCACAACCACCCAGAACAGCCATTCCTGACACCACCATGATGCACAGCCATTGTGTCACAAGGAATAGCTGTACAATAACATTTGAAAAAAAATGAATGTATATTTACCCCACCCACTCTTGTAAAATACATGTAAGTATAATTTAACACAATCCATACAAATGTTACTGATGCCAACTATAACATACATTGCAAACAAAGTGAAAAATGGAAATAGATTTCAAAATCATATTGTGAGTACTTGTAAATAAGTAGAACGGCTGTTTTCAATACTTTAGTCATTTTGGCGGCCATTTTGATGGCCATTTTGATGGCCATTTTCCATAATAGACCTACCTTTTGTGCATTTAAATGTTAAAATACATTTTGGGAATATGCCTTTATTGGTATTCACAATTGCAATTAAAATACAGTAAGGCACAATGTGTTATAGCATTATCAGTTAAGTGAATACATCGTTACAATTTGTACACCATTTAAAAGCAGGGGAGATAATCTTATTTTTGCTTTTCCTGCTGAACGCCCCAATGTCTGAAGTGCAGACTTTGGGAAAAGTATTGGTAGGTCAAAACCTTTCATAATTACCAAAAAAAAAAGATCAATGACACTACATATTCTGCTATTAAAGTGTACCGATTCTCAAAATTTGCACTTTTTCATGTATTTTTTAATGTTTTACCCCAAAAATATCCCATTTGCATAATAACACGGGACTAAATTTTTGCAGACTTAAACTATGAATTAATATCAACCCATGAAAGTGTAAATTACAAAATAACTTACTAAATGTGATAGTAATAAACCAATTCCAGAAATAAACACTTTCGTTCATATTTTTAACGTTTTACCCCAAAAAATCTTAACGCCCCAATATCTGAAGTGCAGACTTTGGGAAAAGTATTGGTAGGTCAAAGCCTTACATAATTACCCCAAAAAAAGATCAATGACATTGTATTCTGCCATTAAAGTGTACCGATTCTCAAAATTTGCACTTTTTTATGTACATGTATTTTTTAATGTTTCACCCCAAAAATATCCCATTTTGCATAATTACACGGGACTAGAATTTTACAGACTTAAACTATGAGTTAATATCAACCCATGAAAGTGTTTAATTACAAAATAACTTACTAAATGTGATACATGTAGTAATTAACCAATTCCAGAAATTCACACTTTCGTTCATATTTTTAACGTTTTACCCCAAAAAATCTTAACGCCCCAACGGCCAAAGTGCAGACTTTGGAAAAATACTCTACTGGTCATACGCTTTCAGAATAATATAGTGTCCGAAATTCCCTAGGGGGGGGAGGGTTTACCCCACTGGCCCATGGACTAAATGTTTGTATATATAACCTGCAGGACGTGTCAGAGCTAAATGGGTAGAGAACTTGATTTTTTCAGGCGATTTCAAGTCCGGATTATTCCACTTTTTTCTTATAAATACATTCGTCTAGATCTATTTCTTTTTGGTCAAGAATATTAAAAGGCATTGTTAAAAAAACCATTTATATTTTATAATAAGTTTGACTTTTCATGGTTTCTATACAACGTCATTTAATGGTGTTACATATTACGCTACTTATATTTATGTTTTATATTTCCTTGGACCCAGCATCAATGTGTCTTATACATACTGAATTCGACAAAACTATGTTCAAAACGTCTATGGAGAATATTCCAGCGACCAACGCATTTAAGATTTTAAAAACTCGTGGAATGTTTATACACAACACGATCTAGCCTGCAAGCGCATGTTAACACTTACAGGGAAGATTTTTATGTATTAATTTATAGACCCCAATTCAACGTTTATATAATCACACATGCATGATAATTTCCACACATCTTTGAAAATACTTACATTCCTACCTACAGTGGTCAGACAGAGGAAATATCTCCCAAAAATCTCTGCAGGTGCCCAGCATGCTTAGTAAATGTGTGTGGTGTACTGAAGAGGACACGGGATGGAAATATAATTTAATGGGTGTGTCTTAATTGTCAAATGAATCAGTGCAATAATAGTCTGTTAATTAAAGCATTCACGGGGTTACCGTTTGCAATTACCCCCTTTATGGTAAATTAGGAAACCATAGCATTCGATTTGAGGTTTTTTATATACGTATCTACAATTCTATATATATTGCTTACTTGAAACTTCCTTTCTGGGGATACCGAATTACGGATGGTACAAACTATGTACATTATACATGTATACATCTGAATCTTGAGAGTGTGGCTATAGGTGCTGCCTCCACTGTTGTTTGGTTTTGTTTATTGGACTCTCGACTTTTCCAAGACACAGCAGTAGGCTTCATCAAAATTATGAAGATACCGTCTTGGACTACATGAAGCAAAATGGCGCAATGTTGTTTCTGTTTGTGATATAATACGCATATCATGTACCACTTTCAGCAATATAGTAGCTCTAAATAGACGTATACGAATCTCTTTATAAAAGCCGACCGTCGTTCATAACTATATTTATCTGTTTTTTCCTATTAAACTTTAACAAAGTAACCTTCAAAGATGGTCACAATTGTAGAATCGGCCGACGTACAAGATTTATATTCTCGTAAAATACTCAACCTAGTAGCTAGTACAGTACTCTGATTCATGTCTGATGTAATAGCAGAAAATTTAGCTATTTTTAGATATTTCATATTTTCATTTTCGCTAAAAATAGCAAATTCTAAATATAGTAATGATTCGTGTTGACTGTGTCTCAATAGTTTCTACTATCTCAGCGGATATATATAACTTAACCGAGACACGTTACATGTTTACACTTGTTAAATGATTTCACAACACTTGCTAATGTACAGATATAAACATTGGACCGCTCATACTTCACAGTTACACATGTCAGGGGTATGTGTTCCATACATAGTGCTTTATCAAACGTATATTTAGATACCTTCGGATAATAAAATAATCGTTAAACAATCTGCTGCTACAGTTAGTGAATATCAGAACACCGAGATGGTTTCTACAACAAAAGAAATACATCGTTTGATGAGAAGGGTCGCCAGGCTGACAGACAAGCAAGCGTCTGTAACAAACATAGATTGGGACGGTGAGGTTCAGCAGTTCACAGTCTGTATACGACCCAATGGAGGACCATACAAGAACGGACAGTTTGAATTCCAGGTAAACAATGCCTTGCTGTATTCAAATCTAAATTTTCATTGCTATAATCTAGTACATTGTATATACATGTATACAATTATATTGGTGGTGTCAAGACGTATGCATAAAATATGTAATAGTAAAAACATATTAAGTAAAATTTTAATGATTAAAAAGGGCGGAACGAGCGATTACTTTAGGTCTGTTCGAATGACGTAATCGTCTGAAATAACCATTCCTGAACTTTGGGTATTACGGGTAGAAATGTTCATTGCTTTTAATAGTGTCTATTCATATTGAATTTCTTAATTAACACAGTTTGAGGCTCGGTGGAACATTTAATCAATTATGTTTCATAAATTCAACGCGGAATGTCGCAACAAATGTTATACATGTACATGTATCATTTTTATCACATTTATCTTTTCGGACCGAAACATAAAAAATGCATGCATAATAAACAAAACAAAGCTATTATACAATGTTCTGACATTATTGCAGTCCCTTGACATCAAACTCAAGAAAAGTCATAGTCAGCAAGTTTTCATGGCACCTTTCACGTGTTCATAGCACTTGCCACGTATTCATGACGCTTGTTACGTGTTCATGGCGCTTGTTGCGTGTTCATGGCACTTGTCACGTGCCGTGGCGCTTGTTACGTGTTCATGGCGCTTGTTGCATGTTCATGGCACTTGTCACGTGTCATGGCGCTTGTTACGTGTTCATGGCGCTTTTTTGCATGTTCATGGCACTTGTCACGTGTCATGGCGCTTGTTACGTGTTCATGGCGCTCGTCACTTGTTCATGTAACGCAATAAGTCACCAGATCAAATGATAAGAAAATTGTGTATGCAATAGAAGATGCTTTTGCTATGGAGTTGCATGAATCACGGTCATATTGAACAATATGTTGTCCGTCAGGTATGTGTATAGTTCGCTTTCCAGTAGCAAGCAAACATTATTCCACTGATTTGGTCCCTGCATTACAAGAAAAATAAGATAAAAAGGGAATTCGAAACCTGATTCCATGTGTTTAAAGATAAAACAATACGATAATTCGAGGCCATCATTTTATAGACATTATATACACTGTTTAACGTTGTTGTATTTTGTGTGTTGCAGGTTAGTTTGGGCGAGACATATCCCGATGAAGCACCGAAGATATGGTGTCTTACAGACATTTATCATCCGAACATTGATAATACTGATCCGTATGGAGAGGCGGACTCAACTAATGTATGTTTGAATTTATTGGAAGAAGGTACGTGGAGTTGTACATTGGGCCTGGAAGGTGTTGTACTGGGTTTAGTGTTCCTGATGTTTAATCCTAATCTAGAAGATCCGCTATCTCCACACTTTGACGGACAGGTTGACGAGGAAAGGTTCCTAAATAACGTAGAGAAATATCTGGCCGGTGAAGCTATTGATGACGGTACTGTATTTAAGACAACATTTACTGTAATCGACGGTGTTCGTGTAGAAGATGTTAGTAAATCTAATAAACTTGATGAAGATGTATCAACTGTCACACAGCCAGATACTAAGGGAACTAGTATTAGTACTGAAAGCACAGACAATGTTGTAAACCGTGATGAGGATAACAAAGTAAGTGAACAGACAAAAGAACCAGTTACTCCTGACACTGAAGTACTTAGCGGTACCAACACAGAAGATACAGCGGGGAAAACAAATGATTCATTAAATGATACAAAAAATAATACTGAAGTTGAAGCCAACCCTAATGCTGAAACAACTGTTAATAATGCTGAAACAAACTCAAATGTTGGTGAAACAACGGATGCTTGTGTTAACGCTGAAGTTAACTCTAATGTTGAAACAACGGGTGATAGTGTAGACGCTGTAACAAACTCAAATAGTGAAACAATGAATACTTGTGTTAACGCAGAAATTAATTCTGATGTTGAAACAACGGGTGATAGTGTAGACGCTGAAACAAACTCAAATGTTGGAACAACGGATGCTTGTGTTAACGCTGAAGTTAACCCAAATGCTGAAACAACGGGTGATAGTGTAGACGCTGTAACAAACTCTAATGATGCTTCTGTTAATGCTGAAGTTACCCCAAATGCTGAAACAACAGTTGAAAACGTAGGAGGTGAAGTTAACTCTAATATTGACACAGCTGTTGATAGTGTAGGGGCTGCAACACACTCAAATGTGAAAACAACGGGTGATAATGTTGATGCTGCAACAAACTCTAATATTGAAATAACGGGTGATGATGAAGACGAGTCTCTTCCAATATCTATGATATGTATTGATGGAGAGTATGTTCTGTGTTTGGAGACGTCTGTGAGTGAAATTGAAGACGATAAGAAAGGGATTTCGCTGGATGATACTACAGAATGTCACCAATGTGATGAAACATTTAAAACAGAAAATCAAAATACAATCGTAGATGAAGATCTTAACTCGGTGAATACTGAACTATCAGACTTGATCAGTAAGGATAGAAACGACGAGAAAAAGTTCAATGGATCAATGTCTGCTACTGAACACATGGCAAGAAAAAGTATGAAGGCAATGTTTACATGCGGTTTGTGGTCTTCATTTAAAGTGATTTGTTATAAGCTAGTCCATGATTTAATTTCTCGAAAAATTAACAATGATTTAGTATGATAAATACTCGTGTTGTCACTGTAGAAAATATTGGTGCTTTCCATATATAAATTCTCGTTTTTACAATTGTATTGTTTTTACAGTCAAATATGATAATTTATTTTTTATACTATTATATAATACACATGTATTATGTTATAAAATATACCAAAGTCCTAGTTATTGTAAAATTGTTTTGCAAATAAAATACTTTCTTACATTGTATATTATTGTTTTGAAAATACACGAGGTGTATCATAATCCTAGTTATGGCACAATAAAGTTCAGTAAAAGTAACAACATTTAAATCATTTGATTAAAGTGTATTTTAAAAAATAGCGTTACTGTGTTGTCAAGGAAAGAGTTACACACACAAGTCAGACCGGAAAAGGTTGATAAATGTACATGTATACACTACACAAAGAAGAATCTGATACAGCATTGTGGCGTCCATTTCGAGTGCAAGAGTTCTGAGGTTCACTCCGCGACCACGCATAACCAATTCAGAGAGGAGAATATTTATCCGTTGCTTAACGCTCAGTAATTGAAAGCAGGAACTTTCAACTGGAAAATAATAGTGACCGCAAAACACATTACAAATTACACTCCATATAAAATGGTCAGTAAGATTCTGCTTAAGAGTTCCTTATATATGCACTACATTTGTGTATAAGGAACCAGAGATAGCATGCTTTCTGCATGATAGCTATGTGTTTGCAATCAATAACAAGTAACAACAATGCTATAAATTTCTCCGGATGAGCCCTGGCTCTGGCTCCTCTACTCCATACGAACGTTTCCCGAATGGTTAATGTATTGAAACGAATGGTTGACGAAGCCACATGTTTTTCATCATGCTGAAAATATTTTGACCAACAAAACTAATCACAGCGGAAACAGACGCTCACACTTTTATAACACACTTGCCAATCCATGACTTGAAACCCGACACATTTATTTTTTGACTTAACATAAATTGGTTATATTGATGGTAAAAATAGATTAACATAAGTTTCTACCAATTATAAATTCTGTGTTTTAACGAATTGTTATAAAAACATGAAAAACTGTTGTTTGAAGCTTTCTTTCAAATGCCAAGAAAACTTTAAAAGTAATAAGTATATTTGAAAATGAATATTTTCGTAGTACACATGTACTACTAAATAAAAAGTCATAATGAACATATATACCACCATCAGTAGCACATACTAGCATTCTCAAATTATATTCAACCAAAGGAAAACAGCATATTCAGCAGAAGTAGCCATGGTAGCAAGCAGCAAGAGGAAGAACAGAATCATCTAAATCATTCCTAACAACAGCATCAGCAAGAAAGTAATCAATTTTAAACAATGACATATGGGGTTGACATGGGGCCAACGTTGGCTCCCTTTATACGCTCACACTTGTTAGTTGGTTGTTATTCGGCAAACTTTGGTTATATAAAATCACCATAGATACAACGGTCTTCCACAAACGGCGACAATTTCCCAACAGACGTTAGGCTGACTAGGAAGGTTTTGAAAAAGCTCAAATTAAGAAAAAACTATGATACATATTTATTGATTTAATTTTAAGTAATTTATCCATATGGTACTATGTCTTAGCTTTAATGTTTTCATGAATTATGTTGAAATCACTTACTTCGTTACTATGATAACCAATGTCGGAAACGTACTCCGATTGAGGAAAAAGAGGAGTAATGTGTTTAGAACATACAGCTATATAGTTACCTTTCCCTAGATGCGAACATTTACGATTTTGCTACATGTATATTATACACATATACATTATTAGATACACTATTAAAGGTGCTGCCTCACAGATTGGGCTAAAATTATTGAACATCGTGATTTTCCAACCTAACCAAGTATTGATGTTATAGAAAGTCACTGACGGTTGCTTTATGAAAGATTTGGAGCAGATAAGCAATTCTAACCACTCTCGATATCGCCCACTGAGTATTTTTTTCTTGAAAAAAATCACTAAGTTTCCTTCCAACATGCTTTGTGAATTATGTAATTCATACATGATTGAACTGTAACTTCAATAAACTACAGCGTACACATCAGTGAGGTATTTGATTCGTTTTTCGATTCGTTTTCATCAAATGCGAACAAATTTCAGGCAATTTAGGTAATAGCAGTGTTAATTCTGGATCTGGATGTATACACTGCAGGACCTTTCGTTATATACGCAGCGGGAGAGAGATGTGTAATTAGCACTTTGTTAATCACACTGCTGGAGAGCTCTTTTGAAGCTCTGGACTGTCTCTGCGCTCACAATTTCACTGTTCAGATTGTTCCAATCAATAATTGTCTTTGGAAAGAAGGAATGTTTGTACTGTTCACTATTACATATTAATGGTTTAAAACATTTATGGTGGTTTATTGCCTGATTTTGTACAATGTTTTTACTTATATGGTCATCAAATTGTTTTGGTCTTATCAGTCGTTTACCACGAATTGGGGTCAGATAGGTGTCAGTTTGCATTGTTGGCACCAGTCCCTCAGCCACCTCGTAGAAGAATGCCAGGCGTGCCATCTTTCTTCTATCCTGTAGGGGTGGTAGGTCGAGTGTCTTCAGCATGTTAGTGACACAGCCCTGCTCTCTTGATTTGTAGTCTCCAAAGATGAATCTGGCCGCTCGTCGTTGGAACTGTTCAAGTTGTTCGATGTCCTTTTGTAGATGTGGGTCCCATACGACAGTGTAGATCTAACTAGCGATATGTAGGCTGTTTTTCTACAGGTTTGTGGGCAATGCTTGAGGTTCCTCTTCAAGAAGGATTATCTTCTACTTGTTGGAGAATACGGTTGTCTAGTTGGTAGTAGTTACTGGATTTGTTGTTAATACTCATGACGTAGCATTTCTTTGCGTTGAATTTCATTCCCCAAGTCATTGCCCACTTCTCTAGAGCCTGGAGGTCCGCTTGTAGTTGGAGATGGTCTTGTTTTGTCTTGACTTGTCTGTATAGTAGACAGTCATCTGCAAAGAGGCGTACTGAAGATTTTACACAATCCGGTAGGTCATTGATGTGGCAAAGGAAGGCCAGTGGTCCGAGCACTGTTCCCTGGGGAACTCCAGAGTCGACTGTGACAGGCTCGGATGATTCACCATCAACTACTACCTTCATGGTTCTATTAATGAGGAAGTCTCGTAGCCAGTGATTAATGTTACCATCGATTCCATACAGAGACATCTTGTGCAGAAGACTTTCATGTGGTACTGTGTCGAACGCTTTAGAAAAATCTAGTATAATCATGTCGGTCTGTGATTTGTTGTCATTTTGTTGTAAAAGGTCGTGTACTGTAGTTAGAAGTTGGGTTTCGCAGGAGTAGCCAGATCTGAAACCATGGTTGAGAGATGTAAGTATATCATTCTTTTCCAGATGGTCAAGTATATGTTTACAGATTATGTGTTCTAGCAGTTTACAAGTCAAACTGGTTAGGGACACTGGGCGGTAGTTTTCTGTAAGGTGCGAGTCTCCTTTCTTAAAAACTGGCGAAACGTTGGCACTTCTCCAGTCAGATGGTAGTTTACCAGTGTCAATGGATGTTTGGAATATCTGTTGAAGTGCTGGCGCTATCGTCTTGGCACAGGTTTTCAGTACAATGTTTGGGATACCGTCTGGTCCGATAGCTTTGCTGATGTCGATCTTACTAAGAAGTTTTTCAATGCCTTTGGTGGTGATTTTAAGTGGTGGGATAGGTGATTTTGCCCTCTTGCGTGTTGTTGGTTTATCATTTTTTGATTTCGTAAATACTGATTTAAATTGGTCGACTAGGATTTCTGCTTTGTCTTTGCTACTGCTGAATAGTTGGCCTTTACGTTTAAGTGGTTGTACCCCTACATTGTCCTTCCTCCTTGACTTGACATATCTCCAGAATGGTTTTGAGTTGTTTTCTTCTAATCCCTTGTTAATGGTCTTGTTTATATGTTCTACTTCTGCTTTTTTTAATTCTCGCTTGCATTCTCTTTGGAAGGTTTTGAAGTTGGTCCAGTTTCCTGTTTTCTAAGCGTGATTGTATAGGCGGGATTTCCGTTTCACCATGCGTTTCAGTTTATGGCTAAACCATGGGAGTGACTTTCTTTTCTTGCTGATTTTAGATGGTATGTTCTTGTCAGCTGTTCTGTGGATACCTAATTTGAATAGATTCCAAAGTTCTTCAATGTTCTTATCTTTGTTAGCAGCAATTTCTTTTTCTAATTTAGAGATATCATCGTTAATGCTGTCCTAGTCTGCTTCGTCATGTTGGTATATCTTGTGTGGTTTCTGTTTGACATAATGTGGTATGATATCAATGTCGGTGACTATCATGGCATGGTCGCTGATTCCAGGAACGGACGTTGAAGACTTGACCATAGGGTATTAATATCCTATAGAATTTTTGATGTAAAAATACTGAATAACTACAAAATGTCGACGTTTCTCAAGTTGTTTTAGATGTCAGTGTGGTTGTTTACGTGATATACAGGCAACTATACCAAAATAACGCGAATATTTGACAATTTTATTTTTGCAATACACCAATACGTGAGACAGTCCCTTTAAACCTAAAATCGTTTTAATTACTCTATAATATCAGTGTGTCAGACGACACGTATTAAAATGCACGAAACCTCTGACATCCGATACTATTTTGAATAGTGGTATGTCCAGGCTGTCAAGAATTGATAGAATACTGTAATATTGAATTACTTGTTACAATTAAGTAAAATGACGTTCGAATGATGTTTACGACGTCACACAAAAAGTTCCAAACAGGATATCAACAAAAACAGTCTCAACTTCCTTGAAATTCATGACATATAGTCGCTGCGACTGACTCCTATGTAGAAATCGTGTATGTATGTTACTCCCGTCGTTCTGTACGGGATGTAGAGTTCCCTCTGGACGGTACAAACAAAGACCTAAACATATAATTATGTATAACATATATATATAGGTCTTTGGTACAAGACTCTATAAATAAAGAACAAGCAACGTGTCACTGTGGAAGTAGAACAACCGAGACGTGTGAACAGTTCAAGGTGTATTGGTTAAGTACGCTCGTAAGCTTGTGATTTAAACACGGGTGAACATCATGTAGTGAGGCCCGTCATGGTCATAGAATTATCTAGTGTACATCCGTGTAAGTTTACATGCAGATGAATGGTGATATTTAAATCATGAGGTTTATGAATGATAATCATTAATTGGATGACAGGATAGGGATTCTGCCTGCCTGTCTGCCTGCCTGCCCGCCCGCCCGCCCGCCCGTCCGTCCGTCCGCCCGTCCGTCCGTCCGTCCGTCTGTCTTGTTTAATTGATATACAAAAATGTAGATCTACGGATACTTAACTCAGCATGTATTGGAGGAAAATAAAACGCATTAAATTTAATCGGGTCCCATACATTTCCAGAAGTAAAAAGATCCGGACTAGGACCGACTGATTAACCTTTATCCTGTTTTTTCCAAGATGGCTGCGCCCAGGTAAAAAACATCAACAATGCCGCTTGTGCTAATCTGTGGGTTTCCTTCTAGCGGTAAATCCAGACGAGCCACAGAATTACAAGAATATTTCGAAACTCAATATAATAAGAAAGTGAATTTAATCAGTGACCACACCGTAGGTGTGGATCGTGATAAAGTATATGACGGTAAGTCGTCCCAAGTCAATCCGACCCATTTTTGTCTATGACAGTAAGTCGTCCTCAGTCAATTCGACCCCGTCTTGTCTATGACGGTAAGTCTTCCTCGGTCAATTCGACCCTTCCAGTCAATGTGAACACATGAAATTGTCAATACATGGCATGTAGTTATATAGTTCTGGATACCATAACTAAATGGTCTTTTATTTACACTGACGTGTCGGCCTTTTAGTTATGGAATTACCCTCTTCAATAATCAACTGTTTAAGCTTAACGCCTAAAATGCATGTTCATTGTTCAAAAATCGCCCAAAAACTATAATTTACGTATAAATGTAATATTTTTCAAGTGTTTTGTCTTAAAACAGTCAATGTAACACCTACTGATAATCATATATTGCTTAAAGTTTATTTAATTCCGGGTTTGATCAGCTCCCGCGGCCATTTTGAATAATTAATTTATCGCAGGTGCGTGCGAGAGCCGTTTTCGAAAAATCCGTTATTTCTTGAAACATGGTCAAAAACGTCTTAAAATTAAGGTAACTTGGGTAGCTAAAATTGAATCCATCAGCGTATAACCATATCAGGAAATATCAAGTCGGCATCAGGTTTTTTAATAAAAACCATTATGCTACATTGAAAGTATACATATATGTAAAGGATATTCATATAAAAAAATGAAAAAATATTTTATAAAAGGTGTTTTATTTCCAATTGAAAATTGTCATTTTTTGTGTCAAAATGCTGTAAAATGTACTCGCTCAATTTCAGTATAAATCACATTGTTGTGTTCTCAAATCTATTATCCAGGTGATCGACTATAGAATAAAAGTATATCAATTATGTTTTTTCCATAAATCACTGAATATTAAACCATGTATAACTTAAAATTCTGTTTTGTATTTAACATTTGTTGAAGGAATTTGTGTAGAAACTTTCTATTCATGGGATTAGTTGCAATCAAAACAATTCATTGCCAAACCCATTGATTTTCAACGGTCATCCTTTTGTACCCTTTGTTAGCTAAATCAACAGATACACACACACTTTACACTTCAAAATAATCAACTGTGTGTAAATGAAATTTGTCAATTCTAGTAATAAAGTGGTCAAACGTTTTTATACAATGTGTGGATATCATTAATATAATTTATTAGGGAAATAGTCGAGCACCTGGATAAAAGATTGGAAAACACAACAATGTGATTTATATTAAATTTGAGTAGGTACATTTTACAGGATTTTGACACAAAAAATGACAATTTTCAATTGTAAATAAAACACCTTTCATAAAATATTTTTTCATTTTTTTATATGAATATCCTTTACATATATGTATACTTTCAATTTAGCATAATGGTTTTTATTAAAAAACCTGATGGCGACTTGAAAAAATAAATTATTTTCTGATATGGTTATACACTGATGGGTTCAATTTCAGCTACCCAATTTACCTTAAACAAAACCTTTAGATATACCTTTACATAAGAAACAAACACGTTATTTTTGCTATAAATCATGTAACTCCCATTTACACAAATAAATATTGCAATTTACGCAGCCGACAATCAAAACATTGATCACGTGGTTCGTTTCGGAACACTTGTTATAATCCCATTCAAATAAATGGCGATCGTAAACGAAAACAGTGAAATTGTACTGGTTTGAAACAATCGACGGAATTAATGGTATTTCTTGCAAAACATTTTGTTTTGGGGGTATACTGATAGAATATGCTCCAATTGATAGGGTGTCAATGATTATTTAGTTCAAAACGTGTGTTTTGTTATAAAACGAACGCGACTCAAACTGAGTCGTAGAGCTGTTAGGTTTCAAAGAACAAACGGCTTTGACGATGAAATGGAATGATCATCGTCAAAGACCTTGGACTAGTAGTTATATTGACTGTAGGCTACATACATGTATCACATATTTATGATTATTCTCGATATCGACATTAATCAATAAAACCCGTTTTTCCAGAACCGAAATTTCACGGTCAGGGGGTTAGCGAGCAATAAGCGGTATAGCGGGAGTGTATAAGACTTTTTACAAATTCTTATCATTTGGCTTAAATAATCACGATTGTTGTACCTGGTTGCTCTATACGCTATATGCATTTCCCCCCCTAATGTACATTCGGAATATCTCGCACATTGTCGCTCAATAAATTCCGTTATCCGGAAAACGGATTTTAACCTGTAATGTCGATATGGTGAATCTTTGTATACTTTTGATATTTCAGATTCTAAAAATGAGAAGATTGTTCGAGGAAATCTGAAATCCTCCGTACAAAGGTAATATTATATAAACAACAAATAAATAAAATAAATCTACCAGATTTATATAGCACCTTTTTCATGCGAACAAGGGCGCAGGTGCATCATCTACTAGTGCAGGTACAACATGATTTGATGAGAGGGACACACTAGAGAAAGCCCCTGAAGGGAGAGAGAGATACATTAGTGTGCCTAGCTCTTATTTGGAAAAGAAAGCCTGGTTTTTTAATGTGCCCGTGTATAGCACCGATACACAGCTTCCTGGCACCTTTACTCAGATACTTTGCAGTACACACGGTCAGATATAGCGGGAAATATTATAAATATTTCATAAATGTCAAGTTCTGATGCCGGGGATTGAACCCACGACCTCTGGATTGACAGTCCAGTCTGTTACCACTGAGCTAAAAGAACTGTGTAATTTGTTTGACTATACCAAAAAATTGAAGTCTCATATATTTTTAAAATCTGATAGAAATGAACTAAGTCATTTTAACCTTTTCAATTTATAAGTTATAACTATGATGTCATCAAATCTAGTATTTGAGCTTGTGTATTGTCATAAACATTTTGTATTTGTATATTCCAGAAGTTTAACTAAAGACAGTGTCACTATTCTTGATTCCTTGAACTACATCAAAGGTGAGGTAACTATATACATGTTCCTGTAGTAATGTACCATTCTATAGACACACCTTCACACTGTTGTATTGTGATTGGTCTGAATTGACTCGTCTTGTATCGTGATTGATCTGAATTGACACACCTTGTATTGTGATTGGTCTGAATTGACACGCCTTGTATTGTGATTGGTCTGAATTGACACGCCTTGTATTGTGATTGGTCTGAATTGACACGCCTTGTGTTGTGATTGTTCTGAATTGACACACTTTGTATTGTGATTGGTCTAAATTGACACGCCTTGTATTGTGATTGGTCTGAATTGACACACCTTGTATTGTGATTGTTCTGAATTGACATGCCTTGTATTGTGATTGGTCTGAATTGACACGCCTTGTATTGTGATTGGTCTGAATTGACACACCTTGTATTGTGATTGGTCTGAATTGACACGCCTTGTATTATGACATGTTTTCCACCTTTTGTATTGTTTTATTGGTCTGAATTTATTTTCAGGATTTCGTTACGAACTGTATTGTGTAACAAAAGAAGCTCAGACAACTCAGTGTGTGGTAAGTAACTGTGTTATCATTTCTTAGACTACACTTCCTCTATGTTATTATGTCTGTCCGTCCTGGCATCTACTGATGCTGGTAAGTAACTGTGATATCATGTCTTAGACTACACTACCTCTATGTTACTATACCTGTCTGTCCGTCTGCCCTGGCATCTACTGATGCTGGAGGCATATAGTGATTATTCTGTCTGTTCATCCGTCCCATTCAAGATATTTTCAAAGTCTACCTAGGCCATTCCTTTCAAACTTTTCATATATCATCATCATCATAAACAACTTACATTGTCAATTCCATGTAATACAAACCGCTTTCCAACATTTCAACACAATTATGGCCCCTGATAGAATTCTATGACGACAATGATACTTAAGTCAGAAATGCCAATGAGATGTGGCCCACACGTGTGTATCATTTAATGGCGGATCGTCATGCTATCTTTTTTTAATGCATACTTTGCGCTGATTATTCTACAATATTTTTGAAGTCCATCTAGGTATTGCAGCTTGCACACTTGTTCAACACTTTGACCCCTATGCAACACGGTCAGGGATTTCAACAGAACTATAGCCCCTGATTTAATAGCTAGTTACTATGCGCAAGGTTTCCACTGGGGCATAAGAGTTTATTGAAAGCAGTCAGTGTAGTTATCATTCATAATTACCTTCCTTTATGATTAATTATGCACAAAATTCAAATTCCACATTGTGTCATTAATTGTGGGCTGATTATATAGACTTGATTGAAATATCCATTGTTGGGGATATGAGTGTTTCGTTCTATGTCTAACTCTTGCCTGAGCCTTCATTTTTGTGTGGCTTTAGGTTGTTTGTGCGCTATAGCATTTAATTGTTTATGATTGATGTGCTTCCTATGTTTCATATTTAAGTTTAAACTGCTAAGGCCAATAATGCTTAAAGAGCACAAACAACATTGATTATTTGCTATTCTTTCCTTTACCAGATACATTGCTGTACAAATTCTACCACATCATCACAATGGAATAAAAGCCGAGCACCAGCCGATCAATATAAACAAGAAATGTAAGTAACACTAGGAACCAGCCGATCAATATAAACAAGAAATGTAAGTGACACCAGGAACCAGCCGATCAATATAAACAAGAAATGTAAGTAACACCAGGAACCAGCTGATCAATATAAACAAGAAATGTAAGTAACACCAGGAACCAGCCAATCAATATAAACAAGAAATGTAAGTACCACCAGGAACCAGCTGATCAATATAAACAAGAAATGCAAGTAACACCAGGAACCAGCCAATCAATATAAACGAGAAATGTAAGTACCCCCAGGAACCAGCCAATCAATATAAACAAGAAATGTAAGTAACACCAGGAACCAGCCGATCAATATAAACAAGAAATGTAAGTAACACCAGGAACCAGCCGATCAATATAAACTAGAAATGTAAGTATCACCAGGAACCAGCCAATCAATATAAACAAGAAATGCAAGTAACACCAGGAACCAGCTGATCAATATAAACAAGAAATGTAAGTAACACCAGGAACCAGCTGATCAATATAAACAAGAAATGTAAGTACCCCCAGGAACCAGCCAATCAATATAAACAAGAAATGTAAGTAACACCAGGAACCAGCTGATCAATATAAACAAGAAATGTAAGTACCACCAGGAACCAGCCAATCAATATGAACAAGAAATGTAAGTAACATCAGGAACCAGCTGATCAATATAAACAAGAAATGTAAGTACCACCAGGAGCCAGCGGATCAATATAAACGAGAAATGTAAGTAACACCAGGAACCAGCCGATCAATATAAACAAGAAATGTAAGTACCCCCAGGAACCAGCCAATCAATATAAACAAGAAATGTAAGTAACACCAGGAACCAGCCGATCAATATAAACAAGAAATGTAAGTACCACCAGGAACCAGCCAATCAATATGAACAAGAAATGTAAGTAACATCAGGAACCAGCTGAACAATATAAACAAGAAATTAAGTACACCAGGAACCAGCCAATCAATATAAACAAGAAATGTAAGTAACACCAGGAACCAGCCAATCAATATAAACAAGAAATGTAAGTACCACCAGGAACCAGCCAATCAATATAAACAAGAAATGTAAGTAACACCAGGAACCAGCCGATCAATATAAACAAGAAGTGTAAGTAACACCAGGAACCAGCGGATCAATATAAACAAGAAATGTAAGTAACATCAGGAACCAACTGATCAACATAAACAAGAAATGTATGTTACAATAGGAACCAACTGATCAATATAAACAAGGAATGTAAGTACCCCCAGGAACCAGCTGATCAATATAAACAAGAAATGTAAGTAACACCAGGAACCAACTGATCAACATAAACAAGAAATGTATGTTACAATAGGAACCAACTGATCAATATAAACAGGATGTGTAAGTAACACCAGGAACCAGCCGACCAATATAAACAAGATATGTAAGTAACACCTGGAACACTATTCGTTCTATTTACGAATATTCGGTCCCATGTCTAATTATAGTCATGTATGTACATCTCCCTGGCTCTTTTAGAATTCCCAACTATGTTCCCAACAGTCTTCGCCCAATTATATAAATCGGAATTTTTCAAGTTTTCCTTTGGAATAGCTTACCCTCTCATATGGCGACCCTGACTTATCTTGAATCATAGTAGATATTAATGAAAGTAAATTTAATAATCAAGATAATCAAAGCACTGAGAGTGCTGATGGGATGCTTTCTGGATGCTGCATCTTAGTTACGAGCTTATTCGACCACTAGAATTTATTCATGGTATTCTACATCAAAATTTCAAATTTGATC
This sequence comes from Spisula solida, assembly GCA_947247005.1. Lineage (NCBI taxonomy): Eukaryota > Metazoa > Mollusca > Bivalvia > Venerida > Mactridae > Spisula > Spisula solida. Next base: position 297,374 of record OX365962.1, on the reverse strand, counting down.
TTCACTTAATCACTTAAAATATTTATCAAATTCATATTGTTGTTAAACTCTTCCGTGATTCATAACTATTGTCTTTGAACTGTATTTGATAGTTTATTTGAATGTTTAAAATAACAAACTATGATCATGGGTCATCTCTGAATATAGAAGAAGCTTATTCGATATCAATATACATGACACAATAATGTATATTGATATGGAATAAACTTCTTCTAACTCAAACCGACTTTGCATGTTTTATGTTCGTTTTCTTTCTGCCAATCTTGCCAAATGTCAAAAAAGGCATATATGAATTCATAGGCATGTGGCGTATCTAAATAATTGTACTAAAGGGGCATATTATTTGGCATACATGTATTGAATGCGCATATCAAACATGGCATTATAAGCGCCTGTTTATCAGATTCTACTGTATGGTTGTAAACACTGTCAGATCTCACAACTGGATTTGGATTGAGCGTGCCGCGTCTAAATATCTGGGTCAGTGCCACACCATATGATTACATAACAGTCATTGCAGACTTAATTACAATTTCATATTTTGAAAAGGAGCGGGATTAATGTAAGTTTCAAAACTTGTTTCGAGTGATGAGGTTTCTATTTATAGATTTGATGCTCTAGTGATGCGGTTTGAGGAGCCTGTTGGAACTAACAGATGGGATTCTCCATTATTTACTATACAACCAGACGATACATTACCTGTAGAAGATATAGCAGATGTTTTGTTTAAACGTAAACCACCTCCACCAAATGCATCCACTTTACCGGTAACCTTTTTGAAAATATAAATTTTATAGTTATGATTTATCAGTTCAGTATTTCATCAATATTATTAAGTAATTTATACTTCGAAAGTTGGAAGAACAATTCTCAATTATATTGATCAGCCCTCAGAAAAGTTGTGAAATGTATGGATCAGCCCTCTAATGAGTTGTGGAATATATCAATCAGCCCTCATGAAAGTTGTGGAATATATTGATCAGCCCTCTGGAACGTTGTGGAATATGAAAGTTGTGGAATATATTGATCAGCCCTCTGGAAAGTTGTGGAATATATTGATCAGCCCTCTGGAAAGTTGTGGAATATATTGATCCACCCTCTTGGAAGTTCTGGAATGTATTGATCAGCCCTTATTTATTTATTACAGCAACCTCTATCATCTACAAGTTTCCTGTATGAACTGGACAAGGTAACCAATGATGTTCTACAAGTTGTCATGGCGACCATGAAGACATTTATACCAGGTGATCAAATCACCATACCTGGTGCTACAGAAAAAGTATCCTTACAGAAAATTTTATCAAATAGAATGTATGTGTAGAAAAGACAGTTTTCCTTGTTTAAAACAAGTACTTAAATCGTATAATCAATTATTTAAGTTATTTTAAAAAGGCTGTCCGCGTTCTGTGTAAGTTTTTAGAACAGTCAACAGTTTCTCAAGTATTGAAGCCATGTTTTAAAGTACTTGTATGTCTAAAGTGGCTAATTTCTTAAAATACCAGCATTTTAAAGTAACTAGAAATAGTGAAATCCACTAATCTGAGTAACTTACAATTTAGGATAAAACTCTGGCTCAGGTTGACAAACAAATATTGCATGTATTATAATTATGCCCCCCATCTTTGATGAGGGGTATATTGCTTTGCACAAGTCATGTTGTCGTACCGACCGAATGGTTTCCGTTCAATAACTCGAGAACGCTTTGCCTTAGAATCTTCAAACTTTACATGGAGGTTGGTCATCAACAGTAGCTGACCTCTATTGATTTTGAGGTCAGTAGGTCGCTGTGACCTTTACCATTTCTGACTATTAGGCCGCCATGGAGGTATACATGTTTTACAAAAATCTCTTGTTTATTACTATGTCAACCTTAACAGATAAACAGTTGATATTACTTCGAGCTTTCAGTCTGGCAGAGTTACAGAGAAGCAGAAGACAGTTTATCAGCTATACAAAGATGCATCCAGTAGAGGATGTAACAAAAATAGGAAATATGTTCATACAATATCTCAACAATACATTAAAATAGGAAAATATTTATTACATCTTATACACCTGTTGAAAACGGGATGTATTATGGGAACACCATTGGCATGCCGGCGGGCAGAGGCATCCAGTAATTAGTCTGTTATACTCTCAATCGAACAGTTTTTTTCTGATCATCTTCAAACTTGGTGACAATGCTTATGGGCATTGTATCTAGGCTTAAATTCAATTATAGGCCAATTTGGCCCTGGGCCTGTATTCACAAAACATCTTAAGGGAAAACTTTGATATTTTGACTTAAGTTAGAAAATTGAGCTGCACATATATCCCAAGAAATAACCAATGTTTTCTTTGTGATCATTGTAGCTCTTTACATAATGCATCCTAACTATGTTAACAATTGATAGTTTGATTTTCCTGTTCATTTGATTCTAAGATTTCCCTCAAGATGCTTTGTAAATACCATCCCTGGCCTTCTTGGGTTATGGTCCTTCAAGTACCCCAAAAATGCGAAATTGGCCTTATTCAACTTTTCAACAGCTTGGATGGATCATTTACTTGTTCCGTTGGGTATTGTGTCTTGTATGTTTTTAGCTCACCTGAGCACGGAGTGCTCAAGTATCATAACAGATACAGATTCTGCCTTAACTGCTAGTCATCAGGTGAGCCCTTTAGGGCCAATGGCCCTCTTGTTTATATTTTCTGTGTTCGGCTGGTTCCGTTGGGCATTGTGCCTTGTATGTTTTTTATGTTTTCTGTGCTCGGCTGGTTGAGTGATGCCTTTCCCGTCTGACTTAATATTATCTTTTTGTCTGTACTCTTAACTCAAATAGTTTTCATCCGGTCGTCTATTAACTTGGTGACAATGTTTATTGGTATAATATCTATACCAAGGTCAAGCATAGACCAAATCCTCCCACGCCTTCTTGGGTTATTGCCCTCAAATTACCAAACAAATGTGAAATAGGTCAAGTTGGATTATTTCATTTTCCTTCACCATGCCCCCAGACAGGCGTGTTTTGTGACATTTTGGCTCTTGTTAATATAATATTATGTGTAAATAGTTGAATAAAGCAATGAGACACACTGAGAATGTTTTTGTTTATTGTACAAATATAACTACAATGTATATCTCCAGCGCGATAAATTGCAATGCAAAAACAAATACAAAATCCGCTATATTTATCGTTTCTGAATATTTAGGAGCATGAAAACTTTATATGTTGTGCCAAATGTTTGAATGTTGTCATTGGTAAATGTTACGGTCCTTGATTTTAATCCATAACAAAAATATAGGCAGTATTGTGTTTGTTTTTGTACTGCAATTTATCGCGTTGGAGTTATAATATAAATACAATGTATCACTAATCTTGATTTACAAACAAAATCTCGATCATTCAACATATTACTGATGCCACTTTATTACCAATATTGTATAAAACCATATTATGCCCCCCCAGTATCCACTGATGCTGGAGACATAATAGTTATTGTCCTGTCTGTCCGTCCGTCTGTTTGTCCCATTGAAAATGTTAACCAAAACTTTACGTTTTCTAAACTCAAATATTTTCAAAGGGATTGCTTTCAAACTTGGCATACTTGTCCATCATAAACAGCTTATGTTGTTAATGCCATGTAACACTATCCAACATTTCAATAGAACTATGGCCCCTGAATGATTTGGCTAGTTACTAAGGACAAGACTTTCACTGAACTTAAGCATTTATTGGACACAACTATAAACTAGTATGTAACATTGGAAACGTTTGTCACAAATAGGACATTATAAAACAATCTTCGTTTGTATACAATGCAACTAGCGGTGTTTGTATACATTGCAACTAGCGGTGTTTGTATAAAATGCAACTAGCGGTGTTTGTATACAATGCAACTAGCGGTGTTTGTATACAATGCAACTAGCGGTATTTGTATACAATGCAACTAGCAGTGTTTGTATACAATGCAACTAGCGGTGTTTGTATACAATGCAACTAGCGGTGTTTGTATACAATGCAACTAGCGGTGTTTGTATAGAATGCAACTAGCTGTGTTTGTATAGAATGCAACTAGCGGTGTTTGTATACAATGCAACTAGCGGTGTTTGTATACAATGCAACTAGCGGTGTTTGTATACAATGCAACTAGCGGTGTTTGTATAAAATGCAACTAGCGGTGTTTGTATACAATGCAACTAGCGGTGTTTGTATACAATGCAACTAGCGGTGTTTGTATACAATGCAACTAGCAGTGTTTGTATACAATGCAACTAGCAGTGTTATTTTTCGTTGGCAGGCTATACATAAACTACATGTTTATATAGCTAGCAGACCATTTTTCTAGTCTTTTATAGCACATTGATTGATATAAACATGACACAGTTAAATGGTCGCATGTGTAGCGAGAATGTTTTACACGTAGTTATACACAATATGGAAAAAGTATCGACATCGTCGTGGTAACAAGTTTTACTTGTAAACAAGGGTAGTGATCATCATTAGCATACTATTCTGTATACAAAATCTATATAAATATGTACTAGCAATACTCAATCATTAAAATATCCAAATACTCTATAACAAACTTGTCAAAATACTCTTGTCAATATAATGTCCAAATACATACACTATTGATTGGCTAGGAATTCATTGGTCCACAATCAGACACACCTACATGTATAACACACTGTCATTGGTCCACAATCAGACACGCCTCCATGTATAACACACTGTCATTGGTCCACAATCAGACACGCCTCCATGTATAACACACTGTCATTGGTACACAATCAGACACACCTACATGTATAACACACTGTCATTGGTCCACAATCAGACACGCCTCCATGTATAACACACTGTCATTGGTCCACAATCAGACACGCCTCCATGTATAACACACTGTCATTGGTACACAATCAGACACGCCTACATGTATAACACACTGTCATTGGTCCACAATCAGACACACCTCCATGTATAACACACTGTCATTGGTCCACAATCAGACACGCCTCCATGTATAACACACTGTCATTGGTACACAATCAGACACGCCTACATGTATAACACACTGTCATTGGTACACAATCAGACACGCCTACATGTATAACACACTGTCATTGGTCCACAATCAGACACACCTCCATGTATAACACACTGTCATTGGTCCACAATCAGACACACCTCCATGTATAACACACTGTCATTGGTCCACAATCAGACACACCTCCATGCATAACACACTGTCATTGGTCCACAATCAGACACGCCACCATGTATAACACACTGTCATTGGTACACAATCAGACACACCTACATGTATAACACACTGTCATTGGTACACAATCAGACACACCTCCATGTATAACACGCTGTCATTGGTACACAATCAGACAAACACAAACTTCAGTAAAGTATTTGTAACAATTGGCTAGAATATTTTTGTACAAGCTTGATGTTAATTGATTGTCAATGGTTAAAGTTGTCAATGGTAGACGTTGTCAACAGAAGAAGTTGTCAATAGTAGAAGTTGCCAATGGAAGTAGTTGTCAATGGTTGAAGTTGTCAATAGTAGAAGTTATCAATGGTAGAAGTTTTCAGTTGTCAATGGTAGAAGTTGTCAATGGTTGAAGTTGTCAATGGTAGAAGTTGTCAATGGTTGTAGTTGTCAATGATTGTAGTTGTCAATTGTAGAAGTTGTCAATGGTTGAAGTTGTCAATGGGTGTAGTTGTCAATGGTAGAAGTTGTCAATGGTTGAAGTTGTCAATGGTTGAAGTTGTCAACGATTGTAGTTGTTAATGGTAGAAGTTGTCAATGGTAGTAGTTGTCAATGATTGAAGTTGTAAATAGTAGAAGTTGTCAACGATAGTAGTTGTCAAAGGTTGTTGTTGGCAATGGTAGAGGTTGTCAATGGTAGAAGTTGGAATGTTTTAAAGGAAGAAGATATCTTCAAGAATTTGGTTTTCTTCCATCGATTCCTGCTCATCATTTAACTGTTTACCATGAAGTACTTTCCGTGAAGCTGGACTGTGTCTTTGTATGTATGGAGTTAATTCTGAAAATATAACATGTAATGTATAAATACCGGACAGACCAAGCAGGAAAATATAACATGTAATGTATAAATACCGGACAGACCAAGCAAGAAAAATATAACATGTAATGTATAAATACCGGACAGACCAAGCAAGGAAAATATAACATGTAATGTATAAATACCGGAAAGACCAAGCAAGGTCAATATAACATGTAATGTATAAATACCGGACAGACCAAGCAAGGTCAATATAACATGTAATGTATAAATACCGGACAGACCAAGCAAGGAAAATATAACAAGCAATGTATAAATACCGGACAGACCAAGCAAGGTCAGTCTTTGTTACTGACAAGTGCAACATAACACGAAACTATTTCAACGACTAAGCGCTGCGCCGAGACATTGTGTAGCCAGTACCTTTACTTCTATGCAATGAATGATCATTTATTCAATACCGATCATGTATAAATACCGGACAGACCAAGCAAGGTCAGTCTTTGTTACTGACAAGTGCAACATAGCACGAAACTAGTTTAAAGACTAAGCGCTGCGCCGAGGCATTGTGTAGCCAGTACCTTTACTTCTATGCAATGAATGATCATTTATTCAATACCGATCATGTATAAATACCGGACAGACCAAGCAAGGTCAGTCTTTGTTACTGACAAGTGCAACATAACACGAAACTAGTTTAACGACTAAGCGCTGCGCCGAGACATTGTGTAGCCAGTACCTTTACTTCTATGCAATGAATGATCATTTATTCAATACTGATCATGTATAAATACCGGACAGACCAAGCAAGGTCAGTCTTTGTTACTGACAAGTGCAACATAGCACGAAACTAGTTTAACGACTAAGCGCTGCGCCGAGACATTGTGTAGCCAGTACCTTTACTTCTATGTAATGAATGATCATTTATTCAATACCGATCATGTGTTTCAATGTCACTTCCAATTAATAGCACACATTTTTTCCGTGGATTATTTTTACTGAGATGCAGAATTTACGATTTTATGTCCCCACAAAATGATCCTTTGACCAAAACCACTAAACTTCATCCCATTGGAATTAAATGATTTAACAGTACTTTGGGAAATTAATTAAAAGTAAGATAGAGTTCTTGTGCACTGCACTTTATGTCACTGCAAGACACATGCATACTTATTGAGGTAACTCGTGGTAACAAAGTTATGCACAAGACAAGAAATGCTCTTCTACAATCTATCAATTGAAAGGGTATTAATTCAAAACAGCGCAAGGTAGAGTTATGGTTCTTGCTTACTGCACTTCGGCTTATTGCAAGAAACATGCATACCTATTTTTGAGTAATTCATACTTATACTTATTCATAGTTATGCCCCGGACAAGATATGCTTATAAAATCAATTAAAGGTAAATAATTCAAAAATAATACAAGGTAGAGTAACGGTTCTTGTGCACTGCACTCTGACTTTTTGTAAGAAACATGCATACCAAGTTTCATGTAATTCAAACTTATGGTGACAAAGTTATGCTCCGAACAAGAAATGCTGTAATAAAATCAATCGAAGGGAAGTAATTCAAAAACTATGCAAGGTAGAGTTATGGTTCTTGCCCAGTGTACTTATTGCAAGAAACATGCATACCTATTTTTGAGTCATTTGAACTTAAGTTGACAAAGTTACGCTCAGGACAAGCAAAATCGGACGCTGCCGCAGCAACAGTAATCCCTATATGTCGCCTTTCAGGCGACACAAAAATGGTGAAGGTCACAGTGACTTTGACCTCGAAATGTTGTTGACCAACCTCCATGTAAAGTTTGAAGATCCTAGGACAGAGTTATTGAACGGAAACCATTTGAATAGTCAAAAATGGTAAAAGTCACAGTGACCTACTGACCTCAAAATCAATGTTGATAACCAACCTCCATGTGAAGTTTGAAGATGCTAGGGGCAAAGGGTTCTTGAGTTATTGATAGGAAACAATTTGGTACGACTGACAGACCGACCGACATACAGGTGCAAAGCAATATATATAGTAGATGAAATGATGTTTACCTTTTGGGTTAGTGATATATTTATTTGGAGTGTAAACATTGATTGGTTGATTTTCTTGATCATTCTGATCTCTGATTGGCTGTTGAACACTTCCTCGCTTTTTCATTGGTTGTTTGGTAGAATCCCAACTTCTACTTGGCTGGTTGGGTGAGAAAGGTTCTTCATCCATTGAATTGACAAGTTCCAGGACATTTAATGTCTTCTCTCTGTTTAAATCAACATAAGAAGTTTGTACAAGAGGGCCCAAAGGGCCCTAGGTCGCTCACCTGTCGTACTAGTGCATGCACACCCCTATGGTGATCCTACACATTTTCTGAATAAAATTTAAGGAAATTCAGCCTCTATTGCAAGTTTTTGTATGATTTGACCATGTGACCTAGCGTTTGACCCCAGATGACTTAATTAATATCAAACTTAACCTAGATTGTGTTGAGATGATTATTAGGACCAAATTTCATAAAGATTAAGTCCAAATTGTAACCTCTGGTGACTACACAGGGTTTTTCTATGATCTGACCTATAATTTAAACAAAATATTTCCTGCATATAACTGTACAAATACATGCTATAAAGACAGAACAATACCTAAACACTTAAAAAAATAATTATGGTTCCAGTGGGGTTTGAACCCACGACCCTCAGGAAAATGTCAATTGACATTGTGACCTTGTTTTTGACGCCAGACGACCCAAAATCAAACTTGGCCTAGATTTTGTTGACAGGATCATTGTGACAAAGTTTCATAAAGATTAAGTTGAAATTGTAACCTCTGGTGACTGACTACACAAGGTTTTTCTATGATTTGACCTTTATTTTAAACAAAATATTTTGGAATATTTTTCCTCCATATAACTGTACAAATACATGCTATAAAGACAAAACAATACCTAAACACTTAAAAAAATAAAAATTAAAAAATAAAAATTATGGTTCCAGTGGGGGTTGAACCCACGACCATCAGGAAAATGTCAAATACATGCTATAAAGACAAAACAATACCTAAACACTTAAAAAAATAAAAAAATAAAAATTATGGTTCCAGTGGGGGTTGAACCCACGACCATCAGGAAAATGTACAAATACATGCTATAAAGACAAAACAATACCTAAACACTCAAAAAAAATAAAAATAAAAATTATGGTTCCAGTGGGGGTTGAACCCACGACCATCAGGAAAATGTACAAATACATGCTATAAAGACAAAACAATACCTAAACACTTAAAAAAATAAAAATATAAAAATAAAAATTATAGTTCCAGTGGGGTTTGAACCCACGACCCTCAGGAAAATGTCTACGCTCCCTACAGCGCTTTGATTTCCACTTAACCGTTAAAATTCACACCCTGCTTAAAGTACTGGAATATTTTGATATTTGACCTTTACAAAACTGCTGTGAACCCTGATACACATTTTCATTGGTTGATGAAAGTTTACTTGTATGTATAGAGAGTAGAGAGTTATAGCAGAGAGTTTAGTGACCATGAAGACTACATGTTGAAAGGTTTAAAACAAGTTTTTTTCTATAATTTGACCTAGTGAGCTAGTTTTTGACCTCAGATGACCCAATATCGAACTTGGCCTAGATTTTGTTGAGATGATCATTGTGACCAAGTTTCATAAAGATTAGGCCAAAATTGTGACCTCTAGAGAGGACACAACCCAATTGTTGACGGACGGACAGAAGGACGGACGACGGACGAAGTGTGATCACAAAAGCTCACTCTGTCACTTTGTGACAGGTGAGCTAAAAACATGCAAGCCCCTGCGACATATTTGTAAAACAAAAACATAAAGCACTCTTTATATATATAACTTATAAGCCCCGATAATGAAATGTTTGTAAAACAAAAACATGTAAGCCAGACCAACCAACAGACCCACCTCCAGCATGACTCTAATATAGCCCCATATACTTCGTATCTGAGGTAAAATTTCCCTGCTAGGAGAGGTATAACCAATAGAAGGGTTGTCCTATAATTACCCTGGTATAAACAATAGAAGGGTTGTCCTATAATTACCCTGCTAGTAGAGGTATAAACAATAGAAGGGTTGTCCTATAAGTACCCTGGTATAAACAATAGAAGGGTTGTCCTATAATTACCCTGCTAGTAGAGGTATAAACAATAGAAGGGTTGTCCTATAATTACCCTGCTAGTAGAGGTATAAACAATAGAAGGGTTGTCCTATAATTACCCTGCTAGTAGAGGTATAACCAATAGAAGGGTTGTCCTATAATTACCCTGCTTGTAGAGGTATCAACAATAGAAGGGTTGTCCTATAATAACTCTGCTAGTAGAGGTATAACCAATAGAAGGGTTGTCCTATAATTACCCTGCTTGTAGAGGTATAAACAATAGAAGGATTGTCCTATAATTACCCTGCTAGTAGAGGTATACACAATAGAAGGGTTGTCCTATAATTACCCTGCTAGTAGAGATATACACAATAGAAGGGTTGTCCTATAATTACCCTGCTAATAGAGGTATAAACAATAGAAGGGTTGTCCTATAATTACCCTGGTATAAACAATAGAAGGGTTGTCCTATAATTACCCTGCTAGTAGAGGTATAAACAATAGAAGGGTTGTCCTATAATTACCCTGCTAGTAGAGGTATAAACAATAGAAGGGTTGTCCTATAATTACCCTGCTAGTAGAGGTATAAACAATAGAAGGGTTGTCCTATAATTACCCTGCAAGTAGAGGTATAACCAATAGAAGGGTTGTCCTATAATTACCCTGCTTGTAGAGGTATAAACAATAGAAGGGTTGTCCTATAATTGCCCTGCTAGTAGAGGTATAAACAATAGAAGGGTTGTCCTATAATTACCCTGCTTGTAGAGGTATAAACAATAGAAGGGTTGTCCTATAATTACCCTGCTTGTAGAGGTATAAACAATAGAAGGGTTGTCCTATAATTACCCTGCTTGTAGAGGTATAAACAATAGAAGGGTTGTCCTATAATTACCCTGCTAGTAGAGGTATAAACAATAGAAGGGTTGTCCTATAATTACCCTGCTAGTAGAGGTATAACCAATAGAAGGGTTGTCCTATAATTACCCTGCTTGTAGAGGTATAAACAATAGAAGGGTTGTCCTATAATTACCCTGCTAGTAGAGGTATAAACAATAGAAGGGTTGTCCTATAATTACCCTGCTTGTAGAGGTATAAACAATAGAAGGGTTGTCCTATAATTACCCTGCTAGTAGAGGTATAACCAATAGAAGGGTTGTCCTATAATTACCCTGCTAGTAGAGGTATAAACAATAGAAGGGTTGTCCTATAATTACCCTGCTAGTAGAGGTACAAACAATAGAAGGGTTGTCCTATAATTACCCTGGTGTTGGTACAGAGATATTTATATCCATTCTTTGTCTGTTACATCCTAATGTTAGATTTCCCTGTTGTCTATCACTGCTCTCCTTGGTCGGAGTCCTGCAATCATACATACATCAGGTTTACAGCAAACAAACATCAGGTTTATAATGTACAAACACCAGGAATGAAAACGGTTATTAAAACATCAGGGGCGGTATTCACAAAGCATCTTAAGGAAAAACTTAAAAATTTCTCAAAATCTCAAAATTTCCTGAAGTGTATTCGCTTAACAGTTAAATCAAGATTATCAATTATTTACATGGTTTAGAAGCATTAAGTAAAGAGCTACAATAATCTGTAAGAAAACATGGCTTATTCTTCAAGTTGCAGGACATACGAGCTTCTCAAATATTTAACTTAAGTCAAAATATTTAAGTTTTCACTTAAGATGCTTTGTGAATACCAGCCCAGGCATAATGGGATTTGACTACATATTTCAATATTACATGTATACAACTTACTAGAGGAACACCTGTATACACCTAACTAGAGGGACACCTGTATACACCTAACTAGAGGAACATCTGTATACACCTAACTAGAGGAACACCTGTATACATCTAACTAGAGGAACATCTGTATACACCTAACTAGAGGAACATCTGTATACACCTAACTAGAGGGACATCTGTATACACCTAACTAGAGGAACACCTGTATACATCTAACTAGAGGAACATCTGTATACACCTAACTAGAGGAACATCTGTATACACCTAACTAGAGGAACATCTGTATACACCTAACTAGAGGAACATCTGTATACACATAACCAGAGGAACACCTGTATACACCTAACTAGAGGAACATCTGTATACACCTAACTAGAGGAACATCTGTATACACCTAACTAGAGGAACATCTGTATACACCTAACTAGAGGAACACCTGTATACACCTAACTAGAGGGACACCTGTATACACCTAACTAGAGGAACATCTGTATACACCTAACTAGAGGAACATCTGTATACACCTAACTAGAGGAACATCTGTATACACATAACTTGAGAAACACCTGTATACACCTAACTAGAGGGACACCTGTATACACCTAACTAGAGGGACACCTGTATACACCTAACTAGAGGAACATCTGTATACATCTAACTAGAGGAACACCTGTATACACCTAACTAGAGGGACACCTGTATACACCTAACTAGAGGAACATCTGTATACACCTAACTAGAGGAACATCTGTATACATCTAACTAGAGGAACACCTGTATACACCTAACTAGAGGGACACCTGTATACACCTAACTAGAGGAACATCTGTATACACCTAACTAGAGGAACATCTGTATACACCTAACTAGAGGAACATCTGTATACACATAACTTGAGAAACACCTGTATACACCTAACTAGAGGGACACCTGTATACACCTAACTAGAGGGACACCTGTATACACCTAACTAGAGGAACACATGTATACACCTAACTAGAGGAGCATCTGTATACATCTAACTAGAGGAACATCTGTATACATCTAACTAGAGGAACATCTGTATACACCTAACTAGAGGAACATCTGTATACACCTAACTAGAGGAACATCTGTATACACCTAACTAGAGGAACATCTGTATACACCTAACTAGAGGAACATCTGTATACACATAACTAGAGGAACACCTGTATACACCTAACTAGAGGAACATCTGTATACACCTAACTAGAGGAACATCTGTATACATCTAACTAGAGGAACACCTGTATACACCTAACTAGAGGGACACCTGTATACACCTAACTAGAGGAACATCTGTATACACCTAACTAGAGGAACATCTGTATACACCTAACTAGAGGAACATCTGTATACACATAACTTGAGAAACACCTGTATACACCTAACTAGAGGGACACCTGTATACACCTAACTAGAGGGACACCTGTATACACCTAACTAGAGGAACATCTGTATACATCTAACTAGAGGAACACCTGTATACACCTAACTAGAGGGACACCTGTATACACCTAACTAGAGGAACACATGTATACACCTAACTAGAGGGACACCTGTATACACCTAACTAGAGGAACACCTGTATACACCTAACTAGAGGGACACCTGTATACACCTAACTAGAGGAACACATGTATACACCTAACTAGAGGAACACATGTATACACCTAACTAGAGGAACACATGTATACACCTAACTAGAGGAACACATGTATACACCTAACTAGAGGAACAATGTATACACCTAACTAGAGGAACATCTTTATACACCTAACTAGAGGAACATCTGTATACATCTAACTAGAGGAACATCTGTATACACCTAACTAGAGGAACATCTGTACACATCTAACTAGAGGAACACATGTATACATCTAACTAGAGGAACACATGTATACACCTAACTAGAGGAACATCTGTATACACCTAACTAGAGGAACACCTGTATACATCTAACTAGAGGAACACCTGTATACATCTAACTAGATGAACATCTGTATACACCTAACTAGATGAACATCTGTATACACCTAACTAGAGGAACACCTGTATACATCTAACTAGAGGAACACCTGTATACATCTAACTAGATGAACATCTGTATACACCTAACTAGATGAACATCTGTATACACCTAACTAGAGGAACACCTGTATACATCTAACTAGAGGAACACCTGTATACATCTAACTAGATGAACATCTGTATACACCTAACTAGAGGAACACATGTGTACACCTAACTAGAGGAACACCTGTATACATCTAACTAGATGAACATCTGTATACACCTAACTAGAGGAACACATGTGTACACCTAACTAGAGGAACACCTGTATACATCTAACTAGAGGAACATCTGTATACATCTAACTAGAGGAACACATGTATACACCTAACTAGAGGAACACCTGTATACATCTAACTAGAGGAACATCTGTATACATCTAACTAGAGGAACATCTGTATACACCTAACTAGAGGAACATCTGTATACACTTACCTGTATGATATACTTGTTGCAACATCCACTAACTTTGGTACATCTGAATCTTGTGATAATACAGGAGATGTTGCTGCAGTTATTTTGTTACCATGGCGAGGAGTTGTGATTGGAGATGTTGCCATAGAAACACGACTCCGAACCTGTACTTCTTCATCTGTAAATATATTGTTGTCCTCATAGTTCAAACAAATTCAGAAATTAAAGTTGACAAACGTTAATAATTTTTTTGTGATTTTGATGGCATGAAAGAAATATAATAAGAGACAACCGTAGCATTAATTGTTGGAAATGTAACGCAATGAAACACAAAATAAATGGAAATTGTAACAGTAAAAACAACAACAGTATGAACAGTATAACAGTACAAGAGGGCCCAAAGGGCCCTAGGTCGCTCACCTGTTGTAGCAGTACATGCAAGATCTGTGATTTGACCTAGTGACCTAGTTCTTGGTCCCATATGAGGCAATATCACATTTGACCTAGATGCTGCTGAGATGCTAACCCTAACCCTCTGACCAAGTTTCGTCAGGATTAGGCTAAAGTTGTGACCTGTAGTGACTATACAAAGGGTTTTCTATGATTTGACCTTGTGACCTAGATTTTTACCCTAGATTACCCAATATCGAACATGACCTAGATTTTGTTGTGATGATCATTGTGACCAAGTTTCATAAAGATTAGATTAAAATTGTGACCTCTAGTGACTACACAAGGTTTTTCTTTGATTTGACCTTGTGACCTAGTTTTTGACACCGGATGATGCAATATCTTACTTGACCTAGATTTTTTTGAGGTGATCATTGTGACCAAGTTTCATAAAAATTAGGTCAAAATTGTGACCTGTAGTGACTACACAAGGTTTTTCTATGATTTGACCTAGTGACCTAGTTTTTGACCCAAGATAACCCAATATCGAACTTGACCTAGATTTTGTTGAAATGATTATTGTGACCAAGTTTCATAAAGATAAGGTCAAAATTGTGACCTCTAGTGATTACACAAGGTTTTTCTATGATTTGACCTTGTGACCTAGTTGTTGACCCCTGATGACCAAATATCGAACTTTACCTAGATTTCGATGTGATGATCATTGTGACCAAGTTTCATAAATATTAGGTCAAAATTGTGACCTCTAGTGACTACACAAGGTTTTTCTATGATTTGACCTTGAAACCTAGTTTTTGACGCTGGATGACCCAATATCGAACTTGACCTAGATTTTGTTGACATGATCATTGTGACCAAGTTTCATAAAGATTAAGTCAAAATTGTGACCTGTAGTGACTACACAAGGTTTTTCTATGATTTGACCTAGTGACCTAGTTTTTGACCCAAGATAACCCAATATCGAACTTGACCTAGATTTTGTTGAAATGATTATTGTGACCAAGTTTTATAAAGATAAGGTCAAAATTGTGACCTCTAGTGATTACACAAGTTTTTCTATGATTTGACCTTGTGACCTAGTTGTTGACCCCTGATGACCCAATATCGAACTTGACCTAGATTTCGATGTGATGATCATTGTGACCAAGTTTCATAAATATTAGGTCAAAATTGTGACCTCTAGTGACTACACAAGGTTTTTCTATGATTTGAACTTGAAACCTAGTATTTGACGCTGGATGACCCAATATCGAACTTGACCTAGATTTTGTTGACATGATCATTGTGACCAAGTTTCATAAAGATTAGGTCAAAATTGTGACCTCTAGTGACTACACAAGGTTTTCCCATGATTTGACCTTGAAACCTAGTTTTTGACTCCAGATGACCCAATATCGAACTTGACCTAGATTTTGTTGACATGATCATTGTGACCAAGTTTCATAAAGATTAAGTCAAAATTGTGACCTCTAGTGATTACACAAGGTTTTTCTATGATTTGACCTTGTGACGTAGTTTTTGACACCGGATGATGCAATATCTTACTTGACCTAGATTTTTTTGAGGTGATCATTGTGACCAAGTTTCATAAAAATTAGGTCAAAATTGTGACCTGTAGTGACTACACAAGGTTTTTCTATGATTTGACCTAGTGACCTAGTTTTTGACCCAAGATAACCCAATATCGAACTTGACCTAGATTTTGTTGAAATGATTATTGTGACCAAGTTTCATAAAGATAAGGTCAAAATTGTGACCTCTAGTGATTACACAAGGTTTTTCTATGATTTGACCTTGTGACCTAGTTTTTGACTCCAGATGACCCAATATCAAACTTGACCTAGATTTTGTTAATATGATCATTGTGACCAAGTTTCATAATGATTAGGCCAAAATTGTGACCTCTAATGACTACACAAGGTTTTCCCATGATTTGACCTTGTGACCTAGTTTTTGACCCCAGATGACCCAATATCAAACTTGACCTAGATTTTGTTAATATGATCATTGTGACCAAATTTCATAATGATTAGGCCAAAATTGTGACCTCTAGTGTCTACACAAGCAAATTGTTGATGGACGGACGACGGACGAAGAGTGATCACAAAAGCTCAAAAGCAACAACAGTATGAACAGTATAAGAGAACATGTACAAAGGCGGATCCAAGGGGGGGGCGGACCCGGCGTACGCCCCCCCTAAAATCGCCGGAGCCTAGGTAATTTATTATATTTAGTATGTAAGAACAATATAGATATTCAATTTTTTTTCGCTCGCTTCCCTCGCGTCAATAAAACAATAGTTAATTCATGGATTTTAAAGTGAACCTAATGCTGTATGCAAAAAAATCAAGATATGGGAATGATTGGTAGCATGGTGCCAAACATCGGCTGCAAAGATCCCGAGATTCTTGCACATAAAAAATGTCTGATAAGTTAGGGAGGCGGGGGAGGGTTCGAAGGGAGGGGTATCCCCTCCCTTTATGTACGATTTTTTTATAAACTAAAGCATAAATGGGGCCATTTCCGTGACTTTCCATGACTTTTATCGCGTATTCTGAATGATGAAAACTTCGGATTGTTGTGTGGAGATTATTGTTCTGGAGCAATATTTGAATATACCTCGGTTATAAACCATAACTGCTGTTTTCTTAAAGAAAATTTCTGTCGTCAAAACTTTGATGATACTAAAAACTCACGGAAGTTCCGCAAAAATACAAGCAAACAGTTATGGTTATGATACATAATGTATTATAAAAATAAAACAAATAATGTAAAGTGTCACATAATCTAATTTAATAAGCATAACGTACATGTGTGTGAGCATGTATATATCTATAGTTTTAATGATGTAACATACATGTACATAAATTAATGCTTTATGAATACGAACCCCTTTGAAACGAATGAATGCAGTTCAGGCGACTTTTTGCCAAAAGAACGCCTAGGAAAATTGAAGTTATGAGGCTGATTAGCTTTAGCCATGTTGACGTTTACAAGATATTTCGAGAAATTAATCAAATTTTCATTATTTTCTTTTTGGCGATTTTGAGTAAATACAAGTAAATTTAAAGTTGTTTTAATTATGACTTCGTTTGTCGGTAATCTAATTATCACCACGACGATTAACGGACTGTGACAGTTAATTAGATACATGTATATCTATACCGTACATTTTCACACCTTAGTGATACATATAATTAACAAGATCATCGACACATGTTATGTTAGAAGGAAGGAAACCCTTAGCCCTTTTTTCGCCGTTTTGCCTCTCTAATGTTCAGCTAAAATTGAGATTTTGTATATTTGTATGAAAAAAAATGCCGTTGCTCGCTGAAATATTGGGGCGGCAACAGCCGCCCCTGCCGCCCCAGTCGCGACGCCTCTGTACTTTTAAAAAAGTCACGAGGCAGAAAGCCACTGGACCCCTAAGTCACCGGATTCCAAGTATTTGACATTTCCACTTAAACAAAAACTGACGTCCTGGAGTTCGCAGGGTATGCTGCTCAGATAGACATTAAATTTTTTCTTCGTGACGTATTCACAGCAGCTTTATATCAGTGAATATTATCCAGTCGAGTATCGTTAGTCCTGGCTATGCTACTCATATAAACAACGATTTTTCTTGCTCGCTTCGCTCGCTGTAGAACTACGTAAATTCAAAGACATTTTTCGATTTACCAATGAGTTTGTTGGGTATGCTGCTCAGATAAACACTGATTTTTTTTCCATTTCTTACAATTACTATATCATTGAATATTACCAAGTAATAAAAATGTGGTGTTTGCTGCTTAAAATAGATAATTGCATATTTTCTCATTCGCTTCGCTCGCACAACCACTATCAGTTCATTTTGTCAAGTAGGGAATGAGTATGAGGGATATGCTGCTCAAATAATTAATGCATATGTTTTTGCTCGCCTTGTTGTCACATTAACTTTATTAATGAATTTTATAAGATAAAGAACGAAATTGTGTGGAATACTTCTCAAAGATACTTTTTTTCTAGCGCGCTTCGCTCGCAAATTTTCTTGAGGGAGGGTATCAATACATGAATGTACGCCCCCCTAACGCAAAATCCTGGATCCGCCACTGATTTCTATTGGTCAATTAAAATGCAGGATGTTATATTCTAAGCCAGTAAGAACATATTAACTATATTGTAATAAGTATCGTTAGTCCTGGCTATGCTACTCATATAAACAACGATTTTTCTTGCTCGCTTAGCTCGCTGTAGAACTACGTAAATTCAAAGACATTTTTCGATTTACCAATTAGTTTGTTGGGTATGCTGCTCAGATAAACACTGATTTTTTTTCCATTTCTTACAATTACTATATCATTGAATATTACCAAGTAATAAAAATGTGGTGTATGCTGCTTAAAATAGATAATTGCATATTTTCTCATTCGCTTCGCTCGCACAACCACTATCAGTTCACTTTGTCAAGTAGGGAATGAGTTTGAGGGATATGCTGCTCAAATAATTAATGCATATGTTTTTGCTCGCCTTGTTGTCACATTAACTTTATTAATGAATTTTATAAGATAAAGAACGAAATTGTGTGGAATACTTCTCAAAGATACTTTTTTTCTAGCGCGCTTCGCTCGCAAATTTTCTTGAGGGAGGGTATCAATACATGAATGTACGCCCCCCCCTAACGCAAAATCCTGGATCCGCCACTGATGTATACTAGTACCTGAGTAAACTGTAAACAGAAACAATAGTTACACTAAGTATTGATACATTATATCAACAACCCTAACCCTTATATCAACAACAACTGATTTATATCAACAACAACTGGTTTATATGATTGGCCAATTCAAACACAATAGTCAAGTAACAATAGTAACAACAATAGTTTCATGCTCGGGTATCAATTGTTCACATCCTGATTAATAACAGCAGCTGATAGTTGAATACTCATGCTAGAATACACACAATCAAGTAACACACCCTGTAAGTTACCTACCTGTCCCTGTATGCTCCCTTCACACTCAAACAGGCCCCATACATATCCAAACATACCCATGCATGTCCAAGAAACACAACCCTACATGCCCCCAGCACAACCCACATGCTCCCTACATGCTCCCTATATGCCCCACAACAAACATGCTCCCTACATGCTCCCTATATGCCCCACATCAAACATGCTCCCTACATGCTCCCTATATGCCCCATAACAAACATGTTCCCGACATGCTCCCTGCTGCATGCCCCCCTACACAAACCTACATGCTCCCTGCTGCATGCCCCCTACTCAAACCTACATGCTCCCTATATGCCCCACAACAAACATGCTCCCTACATGCTCCCTATATGCCCCATAACAAACATGCTCCCGACATGCTTCCTGCTGCATGCCCCCCTACACAAACCTACATGCTCCCTACATGCCCATGCTGCATGCCCCCCTATACAAACCTACATGCTCCCTATATGCCCATGCTGCATGCCCCCTACACAAACCTACGTGCTCCCTACATGTCCATGCAGCATGCCCCCCCTACACAAACCTACATGCTCCCTACATGCCCATGCTGCATGCCCCCCTACACAAACCTACATGCTCCCTACATGCCCATGCTGCATGCCCCCCTATACAAACCTACATGCTCCCTATATGCCCATGCTGCATGCCCCCCTACACAAACCTACATGCTCCCTACATGCCCATGCTGCATGCCCCCCTATACAAACCTACATGCTCCCTATATGCCCATGCTGCATGCCCCCTACACAAACCTACGTGCTCCCTACATGTCCATGCAGCATGCCCCCCCTACACAAACCTACGTGCTCCCTACATGTCCATGCAGCATGCCCCCCCTACACAAACCTACATGTTCCCTACATGTCCATGCTGCATGCCCCCCTACACAAACCTACATGCTCCCTACATGCCCATGCTGCATGCCCCCCTACACAAACTTAAATGCCCCAAACCTGTGTGGATGGCTGACCACCGATCAGTATGGATGGCCAGCCAAGTGTATGTAGGGATGACAATCAAGGACCTATGTGGATGGCAGACCAAGGACATATGTACATACAAGAGGGCCATAGGTCGCTCACCTGTCGTCATAGTGCATGCAAGCCCTGTGATTTGACCTAGTGACCTCACATTTGACCTACATTTTGTTGAGATGATTATTGTGACCAATTTTCATAAAGATTAGGCTAAAGTGGTGACCACTAGTGACTACACAAGGATTTCCTATGATTTGATCTAGTGACCTAGTTTTTACCCAGGATGACCCATATCAAACTTGACCTACATTGCGTTAAAATAATCATTGTGACAAAGTTTCATAAAGATGAGGCTAAAATGGTGACCTCTAGTGACTACACAAGGTTTTTCTATGATTTGACATAGTGACCTAGTTTTTGACCCTGGATGACCCAATATAACTCTTGACCTAGATCTTGCTGAGATAATCATTGTGACAAAATTTCATAAAGATTAGGTCAAAATTGTGACCTCTAGAGAGGACACAATGTTTTTCTATGATTTGACCTTGTGACATAGTTTTTGACCCCAGATGACCAAATATCGAACTTGACCTAGATTTTGTTGAGATGATCATTGTGACCAAGTTTCGTAAAGATTTGGTTAAAATTGTGACCTCTAATGACTACACAAGGTTTTTCTATGATTCGACCTTGTGACCTAGTTTTTGACTCCAGATGACCCAATATCGAACTTGACCTAGATTTTGTTGAGATGATCATTGTGACCAAGTTTCATAAAGATGTGGTTAAAATTGTGACCTCTAATGACTACACAAGGTTTTTCTATGATTCGACCTTGTGACCTAGTTTTTTACTCCAGATGACCCAATATCGAACTTGACCTAGATTTTGTTAAGATGATCATTGTGACCAAGTTTCATAAAGATTAAGTCAAAATTATTACCTCTAGTGACTACACAGGATTTTTCTATGATTTGACCTTATGTCCTAGGTTTTGACTCCAGATGACCCAATATCGAACTTGACCTAGATTTTGTTGAGATGATCATTGTGACCGAGTTTCATAAAGATTAGGCCAAAATTATGACCTCTAGAGAGGACACAAGGTTTTTCTATGATTTGACCTAGTTTTTGACCTCAGATGACCCAATATCGAACTAGACCTAGATTTTGTTGTGATGATCATTGTGACCAAGTTACATAAATATTATGCCAAAATTGTGACCTCTAGAGAGGACACAACCCAGTTGTTGACGGACGGACAAAGAGTGATCACAAAAGCTCACTCTGTCACTTTGTGACAGGTGAGCTAAAAACGCCAAGGACCTAAGAGAATGCCACGCCTCTGATTATAAGCATGTCTTGACCATGTCATATGTACATGACAGGATGGAATGTATGGAATGGCCATATTACTATGTGGCCCAGACTATAACCTTATTAGATCACAGCCATCATCATGAGTATCAAATTATATAAATACTTGTTAAACATGGTGCACAATTATTTGTTTATGACATCAAGCAAATTTTGTAAACAAAACATAGTTTTTGAAGGTAAAATTTTGAATTGAATATACACAGCTGATAAAGTCTTCAGAACAATGCATATCTCAGATGGTACAACATGACAGTTCATGTATGCTTCAGTATGTACATGCTAACATAATGAACTCAGGCAAAACATATAATTGTGTTACCATAGCAACCATTGTCTAACATCATGAACCTCGTCTTTGATATAACTATGATATAAAAAAACTTCTATAAGCAGCACATTCAATGTGTAATAAATGTGAATCTACAGCAAGGTCAGTCAACATGTGGATCTACAGCAAAGTCAGTTAACATGTGGATCTGCAGCAATGTAAGTGAACATGTGGATCTACAGCAAGGTAAGTGAACATGGTGATCTACAGCAAAGTCAGTTAACATGGTGATCTACAGCAAAGTCAGTTAACATGTGGATCTACAGTGTGGTTAGTTAACATGTGGATCTACAGTATGATCAGTTAATTGACCGGATAATGTAAGTAATGGACTGGTTTGTGTAAGTTATATAGACTGGTTTGTGTAAGTTAAATAGACTGGTTTGTGTTAGTAATGGACTGGTTTGTGTAAGTGATGGACTGGTTTGTGTAAGTGATAGACTGGTTTGTGTAAGTTAAATAGACTGGTTTGTGTAAGTAATGGACTGGTTTGTGGACGTGATGGTGTAAGTGATCAGGGTTCCCACAATTTTCTAATCATGAAATTCCCAACTTTTTCCCAACTTTTCAAGGTTTTCCTTGGCGAATTCCAGGTTCTTGGTTTGTCATACTTTAGACCGTTATTAATATTATTTCAGGTCTAGTAGTGTTTGATTGACACAGGACCTGTTCTATAAAGTATGTCAACAACCTGATTGACAGAATATCTGTAAATTTACATAATTTCTGGAAATTTCTTAAAGTTAGAAAAGAGGGCTAAAATCACAAGAAAACTTGTTTAAATCGCAGTCTTATTTATTTTAATATTGAAAGTAATTCATTATTTAAGTCAGAAAAAGTGCTTCATTTTCCAAAATATTGACTCATTTTTGAAATTCATAAAATGCATCTTATATGACGTATAACATCATAAAATATATCACTTCGATTTTCATAATCAGTCAATTTATAGATTACAATAAATACAAGAAATATCACTGGATCAGTGAATGTGATGAATACCCCAAATACTGCTTGACTCAGTCACTTAAATGTGCTCTGACAAACAACTAGACTAAGTACTAATTATCCATGCAAACGTTCAATGAATCCAACCAATGGTAACAAAGGAAAAGTGTAGACAAAATTTATGAGTGTAAAAAACCAAGGGCCATAAGTCCCTTAAAATTAATCCTACAACATGTGGTGAGGATATGCACAACTAGACTTGGTAATGATCATTCATGTAAAGATTCGTTGAAATCCCACCATTGGTGACAGAGAAACAGTGCGGACAAACTTTATAAGTGTAAAAAACAAAGGGCCACACCCCCTTACAATTAATACGACCAATAAGTGCCGATGATATGCACAACTAGACTTGATACTGATCATTCATGCGAAGTTTCATTGAAATCTGACCATTAGTAACAGAGAAATAGCGTGGACAAACTTTAAGTGTAAAACAAGACTGCGTTCAATAAACGCTTATGCCCCCTGTGGAAGCCTTGTCCATAAATAAGTCAAAGTCCAAAATTAGGTCAAGGTGAAGGTCAAAATGGGGTCAGGTGATACAGGTGTGTGGAGAGTGTTCATATACAACATCCATGCAAGTTTGGAAGCTTTGTAGCAAGCCATAATGATGCTAGAAGAAACGGTCAATTTGGGTTAACCAGGACGGACGAACGAACGAACGGACGGACAGGTGAATCACTATAATTATGCCTCCCGATCTATCGATACGGGGGCATAAAAACAAAGGACCATAACTCCCTTAAATTTAATCCGACCAACGTGTGCCGATGATATGCATAACTAGACTTGGTACTGATCAGTCATGCAAAGTTTCATTGAAATACGACCAATGGTTACAGTGAAATAGCGCGGACAAAATTTGCACGGACCAACCATCCTCAAGCATGACTCCAATAACTATAGCCCCCATATACTGTGTATCTGGGGGTATATAATAATAATTTTACAGATATTTGGTAACTTTACAGATGATCTGTACATGTAACACTTTCCTAGACCTGTGTATGTCAAATAGTCATAAATGTTACAGGTCACAGAAACCTTGATCTTTGACCTACTGACACCAAAATCAATAGGGATCGTTTACTGGTGGTAACCAACATCCATGTTAAGTGTCAAGATCATAGGGCAAAGCGTTTTTGAGATATTGAATGGAAACCATTTGGTCTACAAACAGAAAGACCGACTGACAGACCGACCAATGTTTCGTCCTCAAAGTAAAGTTTCCCAGCTTTGATGCTAACGTGAAGACTGTCGATGCCGTTGTATTCAATGTCAACGCTCATTATTATTATATAAACGACAGGTCATACTTTTGTTTTAAACTGAAGCCTATTTCTGGACGAAAACGAATGTTTACTTAAGGTAAAGAACCACCAAATGCCTACGCGGGCCAAATTGTGATACACTCAAGTAGTCCTTAAAAAAACTTTGGCTTGCCTGTAAATGGGGATATTTCTTGACAAGAGTGAACTGGAGTGATGAAATTGAGTTTAAATGCATTGTAAATATGTATGTTATGTAGTGAAACTGGAAAATCTGGAATATCTTGGTATTCTTACATTGATACCAAAGTGAAAGTAGGATAGGGTAAAACCCGGATTGAATCAGTCCGGACATGTGTAAAAATAGGTAGACCATGTTTGATGGCCAAACTTTTTCTTAGAAGATACATGACCCTCTTTTTTATTGTATTATTTTGAAGCTTAAAGGTACTACTTTAAAATGATATATGTCTTCCTGCTGGCCATAGACTAAAAGATGTAAAACTTTTGGGCCTACTATTGTAACTTTACATTGAACTAAAGAGCAAATTTATTTGGTGGTTTCTAACCCAAAGATGCAGACACTTTGGAAAACAATTTGACGGGTGCCGTTTTAATAATGCGCTATGATAACTACTATATGGAAGTAGTTTCGTACCCGAATATGTTCGTACTTCGAACTTTCGCACCTTTCCCGGTTTTTCCCGACTTTGGCCAGTTTTGGATAAATTCCCAACTTTTCACGACCAGGATTCGATTTTACCTATTTCCCGACTTTTTCCCGTTTTCCCTGCTCTGTGGGAACCCTGAGTGATGGACTGGTTTGTGTAAGAAATGGACATGTTTGTGTAAGAAATGGACTGGTTTGTGTAAGTTACATAGACTGGTTTGTGTAAGTAATGGACTGATTCTTGTAAGTAATGGACTGGTTTGTGTAAGTTAAATAGACTGGTTTGTGTAAGTGATGGACTGATTCATGTAAGTGATGGACTGATTCGTGTAAGTAATGGACTGATTTGTGTAAGTAATGGACTGATTCGTGTAAGTGATGGACTGATTCGTGTAAGTGATGGACTGATTCATGTAAGTGATGGAATGATTCATGTAAGTGATGGACTGATTTGTGTAAGTAATGGACTGATTCATGTAAGTGATGGACTGATTTGTGTAAGTAATGGACTGATTCATGTAAGTAATGGACTGATTCATGTAAGTGATGGACTGATTCGTGTAAGTGATGGACTGATTCGTGTAAGTAATGGACTGATTCATGTAAGTAATGGACTGATTCATGTAAGTGATGGACTGATTCGTGTAAGTGATGGACTGATTCATGTAAGTAATGGACTGATTCATGTAAGTGATGGACTGATTCGTGTAAGTGATGGACTGATTCGTGTAAGTAATGGACTGATTCATGTTAGTGATGGACTGATTCGTGTAAGTAATGGACTGATTCGTGTAAGTGATGGACTGATTCGTGTAAGTAATGGACTGATTCATGTTAGTGATGGACTGATTCGTGTAAGTAATGGACTGATTCGTGTAAGTAATGGACCTGTTTGTGTTAGTAATAATATAGACTGGTTCATCATACACATACCTATCTCTATATTGTCTGTTATTGGAGGACTATACATCTCTGCATGTGAACTATGACCGGTAATCACAGCTCCTTTATCTGTCCCCTCTATGGTCCCTCTCTCACTGACAGAGTCAAAGTTAAGTTTAAGTGGAGGAAACTTTCCACCTTGTTGATAGAAGTCCATACGTTGTTTCTGTAGTTGTTTACGTTGATCATACTCGTACTTTCTCTCAGATAATTGTTGTTCTTGTTTCTCTAGAACCTGTCGTAATCTTTCCTGTTCATCCAGTAATGTTTGTCTCTGTTTTAACAATTCTTTCTTTCTGGCACCGGGTGATAATTGTTTATAATAACTAGCGTACACAGGATCACTAAACATTTGTGAAGCTGATTTCAGGTTGGGAGAATGTACAGTACAACTATCATTATACTCATCTTTATCATTAAATACAACCTTACTCTTCCCTCTGTCTGAATCTGCATATATATTGTCAGTCACATGACCAGTTCTCACGTTATCTACATGATGACTGTGACCTTGTTGACCTTGACCTATAGCCGATATCTTTGACCTTAACGTGTCATTGTCAAACTGTGATTGAAGGTCCATTGACTTCTGTGTACTGGAAGCTAGCGGTTCCCTCAATGGACCTAAACCATTGATTGTTTGTGGATAGGCAAACTTTGGTCGACCTCTCGAAGGTGAGACACTTCTTGGTCTTGAACACGATGAACTGCGTGACCCTTGACTTAGTGACCTTGAACGTTCCCGAGCAATTTCTTTATCAATCATTGATGTATAAGGTCTTTTAATAGTTTCTGCAGGATTCATAAGAAGTTCTGATATAGAATCATCCGGAACTGTGTTCTGATTGGTGGAGAGTTTGTCATCTCTGTTCTGATTGTTCACTCGTCTATCCCGAGACTGTCTCTCATTATACGGAGGTTCTAAGTAATCCTGGAATGTAAAGAACAGTTATCATAGATACCTTAGAACAGTTACAATAGATACTGTAATCTGATACAAAACAAGAGATGTTTGTAAAACATGTATGCCCCCATGGCAGCCCAATAGTCAGAAATGGTAAAGGTCACTGTGGCCTTGAACTTTGTCCTACTGACCTCAAAATCAATAGGGGTCATCTACTGTTGATGACCAACCTCCATGTAAAGTTTGAAGATCCTAGGTCAAAGCCTTCTTGAGTTATTGAATGGAAACCAATTAATAGTCAGAAATGGTAAAGGTCACAGTGACCTTGACCTTTGATCTACTGACCCCAAAATCAATAGGGGTCATCTACCATTGATGACAAACCTCCATGTAAAGTTTGAAGATCCTAGGTCAAAGCGTTTTTGAGTTATTGAACGGAAACCATTTTATACGACCGATAGACAGACCGACAGACATGTGCAAAGCAATATACCCCCTCATCAAAGATGGGGGGCATAAAAAGTAATTTATTATCATTCTAAAGTTGCAGTCATAGGTTTTGTTTTCTGGTTTGAGTAAATTATAAAACATCCCATACACATTAAATGCAGGGGTTCTACTGAGGTAATCAGGAATAATGTCCAATCCTAAAAACGAGTCACAAGTCTGTTTCCTGTGTCATTAGTACACCTACCAACACCTTAACTACGTTTCAAACCATAACTTTATCTATTCTTTGAATTTTTTCATGAAATAACTTCTATTTTGTGCAGAAAAGACAATTTTGATTATTTCGGAATTGTAGGACCCCTGATTATAGGTTCAATTAACCGCACCATACAAAGACCTAATTGAGGCATTTCTGGCTATATACCAATTATATCTACATTTCATGCATCTAAGATGACTTTAAACTTAACCCAGGGGTCCTAGTAAGCATAATACCCATTCCTGAATATTAGATGTCTGTTTCGAGTGCATTGTCCACACATCTCTACACCAAAACACTGTTTCAAACATTGTTCTTTTGTAAAATTCAGCTTTAAAATCTTTAAATGACCATAACTTTGTTAATACTTTGAATTGGATTTCCGGATGTTTTCGGAATTGTAGGATCCCTGTCAACCGAAATATTTAAACCATGGGGTTTCACTAATAACTTAATCTCAGGGATTATTCTAATATGTTTGTAGACAAAGTCACCATTTTCTGATCAAACCACTACAACTCTTTTGGTTGTGAAATGAACAATGTTAATACAACAAATCTGTCAATTTTTATCAACAAATGATTGATGAATAATTATTGTGAACACCAAAGTTGTAAAGTCAGAAAAATTAACACAGTCCTCAACCTTTATACACGAAACCTGGTCCTCAACCTTTATACACGAAACCTGGTCCTTGACCTTTATACACGAAACCTGGTCCTCAACGTTTATACATGAAACCTAGTCCTCAACCTTTATTCCTTGTAAATTTAGCCCCAGTTTTATAGTATACCACATATATATATTCATAATCCTGTCCCTAATGGAAACAACGGCCAAAGATAAACAACTGATAAATAATGCTAATAGAAGGTTAGAAAACAATGTGAACAGTGAACACCAAAGTAGTAAGTTTATATAAAAAGTGAACACCAAAGTAGTAAGTTTATATAAACAGTGAACAATAAAATTGTAAGTTTATATAAACAGTATACACCAAAGTTGTAAGTTTATATAAACAGTGAACACCGAAGTGGTAAGTTTATATAAACAGTGAACACCAAAGTCGTAAGTTTATATAAACAGTGAACACCAAAGTTGTAAGTTCATATGAACAGTGAACATCAAAGTTGTAAGTTTATATGAACAGTGAACACCAAAGTCGTAAGATTATATAAGCAGTGTACATCAAAGTTGTAAGTTTATATAAACAGTGTACACCAAAATTGTAAGTTTATTTAGCAGTGAGCATTGAACTTGTTAGTTTATATAAACAGTGAACACCAACATTGTAAGTTCATATGAACAGTGAACATCAAAGTTGTAAGTTTGTATTAAAAGCGTTCACCAAAATTGTAAGTTATATAAACAGTGAACACCAAAGTCGTAAGATTATATAAGCAGTGTACATCAAAGTTGTAAGTTTATATAAACAGTGTACACCAAAATTGTAAGTTTATTTAGCAGTGAGCATTGATCTTGTTAGTTTATATAAACAGTGAACACCAACATTGTAAGTTCATATGAACAGTGAACATCAAAGTTGTTAGTTTATATAAACAGTGAACACCAACAGTGTAAGTTCATATGAACAGTGAAAACCAAAGTTGTAAGTTTATTTAAAAGTGAACAACAAACTTGTAAGTTACATCAACACTTGAACAGTTAATAACAAAGTCATGTGACCTGTTTATCGTGAGAAGTTCTGTGATAAGAGACAAATGTCAGACTTTGTTCTTCCCTGTCTGACAGATTACATGCAAATGGACAAACTTCTATCACCTTGGTAGGTTTACTGGTTGTCTTGGTTATGCTGTGTTTAGGTTTACTGTTTGTCTTGGCAACGCTTTCTTTGTCCTCTAATGCCTGGTGTCAGTAGGAAGGTTAAAGTTAAATCAAACAATGATACAATATCAACTCTCTATCCAAACTATAGTAAATAAGTACCAATTTAAAGTCTACTAAAGTCCCACTATCAATGGAGTGACTTATCGGCTGTTACAATTGGTGATGATGGCCGAGACAACACATGAATATTGTTTGGCACTCTCAGAGTGTGCAATAAATATTTAAATTAGTCTGATGTGACGTTAGCCAATCCATGCCTTGACCTGCTCATGACGTCAGGATAATACCAACGTCATGACGTCGCTCACATTGTACCGCTTAATTATTCTGAAACCTATGCAGCGTGAATCATCATTTTGAATGATAATAATGAGAGTTCTCTAAGGTCATGTGATAAATAGAATCCCACAATCGTGCTAATTACAAACAAGTTTTATCAAATTATGGACAAAAACAATATGACAATCGGCAAAGCCTAGTGTCATATTATTTTGTCCACTCATTTAATAAATCTAGTATGTATTGAGCACTCATGCAAGATCCTCTACTCGTAAGAAAAGAATGAATTCAAACACATACTTCTCTCATCTCAGTGATAGAAGAGTTGAGTCGATCTTGTTTGTTGAGTAATTGATTCTGATATTCTGTAAGCAACTTCTGACACTGAAATAACTTCTCCTGTATATCTGAAAATACAACAACTTCTGATACTGAAATAACTTCTCCTGTATGTCTGAAAATACAACAACTTCTGATACTGA
Organism: Spisula solida; assembly: GCA_947247005.1. Classification (NCBI taxonomy): domain Eukaryota; kingdom Metazoa; phylum Mollusca; class Bivalvia; order Venerida; family Mactridae; genus Spisula; species Spisula solida. The sequence goes on along the minus strand of OX365962.1, from coordinate 266,764 downwards.
AATAACTTCTCCTGTATATCTGAAAATACAACTTCTGATACTGAAACAACTTCTCCTGTATGTCTGAAAATACAACAACTTCTGATACTGAAACAACTTCTCCTGTATATCTGAAAATACAACTTCTGATACTGAACCAACTTCTCCTGTATATCTGAAAATACAACTTCTGATACTGAAACAACTTCTCCTGTATGTCTGAAAATACAACAAACTGAAAATACAACAATCTGAAAATATAACACACTATCACAACTAGTGTCATGTGTAATAACTAGTGTAAAGTTCAGTGTAATAACTTGTGTAACATTCAGTGTAATAACTTGTGTAACATTCAGTGTAACAACTTGTGTAACATTCAGTGTAGCAGAGATATCTGTAATAACTTTGAGTACTGTTAACCAATTTACTTTCGCAAATACTAACTCTCGTTTTGCTGATCGTCATATTCCTGACTACAAATTTTCATGTTTTTAAATTTCCTGCAATGTCCATATTAATGTTTTTGGCACTTTTGCAGCAACTTAATTTCGCAAATTTCTACCACTCGCACTCGCAAACTCAGCAAAATTAAATTGCGCACAATAATTTCTTGGTTTCAGTATACACAGAGTTAAAGATACATGTAAAGTACAGTAAAGTTCCGCTAATAAGACCACTTTGATTATTTTGAAATCATGCAGATTTTTGCCAGTTTAAGGTCCCAAAGTATTGAATTTAGAACAAAAAAGGTCCGCTAATAAGACCGATTTGCTATTAAGACCAACTTTTTTACTGGTCTTCTTAGCGGAACTTCACTGTAGTATGTTACCTTCCCGTTCTTTGAGTATTGTCTCTTGTTGTTGGACCATCTTCACAAGGTGATGTTCATATTGTTCTCGTTCTCCATGTAATTCTTGTACGGCTTTCTCCTTTTCTTCTCCAACCCTGTTATACAATACAGTTCAAAATATTTAAATATGTATAAGTCCACAAATAGTATCAAAACTACTGTCTGGAAATAAAGGATCCATCATGAGTGGTCATTGGAGATCAACATTTCTTAACCAAGTCTAGAAAACACAGGTTATTGAGCGAGCCTTTGGCGAGCACAGTATTTATGTGATAATACAAAATCTGTACTGTATTTTCACATTTATTCAAAAGCAGATAAAATAATCATTGAAGCATTTCTCTAACTGCAACAAGGGACATATATTGTCTTAGCAACCAGTATATGACATCACAAATTGTCCTAGCAGTCAGTGTATGACATCACCAATTACCCTAGCAACCAATGTATGACACCACATATTGTCCTAGCAGCCAGTGTATGACATCACATATTGTCCTAGCAACCAGTGTATGACATCATAGATTACCCTAGCAACCAGTATATGACATCACAGATTACCCTAGCAACCAATGTATGACATCACAGATTGTCCTAGCAACCTATGTATGACATCACAGATTGTCCTAGCAACCAGTGTATGACATCACAGATTGTCCAAGCAACCAGTGTATGACATCACAGATTGTCCTAGCAACCTATGTATGACATCACAGATTGTCCTAGCAACCAGTGTATGACATCACAGACTGTCCAAGCAACCAGTGTATGTAATCACAGATTGTCCTAGCAACCTATGTATAAAATCACAGATTACCCTAGCAACCAGTGTATGACATCACAGATTGTCTTAGCAACCAGTGTATGACATCACAGATTACCCTAGCAACCAATGTATGACACCACATATTGCCCTAGCAACTAGTGTATGACATCACAGATTGTCCTAGCATCCATAGTATGACATCATAGATTACCCTAGCAACCAGTGTATGACATCACAGATTACCATAGCAACCAGTATATGAAATCACAGATTACCCTAGCAACCAGTGTATGACATCACAGATTACAATAGCAACCAATGTATGACATCACAGATTACCATAGCAACCAGTATATGACATCACAGATTACCCTAGCAACAGGATATATTACCTGGCAAGCTCCTTGATGAGGTTAGCAACTCGTTGTTTATCTTCCGGACGAAGATCTTTCAGTGAAACTTGTTGTAAATGTCGGATACTTTTCTCAGCAAAACTCTAAAACACAACAAATTATTTAGCTTATATTACTACTACTAATTTACTTCAAGTTGATGGTCAAACAAGCTTAGACTTTTATAACTTATATTAATCACACTGGACACCTCATTCCTGTTTGTATTCATTCCCAAGAGTGTATGAGTGAGGAGCCAGCTATCTCTTATTATGCTGAGCATTTAGCATGGGAATAACTGATAATATTTTAATTTTGTCTTGGATGATTATACAGCCTTGGATCGAACAAGGGAACTAAATAAAGTGTTTAGGTTCGATATAATTAAGTCAGGATTGAACTAAATCAAATATGTTTATTATTTATATAAGACAATTATGGCTTATATTAGACTGAAATACCCGTATTACAAACCAGTTGTAGATGGATGTTTCTGTTCCAAGCATTCATTCATATAGTTAAAAACAAACAGACAATAAAACAAAGTGTGTCTATAGTTAAGGCAGCAAAACTTGTATACATAACGTCATGTGTCAAATATTGACTTACTTCAAACGTTGTAGACATGCCACTATCATCTCTGGGTGTATACTTCTCTGGATGTGGAAAACTTTGTGCTGAATCTGTTTGCTTGTTTAATACAGGTTTCTTCAGTTTGCCTGAAATGTCACAATACACATTGACAATCTGAATGACAATCCCCCTCTAATAAATCAATTATTCTCAACCAGAGAGAACAATTTCATGGTTGGGGGGGGGGAAGGACTAAGGGGGGGGGGGGAAACTGACTGCTACACCGGTATTTTTTCGCAACCCAATGTATACTCAAAAATGTTTTTGCTTCAGATTAAGCCTCTAGTCGGGAGTCCATACGGAGAAAATATGACGAGCCATGGCATCGGAGAGTAGAATGTGGCATCCATGCTATATGTTATCTTTAATATGTGTGCAATCTGAAACGGCCGGATGCCATCCGTGATTTTGCCTCGTTTTCTCAGAATTAGGTCAAAGGTCAAATGAGTGCATTTTTTATATATCTCCCTCGAAATATCATTATATCTTTGTCAGTGTTCGGTCAAAAATTTTACAAATGGTATCAAAATGAAGCTAATGCACTGGGCTATTAATAACAATAACTTTTTATTAATTCATGCATTTGTATACTCATGAATATTGATGAGTACACCTAAAATCAGCAATATTTTTCATAAAAATTCGACGTGTGTGAACCATCTATTTGTTATAATGTCGTCATTTTTGTTATTTGAAAGCCTAAATGATTCTTATTTAATGTTGAGATACTAAGCTATTGATATGTTAACTTGACACTTACCTTCTCAATGATTTAAGGGCACACGTTTGCTTAAAGTGGGTGGGGGTTAAAATGACACATGCACCCAAACTAACATAATAGCGTCAACAGTATTATAAATAAGTAAAATTGTGTTTGCATTGATTTAAATGGGATTACAAGTAACAACTATTATATTGGTTTTGAAATGTACCAATTCATTTAAAATATGTCAACATTCGTTTAAGGAGGAATGAGCTACCTAAACGTAGGCATACACGTGAGCTGCAATTAGTATTTTCGAGTTTAGTATGATAAATAACAAACATAAAACTAGGTTCAAATTATTCCTTAGGATTATAAAAAGATGATGATAATCAAAATGCTATTGCAAATTGTTCATACACTTTTACTTGTTCCTTTGTTAAAGCTCAAAATAGGTGGGGAATGGTTCATTTTAAAGCATGAATACTGTTACATTATATTATATTTCCATACAGCACCAGATTGATATTTTAATTCATGTCTTGTTTAAATTAGAATGAATATAGACTTAAAGCATGCCTTTCGTGTTATAACATCTACAGAGTACCGAGAAACAGCAGGTACCAATGCCCGTCCGTGGGAGCTTTGATCATTAAACACAAGGTGCATATACCCCCTTAAGTGCTTAAGACAATAACGTTCTCGGCAATTTTAAACTATGAATCTATACAGAAAACGCCACAAATCATTCATGAAACAATAGTGTACATATGTACAAATAAGACAAGTTACAATGTCGCTGTTTAGTTTTAGATTGATTGTGAACATTTACTGTGGATATATTAGCACGTGAATTTACAAACACCTTCTCAGTTCAATGCAAGTAGTATGAAGAATTAGTAGATCACGTCTTGATTTCTGTATTCATTATGGATGCATCGCGGCTTGTATCCGTATACAAGTGCCTGGTTGGTAGTTTGCTCTTGCGGTGTGCAGTTTGAGCGCATCACTTCACATCACTGGGGGAGCAGTGACCTAGAGGTAGGGAGGCGCGCTTCGGGGCGAAAGGTCCCGTGTCCAATCCCCGTCTCGACCACTGCTCAAATTTCTCTGAGCAAGAATAACCCACATGCTCCACTCAACCAAGGTGTGAATTGATGCCTGTTAGGGCGATGTTTATACACGTTCGATAGTTCTGGGCGCCGCTGATTGATGTTGGCTGCACACTCACCAGGAGAGAAGTAGTCTCCCCAGGGAAACTTGAACACAGGGTTCCTTAGGTGGCCCAATGACCAGGGAAGTTAAAATGTCAAAGGGTGGCTGAACAGCTGAACTGCTGAAAGCAGCCCTCGAATATTAGTAACTAAACTTCTTTTTTAACTTCTTGGCAGAAGTATTTCAAGCCTTGTTTTATAGAGCTTTAACAAACAGGAGTCATTAACAAGTTTGTACCACTCTCTGTCTCATCTGAATGTACGTCTCTTCTAATATCCAACAGAAGTTCATATCTTTTCAAGCAGAATAATAGTTTCACATCCCGTCAAAGAGAGAAACCCAACAATGATACGGTAGTCGTTTAGGGACATGTTCTGAGAATTATATGTACAGTACACAGTTTGGTTTTCTTTGATGTTACAACTTTCATACAGACTTGAATATTTGAATGTCCCAGATGGTGATTCTATAAACATCTATATCATGCCATCCGATAATTATTTTAATACCCTTCATACTCTTCTTTAGCAAGTATGCAAACTAGGTTTGACTACAAATCAACACCAGAGAGACACAAGTCATACTTCAGACCTTTGCTGAAGACTTATACATTGATCAGGTTGAAAACATTATTACACTTAATAGACAAACATAGCGAACCTTTTTTGATCAACATTATATAGATTACGTCAAATTTGGAAAATCTAAACAGTACAACCAAACAACAAAGTTGCGAATCTGCGAATATATCAAGCAAATTTAAGCTAACATGAAAATACTCATGTCAAGTTTCCACAACGGCTACCTACGACAAATCTGAAAAATATTTTGGCCCAAATATTTTTAACATATTATATCTTGACAAATTCTACCTGTCTCATTCAACTATTATCAGACGTAGGCTTCCGGTAACTGGGACAATTCCCCAGAACATATGTCGGGGCTATGCCAAGGTACACGATGCGAACTTATCAGAGATAAGGAATTACACATTTGTCTATGTCTCTCGATACTACCGATTTTCTTGCAGAACCTGATCCCAACACATCCCGAAGTCCCTAATTTCCATCGGGAGTAAATCATCGAGGCAGTTGGACAAACGTATAACTTCAGGACAACTCGGGAGTCATCCGATGTCTACCGATACCCCCACCCGATTACTCACGATGACCCAAAATGTCTCATGACATACCCGAAGTTTCCATTCAAAATTGTAATCCCGAGACGGAGAATGTGTCCCAAATATCACTGGGATGCCTAGCGCATAGGTTAACATGATAACTGGTATTCCCGAGTCTTTGGTGTGCTTCTGGGATGCCTTCCCGGGTTATTCCCGACATGACAGCGCGAATACATCGGGTAAAAATATGCATGCATTGAATTACCCTGACGTATGTACATGTACTCGCGTTTTCACAAGATGTCTCCAGATTCCCCAAAACATTCATAAAGATTACCCGAGACACCGGATGCCTTCTCTGAGATAAATGGGATCATAGACGCCTGCTAAGCTCTTAAATCCATCGGAAGTACATCCCCAAGGAAGAGGAATTGACGCATAACGTCTCGAGCACATCGAGAGTTTTTGCAATGCACTCCGATACTCCTTGATCATCATGATTCCTCCTGATGTCACAACTTGTCTGATGACCTCCCTTATACTTCCCCTAGACCACGAGCAACCTGTTTACGATGCCTCCCAAATCCATATTGGGAGTTCATCCCCTAGACAAAGACATACACAGTGGGAAGTGTATATGCTTCAAGCGTCTCAATTGATACCTCGTGGCATTAAGAGACCGAGAACAAGACTGAAAACCGCAAGGCGAAGAACAGTAGAGGCCGAACCTGAGGAAAAACGGAATCGATGAAGAGAACTGAATAATAAATAAGTAAGGCATCCTTCGCTTGAAGCAACCAAAGCATAAAATGACCCTCGCATCTTTTGATGACATTTTGCAAACTTCGCGTCTTTTCATTGTCTTCTGTACATTGTGGTAGCTTTCTCTTACAACAAGCTCGTTCTTTCTTAGTTACGTCTCTGACTTTGTTCGCAAACTAAAGGAAAGTAACTTAGCGAGTATCGACTTCGGTTTAACTCATTAGGAAGATATAATCGTTTGATTGTGACATGGGTATACTAGTATCAGGACCAGATATAATTCGACGCATCCGGCGACTTTTTCTATCTCGTTTGAATCCAAGTTGTGTAGTCTTTATTGATAAGCTTATGATTTGTAAAGTCACAATAGAAACGTTCAAAAAGGAAATTACTCATATGTGCATACTATACCGTCCTAATCATCGTTACTTACTTCATATTGCTACTGATTAAAATAGCAACAAACTGTATCAACTAAGGCTTTATAAACATTGTGAAAGTACGGACAAGTCAGGGTACGAAAGAAATGAACTGCAATTGGCTAAGAATAACGTTTTCTTGTTCTCCAATACGACTCTATACATGCAACTAAAAGAACATACGTATACCCGGTAGTTTGTTAAAAAATACCAACTTATTAATTAAGAGGTTAATATACCAGGCGACATTTTACGTTGACAGCACTACATGTTTTCTTTGATTGGAATTGGTATAATTTGTATAATAACGGTAGAAACTACTGTGGTTTACCGATGATTATAAGAATAAATAAAACAGTTCTACATGTCATGTACAAACATATATTGTGTAATGAGACATATGTGTTGCATTTTGTATAATTATTAAAAGGCACTGCTTGTTTATCACTCAGATATAGATCCTTATTTGGACGCTATTTGTCATACATGTTCAATACATTATCAATATTCATAAATATGCAAATGAGTTAATTAGCATAATATTTAAGTAAGTTAAAATCAATTTCCACGAATAAATCATATTTTGATATAAGGAATATGTTTAATGAGTGTTTAATGTTGATTCTGACTGTATTGAGATTTTTACGTACTGTTTTAAATTTACCCCCACCCACCTTTGGCGGTTATTCTCGGTGGAATTAAATTATATTTATCTATAAAAATATACATTTAACGAAAGCCCTATGTCTTCACATGATTTTGGTACAATTCGGATCTTTAAATAATAGAAATAAGGAAGATATGGCATATATTTGTCAACTATACTAGTAGATTTTTAACGGAAATTTACAAATTTTTGACTTCCTCATTAATATTCACGAGTATGCAAATGTGATAATTTGCATAAAATCATTGCAAATGATGAACCAATTCATTAGCTTCATTTTGATACCATTTTGACCATTCTACCTGTAGAATTGACCAAGATATGGTGCAATTTCAAGTTGATGTATGCTATATGCACTTAATTGACCTTTGACCTCATTTATGACCTTCACAGAGGGTTTTGCGCGTGGCATCCACCCAAACCATATACAACTGGTATTGGGCAATTCAAATATGGTATTGAAACACTTCTACTAAAAAATGCCATGGACCATGAAAAATAAGCAACTTTTGTGCTGATGGACTCCCAACTACTCAAGCAACTTCCAGTTTAATCGACTATCACCAGTGTCTGTTTAAACGAGCGTTTTCATTGGATGAAAATTAGAAAATGTAGCAAGGTACTACCAAATATGAATGATTTTTTTTATTGAGATCACAGTGTAACGCTGACATTGAATGATACAGTAAGATGGTTGGTTACCTTTGTTTACAGTTTTTGACATCCGACGTCCAGTAGATGACACAACTGACGGAGCAGGCTCACTGATTGGTGGACGACTCGAAACTCTGACTTCCTTCATCTTGTTACCACGGATACGACCTGGACGCTTGTTTCCGGCGGCAGATAAACCTGTGAAGCAATTTTTTCTTACTTATATTAATCACTCTTGACACCTCAATCCTGAAGCTATCCATCGCCATGTGGGTATGAGAGAAGAGAAGCCATATTCCCTTTTATGCTGAGCGTTTAGAAAGGGAATTTCTGGTACCATTTTTATTTTGTCTTCGATATGACGCAGCCTGGGATCAGACCCGTGACCTCCCACACTCCAAGCAGATGCTTTACCACTAGGCTATCGCGGATGTGGTATATCGATTACAAAGCCCATAAATTTGGTCAAATTTGTCAGACAGTTTGGCTGTATATGGCGAACAGATCACAATATTTACTTAAAATCCTAATAGCCCCTAACCCTTCGACTGAGAGTTTTCACTAGAGGCTGAAATTTGATGATTGTGCATTGGATTCTACCATTTCTACCAAAATACCAACTTCGAACTTGACCTTAGGGTCACCTAGATAAACATTTTGATCAAACTTCATAAAAATTAAAGCAAAAAGGTGGCCATCAGAGTGTTAACAAGGTTTTGCTATTATTTGACCTAGTTTTTGACCCCACATGACCAAACTTCAAACTTGACCTAGATTTCATTGAAATACAACTACTGACCAAGTTTGGTGAAGATCAAAGCAAAAATGTGACCTCCAGAGTGTTAACAAGGTTACAAGGTTTTGCTATTATTTGACATTTTGACCTAGTTTTTGACCCCACATAACCCAACTTCAAACTTGACCAAGATTTCATTGAGATACAACTACTGACCAAGTTTGATGAAGATCAAAGCAAAATTGAAAGTGCTAGAGTGTTAATGTTGAAATGTCTAACAGACAGACGACAGACAAAAAACAATCACAAAAGCTCAGTGGTAGGTGAGCTAAAAATAGAACCTTTAGTGAGAAACATGTACACCCCCTACAGGCCAGTGATGTTTTTTCCATTTTGGGAAAGGGACAGGGTCCGGTCAAATTGGGAAAAAGCATGTCGCTTTTGTCTGAATTGGGAATTTAATTTTGAATGAAATCCCTACATACTCAGGCCTAGACACTAACTATTTTGGCCACTGGTCCGACTGCGCAAAAGCGCCCAATTTGTAAATAGGACAGTTACTGGTCCTCCAGAATTTTCACTGGTCTTTCTGGATTTTCACTGGTCTTGGACCAGCGGACCAGTGTTAGTGTCGAGCCCTGATACTGAGTATAATATATCTATATCTGAATGACAAACACAGTTTAACAATAAACAATATAACAGGGTTTGTTAGTCAGAAATATATAACATTATCTTCATAGTTTGTGATATTTTAGGTTCTGATTGGGGAAAATCATCGTTATATTCAATCGGGAACCGGTCCTTAACGGTAATTTTACAGGGATCCAATCAAAGAAGGAAATAAATTGCTGCACAAACAACATTACCTGGAATATAAGCATCATCTTCTCCTGAATCTATATCTGAAATAGAAACACCAGGTTAAGTTATCTACCTTGATAGAGATCTCAACAAGACTATAAGAATACATCATGAGCTTCTATGTAGGATAAGGATATCTCATCAGAGGGGTTGGATTTTAACCAGGGACGAGGCTACTGCAGGGTTCTTGGTTAAGATTCAGACCCCGAGGGTGAGATATCCTTATCCTACATCCACTGTCTCATGATGGTTTATTTTTCTCTGACGCAACTTGAGAAAATGGGAGTTTAAAACATTATGTCACTTCCATGGCGTCAACATGACGTCATCATAACGTGACATTTGGCATATGTTTTTATTCATAACAATTATTAATAATAACGTAAATGAAGTGTACGCTGTTAAGTTAATGTTTTAAGGTATAGAGCATGTTGATGTTTGTCTTGTCAGCTTAATAACGTCAGTAACATGTACATCCCGAAACTAAGATAGTCTGCTCTATCTCGCGTGTATGCCCAAGTAAGATAGAGTTATCTTCCATTAGCAACGGCTGAGAAATGGAACTTCCATGAAAATCAGATTTTCATGTCAGCGAAACAAATTTTATCATCATATCTCATTCGTAACTGAAGTTAAAGAGTAGAAACTTTTTTCTATTTTTAGTAACAGTGACTTTGACCCCACTGGCCCCCATTCAGGTGGTGATTTTGCGCGTGAATATTTGTTCACACATGTTGGATCTATCGTGCGATTGGTGTACCGTGCGAGTATTTGTTCACACATGTTAGATCTATCGTGCAATTGGTGTACCGAGCGAGTATTTGTTCACACATGTTGGATCTATCGTGCGATTGGTGTACCGTGCAAGTATTTGTTCACACATGTTGGATCTATTGTGGGATTGGTGTACCGTAATGATTTCTATTTGCCGTAACAAACATTTACTACAACCGTGAACAGATTTTAATGTTTCATTTAAAAACATCACAACTAGACTTTTCATATATATATGAAATTTGTCGAGTTATACACATATCTTGTCTATGCATATGAACCGAAATCGAATTTGTTGTTGTCGTAGTGTTCTCCTAACAAGACTTGTGTATCTCGACGCACCGTTGTGAACTGTTACAGTGCTCTGTACAATCTAATAACCAGTTTTTTCTGTTGGAAAATTTGGCTTAAACATCTTTTTTTGTTGTGTTGTAGAGGGGACCATGGGTGTGTTGTGGAATCAGGGTCAAAACAGCCCACTTCCCAGAACTGCCCACTAACCAAGAAAACTGAAAACTGCATATATTGATATAAACCTCAATAATCTAAGTTTAAAGTTTCAGGAAGGAAAATCTCACATATTTTAAATTTTTAATGAAATCTGCATTTACATCATGCAAAGGGGTCTGCAAAACATGGCATGTATGGTTGCCTGTAAAGTGGGCTGTTTAGGTACAACTCCAGTGTTGGCCGTTCTGGAACATTTCTACTGGGCTGTTCTCGTAAGTGGGCCGTTCTGACCTGATACCATGTTGTGCCCGCTCCCAGCCTACGGACCAGAATGATGAACTTTAGCCCCAACTAGTCAGAGACATTAACCGAAATTTGGTCAGTTTTGGTTCAAAAGCTCACATGAGCTTATATTTACTTGTTTGAAAGCTTTGCAAGTATCTTCTCTGCGCGGACGTGAGAGTGACAGCATTTGTAGACGATATTTGGTTACTTCACCCGCCCAAGTTTAGTCCCATAAATAAGACTCTACGTACGTTCCAAAGTAGTCGTTCTTGACCGACTATAATGTAGGCCTATTTTTAAGTGGTCCGGATACCGGGTGTTAGCCATTCTGTTGGCTGGCTTCAATGGCGTAAATAAGGACATTTCAGTAAATTTGTAAGTGAAATGAAACAGGGATAATTTATGTAACAATGAGGTAAGTGTTCTTGCAATCATTCGTTTTCAATGATAGATAAGGCATTAATGAAGCCATGTATGGTGTGACTACTTTATATTGCTTTTTAGGGCTCATAATCGGTCACCAAACAGCGACAAAGAATCGTGTCGCAAACTGCTACAACATGTACTTGCGACCCGGTGAGACCTAACGTAATGTAATGATACGTTTGGTCTCAGTTGGGACCCAAGCCCCGGGAAATGGCGAGGATTTTTACTTTTTTAAACCCCGGTAAAATCCCTGCCCCTGGGCCAAAATAGGTAAAATCCACACAATTTGCCCCACCCTACACTTCTATATTTCCCGGCTATTTTCCCGGGCAAATAGTCTAAAGCCCTGCACTCACACAGTAAAGAAATCACAGAGCTGGGAGTATATGTGTGTCCGCGTGGTTTGTACAGGGGTATAGATATAGTACAAGAGTTTTTGATATCTAGAGGGGTGTGGATATTTTCCGTATTCACCGGTTAACTTTCAACAAGCCCAGACGTGATTCGTGTGTCTCTCTTCTCATTTTTCAAGACAGTGTCACCAGTTTCGTGTGCACAAATATTGTACAATATTTATAAAATATCATTTCTCTTAATATAATACCAATAAATGTTCCTAAAGTTATTCAACAAACCTATATTCGACCAATAAACATCTTCCGTTTGACGACCGTTTGTTTTGTCCGCCATGACAGGTGTTCCCGTGAGAATTACACGCCGTGCTTTTTAAAATATTCGACCGCGCGAGAAAATTTGATTAAATCTAGCTTACTAGATTCATCTAGACTCCATTGTAGCTCTATAATATAATTATGTAGATCTAAATCTATATCAAGTAAGGTGCATTTTATTAGTTGGAAAACATAAAAATAAACAAGCACTAGGCTGTTAGCTGTACAACAACTTCTACCTTTTGTGCTCGGTCTATCTAAAGAATATATTCTTGTGTACTGTATACATACATGGTCTATCCAAAGATTTAAAATACAAAGATTTGAATAATGTACCAAATCTCACAATATCTCGCAGCAATCTTCTGAAATCTCGTTTGTTTTCAAAACCTTGTATCTCCTGTTTTAATAAACTTATAATTGGTTGTAATAGATATAGATCTATTATTCAGCTTTACAACAATACCGCAGATATCAGTCAAGGAATAATAGACCTCAAAGAGCCAGACCTACTCTCATTTTAATGGAAATTCAAAGTTTATCAGTAAATACCCGATTTGTCACATTCAAATAATAATTTTCTGAATTATATAAGAGGTAACGTTAGTAAAAAACAGGTTACCTCATATAATAGAAGAAACTTATCTCTTCAAAAAAAGATTAGATCTACAAACAAAACATTTAATGCAAAATAACAATCTGCTGCGTGCTATTTTGCATTTTCACCCAACTTTCGATTGAGTGTCTAATATGTGTATTTAGATCTTTGGTCTATCACAAAATGAAATGGATTCCTGGTTCTATGCCTTCTCACGGTCGGTCTCGATATTGCCCTATGAATAGATTGTTTTATAAATAAAAGACGCTGATTGTTTATATAGAGAATAATAGGTTAGTGCCGTGAATGAAAAGGTTTATCTGGCAAGGCGGAAGAATTTATCGGGTGAGTGACGGGCTTAGGCACCAACCGTCCCTCGGGACTCTGCAGATGTTGTAGCACGAAAAAGCATGCGTTAACCCTACATTAACCCATGCTTTTTCGGGCTATAACATCTTCAGAGTCCCGAGGGACGGTTGGTGCCCAAGCCCGCCAGGGCGAGGGAACCAACGCTCCCGAGAGACTCTGCATATGTTATTACGCGAACATGCGTAAACGCTATTATAGCATAAAAAACATCAATTACTGCGTTTGTATTTCAAAGTAATGATATTTTGGCGGGCGATTTTGTTGCGACGTCGTGAAAACAAACGTAACGTCATACCAGTTTTTGTTATGTGCGTCGACTTCCGGGATTCTCAAATACCAAGAAAACATGGATAATGCGGGTTTGTTTAAATTTGTAATTTAAATATTATAGAAAACTAATTAGAATTAAGAAATAAAGTGGGAATTACTGGTCATATGACGCTGTGTAATGTTTATAGTCGCCGACGTGGCCCTGAAATGAGCATACGTAAAACTGGACGTTAACAGCGCGTGAATCTTTATTTTTACGCATTGTTTTTGTCCCGTTAACGTACCGGCAAAATCCTTGTTTTTATGCTATAATGACTAATTCAACGCTCATACGATATGAGCATTATTAGAATATATCCCTGGAATCGAGTTTACAACATTTACTGGTGAACCAGGGATTTCGACTCGAGCTTAGGACCTACTAAATTTGAACTTTCTAAATTAACGCTCTGGACTTTTTTCAATCTAAGGGATAGCAAGCACTATAGCCAACGCCTTTTGTAAAATCATGCTGCTCAAATGACATGATAATTCTCCAATAGAGATATCGTGAAACACGGCTGACAGAACATGTACTACATGTATGATACACTATGATAAGTGATATCGATAAAATCGTGTCACGATCGAGAACATATCGAAAACATATTAAATATACAGGGATCATCTTTAGAGATCGAGTACATGTAATAGTATAAAATATCGTTAGATCAAATATCATACACTAAATAATCCGACAATTCCATGGTTAGATCGAGTAAACACATGGAAGCGAATGGAAAGGTCGGGTAGAGGTCGAGCTCATTGTCGGCTTGGGACATTGGGTGTCGGTGATAGGGGGTGTCGCATGCCACGGGCGTCGGCATTTCGGTCCGTGGCTAGTTTTATTATAAACATAGATACTATTCGAAACATACTAGCGCAAATGGTATACAGTCATGAATTATGCTATTGCTGTTAACACTATTTCCTCTCTGCTAAATCATTCAGGTCTCTATCCACACATTAGACACTATTTCCTCTCTGCTAAACCATTCAGGTCTCTATCCACACATTAGACACCTGCTGACGCAGACTCGCTGAGTACTCTCTGTTACGATGCTGACTATTTAAATGTTTTTTGTTTTCTTGTGTTATATGAAACTGTTCATATCATGTAAGCGTGTATAGTCGTGTTCATTTTGTCATGATTTGTATATAAATGTTATAAAAAGCTAATGCTGCCTGAATCGGCTCAAAATGTAAAAAAACTTGAATAAACTTGTACAAGGTAAGGGCTTTGTTTATTATTATGTCACCCCTATTGAAAGGGCAAGCCAATTTGATTTATGAGACACCTATATTTCGTGCGCACAGTACCTCCAGAATTCCCTCTCTTATTGCCGGGCGCCTGGCAGAGGTGAACATATGGTATCCATTATTTAACTAGCTCACGACTAACCGACCGGATCAGTTCTAATACAGCTTCCGCCAGGGTCCGACCATTCGATCTCCCGATTCCATGGCGGACGTCATGACTTCTCGGCCACGGTCGCGGTCCTGTACATGCAGTAACCTTCCGCTCAAATTGGGCTTTGATATCGAACAGCTCTTGATCTCACTTTAGCATGTTTGTTTCTTTCAATTGCAAACCATGCGCATGTGGTCTTCAAAAACGATGAAGTGGTCTTATATACAAAGAGATAATAAAAACACTGAAACAAGAACGTACCTTTATCATTATGTTGTAATTATAGTGAGTTATTAGTGTAAGTACGCACCGTGTGATATCAGCAGAAACATTGATGACTGTTACGACCTCAATGGTGTTTCTATGATGTTCACACAGCTTACAGATCATTGACTTCATGTGTACGTATTAGTGGTGTTTTATAACACTTCTCCTACAGTACTCACGCTGTACTGACTATACTGTTGTTTGTTGTTGAGTGTTGTATGGTTAGAATAAAGTCACACTGTTGATGATCTCAATGAGAGTGAATGTTGACAATTTCCGGATTATCGTATTTTTGTAATATATTTAAGTTTTCTACTTCATAATATTAAGATGTTACTTTACTGTGTTAACTTTATAGAACATGTACACCCATCCTGACAGTACGATCATATCCGGTAAATATATAAGTACTGGTACAATGACTAGAATATATCTTCTATATAATTTATATGTTATATAACGGTGGAGTATAAAACAACAACTTTACTGTCTGTTGCCTTTCTATAACAATAATGCAACAGTACAAACTCAATAATAAGTCAAACCTTTGCATCTTAAAAACCGGAATCTTTATGGTTTTAATATAAAAACAGTGAAATTACGCCTGAGAATTGTGGTTTTAATACAAAAACATTTTGAGGAACCAACTTGGTTCCCAGCGCGGCTCAAAACACTCAATTACATGGATTCCGGCTGTCGACACACGCTTGGTTCCGAGCGCGGCTCAAAACACTCAATTACATAGATTCCGGCTGTCGATACACACTTGGTTCCCAGCGCGGCTCAAAACACTCAATTACATAGATTCCGGCTGTCGACACACACTTGGTTCCCAGCGCGGCTCAAAACACTCAATTACATAGATTCCGGCTGTCGACACACACTTGGTTCCCAGCGCGGCTCAAAACACTCAATTACATGGATTCCGGCTGTAGACACACACTTGGTTCCCAGCGCGGCTCAAAACACTCAATTACATGGATCCCGGCTACAGACACACACTTGGTTCCCAGCGCGGCTCAAAACACTCAATTACATGGATTCCGGCTGTAGACACACACTTGGTTCCCAGCGCGGCTCAAAACACTCAATTACATGGATCCCGGCTACAGACACACACTTGGTTCCCAGCGCGGCTCAAAACACTCAATTACATGGATTCCGGCTGTAGACACACACTTGGTTCCCAGCGCGGCTCAAAACACTCAATTACATGGATTCCGGCTGTAGACACACACTTGGTTCCCAGCGCGGCTCAAAACACTCAATTACATGGATCCCGGCTACAGACACACACTTGGTTCCCAGCGCGGCTCAAAACACTCAATTACATGGATACTGGCTGTAGACACATGCTTGGTTCCCAGCGCGGTTCAAAACTCTCAATTACCTGGATCCCGGCTGTGAGACACAAAGCATAATTACAAGATAATTGTTATCAGCAGTGACAGCTGATAAGCATACTGGCTGGTTAACATAGGAACAAATACATACTGGCAGGGTAAGATAGAGATACTCGGCATAGTAGTGTGATGTTAGTGTAGGAATGGTTGAGATTATTTACACAGGAGAAACTATGATAGGATTTATATAGATAATGTATTCTGTGTCTGATTGTACTATATCTACATCAACAATGGTAAGTTACGTGTTCTTATAATTTGTCAGGATATATTAACATCAATAGTGGCTTCATACTTAGTGTATTTATCTGTTACTTTATGTTTTATTACACAATTATACACGCAATGAAATACACAACAATACTATCTATATATGTAATTATATAAATTATACAAACCAAAGAACAAAACATTTCACTTCACGTATATACAATATAACATTATATATAATAATTATCATATATTTAATAAAAAGTAAATACACAAGCCCGTGGCCAGAATCCTGAAATAATGGATGTCTTGCTTAGTATTGGCAAGTACTATAGTTGTTGTATAATTGATGTATATTGTTTTAACATTGTCTTAATTATGATTGTACAGCCCTTTTGAACGTGTGTATACATGAACAAGAGATATATAAATATGGTATGATAATAAAACAAACATTACGTGGACGTCATATCGCTGGCTTAGAATAGAAAGTCGTAAGTACAAAATCAATATTTTGAGAAAACAAGAAAAAAATGTCTGAAAACTACTCTTTACTTATCGAAAAACTTTAGTTTGGTCAACATGAGCACTTCTGATTTTCATGAAAATAGGCTCATAAGAAGCGCCTTGAGTGTAGATTTCAAATAAGCATGAGTCTTATGTTATAGTTAGAACATATTAAGTAAATTTAATGATTAAAAAGGTCGGAGCGAGCGAAGCGAAGCGAGGCCTTTTTAGTCATTAGAATATAACCTACATTATGAGCCAATGAAAACGCCGCATTTTCGCGGTTAAATGAAAATTTAATCATTAAAATTTTCTCTTCACAGACTTGACGTCATGCGTTGGCGCTAATTTCTATCGGCCAATCAGAATGCAGAATGTTATATTCTAAGTTAGTTAGAACATATTAAGTAAATTTTAATGACTAAAAAGGCCTCGCTTCGCTTCGCTCGCTCCGACCTTTTTAATCATTAAAATTTACTTAATATGTTCTAACTATAACTTAAAATTTACTTAATATGTTCTAACTAACTTAGAATATAACATTCTGCATTCTGATTGGCCGATAGAAACGCATGACGTCAAGTCTGTTAGGAGAAAATTTTAATGATTAAATTTTCCTTTAACCGCGAAAATGTGGCGTTTTCATTGGCTCATAATGTAGGTTATATTCTAAATCTGTATCATACAAAATAAACTATAATTATCAGGTGAGCTCGTTTTTAAGATCAAGTTAATAGTTAAATTCATGTACATGTATTTAGATATAAATACTCACGATGAATTTGAATGCTTTGTAGCAAATATAAAATCTACGATTCTTTACCGGACATCAACATTCTGATATCACGTGTATTCTTGTATATCTCCTACATATATGAGGTCGGTGTGTAATTTATCATTCTATATTCATCATTAAAAAAAGATTCTTTAAACATTTGATATACTTGTGAAACCCGCCGGGCCCGTACAAAAATAACTCGGTGTCAACAAAATACATTCAAATAGTTAAACTAAAGTCCTTGTAGAGACAGCCACGATTTCTCCGTCATTATATGCACATAAAGTCATGCATCGCTATGGACACATGTATAACATTCCTTATGAATGACAGACACGGGGAATAAGACCATTTTTCTTTTTGAGGGTCTAATTGCAAACAACACAGCCAAACACGTTGTTAGTTGGCGTATTGAATGGCTCGCCATCTTTAAATGACTGTCTACAGGGTTAGGGTAGCGTCTACATTCCTAACTACCGGGATCTGAATTTCGTCCAAATACTATTTCTCTGGACCCGGAATCATTCGGTGTGTCAATTTTCCGCCTCTCCTAAATCGTCTTCTGTCTAAAGTCCTGTGTATGCCCCCCCCCGGGGGCAAAATATTGATAGGTGCATTACACTCCACAAACTGAGTACTGTTTATCAAAGCATTTACGCTATCATAACTCTAAATTTTACGTCAATAATGCGTATGTCGATAATATATGCGCAAATGCGTTCTATGAAGATTATTTTTTTCATTTTCGGAAGTACGTTTTGGCGTATTTCTACGCAATGTGACAGCGAACAAATATGAATACAGTAAGGAGAAATGGACAGGCACTGTTGACTTTGACTTCCACACTGTTTTATACTAATCATTGTAACTTATCAAAATGTTTAAATATATTTATATATTCTGGTTCCCTCGCTATTGGTGGCATTGTGTATAAGATATTTTTCTGCAGCTGTGCCATTTTGCCCTTACCCTAGAATGTGACTGGTAATGAGGTGTAGAGAGTGACTGGTGATGCATACCATCATGAGTGAGGCGTAGAGAGTGACTGGTGATGAGGTGTAGAGAGTGACTGGTGATGTATACCATCAGGAGTGAGGTGTAGAGAGTGACTGGTGATGCATACCATCAGGAGTGAGGTGTAGAGAGTGACTGGTGATGTATACCATCAGGAGTGAGGTGTAGAGAGTGACTGGTGTTGTATACCATCAGGAGTGAGGTGTAGAGAGTGACTGGTGTTGTATACCATCAGGAGTGAGGTGTAGAGAGTGACTGGTGATGTATACCATCATGAGTGAGGCGTAGAGAGTGACTGGTGATGAGGTGTAGAGAGTGACTGGTGATGTATACCATCAGGAGTGAGGTGTAGAGAGTGACTGGTGATGCATACCATCATGAGTGAGGCGTAGAGAGTGACTGGTGATGTATACCATCAGGAGTGAGGTGTAGAGAGTGACTGGTGTTGTATACCATCAGGAGTGAGGTGTAGAGAGTGACTGGTGTTGTATACCATCAGGAGTGAGGTGTAGAGAGTGACTGGTGATGTATACCATCATATATGAGGTGTAGAGAGTGACTGGTGATGTATACCATCAGGAGTGAGGTGTAGAGAGTGACTGGTGATGTATACCATCAGGAGTGAGGTGTAGAGAGTGACTAGTGATGTATACCATCAGGAGTGAGGTGTAGAGAGTGACTGGTGATGTATACCATCAGGAGTGAGGTGTAGAGAGTGACTGGTGATGTATACCATCAGGAGTGAGGTGTAGAGAGTGACTGGTGATGTATACCATCATGAGTGAGGCGTAGAGAGTGACTGGTGATGTATACCATCAGGAGTGAGGTGTAGAGAGTGACTAGTGATGTATATCATCAGATATGAGGTGTAGAGAGTGACTAGTGATGTATATCATCAGATATGAGGTGTAGAGAGTGACTGGTGATGTATATCATCAGATATGAGGTGTAGAGAGTGACTAGTGATGTATACCATCAGGAGTGAGGTGTAGAGAGTGACTAGTGATGTATACCATCAGGAGTGAGGTGTAGAGAGTGACTGGTGATGTATACCATCATGAGTGAGGTGTAGAGAGTGACCGGTGATGTATACCATCAGGAGTGAGGTGTAGAGAGTGACCGGTGATGTATACCATCAGGAGTGAGGTGTTGAGAGTGACTGGTGATGTATACCATCAGGAGTGAGGCGTAGAGAGTGACTGGTGATGTATACCATCAGGAGTGAGGTGTTGAGAGTGACTTATGTAAGTTGTAAAACTCTATTCACAATCTATGTAAAATAAATGAGTATATATATACGAGGAGCATTCTGAAAGTTCTGATAACTGAGTGATAACTTTACATTGGTTGGTTGGAATTTTTAAAGGTGAATATTTTCTGAAATATCAATCTTTAAACGAGACATATACTTTATACACCTTCACGTACAATGGCATATACGTGAATATCAAGTTATATTATATTATTAGCATTAAATTATGTCGGTGGAAGAAGGTTGTATCTTTCTGAAATTGTGCACTTTTATACCCATTAAGTGTACATGAATTAATTTACAGACTCATTATCAGAACCTTTGAAATACCCCGCTTATATAAACAAGTTCTGGAATCAGACATTTCCTGACTGAATCACCTGACTTTCTTGCTTTATTGTTTACGATGCATGACATAAAATGTTCTGTTGTATTTATTGTTAACATATGTACAATGTTGACTCAAACGTTTCTTAGTACACAATTAACTTGGCAACAACAACAACAACAACAACAACAACAACAACAACAACAACAACAACAACAACAACAACAACAACAACAACAACAACAACAACAACAACAACAACAACAACAACAACAACAACAACAACAACAACAACAACAACAACAACAACAACAACAACAACAACAACAACAACAACAACAACAACAACAACAACAACAACAACAACAACAACAACAACAGATAATCCGAACATCTCGTTGCCGGTTATATTCTATCAATCATCCAAAGAAAACACGTTTATTGATTGTTTTGGGAAAACAAACAAATTTGACAAAATCTTTTCAAACGATCTCAACAATTTAACCAAAATAACGGTTGAACATTAACTTTCAAAACCAAAGACTGTAAATTATGTGCCGTCTTTCTACTCTTATAGAGTTCCATGGACCAATCAGAAAGCGTAACATGGATTCTATGAACCAATTAGACATCATTACATGGATTCCATGGACCAACCAGTAAGCGTCACTTGTATTACATGGACCAATCAAAAAGCGTTACTTGTATTTCACGGACCAACCAGAAGGCGTTACATGTATTACATAGACCTATCAGAAAGCGTTAATGTATTAAATGGATCAATCAGAAAGCGTTAATGTATTCATTACATAAAGTAATACATGGACCTATCAGAAAGCGTTAACTAATTTATTTCATGGACCAATCAGAAAGCGTTAATGTATTCATTACATAAAGTAATACATGGACCTATCAGAAAGCGTTAACTAATGTATTCCATGGACCAATCAGAAAGATAGATTGTAGACCTAAGACTGTACTTTGATCTTTTTCAGATTACCTACACATTCCTACTTCTGTTTATTCCTGCAGTGTTAGCCACATATCCCGAGGGTAAGTTTATACGTTAACCCATCATCAATTACTTGTTTGTCTATACTTTTGTTTGTAACACAGCGTCTTCTGTGTTACTATAGACAATAGAAGTATGTTACATATGTTCATTTAGAAGTACATCTTACATCCGGTCAGTCAAATTGATGGTCGACCATTATCTGTAGTCAGTAGAGGTGTAGTGGTATAGAATACATTTAGAAGTACATCTTACACCCGGTCAGTCATATTGATGGTCGACCATTATCTGTAGTCAGTTTGAGAGGTGTAGTGGTATAGAATACATTTAGAAGTACATCTTACACCCGATCAGTCATATTGATGGTTGACCATTATCTGTAGTCAGTAGAGATGTAGTGGTATAGAATACATTTAGAAGTACATCTTACACCCGGTCAGTCATATTGATGGTAGACCATTATCTGTAGTCAGTAGAGGTGTAGACTGAGAATACATTTAGAAGTACATCTTACACCCGGTCTGTCATATTGATGGTTGACCATTATCTGTAGTCAGTAGAGGTGTAGACTGAGAATACATTTAGAAGTAAATCTTACACCCGGTCTGTCATATTGATGGTTGACCATTATCTGTAGTCAGTAGAGGTGTAGACTGATAATACATTTAGAAGTACATCTTACACCCGGTCTGTCATATTGATGGTTGACCATTATCTGTAGTCAGTAGAGGTGTAGACTGAGAATACATTTAGAAGTACATCTTACACCCGGTCTGTCATATTGATGGTTGACCATTATCTGTAGTCAGTAGAGGTGTAGACTGAGAATACATTTAGAAGTACATCTTACACCCGGTCTGTCATATTGATGGTTGACCATTATCTGTAGTCAGTAGACATGTAGTGGTATAGAATACATTTAGAAGTACATCTTACACCCGGTCTGTCATATTGATGGTTGACAATTATCTGTAGTCAGTAGAGATGTAGTGGTATAGAATACATTTAGAAGTACATCTTACACCCGGTCTGTCATATTGATGGTCGACCATTATCTGTAGTCAGAATACAATCTATAGTAGACTTGTCTTGAAACCAAGAGTTTGTTATAATAAAGGTAGACAGATTTATTTTTATCATCTAACCTGCGGTCCACCAGTGCCGTAAAGCCGTGCCGGAAATATAATTCGGCAATCCCAGAGTTTGCAATAAATATTTCAATTAGCTTGACGCGACGTAAGCCAATCCATGAATTTACCGGCTTATGACGTTAGGATAATAGAAATATCACCATGACGTCGCGCTCATCGTACCGCTTAATTTTGTCTAAACCCTATGCATTGAATGTTAATGAGCGTTCTCTAAGGTTTTGTGATAAATAGAATCTTACATTCGTGCTCATTACATACTAGTTTTATTAAACTCGTGGGCAAAAACAATATGACACTCGACAAAGCCTCGTCTCATATTATTTTGTTCACTCGTGTAATAAAACTCGTATGGAATGAGCACTCTTGCCAGATCCTCTACATATGTGATGAGTTTCTGAACCCAAACATAACATCAGACGTTATTGTATATAGTGCTAGGACAATATGCCAGTCAGCAAAATTACTGCCATAATTGTGACTGTTGCTCGAGATATTTATAATTAGAGTCCACTTAGACTGCTATAAAAAGTGTGTTTATCTAAACGAACATTCCAGAGTTTTTATCTCGTGAAGGACTGAAAGAGACACTGTCTTATCAAGTTATGTTTGTCTTTATGTACTTAAAACATACATTGTTGCTTTCAATATTGTGTCTGGTATGTTGCGAATAGTTGACAATAGTTGCCACCACCTGGAGAATGAAGTAACCCTGGTTTTTATAAACATCGTATGGGGGCGTGTATTTATTAAAATTCGAACTAGTATTCCCCATCCATGCATATTGCATATATTAAAAGTTCTTACTATTTTACAAAGCTAAGAAAATACTAATACTATTTTCCTGCATTAATTTGACACACATTCATGCGTTCCTGAAATCAATATCAATATTGTATATATATATACTATAAATCTATATAGTTATATATGCTTTGTGTACTACAAATCTATATAGTCATACATTTTTATAGTCCAGTCAGAATAAGAATAGAGTGACACAGCGGTCGAGTCCACTACTACGGTGTAAAACCAATTATGAAGGCTTATACCGACAGCTATAATTTCAATGCTAAACTAACATGTTAAATTTGCACTACCTGTTCAGACAATGGCTGTAATATTTTATGTACACATAAACGCCAACGTCATTGTCACCATATCCTAACTGGACTGTATGTACTATAACTTTATATACATGTAGTTACAAAATGTATATATGTTTTGTGTACTATAAATTGATATAGTTGTGTATGTTTTATTTTCTATAATTCTATATAGTTATATATGTTTTATGTATTATGTATTATAATTCTATATAGTTATATATGTTTTATGTATTATGTATTATAATTCTATATAGTTATATATGTTTTATGTATTATGTATTATAATTCTATATAGTTATATATATTTTATGTATTATAATTCTATATAGTTATATATGTTTTATGTATTATGTATTGTAATTCTATATAGTTATATATATTTTATGTATTATAATTCTATATAGTTATATATGTTTTATGTACTATAATTCTATATAGTTATATATGTTTTATGTACTATAATTCTATATAGTTATATACATGTATATTTTATGTACCATAATTTTACATAGTTATATATGTTTTATGTGCTATAAATCTTAAACAACAAACACACTATATAATATCGTGTATGATCTGCTAGGTGTATTTGTACACGTTGCACATTGCCTGGCAGACAAACTTATATTAACCAACAATACGTTTATCAACATCAAATGGGCTTTATCAGTCATGGTTTATGTAATCAATTAAGCACTTATTATAAGATAATTGGAAACTGCACAGAACTACAGTCAACTCTCGTTATCTCGAACTCGCTTATATCGAATTTTCCGTTATGTCGAAGTTTTTTTCAAGTCCCGATTTTTCTCCTTCTTTGTCTATATGAAATCTCGAGACCCATCTCGAAGTTTCGGCTCGAATTCGGTTCGAATTTTTCGTTATGTCGAATTATTTTTTGGTCCCGATTAACCAATTTGCAGTTTAAATCTATTGTTCATCTCGAAGTCCGTTCGAAGTCTGGTCGTATTCGACTAGCGTCAAATGTTTTTCACACTTCGCCAGTCTGAAATCTTCGTTTTACCTGTAATTTTCGCGCCTTCCATTGTTGAACAAATATTTGTTTGCAACAATTTGCGCAAACATGTCATAAAGCTTCGGGTTACGTACTAACATCAATAAACATGTCATCTCGAACAATTGTTTGTAAAAATAATAATTAAAATAAAATGCATTTTCTCGAGGAGGAATACATGTACATAAATATCACAACAAGCAATTCTCACGAATATGTCGTTCTTACGACCGTAATAATATGGCGGCGTAAAATGACAGAAACTGGAAAACTTGCAACTTCGATGCCGAAAATTCTATCTCGATTTTTCGTTATGTCGAAGTAATTTCCACGGTCCCGTGAAATTCGAGATAACGAGAGTTGACTGTATATACTTGTTATTGTTTAATGAATGATTTAATCGGTACAATGATACATAACATGACTTTACTAATTCACATAGATTATAGAAATTAAGCAGATATGTTTTTCAGCGATAGTCACGTGATACATAATTATCCAACATTTTGTTGATATATTTGTAACATCAGCATATTTCAAACATGTTCATGTAATATATTTGTAACATCAGCATATTTTTCATCAGCATATTTTAAACATGCAAATGTTTACACGAAAGAGCTGAAACCACGAACTTAAATATAATTTACGGAGTCTAAAAATAAAAATTAAATTATACGATATTGACATCACGAAATTGTCACTTTATAAAATAGGAAACAATTAAATAACAAAAAACGCAATGTGATGAAGTAGAAATTGTAAGATAAAAAATATCCACTACGGTGTTTTGTGAATTTAGTCATATTGGCAACCAATCCGTAGAACAAACGTTGCTAGAGCACGTGACCCGTCCGTGAAGATTTGTTCCACTTTTTAGTAATTAGACATACACATACTTTTATACATAATCGTCTTTCAATATAACCTTGGCAACCGTGACACGTTTAATTGTTCTCGTCTTTCAATAAAACCATGGCGACCGTGACTCGCTTTACTTGTTCTCGGCTTTCAATAAAACCATGGCGACCGTGACACCTGTTACTTGTTCTCGTCTTTCAATAAAACAATGGCGACGGTGACACGTTTTCCTTGTTCTCGTCTTTCAATAAAACCATGGCGATCGTGACTCGCTTTACTTGTTCTCGTCTTTCAATAAAACCATGGCGACCGTGACTCGCTTTACTTGTTCTCGGCTTTCAATAAAACCATGGCGACCGTGACACGCTTTACTTGTTCTCGTCTTTCAATAAAACCATGGCGACAGTGACTCGCTCTACTTGTTTTCGTCTTTCAATAAAACCATGGCGACCGTGACACACTTTACTTGTTCTCGTCTTTCAATAAAACATGGCGACCGTGACTCGCTTTACTTGTTCTCGTCTTTCAATAAAACCATGGCGACCGTGACTCGCTTTACTTGTTCTCGTCTCTCAAATAAAACCATGGCGACCGTGATACGCTTTACTTGTTCTCGTCTCTCAAATAAAACAATGGCGACCCTGACCAAAGGCACATCGTATCAAATTATCTGAGTGGACCCTATATATATAGGGAAGGTCGTGCAGCGGCCATGTTTAGTCAAAACGGATATGACGTCAGAGTATATTGTATCCGTGTTTGCTTTGACAACTGTAGAACAACTGGGTACAAGCTTTCGTAGCATCATATCCGTTGCGGTTAAACATGGCCGCTGCACTACCTTCTACATATAAAGGGTACACTCAGATCATTTGGAATCATTCGACTATGACCCTTACATTCCATACTATGGAACCATTCGACTATGACCCTGACATTCCATACTATGGAACCATTCGACTATGACCCTGACATTCCATTCTATGGAACCATTCGACTATGACCCTGACATTCCATACTATGGAACCATTCGACTATGACCCTGACATTCCATACTATGGAACCATTCGACTATGACCCTGACATTCCATACTATGGAACCATTCAACTATGACGCTGACATTCCATACTATGGAACCATTCAACTATGACCCTGACATTCCATACTATGGAACCATTCGACTATGACCGTGACATTCAATACTATGGAACCATTCAACTATGACGCTGACATTCCATACTATGGAACCATTCGACTATGACCCTGACATTCCATACTATGGAACCGTTCGACTATGACCCTGACATTCCATATTATGGAACCATTCAACTATGACCCTGACATTCCATACTATGGAACCATTCAACTATGACCCTGACATTCCATACTATGGAACCATTCAACTATGACCCTGACATTCCATACTATGGAACCATTCGACTATGACCCTGACATTCCATACTATGGAACCATTCAAGTATGACCCTGACATTCTATACTATGGAACCATTCAACTATGACGCTGACATTCCATACTATGGAACAATTCGACTATGAAGCTGACATTCCATACTATGGAACCATTCAACTATAACCCTGACATTCCATACTATGGAACCATTCGACTATGACCCTGACATTCCATACTATGGAACCATTCAACTATGACCCTGACATTCCATACTATGGAACCATTCAACTATGACCCTGACATTCCATACTATGGAACCATTCGACTATGACCCTGACATTCCATACTATGGAACCATTCAAGTATGACCCTGACATTCCATAGTATGGAACCATTAAACTATGACCCTGACATTCCATACTATGGAACCATTCAAGTATGACCAAGACATTCTATACTATGGAACTATTCAACTATGACGCTGACATTCCATACTATGGAACAATTCGACTATGATGCTGACATTCCATACTATGGAACCATTCAACTATAACCCTGACATTCCATATTATGGAACCATTCGACTATGTCAGGTTCCATACTATAGAACCATTCAACTATGACCCTGACATTCCATACTATGGAACCATTCGACTATGACACTGACATTCCATACTATGGAACCGTTCGACTATGACCCTGACATTCCATACTATGGAACCATTCAACTATGACCCTGACATTCCATACTATGGAACCATTCAACTATGACCCTGACATTCCATACTACGGAACCATTCAACTATGACCCTGACATTCCATACTATGGAACCATTCAACTATGACCCTGACATTCCATACTATGGAACCATTTAACTATGACCCTGACATTCCATAGTATGGAACCATTCGACTATGACCCTGACATTCCATACTATGGAACCATTCAAGTATGACCAAGACATTCTATACTATGGAACTATTCAACTATAACGCTGACATTCCATACTATGGAACAATTCGACTATGATGCTGACATTCCATACTATGGAACCATTCAACTATAACCCTGACATTCCATATTATGGAACCATTCGACTATGTCAGGTTCCATACTATGGAACCATTCAACTATGACCCTGACATTCCATACTATGGAACCATTCGACTATGACACTGACATTCCATACTATGGAACCGTTCGACTATGACCCTGACATTCCATACTATGGAACCATTCAACTATGACCCTGACATTCCATACTATGGAACCATTCAACTATGACCCTGACATTCCATACTACAGAACCATTCAACTATGACCCTGACATTCCATACTATGGAACCATTCAACTATGACCCTGACATTCCATACTATGGAACCATTCAACTATGACCCTGACATTCCATACTACGGAACCATTCAACTATGACCCTTACATTCCATACTATGGAACCATTCGACTATGACACTGACATTCCATACTATGGAACCATTCAACTATGACCCTGACATTCCATACTATGGAACCATTCGACTATGACCCTGACATTCCATACTATGGAACCATTCGACTATGACCCTGACATTCCATACTATGGAACCATTCGACTATGACCCTGACATTCCATACTATGGTCGATATAGAACGTTTTGCTTCTACTAAAAGACACGTGCAACCAAAACGGGAAAATGAAATCGGAAAACGGAGAAAACTATAGGGATGATTTCAGAAATTTTATTTCAGGCCAAACAAAGAAATACATGAATCATCCGCCATTGATCTATGATGATAACCTAAGTTTTCGGTCTAAAATGTTATCGGCCGGTTGTAAATTTTGTGGGTGTCTATCAAATATTCTATCCTGAGTCTATCAAATATTCTATCCTGTGTCTATCAAATATTCTATCCTGTGTCTATCAAATATTCTATCCTGTGTCTATCAAATATTCTATCCTGTGTCTATCAAATATTCTATCCTGTGTCTATCACATATTCTATCCTGTGTCTATCAAATATTCTATCGTGTGTCTATCAAATATTCTATCCTGTGTCTATCACATATTCTATCCTGTGTCTATCAAATATTCTATCCTGTGTCTATCAAATATTCTATCCTGTGTCTATCAAATATTCTATCCTGTGTCTATCAAATATTCTATCCTGTGTCTATCACATATTCTATCCTGTGTCTATCAAATATTCTATCCTGTGTCTATCAAATATTCTATCCTGTGTCTATCAAATATTCTATCCTGTGTCTATCAAATATTCTATCCTGTGTCTATCAAATATTCTATCCTGTGTCTATCACATATTCTATCCTGTGTCTATCAAATATTCTATCCTGTGTCTATCAAATATTCTATCCGGTGTCTATCAAATATTCTATCCTGTGTCTATCAAATATTCTATCCTGTGTCTATCAAATATTCTATCCTGTGTCTATCAAATATTCTATCCTTCGTCTATCAAATATTCTATCCTGTGTCTATCAAATATTCTATCCTGAGTCTATCAAATATTCTATCATGAGTCTATCAAATATTCTATCCTGTGTCTATCAAATATTCTATCCTGAGTCTATCAAATATTCTATCCTGAGTCTATCAAATATTCTATCCTGTGTCTATCAAATATTCTATCCTGAGTCTATCAAATATTCTATCCTGTGTCTATCAAATATTCTATCCTGTGTCTATCAAATATTCTATCCTGTGTCTATCACATATTCTATCCTGTGTCTATCAAATATTCTATCCTGTGTCTATCAAATATTTTATCCTGAGTCTATCAAATATTATATCCTGTGTCTATCAAATATTCTATTCTGAGTCTATCAAATATTCTATCCTGTGTCTATCAAATATTCTATCCTGTGTCTATCAAATATTCTATCCTGAGTCTATCAAATATTCTATCCTGTGTCTATCAAATATTCTATCCTGAGTCTATCAAATATTCTATCCTGTGTCTATCAAATATTCTATCCTGTGTCTATCAAATATTCTATCAAATATTCTATCCTGTGTCTATCAAATATTCTATCCTGTGTCTATCAAATATTCTATCCTGTGTCTATCAAATATTCTATCCTGTGTCCGTTGCCGCTTCTTACTAAAGACGAAATACAAACGGTTCCAGTTCATTATGTATTTCACAAAAAACAACTTGCATAATCTTCTCCCTTACCTTTGTGGCGATGTGTAACTATTTGACTGATATGTATAAGTGATTAACCTTAGTTGTAAGGATAATAAACTACATGTACTAATATTTATCCGAATTGGGGGTTTAAAGATGGCTGGAACAAAGTTTTTTTTAAATACCTGATGACCACTGTGGCCAGAAGACATAACAGCAACAATAAGCTTGTCTGATACCACGCCTATGCTACTTCGGTCTTTGTTGCTGTACAGCAGCAGGTCGTGTTTTTAATTGAATAAAGTACGTACAAAGGGACACAACTATGCTGTATCAACAATCCTGTCCTAACCAGAGTTAATGTTACTGTCTTATATAATAGGCATGTTCCATTGTTATAAGAGTTTTATATAAAACATTGTCCTTGTACTTGTCTCATTTCAGAGTGTCGTTTCTGTGAAGTAGAAGGTGTCCGTTACCAAGGTAACTCCTTTTTCCAGTTGACTGATAAATGTATTAAGTATCAGTGTGTATGTAAATGTGACGGTGGCTGGGAGTGTCCGGCAGAGACAGGAAAAGACGTCTGCAACACTAATCCTGATTCCGGCTGTTACACCTGTGAAGTTGGCGGGAAACGCTACGACGGGAACTCTTATTTCACACATACTAACGGTTGCGTAGAATATAACTGTTTGTGTAACTGTGACGGTAGTTGGGACTGTCCCGGTGATCGAGCTATAGATTTATGCAGACAAAACGTCACTTCCGGTTGTTACTACTGTGAGATAGACGGGTATCTGTACCAAGGTAACTCTCAGTTTGACCTAGTACGTGATTGTTACAAGTTCCCCGGATGTAAGTGTGATTGTGATGGTGGATGGACGTGTGAACATACAACAGGGGAGAGTATATGTGATCATACAGGAGTGGAGAGATCTGACTGTAACTCGTGCACTATAGACGGCGAAAATTACCGTGGTAATACCATGTTCTCTATACAGAGGGACTGTGTACGGTATGTGTGTACGTGTGATTGTCAGGGAGGATATTACTGCCCGGCAGAACGAGCCAGACTAACATGCACAGATACAGTCATTGATAACATAGCAAGTTTGAGCAGCGGCGGTCATATTGGAATAGCGGAACATACAAGATCACCAAGACAGGTAAACATTACACATCATATTACTCAGTTGTTTTTCTTTGATTTGGTTTAATATACGTTAATTTATAGCTGATCAGTTTGTTGTCCATGTTCTGAAAACTAGTATGGACTAAAAGTTTGTAAAGTATACAATCTGAAATCGAGTATTTAGCAAAACTTACAAATAATAAAATAAAGCTTTCTTAATTCTGTAAAGAGGTTCGCTATAGTTTTATTTCTCGATAGAAGCTTTTGTTACCTATGCTCTCAGATACAATGTATACAGAGAAGAAAAACGCGTGGTACAAAATGTATGATTATCGATACTAGTATCCCGTGAGCGGATGGACAGGGTGAATATGATGTTATTATACCATTACAGTGATTACGCTTGTATGATCTAGAGAAACATGATTGTATAATTCTAGGTAGATGTAGAGACCGGATGTGGACGATGTTATGTAGATGGAACATGGTATGAAGGGAACACACAGTTTACTCGTGATGTTGGGTGTAACAGGTTCACGTGTGACTGTTCCTGTACAGGAAACATCAAATGTCCAGCTACAAGCGTCAATATTTGCGGGTAAGTACCAAGATGGTGCAGTGATAATAACCTTTACTGATGGCAATAGGGAATAATGTGCACCAGGTGTCGGGTTCGAACTCATTTCCCCTAAATGATAGTTTGTTACATCTACCATGTCAGATAACCCGATGATCGTTTCACCCGACACTAATGTACAACAGCCAACAATGATCTTACCCGCCTTGATGTCACAGAGAACGTCCATTTAAAAGTGTTCTGTTGTCTCGTGCTGAGTTTTAACACTGGCAACTAGCTTGTCTTTTATCATACCCGCGATAAGATTAATAATATCAGGAATGTGGTGACGTGAGCAGTTAATACATGTTTATCAATTTTAGAATTTGATCCATCAGACCGACTTTGAATACATACATGTATACAAATGATGTGTGTCTATGCGTCCATCTTTATGTCTATACTTGCATTATATGTATTGGGGACATGATATCATGATGACAAATTGTACTTAATAAACTCATTATTAAACAAAGACCATTATTGCAGGGATAACGCAATATCCGGTGGTGGTTCTGGTCTTGATGCAACTTCCGGGTCACGTGGTCAAGGATATACCGTTTCCGGTATAAGCAGAGGCTCAGTGATTGGACGACAGGATGTAGGAGGATCAAGTGTGAACGTCTGTAACAAGTGTGAATATCTGGGGGTTGTTTATGAAGGTATGTCATTGTATATGTGTGTTTTGTATGAAGATAAAATAAAGTATAACATGTATACATGTATTATGCATGCATTTGTATTAAAATTCTCATCATTGTGCTGAAAACGGTTCGTATTGAGCAGTATAAAGGTGTAATTGCGCAATGCAAATGCTCTAAAATCGCCGTTCTGGTGCAGTATAAAATCGCCGTTCTGGCGCAGTATAAAATCGCCGTTCTGGCGCAGTATAAAATCGCCGTATAAAATCGCCGTTCTGGCGCAGTATAAAATCGCCGTTCTGGCGCAGTATAAAATCGACGTTCTGCCTCAGTATAAAATCGCCGTTCTGGCGCAGTATAAAATCGACGTTCTGCCTCAGTATAAAATCGCCGTCGACCATTAGAAAGCATGAAACAATACGATTATTTGAACTTACTATATTTTATTTTCAGGAAAGGCACCGTTTACATTTGAGAAAGGTTGTTGGCAATACAATTGTTATTGTAACTGTGACGGAGGATTTAATTGTCCATCTGAACGTTCCGAGTATATATGCGATGGTAGGAAGGAATGTGTTAGATGTGATCTCACTGATTATAATGAAGGTTATAAAGAACCAAATACAAACTTCCAGATACGCCGAGGATGTGATCTGTTTGAAGATTGCAGGTATGATCATTTGGGGATGACTAGGGGATGACTACTACGGGGGAGGACTAGGGGATGACTAGGAGAGGACTAGGGGATGACTAGGGGAGGACTAGGGGAGGACTAGGGGAGGACTAGGGGATGACTAGGGGATGACTAGGGGAGGACTAGGGGATGACTAGGGAAGGACTAGGGGAGGATTCATGAGGGGACGGGGGAACTCTAAGGGAGGGCTAGGGGACGACATGAGGATGGTGAGGGGACGGGGGAACTCTAAGGGAGGGCTAGGTGACGACATGAGGATAATGAGGGGAGGGTAAAGGGGTGATACGTGATCGAAAAGGGAACTCAAGGGGTTGCCTAGGGGGTGACGAGGGCACGGAGCGTGGGGCATTAGGGACTACGGTTGTTTTGACCCTACCTTTCTTCATTTTACTAGTATTTGGCATTGTACATGTATCAGATTTATGTGATGGAGGTATCATACAGGGAACCTAACCCTGACCTACCATACATGTATGAATGTTACCTAACCCTGACCTAACCCAGTCATACCATACATGTATGAATGTTACCTAACCCTGACCTAACCAAGTCATACCATACATTTATGAATGTTACCTAACCCTGACCTACCATACATGTATGAATGTTACCTAACCCTGACCTACCATACATGTATGAATGTTACCTAACCCTGACCTACCATGCATGTATGAATGTTACCTAACCCAGACCTACAATACATGTATGAATGTTACCCAACTCTGACCTAACCCTGACCTACCAAACATTTATGAATGTTACCTAACCCTGACCTACAATACATGTATGAATGTTACCTAAACCTGACCTCACCCTGACCTACCATACATTTATGAATGTTACCTAACCCTGACCTAACCCAGTCATACCATACATGTATGAATGTAACCTAACCCTGACCTACCATACATGTATGAATGTTACCTAACCCTGACCTACCATACATGTATGAATGTTACCTAACCCTGACCTACCATGCATGTATGAATGTTACCTAACCCAGACCTACAATACATGTATGAATGTTACCTAACCCTGACCTAACCCAGACCTACCATACATGTATGAATGTTACCCAACTCTGACCTCACCCTGACCTACCATACATTTATGAATGTTACCTAACCCTGACCTAACCCAGTCATACCATACATGTATGAATGTTACCTAACCCTGACCTACCATACATGTATGAATCTTACCTAACCCTGACCTACCAAACATGTATGAATGTTACCTAACCCTGACCTACCATACATGTATGAATGTTACCTAACCCTGACCTACCATGCATTTATGAATGTTACCTAACCCTGACCTACCATACATGTATGAATGTTACCTAACCCAGACCTACCATACATGTATGAATGTTACCTAACCCTGACCTACCATACATGTATGAATGTTACCTAACCCTGACCTACCATACATGTATGAATGTTACCTAACCCTGACCTACCATGCATTTATGAATGTTACCTAACCCTGACCTACCATACATGTATGAATCTTACCTAACCCTGACCTACCATACATGTATGAATGTTACCTAACCCTGACCTACCATACATGTATGAATGTTACCTAACCCTGACCTACCATACATGTATGAATCTTACCTAACCCTGACCTACCATGCATGTATGAATGTTACCTAACCCAGACCTACAATACATGTATGAATGTTACCCAACTCTGACCTAACCCTGACCTACCAAACATTTATGAATGTTACCTAACCCTGACCTACAATACATGTATGAATGTTACCTAAACCTGACCTCACCCTGACCTACCATACATTTATGAATGTTACCTAACCCTGACCTAACCCAGTCATACCATACATGTATGAATGTAACCTAACCCTGACCTACCATACATGTATGAATGTTACCTAACCCTGACCTACCATACATGTATGAATGTTACCTAACCCAGACCTACAATACATGTATGAATGTTACCTAACCCTGACCTAACCCAGACCTACCATACATGTATGAATGTTACCCAACTCTGACCTCACCCTGACCTACCATACATTTATGAATGTTACCTAACCCTGACCTAACCCAGTCATACCATACATGTATGAATGTTACCTAACCCTGACCTACCATACATGTATGAATCTTACCTAACCCTGACCTACCATACATGTATGAATGTTACCTAACCCTGACCTACCATGCATTTATGAATGTTACCTAACCCTGACCTACCATACATGTATGAATGTTACCTAACCCAGACCTACCATACATGTATGAATGTTACCTAACCCTGACCTACCATACATGTATGAATGTTACCTAACCCTGACCTACCATACATGTATGAATGTTACCTAACCCTGACCTACCATGCATTTATGAATGTTACCTAACCCTGACCTACCATACATGTATGAATCTTACCTAACCCTGACCTACCATACATGTATGAATGTTACCTAACCCTGACCTACCATACAGGTATGAATGTTACCTAACCCTGACCTACCATACATGTATGAATCTTACCTAACCCTGACCTACCATACATGTATGAATCTTACCTAACCCTGACCTACCATACATGTATGAATGTTACCTAACCCTGACCTACCATGCATGTATGTATGTTACCTAACCCTGACCTACCATACATTTATGAATGTTACCTAACCATGACCTACTCCAGTCATACCATACATGTATGAATGTTACCTAACCCAGACCTACCATACATGTATGAATGTTACCTAACCCTGACCTACCATACCTGTATGAATGTTACCTAACCCTGACCTACCATACATGTATGAATGTTACCTAACCCTGACCTACCATACATGTATGAATGTTACCTAACCCTGACCTACCATACATGTATGAATCTTACCTTACCCTGACCTACCATACATGTATGAATCTTACCTAACCCTGACCTACCATACATGTATGAATGTTACCTAACCCTGACCTACCATGCATGTATGTATGTTACCTAACCCTGACCTACCATACATTTATGAATGTTACCTAACCATGACCTACTCCAGTCATACCATACATGTATGAATGTTACCTAACCCAGACCTACCATACATGTATGAATGTTACCTAACCCTGACCTACCATACCTGTATGAATGTTACCTAACCCTGACCTACCATACATGTATGAATGTTACCTAACCCTGACCTACCATACATGTATGAATGTTACCTAACCCTGACCAACCATACATGTATGAATGTTACCTAACCCTGACCTACCATACATGTATGAATCTTACCTAACCCTGACCTACCATACATGTATGAATGTTACCTAACCCTGACCTACCATACATGTATGAATGTTACCTTACCCTGACCTACCATACATGTATGAATGTTACCATTTGTTACCATGTCTCTACATGTGCTCACCACGTGTTCAACATTAACTGTAGAAGTCGACTTGTTCTCAAATAGAATGAATGTCTTATAACATATCGGCTGTCGGTTTAACTAGTGGTGACAAGATACTGTTAATATATAAATATTTGAAGGTGCATTAAAGTCTGTTGTTTCAGATGTAAATGTGATGGTGGTTGGTCATGTGGAGAGGGCGTGTATGTTTGTGAACTGGAAACAGGTATTTATATTTGTTCATAACAAGACTCATGTATTTAGTAAGATCTGCAAGAAATAAAATACACAAGTCACGTGTTGTTAGTAAGATCAGCATAAAAAATAAAGTACACAAGTCACGTGTCATTAGTAAGATCTGCATGAAATAAAATACAAAAGGCCCTTGCTGTTAGTAAGATCTGCAAAAAATAAAATACACAAGTCACGTGTCGTTAGTAAGATCTGCAAGAAATGAAATACATTGACACATGTAATTCGTAAGAGCTGTATTGAATGAAATGCACAGGACACATGTAGTTAGTAAGATCGGCATGAAATGAAATACACAGGACACATGTAGTTAGTAAGATCGGCATGAAATAAAATACACAAGACACATGTAGTTAGTAAGATCGGCATGAAATGAAATACACAAGACACATGTAGTTAGTAAGATCGGCATGAAATGAAATACACAAGACACATGTAGTTAGTAAGATCGGCATGAAATGAAATACACAAGACACATGTAGTTAGGAAGATCGGCATGAAATGAAATACACAAGACACATGTAGTTAGTAAGATCGGCATGAAATGAAATACACAAGACACATGTAGTTAGTAGCTGTCATACACACGACATATACATATACCAGTTAGATGATGCATCCTTTTCATGTGCAATTGAATGTTAAGCGAATTGGTAAGAATCAGACTTTTTTTCAAAACTTTGTGTTCCAGTACAATTGAGCGCATTTTCTATTTTTAGTACGGCCATCTTAATATGAATGAAATCTTATATTGTCCATACCTTAATGTAACATATATTCTCGACAAGCGTGCCATGTTTTTACACATCGGTGGATGATTGAGGTGATTAGTTTTTCAATTTCAGTTTGTATTAATATATTGACCGGTATTTATACTGTCCGGTTGTATCGACATACTAGTATTGACCGGTATCTATACTGACAGTTTGTATTAACATATTGACCGGTTTATATACTGTCAGGTTGTATTAACATATTGACCGAGTTATATACTGTCAGGTTGTAATAACATATTGACCGGGTTATATACTGTGAGGTTGTTTTAACATATTGACCGGGTTATATACTGACATGTTGTATTAACATATTGACCGGGTTATATACTGACAGGTTGTATAAACATATTGACCTGTATCTATACTGACATGTTGTGTTAACATATTGACCAGTATCTATACTGTCAGGTTATATTAACATATTGACCGGGTTATATACTGACAGGCTGTATTAACATATTGATCGGGTTATATACTGACAGGCTGTATTAACATACTGACCCGGTTATATACTGTCAGGTTGTATTAACATATTGACCGGGTTATATACTGACAGGTTGTAATAACATATTGACTGGTATCTATACTGTCAGGTTATATTAACATATTGACCGGGTTATATACTGACAGGCTGTATTAACATACTGACCCGGTTATATACTGTCAGGTTATATTAACATATTGACCGAGTTATATACTGACAGGTTGTATTAACATATTGACCGGGTTATATACTGACAGGTTGTATAAACATATTGACCTGTATCTATACTGACATGTTGTGTTAACATACTGACCAGTATCTATACTGACATGTTGTATTAACATATTGACCTGTATCTATACTGACATGTTGTATTAACATATTGACCAGTATCTATACTGTCCGGTTGTATCGACATACTAGTATTGACCAGTATCTATACTGTCCGGTTGTATCGACATACTAGTATTGACCAGTATCTATACTGTCAGGTTATATTAACATACTGACCGGGTTATATACTGACAGGCTGTATTAACATACTGACCGGGTTATATACTGACAGGCTGTATTAACATACTGACCGGGTTATATACTGTCAGGTCGTAATAACATATTGACTGGTATCTATACTGACAGGTTGTATGGCGGATGGTAGACGAGTTGCTAGTGGTAAAACATTCGAGTTAACGAGAGGGTGCGATAGATATAAGGATTGTATCTGTAATGATGGCGGGGATTGGACATGTGTGGGTAAAGATGTGGAAGATCTGTGTGGCCAGTGTAGGAAATGTAAAATTGGTGACTTTTATTATGATGGAGATACTCAGTTTGCAGGTATGTTTCCTAAAACAAATCGTATAAAATTAAGATTTCTCAGTATCTACTGTTCTTACAATTTTGCAAGAATACCACACAATAAATCTTAGCTGTATCGATGATATGTAAAATAAAGTTTTGTTCATAAGTTCTTAGTCAAATATCAATTCAGGACATACGATACATGCAAACGGTCATATGGCAACTTCGAGGGTACATTTTACAGTATCGTCATAGTTTTATTTAACAAATAATACGTGACCCATCTTGGTATTCAATTTATTGGAACATTAGTTATACAACGGACAAAAGTATCATAAACCTACGTTCCATTTAATACATTTGCAAGCGTTTTATGTAGGTGTACGGACCTTACATATTTCATCGTTATAACGGTCAATAAAGGATAGTAAATCACCAGCGACATGATACTAGATTACCTCCCTACGCTGGGAGGTCCAATATCATTTAATTTTAACCTTCGTAATATTTAATGAAAACTATGAAACTTGGAATGGGAGTTAGTACGATGTAATCAATGTGGTATGACAATTTTGACCGATATCCGGTTAATAAGATTTTAAGATATTTAAATTTAAACGATATGTTGTACCGCAAACGACCTAAACATATAATTATCGATTGTCAGTAACCACGCACAAACGATATATCAATAGACATTCGATACGAAATAGTTTACACTAGTCCGTTTTTTGGCTTTGTATTTGATGGTACGAATGTTGATTCATAAGTGATTCAACTACCTCAAGCTTGTGCACTGAGTGCTGAATTGGAATGATTTAGTATTTGCTAGTACCTTTGTGTAAATATCATCCTTCATTGAAATTCTCTAAACACATGATCAAAAATGCTCAATGTGTGAAACCACAACGCGAAGTGATAAGTTCATCAACAAAGAGAAAGTCAAATCATCAAATTGTTCATTTTGAATCTCCCTTTAGCGATGTTTGCATCGTCCGAGTGTATTAAAACTAGCCATGTGTCTGGAATAATGTTTTGATATTTACTAAGCACCATTTGTTAATGCAAAATGCCAGAAAGATTCCTAGATTTTCTTGGAAGAAACTAAGTCATCAAAACAGCGCTTTTCAAAAAGACTTTGAAACCAGTTAAACGTATTAGAACTGAATTATCTTTTTACAACTTTAGAAAGTTCAAATTATTTTGCACACGCTTCTAAGTTATTGTCAACACATTGATTTATGAATCCGCAATGTTTCAGCTTCAAGAGATTATTGTTTGAGCTTACTTTTTAAGTTTCCAACTAACACGAGAACGGTTATTTGAAACATATAATTGTACGAAATCAAAGGTAGACTTCTAGTATATCGCTGGCTTTCCTGTCCGACTGTTTATTTGATCTTTTTTCACTGAAACTTTACCGTCAATTTACAGTACCTATGAACTACCCCTCGATTATTTAAATTCATAATATTGTTGCAGCTAAGGTGAACTGTACTTCATACAAGAACTGTCAGTGTAATTGTGACGGGTCGTATGAATGTAGAGGCGGGACTTATACATGTGATGGGCGGAGCGATCAACCACCAGAAGGACAATGCTCCGATTGTTTGATTGACGGTAAATCATACAGGTAAATAGATTGTTGAATATTTATATGATAAATTATACAGGTAAATAGATTGTTGAATATTTATATGATAAATCATACAGGTAAATAGATTGTTTAATATTTATATGATAAATCATACAGGTAAATAAAGGTTAATTTTATTTTGTAATTTCTTTCACAGAAACTGGCAGAGTTTTGATTATACGACTCGATGTGCCACATACAGAGGCTGTCAATGTAGATGTGGTACCACAACATGTCGTCACGTGACGGAAACATGCGGAGATTGTCGAACCTGTAATGTATACGGTGTAGATTACGCGGGTGGTTCTGAATTCTCACTTAAAAGAGGTTGTTACGAGTACAGTCAATGTGAGTGTAACTGTAATGGTAAGTGGGAATGTCCAGCAGAGCAGGCTGTAGATACTTGTAACAAATGTAGAAAATGTAACGTTGATGGTACGCTGTATGAAGCCTATACCAAGTTCAACTTAGACAGAAAATGTTGGAATTATCAATGTTTCTGTTTATGTAATGGAACTACCTGGTGTCCTAGCGCGACTGTCGTCAACACGTGTACACAACCAGACCGATGTTTGAGATGTGAAGTTGAAGGACGTGACATTAGAGGTAATACACACTTCAAGTATGAGCTGAATGGTATGGACATGCATTGTAGATGTAACTGTGACGGTAGCTATGTGTGCGTTGCTGAATGGTTATATATAAGAACTGATGTATCTATATCTGGATCAGGTATAGGTAGTGGAGGAAGTGGCTGCTTCTCATGTTTGATGGACGGTACATCGTATAGAGGAGATACCAAATATAGAATCATACGATCAGGAATCAGTATGGACTGTGACTGTAGCTGTGATGGTGGTTATGTATGTTACGGTGAAACAGATTTTGCATACCAAGGTTGCCGAGGATGTTCCTTATATGGAACAAAATATGATGGAGATTTGAATTTCCCTATGATTTACAACGGTTTACAACTTTCCTGTCGATGTTCCTGCGATGGTAGCTACGTTTGTCTAGGTTCAAGTCAGGAAATCGTCGTACAGTGTGAAGGTGTAGGAGGACTTGGGTGTTTGCCTAATACTTGTAATCAATGTATTGTTGATGGAGTACGGTTTAATGGTGGTGATCAATTTGGTACTGTGTACAAGGGGAATAATCTCCGATGTGATTGCGGGTGTGACGGTTCTTATTTCTGTGTAGGAGAAGGTGGATTGATCATTTCATGTGTTGGTGGACGTTGTACTGAAGTTGGTTGTAGCTCTTGTGATGTATATGGTACTAGAATTGAAGGTGGATCACCATTTGAAGCGTATTATAGAGGACTAAAACTGGGATGTCAATGTGAATGTGGAGGAAATTATCAATGTTACGGTGGCTCGGGTGAAGTTATTGTTGAATGTATCGATGGTCAAGGTTGTCTGCACGGCCAATGTCGCACCTGTCAGGTCAACAATAGGAATGTTGCCGGTCTGAGTACCTTTAGATATGATTATAATGGAATAGCAATGTTATGTACGTGTGCTTGTGATGGCAGTTACTATTGTGAAGGGGTTACTGAGCTTATTCAAATTTCATGCATAGGTGGCTCATGCACACGACTAGGATGCGACTCGTGTAGCGTATTCGGACAAGTGTACGACGGTGACTCATCGTTTGATATCATATATTCCGGGTTAAAGTTGAACTGCAAATGTTCCTGTGACAGTGGATATTTGTGTTACGGATCTGTCTACGAGCCTCCTGTTGTAACATGTAGAGCAGGGCGTGGTCAGGGATGTTTACCTTCTACGTGTAGCGCATGCGCAGTGAATGGACGGGAGTATGCTGGTGGATCAACGTTTAGATCTGTATACAAAGGGATAGAAGTACTGTGTACATGTGGTTGCGATGGTTCAAGTTACTGTTCTGGTATAACGACCAGTATAGAAGTATCGTGTATCGGTAATGTATGTACACGTATTGGTTGTAAGGAGTGTACGTTGTTTGGTAAGGAGTATATTGGTGGATCCGAATTTGACATTATTTACAATGGTGCGCGAATCAGTTGTGAGTGTGATTGTGAGGGCGGGTATATCTGTACGAGTTCTAGCGGGGTTATTATAGTAACTTGTATCAATGGTATCGGTGCAGGTTGTTTACTACAGACGTGTAATCAGTGTTTAGTTGATGGTCGAAGGTTTAACGGAATGGAGAAGTTTCAGACAACATTTCAAGGTATAAATATGGATTGCACGTGTTCATGTGACTCTTCTTATTACTGTAGCGGTGTAACAGAGCAGATAGAGATATCATGTATAGGTGGAACATGTACACCGGTTGGCTGTAAATCCTGTCGTCTGGCTAACACAGATTATCCCGGTGCATCAAACTTTAATATCGTCTATGCTGGTCTGCTGTTAGATTGTCAGTGCCTGTGTGATGGTAGTTATACATGTAAAGGTGAATCAGGAGCCACTGTTATACAATGTAGGAATGGACGAGGTAATTGTGTAGATCAAAGATGTCGTTCCTGTGAAATGGGAACTCAAACATTTCCTGGTGGATCTGTGTATCGATATAATTATGAAGGAGTTGATGTGAGCTGTACATGCGGATGTGATGGTACTGTGTATTGTGCTGGTATTACTGTACAAATCACGATTTCATGTATCGGAGGTAAGTGTAC
Organism: Spisula solida; assembly: GCA_947247005.1. NCBI lineage: Eukaryota > Metazoa > Mollusca > Bivalvia > Venerida > Mactridae > Spisula > Spisula solida. The sequence goes on along the minus strand of OX365962.1, from coordinate 223,146 downwards.
GCTAATAGGTTGCCGAAACTGCCAAATCTATGGTCGCGATTATGCATCGTTAGCTACGTTTGATCTGATTTATTCTGGTTATCGTCTGGAATGTAAGTGTGACTGTACAGGTGGATATAGGTGTGAGGGTTCTACTAACCTTGTATGTAGAGAGGGTGATCTCGTCAATTGTTTACCTCAGACGTGTGGTCGATGTACTTTAGATGGTCGACAGTATGAAGGGAACACTGTATTTAAATACACTTATAATGGTATCGGTGTATCGTGCACTTGTGGATGTGATTCTTCCATCTTCTGTGTGGGAGTTACAGAACTTATAGAAATACGTTGTATCGGTGGTACGTGTACTCCACAAGGATGTCGTACATGTAATGTATTTGGTGAAGATTATCCCGCCTACACTGACTTCAGAGCTATCTATCAAGGTATCAACATGAACTGTAAATGTGCTTGTGATTCAAGCTATGTATGTTTGGGGTCCACCGGTAATACAGTGTACACGTGTGAAGCCGGTAAAAATTGTTTACAAGAACCTTGCCGACCATGTATTGTAAATGACAGAAGTTACACGTATAGAGCGGAGTTTCCACATAGATATAAAGATATACCAATGACGTGTACATGTGGGTGCGATGGAACATCTTATTGTGAAGGAACAGAAACTGTGATCTATGTTTCTTGTATTGGTGAAACATGCTCACCTGTCGATTGTCGTTCGTGCGAAATATTCGGCCAGCAGTATCAAGGGGATTCAGATTTTGATTTAATTTATAAGGGTACCAAACTGGACTGTTCATGTCGATGTGACACGTCCTATAGATGTGAGGGTACTACACCAGCTGACCGTATAGATTGCCAACCAGGACAAACATGTGTTGCAGAGAGGTGTAAGAAGTGTCGTGTAAATGGACACCGGTATGATGGTGGGTCTACCTTCCAGTATGATTACAAAGGTATAGCAATGAACTGTGTGTGTGGATGCGACGGATCGTATTATTGTCGAGGTACATCGACTGAAATCATCATATCGTGTCAACGCCGGGGTGGATGTCGTCAAATAGGTGGCTGTCAGGCTTGTAATATATTTGGTCAGGAATATGCTGGAGGTTCAAGCAATCAGTTTGTTTATCAGGGATATTTTATGAAGTGTGAATGTCGATGTGACTCCAGTTATAGATGTTTAGGTACAAAGAATGAAGTTATAACTGATTGTTCAGCGGGACAAGACTGTCTTAGTGATTGTAATTCTTGTTTGATTGATGGTCGAGAGTTCCGAGGAAACACGGAGTTCGATTATACATTTAATGGGAAGAGCATGCGCTGTTCATGTGGCTGCGACGGAAGTTATTATTGCAAGTGTAAAGATGATGACTCCGAGGTGTCTTGTGATAGAAGAGGTACATGCACATGGATCGGATGTAATACATGCGTATCTGATGGGCGACAAAGACAGGCATATGAAGAATTCGAGAAAACCTATGATGGTGTACGTATGAACTGTTTATGTTCATGTGACGGTAGTTACCGTTGTCAAGGTATTGGCACCAAAATAGTAATTCTATGTCAAGGTGACTCATGTAGTTTACAAGGATGTCGTTCTTGTGTGGTAGATGGAAGAGAATATCCTAGCAACTATGAGTATGAAATCGTATCAGGAAGTCAACGACAACGGTGTTTGTGTAACTGTGATGGTACTAGTGATTGTTCTGTGGTTGTACGTCCTACATGTATATCATGTACCATAGATGACGTCACATACAAAGGTCATTCCAGGAACAGAGTATATAGGGGCAGTAATCCCTTTGTTTGTGACTGTTATTGTAATGGTACACATACATGTTACCCTGAGACTCGTCCTGCATGTAGACAATGTAGTATTGGGGGAAAGTTATATGACGGTAATACAAACTTTGATGCTCTATTAGAAGGTACGTTGATGCAATGTACGTGTGATTGTAATGGACGTTCCGTTTGTAAGAGTGATAACCGAATGTGCGAGAATAATGTATGTAGAGATGTATGTCAATCATGTTCTATAGACGGTCAACAGTTTAATGCAAATTCAAACCGTGTCGCCAATGTGTTTGGTTTAGAAATGCTGTGTAAGTGTAATTGTGACGGAAGTTACCGATGTACAAGCGACACAAAAATTTGTACTTCGTCGGGCTGCGTCGATAACTGTAGACAGTGCGTCATAGACAACCAACGATTTGATAGAAATCCTAGTTTTAAGGCCAATGTTTATGGATATCGCATGCAGTGTAGTTGCGAATGTGACGGAAGTTACCGATGTACAAGTGATACACAAATTTGTACTTCGTCGGGCTGCGTCGATAACTGTAGACAGTGCGTCATAGACAATCAACGATTTGATAAAAACCCTAGTTTCAAGGCCAATGTTTACGGATATCGCATGCAGTGTAGTTGCGAGTGTGACGGAAGTTACCGATGTACAAGTGATACACAAATTTGTACTTCGTCGGGCTGCGTCGATAACTGTAGACAGTGCGTCATAGACAATCAACGATTTGATATAAACCCTAGTTTCAAGACCAATGTTTACGGATATCGCATGCAGTGTAGTTGCGAGTGTGACGGAAGTTACCGATGTACAAGTGATACACAAATTTGTACTTCGTCGGGCTGCGTCGATAACTGTAGACAGTGCGTCATAGACAACCAACGATTTGATAGAAATCCTAGTTTTAAGGCCAATGTTTACGGATATCGCATGCAGTGTAGTTGCGATTGTGACGGAAGTTACCGATGTACAAGTGATACACAAATTTGTACTTCGTCGGGCTGCGTCGATAACTGTAGACAGTGCGTCATAGACAACCAACGATTTGATAGAAATCCTAGTTTTAAGGCCAATGTTTACGGATATCGCATGCAGTGTAGTTGCGAGTGTGACGGAAGTTACCGATGTACAAGTGATACACAAATTTGTACTTCGTCGGGCTGCGTCGATAACTGTAGACAGTGCGTCATAGACAATCAACGATTTGATAAAAACCCTAGTTTCAAGGCCAATGTTTACGGATATCGCATGCAGTGTAGTTGCGAGTGTGACGGAAGTTACCGATGTACAAGTGATACACAAATTTGTACTTCGTCGGGCTGCGTCGATAACTGTAGACAGTGCATCATAGACAATCAACGATTTGATAAAAACCCTAGTTTCAAGGCCAATGTTTACGGATATCGCATGCAGTGTAGTTGCGAGTGTGACGGAAGTTACCGATGTACAAGTGATACACAAATTTGTACTTCGTCGGGCTGCGTCGATAACTGTAGACAGTGCATCATAGACAATCAACGATTTGATAGAAATCCTAGTTTCAAGGCCAATGTTTATGGATATCGCATGCAGTGTAGTTGTGAGTGTGACGGTAGTTATCGCTGTACAAGTAAAACACAAATTTGTACATCATCTGGCTGCGTTGATAGGTGTACAAAATGTCTTATTGATGGTCAGCGCTATTCCAAGAGTTCAAACTTTCAAGCTGACGTATTTGGGTACCGTATGCAGTGCAGTTGTGACTGTTCTGGAAGTTATCGATGTACAAGCGACACAAAAGTGTGTACTTCTTCAGGGTGTGTTGATAATTGCAGACAATGTGTTATTGATGGACAGCGTTTTGACAGAAACCTAAATTTCCAAGCTGACGTATTTGGGTACCGTATGCAGTGCAGTTGTGACTGTTCTGGAAGTTATCGATGTACAAGCGATACCAAAGTCTGCACTTCTTCAGGGTGTGTTGATAATTGCAGACAATGTGTTATTGATGGACAGCGTTTTGACAGAAACCTAAATTTCCAAGCTGACGTATTTGGGTACCGTATGCAGTGCAGTTGTGATTGTTCTGGAAGTTATCGATGTACAAGCGATACCAAAGTCTGCACTTCTTCAGGGTGTGTTGATAATTGCAGACAATGTGTTATTGATGGACAGCGTTTTGACAGAAACCTAAATTTCCAGGCTGATGTGTTTGGTTATCGTATGCAATGTAGTTGTGGATGTGACGGAAGTTATAGATGTGAAAGTGATACAAGTATATGTACGACGTCAGCAGGTTGTATTAATCGATGTCAGAAATGTATGGTAAATGGTGTAAGCCACGAGGGAAACACAAACTTTAATACATTTCTTGAAGGTATTCAGATGCAATGTAATTGTGACTGTAATGGTAACTATGAATGTCGAGGAGGAACGTATACATGTACGTCTAGAGGCTGTGTCAATAGTTGTACTGGTTGTCTTATAGAAGGAAAGACTTACCAAGGTAACACCAAGTTTGAAACGTTTTATAATGCCTATGGTATAGTTATGACTTGTGAGTGTGAATGTGGGGGTTCATATACTTGTAGAGGTACAAAGGAAGTGACGTCATGTGTTGGATCAGGCTGTACAGGATCTGGATGTAACAACTGTGTAATCAATAATATTGAATATAAAGGTGGTACTTCATTTCAAGCAATGATTGACGGTTATTTGATGGACTGTGTCTGTTCATGTAATGGAGGCTATCGATGTACGGGTTCAAGGACACAGAACACGTGTTACGGACCAGGATGTGATAATGGTGACTGTACAGATTGTATTATTAGAGGAGTAACATATACCGGTAATACCCAGTTTGAAATTGATGGCGAGTCAGGTGTACGTATGCAATGTACTTGTGATTGTAATGGACGTTACACGTGTAGAGGTGAAGAAAGAAGCATCGTCTGCATTGGTCCTGGTTGTGACAACAACCCCTGTAGCAACTGTTTGTACGAAGGACGCGAATATAGAGGTGGGTCTGTGTTTAAAACTGTACAGAATGGTGTGAATATGGACTGTACATGTGCATGTAGTGGTGAGGTTAGATGCGAAGGTACCAAGGTTATAGAATGTCAAGGTGAACATTGTGGCAAGGGTACACTTGGTTGTAGAAGATGTATTATTGATGGAAGACCATACACAGGAAATACTAGGTTTACATTCACCAAGAAAAATCTCGATTATAGTTGTGTATGTTTTTGCGATGGATCCTACAGCTGTAAAGGTGATACTGGACTGGAGACATCTTGTGTAGGTGAGAGTTGTGCCGCTGAGAAATGTAGTAATTGTCGACTATTTGATAGAGAGTATGCATTGGATGCGAGGTTTCGTCTTCAGAAGAACGACTTGATAATGAATTGTGTATGTGAGTGTGACGGGGCTTACAGGTGTTTCAGTGTGTCGGGTACGTGTGTGGGTGACGGCTGTGATGTATATGGTTGTAAAACATGTACAGCAGAAGGACGATCATTTCCCGCCAATTCACAATTTGAACTTTCTACTGGTCTTACTTGTACTTGTGAGTGTAATGGAGAATATCGTTGTAAAGCTAAATCATTACATATTGAATGTGTTGGATCAGATTGTGGTGAAGGTGGCTGTAGGCGATGTATCGTGGACAATGATTACTATGAAGGTAATACTAGATTTCAAATACGAAAGTATGGACTGCTTATGCAGTGTGCATGTAATTGTGATTCTTCTTATACTTGCCGAGGTTACCAGATTATTTCTACCGGACAATCTGAAGTAGATACTGGGTGTAGACAATGTGTGATTGATGGACGAACGTACAATGGTAATACACGCTTTCAGATATTGATTGATGGAGAGAGAAATGTTTGTTCGTGTGATTGTAACGGACGTTACTCTTGTTCTGACTCTGATACTGGCTGTAGATCGTGTGTTATCGGAAACCAACGTTATGAAAGCAACAAGGATTTTCAACTTTATAAGAATGGACGGAATGTACAGTGTCGATGTGATTGTAGCGGAAATTTCGTCTGTCAAGGTCAAGGTCAGCCGTGCAAAGATGGAAATTGTTTTGATTCTTGCCGTCAATGTACTGTACTCGGCTCAACGTACAATGGTGGACAAAAGTTTACTACTGAAGCTAATGGTGTCACACTTTTATGTGAGTGTTTCTGTAGCGGTGAATATGTATGCAAAGGATATCGACAAATAACAAATGTTATATTGCCTTCAGTAGAGGAAACAACGTGTAGTACTTGCAATATTGCTGGCACGGAATATCCCGGTAACCAAAGGTTTAAAATAGAGCGAGGTTGTTTCCAGATAGATTGTATATGTAACTGTGACGGAACGTGGCAATGTCCAGAACAACAACCAACCTATATATGCTCGGGTTCTCTGGATGTTGGAACACAGGCTAAACAGCGACAGTTCTACAGTCTTACTGGCAGCGTTGTATATCCTGGACAGACAAGACCAGACACCCAGAAATCGAGGTTAATTTACACGGGAGAGGGCACCGTATTTGGTTCCGGTAGCGAAAGTTGTCGTTCTTGTTTTATCAACGATCAAGAATATACTGGGAACACGGAGTTTGTCTTACAAGATGGCTGCCTGCGATGGTCGTGCGCTTGTGATTGTTCTGGAGGTTGGAATTGTTCCGCTGTGACCGGAAGTGAGTGTGACGGACCACTATCTCCATTTGAACCGAAATCGTGCATCGAATGTGAAGCGTACGGTAAGAGATTTCCTCCAAACCAAAAATTTAGCGCGTCAGAGCCATGTTATGATTATAGCTGTGTATGTAACTGTGACGGATCCTGGGAATGCCCCAAAGAGTTGACGGTGAAGACGTGCGATGATACGTCGAAGATATATAATCCCTCTCGAGGTACGTGTCGTCAGTGTGTGATTGGACGCAATAGGTATAACTATGGCGATGTATTTGAGCTCGTGGATATGTGTATCAAATATCGATGTACATGTAGCTGTGACGGGTCGTACCAATGTCCAGGATCTACGAGTGTACGTGTTTGTCGAGGAGGGTCTGGTGTGGGTGGACGTCACATAACAACAGGTGAGTCACAAAATATAAAGTATTGTTACTATACAGTTCCGTATTAATTTCTTAGATTTCTGTAATATCATCAATAATTTATGGATTATAAAAATATGAGAAACAATCGTTTTGTATTTGAACTAATTATCGAGTTCATCATTGAAAAGTAATAATGATTTAAAGTATCCATCATTGCTTTAAACTCGACCAGCACTAGTTACAAGTATACTTGAGACTCCTTTTTGTCCGAGATTAACTAATCGTGAACCTTTTTACTGTGTTCAGAACATTGCATGCACAAGTTGTAACGACTGCAAATAACAGAAAGCAATATTTGTATGCTCCATAGAAACATTGTTTGGGGGAGCATATTTATCTGTCTGTCCGTCCGTCCGACATATTTTTTCCCGGGTGATGACTCAAAAACTATTACACTGCATGTGCATAGATCTCATTAAGGGGAAGTGCAGTGTACAAGAACCATAACTCTTCATTGCATATTTTTGGCGTAATTCCGTTTGGTGATTGTTCATATTTAGTTCTTGTCTGGGCCATAACTTAAACAGTATTAGAGATATCAATTTGAAACTTCATAGGTGAAAGATCTCATTGAGAGAAAGTGCAGTGCAAAAGAACCGTAACTCTTTATTCATGTTTATGGAGTTATTTACCTTTGAACTTTTTCATACTTAATTTAAGTCCAAGCTATAATTCATACAGTATTGGATATATCATTTTGAAACTTCATAGTTGAATAAATCTCATTAAGTTATAATGCAGTGCCAAAGAACCGTAACTTTTGCATATTTTTGTAGTATTCGTTTCGGTTTCAAACACCCCATCTGGGCATCACCCGTCTCTAACGGCACTTGTTTGAGTAATTTTCTTTATGATTATATCCCACATTCTTTGAAACTTTGGTGGAACCTTTAAAAATCAGAAACCTATATAGAACAAGTATTATTCAATTAGAAATCGTCTATATTTTAGGATCAAACACCATCCAATCAGAACCAAGACGTACTGTTGTTGCCATTCGTCCATCTGGATATGGTAATGATGGATCACTCTCCGCGACTCGTGACCAAGGTGATGGTTTTACGAGTCAGTTATACGGGGCTGGATCTCAAGGCACCATTTCATCAAATACCAAGACAGCAATCATTGGAAAAGGAAGTGGTTCGTCATCACCATCTTACGGTTCGTCATCAACATTACATGGAGCGTCATCAGCATCACATGGAGCGTCATCAACATCACATGAAGCGTCATCAACATCACATGGAGCGTCATCAACATCACAAGGAGCGTCATCAGCATCGCATGGAACGTCAACATCACATGAAGCGTCAACATCACATGGTTCAATATCTTGGCCTGGATTTGGGAGAGGTAAATATGGCACTTCTTATCATATAACAATTTAAAGATTTGTACATACATGTAGTCCTAAATTATGGTAGAAACAGAATTTGTAATTGCAAATAACAGACTAGTACATGTACTTGTTTTCGGATAAGACATACATACCTCTGAAGTCAAAATTACCCTTTCTCCATTTTTAGCGAAATTGATACATTCATATGACTAGAACTATCTACCATTATATATAATATATGTAAAGATCACTTAAGAAGGAAGTCCTAACGTATTGCAGGCAACGCCCCAAATGAAGGTACATAGTAATGAGTTATTCTATGTCCGTAAAATGAATTGAAAAGTAACTCTTATACTGCTTCAACTAGTGTGTAGCCAATCAAACAGATCGAATTGTACACGTGATAGAGCTGTCCATTATACAAAGCATTTTGACAAAATGTGCCTTATCTCCAAACAAATTGCTGTACCGGGATATAGAGCAGTACACTTTTCTGTGAGAATATAATATTTTAACAAAATTAACCTTGATCTTAAAACATAAACAATATTATGAAACGCATGTCATATATAACTTTATAAATAACTAAATTGATATTTCAATTCTACTCATAGTGATGATTCTTTACATATAATATGGTTCACATATGTTGATGGATAACATATATATGACTATGCATTTTTATACCCTCTAACTATCTAAATTGGTAGCAACGTTCCATTCTGGCGATACGACGTTTATTCAAGGATAGACAATTGTTCAAATTAAACCATGTGCTCATATTAAACCACATGCTTAAATTCAACCATGTGTTTCATATGAAACCATTTGTTCAAATTAAACCATATATTCATATTAAACCACATGCTCAAATTCAACCATGTGTTCCAATCGAATAATTTGTTCAAATAACACAAGGCGTATATACTAGTAGTCCACGCAACTCTATACAGGATAAATCGGTCCTGCGTTCAACGAAGAATTACGCGACGCACGTTTCGTACGAAACGAGCGTCACGTAATTCTTCGTTGAACGCAGGGATGTTAACCTGCATTTCAAATCGGATGAAAAGTACTGTAATGAATAGTGTGATGGGTAATGTAAATGCAATGGGGTGCTATTGTAAGTGTTTTCTATTTTAGATGAGAGTGGTTCGAGTCACGACTCGGCTTCACATACCAGTGTAAGCACCAGTAGACAAGAAGACTATGCTTCGCTATTCAGTAATACTGGATGCAAACCGTGTAATGTGGATGGACAGGTAACTAAGTTTACATGTTTAGTTCCTTTATCGGTATAGTGGTTATATACAAACCAACTTCTCAAAACAATGTACGCATCTTTCATTGCCTTAGAGGTTGTACACTCAACAAAATGAAGGCATCTTTCATTGCCTTAGAGGTTGTATACTCAAAAAATGAAGGCATCTTACATTGCTTTAGAGGTTGTATACTCAACAAAATGAAGGCATCTTTCATTGCTTTAGAGGTTGTATACTCAACAAAATGAACGCATCTTTCATTGCCTTAGAGGTTGTATACTCAACAAAATGAACGCATCTTTCATTGCCTTAGAGGTTGTATACTCAACAAAATGAAGGCATCTTACATTGCTTTAGAGGTTGTATACTCAACAAAATGAAGGCATCTTTCATTGCCTTAGAGGTTGTATACTCAACAAAATGAACGTATCTTTCATTGCTTTAGAGGTTGTATACTCAACAAAATGAAGGCATCTTACATTGCTTTAGAGATTGTATACTCAACAAAATGAAGGTATCTTTCATTGCCTTAGAGGTTGTATACTCAATAAAATGAACGCATCTTTCATTGCCTTAGAGGTTGTATACTCAACAAAATGAACGCATCTTTCATTGCTTTAGAGGTTGTATACTCAACAAAATGAACGCATCTTTCATTGCCTTAGAGGTTGTATACTCAACAAAATGAAGGCATCTTTCATTGCCTTAGAGGTTGTATACTCAACAAAATGAAGGCATCTTTCATTGCCTTAGAGGTTGTATACTCAACAAAATGAAGGCATCTTTCATTGCTTTAGAGGTTGTATACTCAACAAAATGAAGGCATCTTTCATTGCCTTAGAGGTTGTATACTCAGCAAATGAAGGCATTTCACTGCTCTATGGGTTATTTACTCAACAAAATGAACGTATCTTTCATGGCTTATCAATGCAGATTGGTTCAAACGTTTGTATGTTTCCAATTACCTCCCTTTTGAATAAAATAAGAGTATATTTAATGTCTTTTGGTTACATTTGCAATTGCGTAAACCGGTGATTTCTTCATTTGAATGGGTTGGCTACATCAATCCATATACCAAATTTTATCCAAACACAATATTTTTTATAAAATCTCTGAACTTAATCAAAACATACGCGTTTCTTTTGAGCCATTGATGTAAACTGCGAGTGTAAACACGTGTACAGTATTTGATATATTACAGTATTTTCCGAAACGACGCGGATGAAAATGAATCAAAATGTTTTCGATATCTTTGTTTTTCTCATACAGTTACTGAGAGGAGGTGGTGACTTCACGTATAAAGCTGGCTGTTTAGAACATCTGTGTGAATGTTTCTGTAATGGAACACATTACTGCGATCCTGAGAAACAAATCAACTTCTGTGAGGAGGACAAACTCCGTCATAGTAATACTAAACCCAAAGGTATGTCGTCATTTACCGTTTTGTAGTTTCTGCCAAAAGTGCAACGTCTGGCAGCTTCACGTTTTAAGTTTGAACTTCATTAACTCCTTACACCACACACACATATTATACTACATGTACAATCTGGGAAAACAGCGTTTAGACAGGTTAGTAGTAGATCAGTAAAGCAGGCGTTATTTTGGGATTCGGTATACTTGTATGGTGTAAGATAAATCTATTATAGACATGGATATCAGCGAATAGTATGAATTAGATAGTTTGTTAATTAATGGTTGTAACAATAGACCATATAGAGTTATTACGATCAAAACGTTTCAATGTTGATAATGGATGTTTGTGTACATTTCAGAGTGCGTTGTTGGCAACAGAACATACAAGACCAAACTCTTCTCATATGAAGATAATTGTAGAAGATACTATTGTCGTTGTTATACCAACGGATTATACAAATGTGATCCAAATAAGACTAGAGAAATATGTTAGCCCTTTATCTGAATGACGTAACTACAGTACATTTGTTAGCAATATATCAACATGTCTGAATGACTCAACTACAGTATATTTGTTAGCAATATATCAACATGTCTGTATGACAAAACATATATATTTGTTTCTTTATCAGTGGTGTGTGAGGAACATAATATACTGAACGGAAAAGGGAACATTTTAGGAAACACGTCACAGGTTAAACTTCTAAAATACCAATAGTTTATTCTATTTCAATGAAAGTGATTGTTCACTGTAGATTTTGAAACACAATGCGAAGATTAGTTTCTTTAGCCGGTCAGCATATAATGAAATTTTGAATATTTTGTACAATGTGCATTTTCAAAATGAACTGTATCAATTTTAATAACTATGTATAGAATAATACAATTATAGAACTTACCATGTAACTTTATCAACATTATGAATACACAACTACATATAATGGATTAATGGATGCGTTCAACGAAGCATTATGTGAGTTATGTTACGTACCTTATTCGTTGAACGTAAAGTTTAAAAAGCATGTTCGTCACATGAGCGAAGTTTGGCTAACCATATCCGGAGTTGGTGTGCCTAAATTGGTAAATGTAACAAAATGGCGGACAGAGGCAAACAAAAGAATGTGAATAGTAAAACCTGTGCATCCGTACATAGTTCGAACTGGGAACGGAATACTTTAAAATTGTTTGCCACAAACGAAGCGTACAACGAAGGATTATAGCGACAAAACTCCGTTATTTTTTATATGTTTGCAGGTAACTTTTCTTGAACGTAGGGCAGATTGTGTGTATGAGTCATTTTCAATTTTCGCAGGTATTCACATGCATGTACATAATTATGATAAATCAAATAAAAACTTGTATTGAATATACTGGTATGTAACGATATATAGACTGTAAGTTTCGACATTGCAAAACTAAATGATTAGTCATTAGAAAAGTGTTATAAATGTATTTGGGTACGTGTTGCCTGAAACTGTGAACACACAATGTCCTTCTACCACAGGAGGCTATCATTATACTTGTGTATGGTTATTGTGTTAATTACAGCACCGACTGCTCTTAAGTTCTTCTTCAGTTTCTGGTTTGGATTAGTGTGCTGGGTACTGTTTTGGCAAAGCACTTACGAAAATCTTACAATTACACTCAGATTTAAATTCTTATTAACTCTTTAACAACAACAAATTGGTGACAGTGTATGGTTTTTAGGAGTTCATTTACTCAATCATCTACTCAATCATTTACTCAATCATTTACTTATTCATTTACTCAATCATTTACTCAATCATTTACTCAATCATTTATTAGAATTGCAGCTCCATTTACCACACTTCATAATCGTTAACAAATCATAAGGAATTTAAATTTGATCGTAGTTGTAAGATTTTTGTAAGTGCTTTGATAAAACAGTACCCTGTTCTCTTTCGTAAGTGACCATAATAATTGTGCTTATGACTGATCAATGATAAATTATAAATGTTCTAATGCTAATAGTCTAAATATAAGGAAAGAGAACCAACTACATGTACATTCTAATATAGCCAGTATTCTACCATGATCGAAGAGTTTGCTTAAATGAACAAAGAACTCGTCATAGCATAACGGTATTCCATTGATGACGTCATTCACGTAAACAAGTAGAGTAAACAACATACACTCGTACATACACAAAGTAACACTAGCTTAATTGCACGTTAAAATAATGTTAGAATCAAAATAGAATATTTAAAAGCCGTAGTATAACAATAGTTTGTCGTTCTAACGATTAATAAGTTACTTCTTCTCCTTAACAAATGGATGGACTTTAACCAAACTTCACAGGAATTATCCTTAGGTGGTTCTATTTCAAACTTGTTCAAATGTGTCCTGTTAAGTACTTTAATTAGGTTACAGGTCACATAAATTTTGAAAGTGAAACCTTTTAATATCTTCTCCAAAAACACAATTGCTACAGCTTTGATATTTCACATAATAGAACTTAAAGAGTTTATCTACAAATACAGTTCAAATTATACACCTTGGGTCAAACCTATCCCTGTCTGGGGTCACTTAAAATTGTTTGGTATAGTAATTTATGGAAAACGCCTCCTGAAATTATATCAAGATAATTTCCTTGGGGTGTTTGTTTATGCTGAAACACTGTAGTAATCACTTAGAAGATAGCATTTATATAGGAGAAATATTCATGATTCATTCTAACATATCACGTGAGATTTGCCTTCTTCGCGTATATTGAGCTTACCGTTTTTACCGCGTAATATTTAACGATGCAGAAGTAAAAAATTATGTCGCATTTTGTTGCTGTAAAATACGAAAAGTTTGCAATGTTAGATTCGAAATAATGAATAGGTACCTGGTATACGCACTCGTATTTAATTACTACGCATCAAACTCGTGCCTATATTTTCTTACGCAACAAAGCACAGCTACATATTCATTATTTCTGATACAGCAGTGCAAACACTGATAGGATTTTCGTTAGAATGCTGGGTATGTGTTTATACTGACACTAATCACTACGTACTACTGGATCCAGCCTTATCGTATGAAAAGACAATTACATGCTAATGCATCTAGTCTCGTTATTGTGTGGCGTTACGCCACACAATGATATAACCACTTTTCAGCTTACTACCAATTTAACGCATTAGGCCTCGGCAAATAAATAGTTCTATGATTTGAACACTATTACAAGCATGCAACACAGGTTACACGTATCATTGGACCTGATTTGTTTACATTACCAACATTTACTTATATTAAGACCAACAATTATATCAGACTTTTATTTTTAGAGGATATTTATAACAAATCATTCCGCAACGGTCTATATTTTTACAACCAAAGAATGTTCTCACTGGTGGCGGGAATCCAAAATAGTTCCCACAGTTTTCAATCGTATACTGTAACGTATGTAAATCACTCCGCCGCTGCACATTGCAGACGATGACCTAATTATGTTGTATACAAACATTGATGCTACATATAGCTGGTGGGGGAAACTGAAATAGTTCTACGTACATATCGATCGGCCGATTAACAATGTTACCGCGGTAAGCGTTAAACGCACTAGTCAATTTCTACCCTGCTTTATATAAGACCTCATAATTTTCGTATCTATTATCCGATTTTGAATATTTGAAACTTGTAATGAAGCAGAGATATATGTCTCTCTTTTAGACAACATTCAACACGATACCCTAATTATTAAATCCACGGCGACGAGTAAGAATCCGTTCCGCGTAAAAGTAAGTTTAAAATATCCCGTTTTATACTAAATAAATTCAATCAACGGTCGAAAATCATCAATTATTAATTTAATATTCGATCGATTTTGTTCATTAAAGCTTGTTTTAAAAGCTAATACTTTAAGGTTTTATAAAATGTAAAACTTGTTTTTAAAGCATTAATCGGCCGATCGATATGTGTGAGCGACGCCATGTTTACCCCTTTTACATACGTTAATATAGAGTGTCATATACATTTAATTAACATGCGTGGTCATACGGAGAATAAACAGTCACTTATCTTGACACTGGTCGAATTCTCCAAGTCGTTAAAAATGGTATTTGTAAATATCCCTTCATTGACGCTCAGCATAGTTACTTAAGTAAGTTCCAGGTAACTGCTGGTTCTCTTGGTGTCTTTAGCAGCACAAATGTTTGAGTAAGGGTGGGCTAATCAGAACTGTGACATAAAATTATGATACAACCTGGATTCGATATTGGATTTAATGGCATCAGTACGCCACACATCAGTACTTTCAGTGCTTTGATATAGACAGGCAATTACAATAATATATCTCGGTCTATATATTTTAAATACTAATGTTATATGTTGCATGTATTTCATTTAAGTATTTCAAGTTATTATGGCTGTTGCTAGAATATAAATCTTATCAAGAAATAAATCAACATACACATGTATGCAATATAATGAATAAAACGTAAATTCCATGGTACCGACACGCAATATAATAATAAAACGTAAATTCTATGGTAACGTCGTGCAATATAATAAACAAAACGTATATTCCATGGTAACGTCACGCAATATAATAAACAAAACGTATATTCCATGGTAACGTCACGCAATATAATAAACAAAACGTATATTCCATGGTAACGTCACGCAATATAATAAACAAAACGTAAATTATATTGGTGAAATTCAAGCTTAAGGAAGTTTGATAGGGTAACATTTTTTAAGATGATAGCAAAACATAGGCACAATTGTAGTTTAGTTTACACTGAAGCAACATGTGAAATAAAAAAAGATATGTCGCGGTACTATTGAAGGGGTCATGGGCCATTTTGCATCATAACTTTTCCAAAAAGTTGCTAAAATCCTTATATTTCGCAATGTATTCATTTTTGAATTAAAATCGATATTTTTTGTTGTTAAAATCATTTCCATGTGTTTGACTGTACAAAAACATATTATTCAAAACTTCATATACACTTTTGGTAAGAAAATTCACATTTTTTTGACAAAACAAGAATTTTCATAATTTCCGAAAATTTCTGCTAAAAAACTGCTCATTTTGTTGATTAAAGTGTACTTAATACAAAAATTAAATACAAAATATAGGTCACGGTACTACTTTTGCGCTATGACGTCATTATTGTCCTACTATATCATAAAAATCTTAGTGAAATTGCGTAAAAGTGATGCATTATCTGCGCGGAAAAAATATTCTATACCAAAAGAGTACTTACTTTTGCATATTATATTCATGAAAGTATATAGTAAATATAAACTTAGAAGAAATTGACGTGTTGCAAGAATTATTTTATGTGCAGTTACGTCGTAATTGTGTCTCTTTGAAATGAACTTTGCGGTAAAATGGCGTTAAAATGGGGCAAAAAAGGCAAAATTAGTACATCTTGCATATATGCTTTTCCCATAATTTCTAGTCTTGTCATAATTTATTTTTGCTAAGGATTTTGATTAAAGTGTACTTTATCTAAAAATGAGAATAAAACATAAGTTATCACGCTACGCTTTGTGCTATTATGACTGAATTATCTCCCCTTTTTCCCAATTTGGCCATGACGTCGCATTCCATAAAGCAAACTGGCACATATGGGCCCTGAAACGCTCACTCAAATAATCTTCACAATTTTAGTCAAGAGATCATTAATTTCTTCCCTATATATCAGTAAAGGGGATCTGTGTAGACAATACAAATACAAACACTCATTATAAATGGGTACAGGTAACCCAAGTCATACGTTCTAATTTTACAAAAAAATGAATGAAAATGTAACCGCTATTCCACGCAGTGTTTTTACATATTATTTACTCAGTGAATTTATTTTTTACCCCAAAGTACCCATATTTAAACTAACCCTAGAAAGTATCACGACCAATATTTTGCTCAATTTTCATGACGATCCAGTGCAAAACGCGGCCTCTTTACCTTTACCCGCTTAAGGTATATGCGCAGAAATGATGCACATAAACAATTGTATGAAACGTCCTTAATATATGCGGGTGAAATAACTTGAACAGCCCCAAAGGCGACCGTGATATATCGTTTATATAGTCATGCAAAAGTTCTATACATTTACATGGAGTATAATACAAACGGTATAATAATCTGTTCACGAATTACATAAAATATTTGCCAACCAGGAAGATCCAGTTTGTACAATCGAGATATATTTTGACATTGTAAGTATAGTCTGCAGACTGTATTGAATAGGAGAAGATTTGGTTACATCATTATAACATTATCAGCCTTCAATCATGTAACATAATATAGCAATTAGAATTGTGGAAATTCCTTATACAAATAATTTAACCACAATTATTTTGATCTTTCTAAAACATCAAATCTTCCCACGCAATTCAGAGTTTTAATGTTACACTACATGTTTGTACAGGGTTATTTTAAATATAAGGTTTATATTATTTAAAGTGGATATTGCTGCATACTTCTAACTTCCTTATCGTCAAATTGCATTGATGAACAATGTATAATGCTCAAATACACATAGAAGAGCTTGAACATAACTACACGCGCATCGTTAATATATTTGTTTAACAATCTGAGTGGTTTATGATATAACATACAAAGAATCGCCTTATTGTCCAAATGTTGAAGACAATTTTAAAGTCACAATACACTGTTAATTGTGTTTAAATGATCATTAAAACATCCAATGGTCATAGTTATTCAACTTGCTAAATGATTCAGATTACTCACCGTATGTGAGATAGAATCATATCATTAACAAAAAACACAGTAATTTCTGCGGCCAAATAATTTACTTGTATTGATTAGGATTATTGTGTTTTTGCAGTTTGTTCCGGTTTATGTTTAAACGTATTTTGATACATGTAAAATGAGATACTACCTAATTATAATCAACTATATGTAACAGTAAGTTTGAACTATATCACAACAAATGTCATGATGAGATATAAATAGGATTCAGTTAAAACAAACAAATATCTTCTATTTATTTGGTTGTGTTACGTACCGAACGAATGGACAACTTCCGAATAATTTGGAAAATATTTATCATGTATCTGATTCTGTTAATCAAGTAATGTATTCTCTACGGGATGTAATCTATGCCCACTATAAATTTATCATTGACCATGAAGCGCTTTGCTTATGCAGCTGTAGACACCTGCTGTTCATATAATGGTCTCAATATGTCTAGCGTTCACCGTGAAATTTCGGACATTTCTCCTTTCTTCGGTAAGTAAAATATTGTAATACGACAAAGACCGATGTAATCCGCATGGAATAATGGAATTAGTCTGGTTCACGACAATCTTACAAAATGCTTTTTTTTAAAATCGTAAACCATCGACAACAGGTCACTTGGCCATCCATAGACAATTTAATGTGCGCATTCATCGCCAGCAGGTAATAAAGCGATACGTTCTCCTGCATTTTTCTGCAATTTATTCACAATACCAGTTATGAAAATACGCTTTAAACACTTTAATAAGTTTTAATAATAATGATGCAGGTACATGTGCAAGCTCTTTAAAGAGATTGTATAAGTTTGCGATGAAATATGGTTAGAAAATAGTTTATATTTTATTAACTTCCTAGCTTAGTAGCCTTGGTCATTAATGTGTAATAAAGCTCGTTATCCTGCTATATAAGGTAAAATAGACACCTCTACCCGATGGAGCATCAGAAGCATGGCAGCGTTGACTGACTTTTTTGCCCCTTTAGTGCAGCAGGTACGGTATATCCGGTGTCCACACAATACTATACCAATTTAGATTCTTCGAAATACTATATATAATCAAATACAGTGTCTAAACACGCATATACCCATATAGAATCTAATAGAGGGTCTACACAAGCATACACCCATATAGAATCTAATAGAGTGTCTACACAAGCATATACCCATATATAATTTAATAGAGGGTCTACACAAGCATATACCCATATAGAATCTAATAGAGGGTCTACACAATCATATACCCATATATAATCTAATAGAGGGTCTACACAATCATATACCCATATAGAATCTAATAGAGGGTCTACACAAGCATACACCCATATAGAATTTAATAGAGGGTCTACACAATCATATACCCATATAGAATCTAATAGAGGGTCTACACAAGCATATACCCATATAGAATCTAATAGAGGGTCTACACAAGCATATACCCATATAGAATCTAATAGAGGGTCTACACAATCATATACCCATATAGAATCTAATAGAGGGTCTACACAAGCATACACCCATATAGAATTTAATAGAGGGTCTACACAAGCATACACCCATATATAATCTAATAGAGGGTCTACACAATCATATACCCATATATAATCTAATAGAGGGTCTACACAATCATATACCCATATAGAATTTAATAGAGGGTCTACACAAGCATACACCCATATAGAATCTAATAGAGGGTCTACACAATCATATACCCATATATAATCTAATAGAGGGTCTACACAAGCATACACCCATATAGAATCTAATAGAGGGTCTACACAAGCATACACCCATATAGAATTTAATAGAGGGTCTACACAAGCATACACCCATATAGAATCTAATAGAGGGTCTACACAATCATATACCCATATAGAATCTAATAGAGGGTCTACACAAGCATACACCCATATAGAATCTAATAGAGGGTCTACACAATCATATACCCATATAGAATCTAATAGAGAGTCTACACAATCATATACCCATATAGAATCTAATAGAGGGTCTACACAAGCATACACCCATATAGAATTTAATAGAGGGTCTACACAATCATATACCCATATAGAATCTAATAGAGGGTCTACACAATCATATACCCATATAGAATCTAATAGAGGGTCTACACAAGCATATACCCATATATAATCTAATAGAGGGTCTACACAAGCATATACCCATATAGAATCTAATAGAGGGTCTACACAATCATATACCCATATAGAATATAATATTGTGTCTACACAGACATAAACCCATATAGAATTAAATACAGTATCATCACAAGCATATACCCATATAGAATTAAATACAGTCTCTACGCAAGCATACACATTTAGAAATACAGACTTAATTATATTCTATACTTCTTAATACATAATGAAATCATATGATACGTTGAATAACAGTAGGTATGATGTTATCATTGTGCTTTGCCAAGTTTTAGTGACAATGATTGGATGTTAAGATATCTACAATTTCTACGATTTGTTGTACCGCAAACGACATATACATGTATCCTAAACTGTTCATGTCAATCTCAATAAATATAATATAGTGATAAAATGTTAACTGTTGAATTATAAAAACCTATACAATACGTCAGTAATTGAATGATTCCAGGTACTTTTGTATATTGAATTGGCAGAAACGTATTTTAAACATTGAATTTAACAGTATGTATCAACACGATTAAGACTACTAAAGTTATACCAGTCCATATCCTTTCCGCTACCATAGCGTACTAATGCAGACACGCCGGGATGGCCATTTCGGCCTTCCGTAGTTTTCGACCTAAATGCCCAAATTCGAGAATTTTGTTGTCATGGGTACACAGGCATCCTAGACTAAAGGATATTACGGGCCCAGGGTCGTGCACAGGTTTTTGGGCCCGCTGGACCCCTTTAAAGAGGGCTTTGAACGTAAATTTTCTGAAACTGAAATTACTGGTCCTAACCGCCATTGCGGTACGATTCCCTGTGAAATTGAAATAACATTAAGCGCCAAAAAGTTTTTTTTTCTATAGAAGGAATATAAGGTTAGATAAAGGGGTCAGGATCAATGCCCTAAAGGGGCCCAAAAGTAGGCCTGTCAAGCTAAAAAAAATAAAAGAAGTTTTTCACGCAAGGGTCACCGTCACATCGTCATTTCCGGTGACCTTTAGTCGAAATGTCGAAACATTTTCCTACTTTCGGTTTGGGGCGGGTGTGTAGCATCCGGATGTATTGAGTTTTTATCAGTGCTGCAAGTCAATAGGGTCTCAGGGACGGGATATAGGGACCATATTAATTTCTCATAAAAATCGTGGTAGCGGATAGGATATCGGTCTACCACTATCGAGGTTGTACTGTATTAATATATTTTAGTGTGACTGTAATTGGTGTTTTGTTTCATAAAATACCCCTTCCTACTTGTATAACGTTTTGATATAACATTACGTGGCATTTCAAAATACGCAATAATGACTTTATTGAATTTCAATACGGAAGTTAAGTAGATATAAATCGATAAATATATTAATGTATGGACTTATATATATCGAGCACACGTATCGTACGGATTAATCTGATAAATGTGCTTCCATAAAATACCGTAAGGCTACAATCCTAACGGAAAAGTATACAATTCTTGTTTGAAATATTAACACATTATTGGAATTTAAAATTCAACAAGTACACAACGTACTGATTGACCATGTGTCTTTTGTGGATTATTTTCAATGCAATATGTCATATTGCCATTTGTTCGAACTTGAATACATCATGCGACTTATCGAACACCCATATTTGGACATGTGATAATGTGCCAATGGATATACCACACGGAATAAACAGGGTGCATATTAAATACTTCATGAACGAAACCACTGTGTTAGAATTAAATTTTACATTGTTTCTGTCCGATAGTTGGAAAACTGTAAAACATCTTGAATTCTCAGATGCATATGGCGGGGTTAACACCCATATAACATTCGCAGATGATGCATTTAGAGAGTTACAGGGGTTAGAAATATTAGAAATCCACGTGGAAAGCGAGATTTATTTTCAACCATTTTCACTATTAGGTCTGAGGAAGGTCACAATTCTAGATCTCAGTGGGTGTATTAGACTGAATCTTGATGAAGTTACTGCAACACTGAATGGATCAGAAAAAGTACCGAATCTAAAACAATTATTATTGTCCAGCATCGGTTACCTCCGATCTGCACTAACCATAGATGCAGAATTCAGCAATGCGTTGTCCCAAAAACCAATAGTACATCTTGACTTGAGCAAAACACGTATATCTGTTCTAAAATTGAACATCATGAAAGACCTCATTCACTTGAAGATACTGAACATATCACAAGCTGTAGCTAGTGAGATAAAGGTTGATGGTTTAACACCCGAAGATTTCAAACACATTGACATACTTGACATGAGCCATACTATTGCCTCCAAATTATGGCAGCAGTATAAGTTTCAGAATGTTTCTTTGTCGAATGCGAATATTCCAATAGACATTCAAGGACGGTCTATCAGTTACTTTTTCTATCCCACAATCGTTAATATCAGTGGAATACTAGGTTATGAAGTGTTCATCTATAATACTAAACTGAGGAATGGGAACTATTTCAAAAGCAGTTTGAAA
Organism: Spisula solida; assembly: GCA_947247005.1. Taxonomy (NCBI): domain Eukaryota; kingdom Metazoa; phylum Mollusca; class Bivalvia; order Venerida; family Mactridae; genus Spisula; species Spisula solida. The sequence continues at coordinate 200,891 of OX365962.1, read as the reverse complement.
GAACTTATCATGATGGATAATCATATTCGACGATTTGACATTGCAATTGAATGTGAGAACCTTGACTTTATGTCAATAAAATTGTTTAACTTGGCTAATAATGGTCTGGAGTATATCCATCCGAGCATGTTTGACTGTATGACCAACCTTGAACATTTAGATCTTTCGAACAACAAGTTGAATGCCATGTATGAGGAAAATATACATCTGTTCAACCAACTCTTAAAGTCGTCAGGGAACTTACAACAGATTCAGTTGGCATCAAATGAATTCATGAAGATCCCAAAGGACTTTTTCGCTGGTAATGTTAATCTTGAAATAATTAATCTTGCAGGAAATAGACTGACACAAGTTCATTTCGCTTTACATTATCTACCCAAACTACGAATTTTAAACATTTCCAAGAATCGAATAAAGATACTTGATGAAATATCAAGGACACACCTTGATGCAATAAGCAGAACTACTCAGTATGACGCATACGAACATACTGACATTAATATAACAGTAAACCAGTATAGTAACTATGGACAAACAACAGTTGATATAAAGTTTAATCCTTTGTTGTGTGACGGATGTGAGACATTATATTCTGTACGTTGGTTTCTAAAAACAGGACTCATGGATACACTTTCTGAAAATATGACTTGTAAAGGTGTGTCAGGTAAACAAGTAAACATGAATGAAGAGGCGGCAATAATGGTCAAGGATATGTGTGATAGAATAACACGAAATGTTGCACTTATATCAATAGCCGCCATTTTCATTGTAATGTGCACGAGTGCATCATACATTATTTACATAAAGAGGAAGAACAGATATACGAAAACAATGAGAAATGATATTATCAATATGTTAAGGAATAAAGAAGATCGTTTCTTCGTATTTTTATCATATAGTAGTGAGGATGTAGACTTCGTGACGAACAATGTCATTGAACCCCTTAATGAAGGTCTTCGGCGGATTATCGGTACACGTCGTAATCTTGTTTGTCGCGGAGATACAGAGTTTCGTCCCGGTCAGCAACTTTTTGATGAGTTTTTGAGATGTATTGAAAAGTCTTCAGTTTTCATGAGTATCATATCAAACCATTATTGTAATAGTGAGTTTTGTAAAGAAGAATTAAATCAAGCTAAACAGACGAAGACGCCAGTATTGTTGATGATGAAGGGTGAGGTGGATGTTAGTCAGATGACTCCTTCAATGAAATCGTTGTTTCGTAACAATGTACGGATTCTTTGGGAAAACAATCATGGAGAATATAGACTAAAATCTTCCTGGGAAAATGTGTGTGAATCGATATTGAACATTACAGCAAACAGAGACAATGCTGAGTAAATTTTCCTGCAATATATTTATATAAGTCCCAAAATACTTGTTTACAAATCCAATTCCTATCTAAAGTTACCATAAAACTACTTATAAGTAATGCTTGTATATGTACTTCTTTTCATCAAGAATCTTGTCTATGTAACACATAAATGTAATAATGCATATCTATGAAAATAAATATTGTTTAAACTAAATGCAAGTTTTGTGCGTTCAATGAATTACAATTTGTTGTTCTTTAAAGGGTTAGTATTCCTCTGTTGAAACAGAGCTGCATTGAATGTTTTGATTCTTATATACAGGTCACCGGCACATATCTCTAACAAGGGATATTTCAAACATGGTTTTACTTTGGTGCAATGCGACAAAAAAATCTCAGAAACAGGACAAATCCAAAATCTTGACTGTTGAATGTACAATGACTGATAGCAAGGGGTACGTCCTGAACATACATTTGTCATTTGGGATCAGGAACCCGGTGCACCATGTCACGAAAACCTAAATTAATTTACAAAAAAGCTTTACAACTGCAACTCTTATTCTTCCATCATTTGGAATTTAATGGTACGGGAAATTAGCAATACCAGTGTCACAGTGCTATCAGCTAAGCTATCATTAATGATATTCGCAGAATAAATAATCAGTCTTTCTCGTATGCTACCAATGCAAATAAACTAAGTTTTGTAAAACATGCGTGTAGAACAGCAGAATGCGATAGGCTACGGAATCATAGATGCCACCTATCACCATTCACTGGCTAATTCATAACCGGTCCTGTATTAACACAGTAAAGTAAAAATCGTTAAAATGAAACTTTTTAAGAAAGTCTTGTATATCACATAATTCTACAATTCGTGTTCGTATAACATTTATATTATACATGGGACTGTTTTCGAACGGATACATCTTTTTATTCGAATTCTATGCTATTGATCACAAATTTAAGAAAAGCTCAAATTAAAAATGCCTTCTTTAACTTGCCCAAAACCATGTTCTTTCAATATAAAACAACAAAGAACGTTTTTTATCAAGAACTGACAAAAACTATAAGACGTGTTATATGGGAGCTGGTATGGTGTAACTGCAAAGATTTTTCTCTTTTAATCAACTACTCACTGTCCTATCTCTATCGGGGGGTTGTGTTCGTACGATTATGGCTGCTTGCTATTCATCTCACATTGAAATCTCGTTTAAAAACACGGAATTAATTTCATCTTACAGTAGCATCGTGTTTAATAACATGGAATTAATAGCGACTGTGTATTTTGTAGCTAGACATCTAAGGTAGGTGGATAAATGGCCGACCTAGGTCTGATCGTTTATGTTAGGTTCCATGACGTCAGGTAAGCTTTGTAGATAAATGGCAGACCTAGGTCTGATCGTTTATGTTAGGTTCCATGACGTCAGGTAAGCTTTGTAGATAAATGGCAGACCTAGGTCTGATGGTTTATGTTAGGCGCCATGACGTCAGGTAAGCTTGGTGGATAAATGGCAGACCTAGGTCTGATGGTTTATAATAGGCGCCATGACGTCAGGTAAGCTTGGTGGATAAATGGCCGACCTAGGTCTGATGGTTTATAATAGGCGCCATGACGTCAGGTAAGCTTGGTGGATAAATGGCCGACCTAGGTCTGATCGTTTATGTTAGGCGCCATGACGTCAGGTAAACTTGGTGGATAAATGGCCGACCTAGGTCTGATCGTTTATGTTAGGCGCCATGACATCAGGTAAACTTGGTGGATAAATGGCCGACCTAGGTCTGATGGTTTATGATAGGCGCCATGACGTCAGGTAAGCTTGGTGGATAAATTGCAGACCTAGGTCTGATGGTTTATGATAGGCGCAATGACGTCAGGTAAGCTTGGTGGATAAGTGGCCGACCTAGGTCTGATCGTTTATGTTAGGCGCCATGACTTCAGGTAAGCTTGGTGGATAAATGGCCGACCTAGGTCTGATCGTTTATGTTAGGCGCTACGCCGTCAGAATAAGTTTATAATCGTCACTGCTATTGATTGATCCCTTATACACGATTTATGTAGCAGGTGGCAGGGAAAAACTTAAAATAAATTTTGATCAATATTAGAGTTATATTATATAAATTGACATTCCTTTAAAATCTAGGAAAGTAACTATTCCAGTCTTACTTGTACAATGTATTAGTAGACTTCCCTCTACAGACAAGGGAAGGAACTCTGTCAGTCTTACTTGTACAATATATAAGTAGCCTTCCCTTTACCGACAAGGGAAGGAACTCTGTCAGTCTTACTTGTCCAATGTATTAGTAGACTTCCCTCTACAGACAAGGGAAGGAACTCTGTCAGTCTTACTTGTACAATATATTAGTAGACTTCCCTCTACAGATAAGGGATGGAACTCTGCCAGTCTTACTTGTACAATTTATAAGTAGAATTCCCTCTACAGACAAGGGAAGGAACTCTGTTTTACAATCTATCAATTGACCTCCCTTAACATCAAGGGAAGAAACTCTGTCTTACTTGTACAATCAATAGTTATAGCATTAATTCTCAACACTCGTCGATTCTTCCAAGATAAATTCTAAAAGTAGCTTAAAATGGTCATTTCATGTGACTGACATCGGCCTTCATCAGATTATTACCGAAGAATGCGTGAATGACCGAGGTATAACGAATACGAATTTTGCTCAGACTGATTCAGTCTACCGAAGAAGACGGAAAAAAACAAAATAGTCACACTCTGACACCAGTGACCAACAAACTACACACACATTTAGAACAACAGCCACACTCTGACACCAGTGACCTTCTAATTACAGACACCTGCAGACAACAGTCACACTCTGACACCAGTGACCTTCAAATTACAGATACCTGCAGACAAAAGTCACACGCTGACACAAGTGACCTTCAAATTACAGATACCTGCAGACAAAAGTCACACTCTGACACAAGTGACCTTCAAATTACAGATACCTGCAGACAAAAGTCACACTCTGACACAAGTGACCTTCTAATTACAGACACCTGCAGACAACAGTCACACTCTGACACAAGTGACCTTCAAATTACAGATACCTGCAGACAAAAGTCACACTCTGACACAAGTGACCTTCAAATTACAGATACCTGCAGACAAAAGTCACACTCTGACACAAGTGACCTTCAAATTACAGAAACCTGCAGATTACAGCCACACTCAACACCAGAAGCCTTCAAATCCCTGACAACTTCAAACTTCTATTGATGGCCAACCTTTCCCTGTCCGCGTTGGTTTGTTACGATGTGTGTATTATGCTTATTCAACAAAAAATAAGCATATTTATACCAATTTGAATCGTAATCTGTCGACGAATCTACTGAAAATATGTCGTTTTAAGGAAACAATGGCATTTTTAGCCAATTCCATGGCTTTACATGACGTAAAACCTTTCTAAAAATATAGGACATTCTTTATACACTATCATAACAATTGACCTTTCTGCCGATTTTGATTGACAGGTGGCGTTGGCCAATCGAATTGCAGCATTTCGCTTACGGTCTATCGCCGCCATCTTTTAGGACAACCTGGACATTAGACAAACTAAAGTCTATAGAAATTGTGCAATATTCAATTAAGCATTATTTCATGAATAATGAATACATTTCCAATATATTGGTATATTTAGAAACTAGAGACTTTTAACTTTGATTTGGTTGCAATGTCATGAAAGTAAAAAAATTGATTAAACCCTAAGAGCCCCGGAAGTAAGAGCTACATATGTATATTTTTATATATTATTAGTATGAATCAGAAGCAATATCAATTTATATCATTGATATTTTCAATAAAACAATTCTAATAATTACATGTTGAGAAACTAGAAAGCTTCGTCTATAATTTAATACGACTGTTTTAAAAAATGTCTAACATAGGTACGTATTGTTTGTCGTAGAATAAGGACGCATACATTCCAAATAACGAAAATGTGTGAACTTTTCCCGACAAAGCTGGTTATAAAGTGTTTTATAATGTTGGATATATGTTGTTTTTGGTCTATGAAATAGTTATTTAAAAGCGCTTTTAGTAGATAAACTTGTGGTTCTAAATGCATTCCATTATCCAAAATGTTATAAAAGAATATAGCCTATCACGTTAGATTTTTAAAGCCTTAAATATGGTTGGTCCAGCTATTGTAAATCATGCTATATACATGTAGATATAAGTTCATTTCAAAGTATCTATAGACCAGAGGCCTGTCAACAAAATCTATAGCATTTAACCATTTATATGCATCACTATCTCAACCACATACTGTTCCCCGTGTCTGTCACTCGTCACTTTGTTGATTGACATTATTAACAAGCTACCGACTGGCATACATCACAGAGACGCCAGCTTATTGGATTATAACGAGATCCGAGAATATTGTACAAAGGAATGTTAACTTTTTTTGCATGCTAAACATTAAATATGTGTCGATATAATTAATGTCTCAACATCCTGCATTGTTTTGTTGGACCAACCACATTTTGAATGAACGAATTATTTCAACACATAGTAGGGATATACTAGTATGAGCATATTAAACACAGTTGTAAAATGTTTAAATCTGACTGTTATTAAAATGGTGAAAATGTGTAGATATGAGCTTGGTGACAAAGACACTAAATATCCCGATAGGAGACGTTAAATTAACTTTATTCCCGAAACATTAGGAAAATGTATAAAAATGTCTAACATGGATCATGTTATGACTGACCACATGTCCAGTTAAATAAGTCAGAAAATAATACCAAGCACAAGATAAAATTCAACAAATACATGAGGGAAATTTCTGTTTTGTTCTCTTTTGTATTCTACTAGATGTAATAAAAGATGTTACGACATTGAAATGTTAACTTCCTGTTATTAATAAGCTTATTTTTTATTATAATATCTACACATGTTTGCAGTGGGTGAAAGATGCATGGATATATCTATTTTTGTGTGGAATATCGTAATGATGATACATACGTAGATTTACATATGCATTATCCATAACATGAATACTATTTTACAATCATGGATAACGTAACACTTTTAAAATTTCCAGATGTTCGCCGTGAGCCTGGCAGTGAGTTCTGCTATACCAGCGATAAAATATGCTACTGTTTGTAGCTAGTTACGTGAAAGTATCGAATAAAAAACCCATAGATCTATTTACTTTATAAGGCACATAATCATGTTTTACCATATATCTTTTTAAATCGTGATTATAGCGAAATATTTGGTGGGATCGTGCAAGGATCAGCGCGCTAAATGTCTATGTTCGACGCCATATTGAAGATAGCTTGTCTTGCGTAGGAATCCCCGTAACTATGGCTACGATGCGTCTGCAGAAAGGTCAATTGTGTACAAATACGAACATGTGCAGAAGATAAGTTAAGTAAAAATTAAATTACGACTGACATTGTGGTTTTTAAGATTTACGTCATGAATAGTCTTGAAAATGGTCAAACATTATATTTTGCTAAACATGACATATTTTCCGCACTGTTCCACGTATACATGTACATGTTTATAACAACGAAATAATATAATTTAAAATATTTAATCCCAGATTTGTAAAATGTTGTTTAAGTCCCACTGGTCAACAGTATTTCAGTTACATGGAGACTATTCAGTCACATTATCCTGGCAGCGGACAAACCAGACGTTTCTGGGAACTAACTATGCTGAACATCAAGCAAGGGAGATAAGCCAGTACCCTTTTAATGACTGCATGACCTAGTAAATGTATCGAAACCATGACCTATCGCTGTACCACTACGCTATCGTGGAGGATAATTCCTTATACATATCAGCATGCATATAAATGTTATATGACATGTTAAATGAAAAATACAGAAATACTACAAAACTAATTTAAATACAAAATGTAGTATCTTATTGGGTAAAGTGTGTTTGCCTTGCAGGTACCAGAAGCCATACGAGTATTCAGTTATACAATTTAACTACCAGAATAATGTTAACCAGTTCATCATCATGGATTAGTAATTGCAGTATAACCTGGACTACCCGACATCCCATCATTGCTGGTGATAATTCTAAATGTGTTGGTTAAATCAGGTTTATGTACAAATACAACCTCTATACAGCAACACCTTTTAGGAGCTTCTTTAGAGTTTTTTCTATACTCAGATTAAACGTATAGTAAATATAAGCTTAGGTAATAATGCTGGTGTTGCTATAGATTGGCTCTACCGGTTGGTCACTCTGGAGAGGTCGTACTGTTTATGCAGCCTCGTACATGTTGACATTATAACATCTTCATGAAAACTTCAGAAAATATTCATTAAACAAACATTACATTACAAACATGTTCAAGTTCTACGAAACAAATGTTTGATAATATAGTAACGGCAGAAAGAAACATGTCAATAAAAATTAGCAATATATTTCTGTTTAGCCACATAATTATTATTATTATTATACAATATTTATATAGCACTTTTATCATGTAATTACACGTTCAAAAGTGCTGTACAATCACATTTAAGATATTGTGAAATTGATATATGCATGCAAACATAACTACAAATGTATATTATACAGTTTAAAGTTTAAGGATAAAATATGAATTTGCAGCAGATAACTTATAATTAAATCAAATATATGCATTGAATGCTTTAAATCCGATTGGCTTCGTAAGCTATATGGCCAGTCCACAGGCCCATTACTCCACCAGCCGGTATTATATGTTATGCATTAAAGTCCAATGAGTCGAAACATCTCACTGAAAACCAACACTCTCTCTTTAACGACGAGATTATGCAACACATATAAAACGTTAGACACTGTTTCCTAATGTACTAGTGTTTCAAGAACAGCGCCACATACCACCGCTTCGAGAAACCGTCTCCAAAGGTATAGGTGTACTACCTTTTAGAAGACCCCTAAGAAGTCATTTGAACTAATAATAATGAAATGTGGCTTTAAGGTATATGTCGTTTATAATACATAGGCTGTTTTTGTGTCTGTAAACGACGTAATGAACAATGAGGCAACGACTTACTGGATGCAAATGAGAGGAAATGTTTGTTTCTGAAGTCTTTCACCAATTACAACATTTTATCACACATAGAACTAATAATAAATTATACATGTATATGATAACGCTATATAACTATAAAGCAAAATTTGCTGACGGACCTTGAGACAGAATCACCCTCTAAAGGGTATGTGGGTGGACCTACACTATATATTTAATTTCATTTCGTTGAACACAAATATAAACAAACTCCATGAAAACAATTTGATTTTCTAGTGTGTACATGAATTTTCATTTTATTTATTGTTAAACAAACATTTCAAAGAATATTCACAGGTTTCAGATAAATTACCAACAATTACCATAAAATGTGAAAAACATGTTTTTCTGAATTTACCTTAAAAGTTGACTCATTGTGAAGGAAATGTGTCAACTAAGAAAATGCACGCTCACATGACATGTTTCCGTCCAGTAATAAATACATGAACATTTATCTAGGCTCTGCATTTGTGAAATTTGTTAGATTTCGTGATAGTTACTTAAAGACAATGTCACTTCTTACGTGAAACATTTACTCACAACTGATTGGTTCAAATTCTAACAAATAACCCTTTTTTATTGCAAAAGAAACATTTCAAAGATTATTCACGCGTTAAAAAACTAACAAACATAACAAACAATGTAAAAACAAATGTTTTCTTATTTCTACATTAGAAGATGACTCACTGTTTAGGAAATGTGCTAAGTAAGAAAATTCACCGTCACATGACATATTTCCGTCTAGTAATAATCCTGCAACATAGCCATTAATGGCCGCTCGGCATTGGTGAATTTGTTATATTTTCCTGATACTTCAACGACAAAGTCACTTATTACATGGTTCTTATACAAGAACAAAATTAGCATCTACTCACAACTGATTGGTTTAAATGCTAACAGATAGCCATTTAATCCTTGATATGGATGCAAATCTTTATATTGGATGTTGACAGTTGCATGTTTTGTCAGATATTCGTACATATAATCCAAAGATTCTTCCTCTGACATTATTTTTAGACTTTCTCCGTCATTTGTTAAAATCGTGCATTGATATAACAAAACACTCTTTACAGATTGTGATATGTGAACAAGGTTTTGAATGAAAGAATGGAAATATTGATCACTCATTGTGACTACACACAGTTCTATCTCCACGTGTTTAACATCAGGATGGACTACAACATCATCAGATAGGTTCATATACTCTAGTGATAGATACTTGATACCTGAGAGAGTTTTAATTGTTGATATTGATGTTTTGATTGTATTGTCATCTAATATGTAATCTCCATTGATATAAAGACATTCAAGCTTTGAATTCTGAATACACTCCAGAACATCAATATAACAACTAACAATACTCTCAGAGATTGGAGACAATCTGATGCTCTTTAAACAAGAAACGTTCACGCTATGGCGGCACACAATATTAACGTTAACCAGAGATAATGAAACGAGATGTGTATGCTGTTGAAGGTGTAGAAGAAATGTTTTACAATAGCTATCAATGTGATCATTACAATGCACATTTTCCAATTTTATATTTTCAAACAGAACATTGCTTGAAAGAAAGTCCACCAGATTGTTTAAACTTAAGTGTTCCATTCTAACATTGCATAGAGATGCTGATGTTAAATGTTGGAGACTTCTGTCGTGTAGTCTACTTATTATATACGGCAATAATGACAATTGGTGACGGGGTTTTTTCAAGGGTAATTCATGTATTAACTGTGGTACATCCATATCACCTTTAATCGAAACAGTGTTCAATGTGGATTTATTGTCTGATATCAACTGATTGAATTGTTCATAATGAGTCGGCACGATTTTACCAACATGCAAAGTTTGAAGGTTTTTAATTTTACTGAACTCACAAAAATACGTACCATTACATGAAAATAAAAAATTTGCACATTTACTGTTAAAAACTAACAGCGGTTTTAATATCTCAATATTTGAGTTGTCATCAAAATAAAAGTCTTCAAGTTTTAAAAAGACATTTCCAGCACTAGATCTTCGAATTTCTTTGATACAAGCGATTGTCATAGACTGTAATGACTTTAACTGCAGTTGATCAAGGTCCTCTTGATAGAAGTGAAATATTGAATTTCTTCTGATCAAAGATAAATTTTCTGATATTAATGGAAAAATAATTTTAAATAATTGACATACTGTTTCTTGTGAAAATCCAGCAAGAAAAAGGATGAAGTTTTCAAACTTTAAAACTGTTTCTAGTGAGGTCCACTCTTTAGCAACAATATCATTAAAATCGTTATTTCTGTCAAATGACGATGCAAACAATGCAGAAAAGAACTCTAAGTAACTGAGATGTAAAAAACTGAGTTTTTCTTCTTGTTTACCAAATTGTCTGATGACTTTACTTTTAGATAATATGCCAATTTGGCATAAAAGAATTATTTCCTCAGGATTAAAAAAATAAGGCCCTGCCGTCAACTGTTGCCTAGTGAATACGAGAGTGGCTACACACCCGTCCTGGTTAAATTGAGATCTAAATGAAAGCAAACACACTTTTTGCAACAAGGAAACATGGTTTTTTAAATAGTTCAATTTAGATAGAGAATCGGGTAGTTGTAAGTCTGATGTTTTCGATGATGGAATATGGACATTCCGTTTTTCAGCTATTTCAAATAGTAAGTTTACAATGTTTCCATAAATAAATGTTCTAGACATATTGGTGAGTGTCTGTTCAAACCACACCACTACTAAATGTGACGCAATGATAGGTATACGGAGTAAATCTTCAAGACCGCATTCTTCTACTTCCCTCTGAAAACCTACAGGATCTTTATTTTCACCATCTTTCTTCGTATTTATATAAGTAACCAGCTCTTTAATATGATCATTTGATGATTGACCCGTTATTCCCGTAAGTCTCACTTGATGTACTAAATCTTTGTGCATTAGTAAATGTTCAGTTTTATAAGGACGACTAGTTGTCAAATATACACATTTCTCCGACAATGATTTACAAGGAGTTTTAAAATCTTTCCTTTCACTTTGTTTTGGCCTCCATTCATCAAGACCATCCAGAATCACCATGCAGTCATTTTGTTTGATAATATCTTTGATACTGCTGTACATTTTATCTCTTTCATTCTGATTATCGGTGAAGAACAATTGATCCACAATAATAGAGATCACATCTATGCGTTCGGTGTCACGTAAAGTTACATAAAATAAAAAATCAAATTTTTCTATAAAATCCATATACTCCTGCATATCGTCATTTAAAACAACATTGTCAGACTTTGACCATAACAAACACAAAAACTGACAAAATGATGACTTGCCAACACCAGCATCACCAGTGATATAAACATCCCTATGCAGTTGATCATTTTTACAGAATATGTCCTTACAGGCTTTAACTTCAGTATCTTTCTGGGCTGACTGATGTCCTTCATTTTCTACCAGGAACAATGTAGGAATTTTATAAAGTTTCAGCAACTGTTCTTTCTCAAATTCGAACAATGGTGAGACAGTTATTGTAGTATAAGTTTCCTTGTAGCGATTCTTCAGTTCTTGCTTGATATCTGGAATGGTCAATTTATATTTCCGCATTTATATACATGTTTTAAATTCTACGCAATGGAATCATCGTATGCACTGAAGTAAAATGATGGAGAGAAAATATTAGACAATTACACCCACGATACCGCCTTGTTTAGAACTAGACGTTTGATCAAAACATTCTATGATAATTTGACGCTGTGCGCAGATTGAATAAATCCATAATGGCAATCAATCTACATGACAGTAATTTGTATTGCATGTTTAAAGCATTTAGATGTCAGTTGATATGAAATGTATATTAATACATAAAAAATACAATATAACTAATGCATGTACTATAAGATAACTTAAGAATAATTATATTTAGGTTTGTCGGACATTGTTATCATATATGTAAGGCGTAGATCTGCTGTGACTGTATGTCTATGTGTACATGTACATGTTGGTCAGACATTGCCATCATAATGATAATTGCTTTATTTACCTTGTGGTGATTTGGACAGAGGTTGATCTATTTTTCCTTCAACAGTCTGAACGTTGTGTTTGATAGAGCTAAGATCTTCACCGAGTTTTTCAATACCTTCACCGATATTTCCTAGACCTTCACCGATATTTCCAAGCCGTTCCTGTAGTTTTTCATTGTCTTTCTCTAAACGATCACAAAGCATACACTGGTTCTGTTCGATTTTCTGTAATGTGTGTAATATTTCTGCTTGTCCGTGTTCCCAAGCTTTGTCACTTTCTTCCCAAAGTCTTAAAGTCTCTTCATTAAGCTTTTTAAGGTTCTCGTCAATTTCAATAGTTTCAGCTTGGTCAATTTTACTGCAAATGTGCTACACCATTTTTGAGCTTTGAATTTAAACTTAGCATTATCTGAAAACAAATATTTGCATGTTAACTCTTAGATTTAGAAGCTTAATGTTAATGTACGTGTATGTATTAATGGGCAAATTATTAAGAGATAAATAAATGAAAAGTCAATGTTTACAAGCCAATATCTGACCAATGAGGAAGCTAACATGCTCCAGTGCTAGTATACACATTAATCTTCAATGGTTATTTTTTTGTTTTAACATTATGTATTAGTAACGGAGATAACCTTGATGGTACGAAATAGCACGAAAACAAGTATTTCTACGACAAACTAGTAATGTGCCCACGAGACACTGGTGCCCTCATTATAACACAAATCATTTCAAATCGGGAAGGAGAGGGAAATTGTGGTTTGGTGTATCATTGTTTTTAAATTTCTCTAGTATTGTGTCCATAACCCTAATAAATAATGTACGCAGCAAAAAGTCCTTCTTTAACAGTCATCTATGCATTGTGGTTGTTCATCTGTGACCCTTTGAACATTTTATACAGTTTATGACCGTACGGACAGACGGGCGGACAGCAGCATAGCTTCATGTCCCCATTTTAAGTCCGGGGGCACAAAATGCCATAGTTACCTTTATATTTACTCAAGTATTAGGGAAGTTTCGATGTGAACGTGTACAACAACTTGTACGTGTAGCTATCCGTACATGTATACGTTGAAATTAAAATTGGCTTGCGAAACACAACGTATGCGTGTAAGATCCATGGGCGTTTCCCTAGCACACGCATACGTGAACTTGTGTTGCCATTATACACAAATTAATTTTCTGTCACACGTTAGTTACTTGTAAAAACTACACACACGTATACGTTACACACGTGCACGTGTATTGCTCGAAAGACTTGTACAAAGTTATAACGCAATATGTACATCAGGTATACAGAATATACCTGTACATACATAACCCTGAAATGGAACAGCTACGTCATAGCCGTCTAATCGTATATTTCATATGTAATTACAAGTTAATATCATACAGTAAAACCTCGTTATCTCGAGGACCCATCGGGACAGGCCAAATGCTCGAGTTAAGCCAGGTGCTCGAAATATCCGAAGTCAATGATGAATTGTTGTTATGACTAATTGTAGCTGTGTTTATATGAAAATGAGTTTGAAATTTGCTCGAATTAGGCCGGTTGCTCGAATAATCGCTGCTCGTATTACCGAGGTTTTACTGTATATAAGATATTATTATATACATGTACCTGACTTAGTTCTTTCCAGTCAGCATCAAATTGTGCCCCGGGTATAAGTACTGTTCCTGAATGTCCTAGCTGAAATAACAAATATGAACAAACCATGAAACACACTACATGTATCACACAAATACAAATACTTACACGGAAAGAGTATGATTATTCAATTATTAAATTCATATTGATTATCTGTTCAGAACAAGACTTGATATCAAAATGTTCTCAATCATAAACGTTCTGATAAAATATAAACATGAACAAGCTCGTAGTTGCTATAGTACTGTGATATGCGTTGTACGTTAATATATATTGCAATATAAATAATTGTAGATACCAAGGCATTTTACCTTGTTTCGACAAAGTCGCAGTCTTGCAATGTCAGCCTCCAGGGACAAGTCGTTTAGAGATGGGTTTGTCCAGACTGTATTACTAGATTTCTTGAGACCACACATGTTTCTCAGAATACATGTAAGTAGTGTGATATCAAAGGTTGATAACACTTGATTCGTACATTTTGGAGGCAATAATGCTTCCTGTGTTCCAGTAATTACATTTTTGTTGACAAGTGTTTTGATCGTATTGATTTTATTCATCAAATGCTGGTCAAGCTGAGCTCCTATTGTAACGAGCTGCTCATCCAAAGTCTTCCGTAGAAGTTCAGTGCCAAGTTCTACCAGCAAGTACTGGTATCGAAAGTTAAACGTGTCTGAAATCGTATGTTCTTGACCTTTAGATATTGAGAATATATTTGTAAACAGCAAGTGTGTCCTTGACCTTGAGATATGGACCATATGTGTGCGCACAGCAAGTGTGTCCTTGACCTTGAGATATGGACAATATGTTTGTGCACAATAAATGAGATCTTGACCTTAACCTTAACGCAATTGTGGTACGTGTAATTTGGAGTGACAATTAAGAGAATTTAGTCTCATGTAGGTGAACACATATTTTAAGTTTACAATAACCTCATGATCAATGACAAAGTCTTGACAATCTGAATTATTCCATTTGTTTACAATCATCTCAAAGCGTGACCTTAACCATTGAGCTTTTCATACTATATGTCAGTGTCGACCAAATGTTCCAAGAAAACAATGTTATATTTTTGAACCCTAACCTTTACCTTGTTTACAATAATCTCATTACTAACAACACCGGGCCCTCTTTCAGTCCCAAGTTTCATTAACAGTAACTAACATTACTAACAAAAGTTATTGAACAGAAATTGATTTCCTATTTCTAGAAACAGCGATCTGGACCCCATCTGTGCCACCTTTAGTACCAAAGGGCGTTTTAACATATTATATTAAACTACATTATTATATCTCCATTTCACAATATTTCATTCTTAATTCATGCTTTTGAGTGGAAACCATTTTAAGTTAAAGAGAAAACAATAACAAAACAATATAATATATGTCTCTCCCTTCATGAATACAAAGATGTAATTATCTTACCAGTAGGCCCCGGATTTGACTCAATGTCGGCCATTATCAGCAACGTCTTTACAAAACTGAGAGCGCCAATAACTCTGATGACGGAACTCAGCATAGCAATGATATGATGACCGGAGACGAATGCTCTTATTAGACATTGGTCTGCTTCGATACCGTCTGTTGAAAATATATTTGATTGTTTATTGCAAATTTACAATGTAATAAGGAAAGAATATTTCCACTTTCAATCAAAAGACTTCCCGTGATCACAAAAGTAAAATAAGTGACATGGATGCATAGACTGATACTTCCCTTGATCTCCAAAATAAAATAGACATTTATACTACACTTGATGGCAGAAGGAACATAGTCGTGTACAATACATGGTGCTAAAATTAAAAGAGTCATATTCTACCCATGCTACCAAACGGAACAGAATCCTGCCCATGCTACCGAAAGGAACAGAATCATAGACTACCCATGCTACCGAAAGGAACAGAATCATAGACTACCCGTGCTACCGAAAGGAACAGAGTCATAGACTACCAATGTTACCGAAAGGAACAGTGTCATAGACTACCCATAGAGTTTAGCCACGCGGTACTTTGCAGCATGGTTCACAGCATCTGTCCGGTCCGAGATTCGGGTAAACGCCAACCTGAGTACAACCCTAAACTGCAAGTGCCACACCGCGCGCGATGGTCTACTACCGAGGCGGCCTCCCAGCGGCGTAGACCGGAAACGGCACTAACGGAAGTGTCGGCTGACAGCCCCAGCGCGACATCTCAGACAGGTGCCGTCGCCTGGACAATCGCGTACTCGCAAAATTATAGATAGATAGATAGATAGATACAGGGTGTCCCAAAATATAGGTTTCAGTTTCGTAGCTTAACTATTTAAACATTAAGAAGTTTATTTCAAATTCAAAAGGCCACATTGCCCACTAGAACATCAATTTACAATACGCAATTTATACAATGACACTATTTAACAACATAAATTCAAAAGAGTGGGTGCGTAAACATGCACAAAGATGTGGCAATAGAATAATAATAATCGAGAGAGAAAGATGGAGTGGTTAGAGAGTGGGGATGTCATATAACGGGAGGAATGTGGGTATTGAAAAGACGAAGACCTAAAGCCTGCCTGTCTGCATTTTCCTCTATCCAACCTAATGAAAACAACAGAAAATGAACAGGGGTAAATGTACATTCGGTAAATATAAAACAATGTATGTAGGTGTATTAGAACCTTACATTTACCATTGCAGTAATATTTTAACAATGTAGACGCTACTTGTTTAATACATGTAACTTGTTAAATAACTTGTTTAATATTCTGTATTGTTGAGTAATTTTCGCTCGTACATACATGTTCCATGAGCGCGATAAATTACGATTACGCATCAAAATACTGCAAGTGATCAAGCGTCATGCGTTGTTAAACCATTGCTCTAAAATTAGATTTAGCTTTTAATTTTAGTTAATCATAAACGTTACATTTACTTGTTTCTTACGACACTCTTCACAAAAGTATAATGCCAGTGACATGTCCGACATATCAATTGTTAGACCATGGTTAGTCGCTGTCAGCTAATCAGCGCCTTGTATTGCCGTGGTAAATATCACAGAGACTACGTCTATTAAAATCGAGAAAAACGTTCGTTTTGATTGAGAAAATCGTGCCTATGAATATACTCAGCGCATTTAAAACCGCAGCACATAAAAATTATATAGTTCATGGTTTCTAGCAGAAATGAATTAAAACAATACACACAGATTGAAAATTAATAGCAATAATTAGCTATATTTCCCATCAGTTCTGAAAATTACAAACATGCTGTTAATCCAGAAATAATTTGTTATATACAGTCTAAATAATCCGGTTTTTAAAAATAATATAATTCCAGTAATTATACAGCCAATTCGAAGTAGGTCTCCGTGAATACATATTACGGCTAAACGTGGACGCTTTCTATCACTACATAGAAAACATAATAAACGCGCCTTTTATGCTTAGAGACAGTAATCGAAATTGTAACTTGTACAACCGAGAGGAACATTTGCTGATCCTGTCCTGTGTCGTGGATGGTCCGACGGAAATACGTGTAGCAATTGAAACATCTCACAATCTTTTATTTGATGGTATCTGCATCAGTCACGTGTATTAGCCTTTTCCTGAGTATCATTTCAGAACAAAATGAAGAAAAAACGTGGTTAACCGAAAATATATACGTAGCAATAGTTATACCCAGCAATAATCCATTTTAGACCGATTGTGCAGTTCTCACACGCTCCACAACTCATTTCAGTCATGCATTCCAATCAGCTGTATTCTACCACTGACCTGCAACACTTAATTTTGTCACAAAATACTCATGCTTAGCTGCTCGCCGAGAGTGTATCTCACTTTTATACCAATATAAATAAGCACGTTTAATTTGTATTTGATTTTAAAAACGCTGTACTTTTAATTGTGCGAAGTATAACATACCACATGGTCTAAGTCAGATAGAAAGACTCGTGGGGCCGTCTATACGATATAGACACGAGCGCAATAGACACTCGCTGCGCTCGTGTCTATATCGTATAGACGGCCCCACTCGTTTTCTATCCTATACGTCGAATGGCATGTAAGTCGTGAAAACTGTGACCAGGTCTGTCCTACCCAGATATAGATAAACCACAATCAATCGGGCGTAACTGTACTTTTAGTAATGAAATAATCCAGGTAAAAGGGGTGCATTTTCACCAATCAGAATAGACCCACATATTCAAAAGTGTGACTTACATCTTCCTCATTGGTGCAGTTGGGTAAGCTACTGCTTATAGATCTAAATCAATGTTTTTGCTTGGGTTCGAATCCCACCCACCTAGACTATTTTTTTTTTAATTTTGATAAATAAAAATTGTGCGTGCATATGTCTAACATATATAGATTTCCTTTGTATTTTGATACACTGAAAACATTCCATTGAAATTAATGACAAAAATACTTTGTGATTCAAACCGGTTGTCATCCGAGGAATGTTAAAATGTATCCAGGGCGGACGAAAACTAATATAATTGAAACAAACCAAATGTTTAATAAACATATAACATAATTTTATCATGTATTACAAAATGTACAAAGTAATGAAATAAACATTTATTACTGTATTATATTTTTTAAAAAATGTATAGCATAGTATTCGAACCCACGACGCATACAATAAAATATGCAAAGTTTTTTTATGTATAGACCATGTTAACCACTTGGCCACGGTGTCAACTTGACAGTTAACGTATGTTTTCTAATATTTGTCGATAACATATTAGACAAATAACGGTAAATATCGTTTCAACCTTAGCAAATGGACTAGTCCAAAGGTCATATTTCGAAGGTCGTTGTACATCTATAGACCTCCCATTCGGTCGATATCCTTTACATACATGTAAAAGTGGATGACTGATCAATGGGCTACTGGACTAGGCTATAGCGTCTATAAATCAGGTATAGTCCGGCGGGATTGACGCGAAACTCGAACTGTCTTATTAAACAGTTGGTACTTGGTCTATGTTTGTAGTTGGTATGTTTTCATGAGGGGGGAGTGTCAGGAAGACGTTCTATGTGTTCTATGTGAAATATCAATACAATTCTGGTGGACCGATATTGCAAGTTTGCTTGCAAAAACGTTTATGATCAGCGCAATAACCTTGTGGTGTGTTCGGTCGTGGGTGTCGGGATCAGGTCAATTTCTCACAACAATAGCAGACTCAAGTCTTACTCATGGTACAGTAAGTCTGGCTTGTCGATGAGTCAATCATTTTAAGAGCAGTGTATAGGATGTCGTTACGTACTGGTTCGAGTGGAATGTACCTTTTGTCATTTTCACGATCTTGGATACGAGTAAGAAATTTACTGACCCATGTAAACGTGCATAAGGGGGTTTATCCTAGTATCCAACATGTACATTTATCGCGATATGTAAACTTGTCAAGTGCAGTCATTGCTTATTACACACATATATATGTGTATATTGTAGTGGTAATATTATTAAAGAGAAACCAGGATGCTGTCGCAGCTAGGAAAAGGATTGACGCCAACGAGAAGGCTTTGGTTCTGACTCGACTTTGTTATGTATTCACTGCCTTAAAGTTAAGTATAATTAATACATACATAGTACAATTTGTGAATGTAACGTATACATGTACTTGTTTTTACACCAGTCTGTTACTTGAAATTTGTTACTTATCCATATACCCATACCGATGTCTATGATTGCTACCTACGATTGATATCGAGGGGTTTTCACATGTTTATTTAGTCCACCGTCGACTTGTTGAGCGTTTTTCTAATTACCAAGTTGTAATAGGAACGGGTCGGGTAAACGCAGTGCGCATGCATCTAATCTACTCGGCCCAAGTAACCTCCAGTCTTTCGCGGGTTCTCTAGAGTCAAAATGGCGTAAAGCGTGAGGTATGTGTACAATTTCTAAATTTTGATCTTTGGGAACATTACGATTCGTTGCACATATCAGATAGTTTATTATAATAAAGTTGTTTTCTATCATAATGTCATCCTCCTCGTCGCTGTTAAACATTTCTTCTAACCTCACAATTGCTAGACATTTGGTCGCCATTTTGAACTCGACTCGATACGTACTCGATACGTTCTTGATATCACTACCGAGTTATCCGACTGCGCATGCCCAACTTTTTTACTGGGTTTACTCAGGTACGCTCGATGTGAGTGTTATTTTAACTTGCAGTTTGCAATATAGGCCAGACCATTTTTCAAATGGCTTATCAGTGAGGCTTTTATATGTTTTATTCATGAATAATTGAGACAATAATTGCATATTGACCGTGCGCACGTAATCACAAAAACAGTATTATTATATAGACTCCACGCTCAAGTTGGAAAGGTGGCCTAGAGGTAGAACACGCTTCGGGTCAAGAGGTCCCGGGTTCAACCCCGTCTGGACCATTGCTTAATTTCTCTGAGCCAGAATAAGCCACATGCTCCACTCGACCAAGGTATGAATTGGTACCTGTGAGGGCTTTGTCAGAACTTGTTCGATAGTCCTGGGCGCCGCAAATCGATGTTGGCTGCACATCACCAAGAGAGCTTCCCATGGAGACTCGAACGCATGTTTCCATAGGTAGCCCAATGACAAGGGGAAGTTAAAATATCAAAGGGTGACTGAATTGCTGAACTGCTGAAAGCAGCCCTCAAAAGTTGGCCTTTTAATTTAACATACTATATTAACAAAACCGCGGTTTACAATACCCTTTATTGCTGATACAAGCGTACATGTTCTACACAGTGCTTTCAAATGAAAATTAAAAAAAAATGTAATCCATAATGAAGATGACGAAATATGCGCCAAACGACTGGTGGAAAAAGTCGTTGTATCACTTAGACACAAAAATAATTTTCATTGTAGTTGATAGTTATTTGTCGTTCGAAATCGATATTTTAGCTATTCTAAATAATACAATGCGTTATTTTGGGGGACATGATTTACCCATAATCTGTTCTGTTCTGTTAAAAACACTGTTGTTCAACTGAAACTATATATAAAGCACTTTATGGCGTCACCGAAGACATAATCATTTCCAATGTTGTTCTTAATTGTACAGTATGTTTGTGCAGATATACACTATTAAACACAGTATGATAATATGCTTGGCCTTACTAATTTGCTATATAAGGTCGTTTGCAGCGAAAAAAATCGTCTGAATTTTAAATTTCTGTAAATCTATTTATCATATGTTGATAAAAATTTACATAGAGACATAATTACATTCTACCTACTCCCGTTTCAAATTTCATAATTTTCAATTAATTATTTAAACAAGTTTATTCGAATTGGTATATTGATATTACATGAATTTGGACACTTTAACGCATGGAGGCAATCTGGTATTCCATTGATGTTTTACTGTCAGTTTTTTATAATCCGTGATCAACGAGATTGACATTGCTGTGATGAAAGCGAAATTTATGAGGCCCGTACAAGTCGATTTGTTTAGGTATGTCGCTTGTGTGTTTACAGATAATATATAATAATATCACGAAAAAGCAGTGAAAACCAAATCCTTATTCAATATTCACTTAGCCACATTGCTATGATTATATCTAATAATGTTAAATTAAGAACTTAATAAAGCATTGTAATGTTTATGTACACACTGACATGTAGTCTTATGACTGAACCTAAACCCTTATTAAAGGTCTGAAATCGACCATCACGTATTAAGCAGTCAAAAGACGCTGTAAAATCCGTGTTTTTATGGTTCGAGAAGGAGGCTGCAAGACGCAAGCCATTTTTACGTTTAGACCCAAAAATATGATACACACAAATAGCACAGATGCACAGACGGGCCTCGTATATGCTATATTAGATAGGTTTCAAATACGTAAATCTACCGTTAGACGTGTCACGTGACCATAAAAAAGTTTCATTGTAAACTACAAATATTTTACATAGAACTTATGAACAAAACTTTTTGCACACATGCCTGTTGCTGCTTAAATTTATTTATATATATTAGGTAGATACATTTCATTCACTCGTGCAAAATCTCATACTTGTAGGTGCAGTAATTACTGAGAAATCTTCATTTTAGACAATTTTCAACATATTTCGCCGCAAACGGACTATACATATAATAATAATTTTGAGATGACCCCTAGTTTTCGCCAGTATTTAAGCTATCGTAGACTTAGGAATAGACATCGGGATAAATGACAAATGTCAACTACGAAGCTTTCAAAGTTATTAGTACACATGGGACGTTCAGTTATTTTACGATACAACTGTTGGTTTGGTATGCCTTTTTGCAGAGGAATACATTATTTGCATCAGAGGAACGTAAGGTGTGGAGAGTGTGGCTTGATCCTCGACCTTCTTGAACGTAATTCAACAGCTATCTTTTTACAAGTGTGTATTTTTGTTCTTGAGGTATATTTTCATGGCGGAGAGTATCACGAGGGCGCTCGATGTGTGATACAAATACAGAGATAAGGAACAGATATTGACGATTAGCTTGAACATTGATGTTATCAATGCAGGGCCTTGTATCGTATCCGTGCTTGTGGTGGGACCGCGTCAGTGTCTCCATACTGTATGTGATATTATTAAATTAAATTATTAAAATTCAAATTAAGACTGCCACAGCACCTTCAAATAAATATGGCGACATATAGGCATTCGAGCCAGACGTTGTTGATGTGAAACAAACGCTGTACTGCGAGTAAGATACTTAAAAGTTCACTTTATAGTGTCACCATTTTCTTGGAAGCTAACGAATGTTGTACATTCATGCACAGGTCATATTTAAATATAAGGTCTGCAACGAAGGATTTCCCAATATATACACGCCACTGACAGAAACATTCACACCTCAATTATTACTGCATCAAATCACACAGTTTTCTGCAGACTGCTCGTTAAACATAAGTTCCGATGATGAAACAAACATTCTGGGTCTCAAATGCATGTTTCTCCGAAAATTTAGCGTCGGACAACGGTCAGAGCGGCCAATTTTCGCCACTTGCTCTAAACCTGTCCCCTCAAATGTGACGATTTTACGTGTTTTTTCACCTGAATTGATGCTTTGTGGCGGCATCAATCAAGTCTGGAATCTAATATTTGCAATGAGTAACAACAAACTATCGTTCTAACTGTACGACGCGAAAGCATGCTCATCAAAACGATGCATCGTACAAGAATCGCTATTTTAATTAAAATATCATAAAACAATTTTCGCTTCGGCATTTCGTCATTTTACTGTCCCGCAGTGAATCGCAGAATGGCAGCACGTGTACGTCCCATTGTAACATATCTTTTCATTGGACGCACTGATAACGGGGTTAGCCAATCGATAGTTAGTATTTTGGGCACACCTTGGAACTTTTGTGCTAAAATATTGTTGACATCATGAAGGCCCCAAAAATGATAAGAGTACTGCTACAGCCTTCGACAATCGTCTACAACTCAGATTTTGTGATGTGTGACCTAAATCAACCAGTCTTCACGATAAAATAATTATTATGAGCGCCATATTACGTCATAACAAACTGTGTTAAACCGTGTCAAACTAAAAGCTTAAGATGTCAACACTGTTAATCCACGTCGATCTGACAAGGAGGATTCATCGGAGGTGTTTGTGTATACAATGGGGATACTTGAGGTGTTAGAACCATCGTTGAATCGGGTAAGTTAGTAATGTGTGAAATGACAGCTGTAAATTTCGAACTGGTTTGACCCGGAAGTGTCTGAACATTTGTTAATTACTGTATTAGTAACAAAGTTATTCCCACACAATCAATTTGAATTGTATTTCAATAATAAGTGAAAATAAGAGTAGAAATAGAAATTAAATGGAACTGGTGATTAACCTGAACTGGTTTATTGTCTGCACACTATTATTAATATAAAAGTTCTAAAATCTTCAATCTTGGCAGCATATTATTATATATATTTATACATTTGTACTAGACCTTTACTGTGCTGTGTCATGTTGAATCACTAGTTGTGCTGTTTAAATATTACATTATTGTAGTACATAATTGATTGCATTTAGAAATCCACTTAAAAAGTGAAATATAATTTACTGTATACATTAATTTTCTATGTGCCAATCATGTAATTTGTCTCATGAAGAGGTCAGCTATTTTGCTCTTGGGAATCCAACCTGGTTAGACTAAGAGCCCTGGCAGATAACCACATGTTGCCTTAATTATATGGGGGTACAGAACCCCGATGGATCAGTGCATGTCAAATGATATCTTGACAAATACATTATCATACTGAGGATACTACAAAATATTTTTGCAGCATATTATTCATGCTTTTAAAATTCCAGGTAAACAAGAGGCTGTTGCTCTAACTGCTAGTATATAGATGACAGGTCCTACACAGTTCCCTTGCTAGTCCTTGTGGTGATTGAAAGCCTGATGCTATCACTATGTGGTACAATACAAACAATCATCAAAAGGTGGCCACAATGTTGGGTTTAATGAGAAGAATGTTATTCACAGTTTTATTCTGAAAAATGGAGACTGTTTGCTATATTTTACAAAAAAATCTAAAACATCTTGTCACACAGCTTGTGCTTTGTTGGTATTTGAAGACATTCAATAATTATAATACAACATTGGTATTATTGTGAAAAATTGCACAGGAGATATATTTTTGGATTGAGACTGTTCTGCTTAAATATCCTTTATAAGCAGGTTTTAAGTACTTGTTAAGTACTTACAAAATCCAAATTACTATGAATTAGGTCACAGCCAATATCTGATTGCCTTTTTGAATTTGTACTATGACTAAGAAATTAGAAAGACATTCTCAATGCAGTTAACTTATTGTTATATTGTAAGACATGCTATTCTAGATTAATAATTTCGCTTATTTTGAGAGAATTTAGCATCATTCAGTGGTAGAAAGTTAAAAACGACCTGTATTAATGAGAGATAATCAGTATATTGTAGTTGGTGAATAACAAGTAGAATGATTGAAGTTATGCATGAGGTTCATCTTCTGAATAATGTGGATTCCAGTAATTTGTCTGTATTCTAATTGAAACAGTTTTCTTTGACTATCTTCAAACTTGCCGACAATGTTTAGGGGCATATATCTAGGAAATGTTTGATTATATTATGATCCTTGAATTGCCAAAATATGTGCATTTTCCATGTCTGTACTCCTATTCCTATTTTTAGGGCATATTTATTATTGAAAATTCACCATATTTGCCTTTAAATAAATCATCAGCAAACTTGTTGGGAATGTAAATTTTGTATTGTCTCTCAATAGGAAAGAATATATGATAAATAAATAACTCTGACTCTTATATCAAATTTTCGAGCACATGCTCTTCATCAGGAATTTTTAATTACTTCTTCTTATTTTTAAGTCACATCCATCTTGTTTATATTATAATGTTGTTATGACGTGACGTCATTTCCTGTATCATGACGTTCCAAATGACGTCACGTCATTTCCCGTATTTTTTACATACAATTTATATCTAGCATATGTTGGGAATGGTTTGATATCCAATTTCCTTCATGACTTACAAAATTTGGCATTGTCTGTGTAGTACTTAGACAGTTTTTGTCTACTTTTTTCACCATGTGGCTATATAGAAACTTCAAAAATTTTCTTCTCAGAAACTGATTGCCCTATCTAAATATAAGTTCACATGAATGTTCTTTGGTCGACCCTCTACCAAATTCCTAAGTTTAATTTTGATCGCTTAAAAAACATGGCCACCAGGGCCGGGGTAGTTTTCACTATCTTCAAAAATCTTCTTCTCAGAAACTGCTGGCCTGATTTCAATATAATTCCACAGGAATGTTCCCTTAGTGACCCTCTACCAAATTCCTTATTTCTTTGTTGATATGTTAAAAGAAACACATTAACATAGGTAGACATGGTACTCAGGTGAGCGATCAACTAGAGGGCCATCATGAACCTCTTGTTTTAGTACTTGCTAATCTTAAGAAAAGGTGAATGTAACTTTATAGAACATTATAGAAGTACAAAATGTTTAAGCTCACCTCTACTTTGACAGGGAAGTGTAACTTATTAATGAGTGCTTGAAATATCTTTCCTAATCAGTTATGATTATCAGTTGAAAATGAGAGTGTGAGTTTCTTGTTTACAAACTTGTAGTATGTAAAAGTTACAAATGAATGCATACTGTATATCAAAATATGAATGCACATTTAATTCTTGCATTGAAATATATTGTGAATTTTCATTTGACAAAAAAAATTATATGAAATATAAAAACTTCTGTTTTGTTCAGTTACAGTAGATCTACATTGATTATCAGAATCAAGCTCAATTCTGTTTTAGTTATTTTTTTGAAATATTTGTTAAGTGATCCCATTCTATTTTCCTTGGCATGTAAAAATACCTAAATTGGTAACCTTCAACACATTCATTATCTTTTAAAAATGGATTTATTGAAGGTTTACTTGAGACTGATCTCAAGCATTCAGGATCAAAATCTAATACACCAGCTTCAATTTTAAAATTATGAGTGGAAATTATTTGTCTTTGAATTTTAAAGAGACATCAATACTGTTACCTATGGATAAAAGAAAGTATATTTCTATGAACATAACTTCTGTATTTGAAATAAACAGTTTTGAGCCTGATTCTCAAAAAAACAAGTATGTGAATACAGGGACTGGGCACTAGATAAGATCCAAGTGATGGTCAAAAAATAGTGTGTTTGTATAACCCTGCACATATTTTTTATTGATCATATTTAAAGTGAAAGATCACGACCACAGAGCTCTATGTATAAAATAGAATAATAGAGTTTATTGAAGGCAATATTGCCAATGAGCACGTATATATATATGAGATACATGCAATCATGAATGTACAAACATTAATATCATAATGCATGCATAAAATAAACTTCCAGAGACACCATGGCCCCTGACCACCTGTTTACAGCTCTAAAAGCTGTTTATTTGTATTATATTGATATTTTTTGTTACATATGAATTGAAAATGCCAAATGTACACAGCAAAAATTATGGCGTACGCCTGGCGTACGCTTAGGTCTGGCGTACGAAATGCGTACGCCGTTCGTACGCTTTTCGTACGATTTTTTTGTCGTATGAAGCGCGTACGCCAAAAATGCGTACGAAAAGCGTACGATTTTAGGCGTACGCCAAATTTTGGCGTACGCATTTCGTACGCCAAATTTGTTCGTACGAAAAGCGTACGCCTGGCGTACGCATTTCATACGCCATAATTATGCGTACGCCTGGCGTACAAACATAAATGTCAAAATGGCGTACGCTTTTCGTACGCTATAATAATGCGTACGCCTGGCGTACGAAATTAAATGTCAAAATGGCGTACGCTTTTCATACGCCACTTTTCATACCGCTTTTTGAACAGTCTTAAATTCTCATTGGGGGTATGATTTTCATAGTAAAAACATCTTTTCATGCGTTTTTCATTATGCATGAAAATCATACACATAAAAACTGGTTAGGAAACAGTCCAGAAAAACTGGTTAGGTGAATAAGCTGTCTTATGTAATTGAAAAACATAAATAATAAACAAAAGCATGAATAGGATTTGATAACAAATGGCAGTGAAGTTTTTGTAGGCGCTCGGATAGCTCAGTCGGTTGAGAATTCAGCCTATAGATAAGTCTTGAGGTTTGAGACCTGGTCAAGCTGCACATTTTCCCTTGCTAATTACAACACCTGGCATAAAAGAAAAAGCAGGAAGGCTTCAAACTCTCATACCCTTGTGTCAATGGATACCATCAGAAATGAGGTGTTTAGAATTTAAGTTACACAAACTTTTGCAATTATCCAAACATCTTTAAGATTCTATAAAAAGTGAAGGATTTCTAAATGTAAATCTATAAGCTTAAAAAAAGTAAGTGTCCAGAAAATTTTATTTTATTTTCACTCGGAAATTTTATTCAGATCCATTATACTTGGGACTGAATATCAGAGTATATTCAGTCTCAGATTTTAAGTACTAAGATATTTATGTACATAGATCTAGCTCTACATACAATAGAATAGAATATAGTTTATTTTCCAAATTCTGAACCCTCTTAGGGCTACTAGATGTTAATTTTTTCTAATTTTAGAAATTTATTTCTTCTCCATCTTGAGAACACAAATTGTTTTCAAATATCTGAGTTATATATTCTACATAATTTTATACGACAGGCTCGACTTTTGGAAATATCCGGAACAGGTACGGTAGATACTAGCGTTTAGTAAAAACCGGATCTTTTTGCATGGGAGAATGGAACGTTGACACCGTCACTTGCGCGTGAGCGTCTGTTGTGTTTTCGTCTGCTGCGGGATAAAACGAATGAGATGAACGGAGATGAACGTTCTTGTCGATGGAAAATGTTAAAGAATCTGTTACCTAGGCTGGTAACTGTTTCCGAAGGTATATAAACGAATTTGCATCTCAAATTGTTGCATTTCCGATTTCGTAACCAACTTTTTTTGATACCAAGCAGTTTCGTAACCAAGTCGGAATTCCAACGAAGTCTAAGTCTGCTTATGGTTTGCATTAAATTATTAAAAGGTGCCATATTTCTGGAAGTTATAACCTCCTATGGAGAATGTTAATATACATGTTGATTTAATTTTACTGAAGGCGGTACGAGTCGAAAGTCGTCATTTCAGTTAAAACTTCGTGGCTACAAAAAAGTCAAAATGACCTGAAAAGGTTGAAACTGAATACGTTGGATTTGTAATTCAGACTTTTCACATCTATACAGTAAACGTAAGGAGATTGCATGATGTGGGCTTCTAATTCCATCACCCTGCTTAACACTAATGACGGTCTTCAACTTTGAACTGCCCATGTCACTGTGCTCGCAATCAATTGCTGATAATTACTGGCAGGCTTCTAACCACTAGTGAAGGAACATCGGTTGCAAATCATAATCGATCATCAGCTAGAATCAACTGGCACTTCCGATGCGATTTTTCCGATTTATAATCGGCAGGACTGTGACTGAATACGCAGTGTGCCCAGGTGCCTATTTTCCTACATCCCAAGTCGCGAAACAGGGTGACAAAGGGAAAATCAATGATTTTCAGTTATACTATCAGAATTTGAAGAAATTATATGAATTGGTTCTAATAGGCATTCAATTGGGTTAAACTTCCATGCTTCGAAATTTTATAGCAAATATATGATTAAACAAGTATTGTTTAACATTTCGTTATAATTATCTGAATCAGATTCTGATGATCGATTATGGATGAAGGACATCGATCATCGTAATCGGCTGACTTCCACACACCACTTATCGATGTTATCTGATAATCGGTACATCACTACTAACCACCCATCATTATCATGGAAATTTGGTGTATGAACTATGATCATTGTCATTATCATTCCCATCCTGACCTGACCTTTAAGGATCAAGCACATATGCTGTGGGTCCAGCATTGTTAAACATTGCAGCCACAGTTGTGAGCCAGATGTCTAGAACCCTTGACCCCCTAATCTGGCCCCAGGTTCATTAGGCCTATGCCGCCAGACAGTTAACTGGCCGTCAAATGCTGCTGATACTGTTGCAGTTAACTTATTTAGGCTATTCAACTGGTGGTAATTGGTCAAGCGGATAGCGCTCTTTGACTGCTCATTGAAAGTTCGCTAACTTGTTCTATCCTCAGCTAGGACTGGGTCAATGGTCGCATCTGAATTCTGATAGGCTTTTCACTAACATTCCCCCACCCGAATAGAGTACTATAATTGCATTGATTTTAATAGATTTACTGCCCTTGTGAGACTGGGTGTCACTAACTACACTTTAAGTTTAGGGGTCTGGGGCCAGGACCCTCAGGTATGGGGATTTTTTAGGTTGCATCGTTTTGAAAAAAAGGGGGACTTTTGTCTTTGTCCAAATAGCTGGTAGGTCACTACCTGTTTATCATTGTATTAATTTAAACAATTTATTGTCATTACAGCTAATGTTTGTCGATACAGCCTGTGAACCTATAGAAGCCATAGTCAAAGAACTTATTCATCAAAATGTTTGTCTAATGGCAGAGTATTGTGAATGGCAATGGACGGTTCAAATGCAGGTAAATTATTTATTGCTTGCGTTTTTAAAAAAAAGAAATTTTAAATTTAAAAGAGTGGAAATGTTGAACTTGAACTTTGTTGAAGTGACATTTACATTTATTTATATTTATCACAAAAATAATTAGGCCTGAAAAAAGTGGTTTGTTTCTGGTTACAATACATGCCCAAAAAAACAAGGGTCGGTAGGTTTTTTTATGCCCCCGTATCGATAGATCGGGAGGCAGATAGTGATTCACCTGTTTGTCCGTCCGTTCGTCTGTCCGTCCTGGTTAACCCAAATTGACCGTTTCTTCTAGCATCATTATGGCTTGCTACAAAGCTTCCAAACTTGCATGGATGTTGTATATGAACACTCTCCACACACCTGTATCACCTGACCCCATTTTGACCTTCACCTTGACCTAATTTTGGACTTAGACTTATTTATGGACAAGGCTTCCACAGGGGGCATAAGCGTTTATTGAACGCAGTCTTGTTTTTGTGTTGATTTTATGTCTGGTGCGTGCACTTAATTCGGACAAAAAAAACAACAAATGCCGATTTTCGTACATAACTTGGTCAGTTAAAATAAGCGGTCTTTCGGGTAACCGGAAACAAACCGCCCTTTTTCAGGCCTTATGTGATCTTCCACATGGGAACAAATCACGGAACAAAGTCAATGTTCTTCAACGTGTGTGATTACAAATGTGTGACGTCACCAGCTTTTTTGGCGTGAAATGTAAAGTAAATGTTTGTGTGAATGCAACCTTCAAAAGTAATTAAAATCAAGTGTAACAGTTTGCCAATGCATGTACTGAGATACATGTGCATTTATATACAAACCACAAATTTCAGTTAGTAGAGGAGGCAGTCCTGATATAATGTTTTTCTTGGTATTTCAGATACGTCAGGGGTTCTACAATTCCGGATTTGATGCTTTACAAAGAAGAACTTTTCTGCAGAAAATAAAAGTTATTTGATGAACAAATTAAAAGAATTGGCTAAGTTATGGCCATTTGAAGTTGCATAAGCTGAATTTTAACAATAGAACAATGTTTGAAGCAGAGTTTTGTTATGGGAGGTGTCCTAATGGCACCTGAAGCAGACTGGCGTCTCATTTTCAGGATTGGGCATTATAATACATAAATGGTGCAGTGAAAGGAACAGTTCACTGAATATTGACAGATGCCTTGGAGAGAACCACTTCTTCTGTTTCCATGAAACTTCATCCAGTTAATCAACCGGACTTTGCTTATATACAGAGCTACATATTGTACGATGTGACGTCAAAATAATAACAGGGATCCTACAGTTCAGGAATAATCCAGAAATCTGGATTTGCTGCTATAGAAAAAAATGAAGTTCTCTGCAGAATGGAAGTTTA
Source organism: Spisula solida (assembly GCA_947247005.1). Lineage (NCBI taxonomy): Eukaryota > Metazoa > Mollusca > Bivalvia > Venerida > Mactridae > Spisula > Spisula solida. Next base: position 169,524 of record OX365962.1, on the reverse strand, counting down.
GGCAGTGTCTAACAATGACTGTATTGTTCTGGATATTGAGGCTTTTGTATGAATATTTAATACATACATGCTTTATTAGCTCCCCTGTCACATGGTGACATGGTGAGCTTTTGTGATCACTCTTTGTCTGTCCGACGGTCCACAATTGCTTGTGAACACACTAGAGGCAACAGTTATGGCCCAATCTTTATTAACCTTGGTCAGAATGTTTGTCTCTATAAAATCTAGGTCAAGTTCGAAACTGGGTCATGTGTTGCCAAAAACTAATCACAAAGGCAAATCTTAGAAAAAGCTCGTGAACACATTAGAGGACACAATTACAAACCAATCTTCATGAAACTTCGTCAGAATGTTCGTCTCTATGAAATCTAGATCAAGTTTGAAACTGGGTCATTTGGGGTCAAAATCTAGGTCACACAGTTAAATTTGAGAAAAAGCTCGCGAACACGTATCAGGATTACAGTATGAACCAATCTTCATGAAACTTGGTCAGAATGTTTGTCTCTATGATATCTAGGTCAAGATCGAAACTTGGTCTTGCGGGGTCAAAAACTAGGTCACAAGGTCAAATCTTAGAAAAAGCTTGTGAACACATTAGAGAACACAATTATGAACCAATCTTGATGAAAGGTAGTCAGAATGTTTGTCTATGAAATATCTATATAGGCAAAGTTCAAAAATGGGTCATATGGGGTCCAAAACAGGGAACTAGGTCGAATCTTAGAAAAAGCTTGCGATCCATTAGAGGACACAATTATGGCCCAATCTTTATCAAACATGGTCAGAATCGTTGTCTTTATAAAATCTAGGTCAAGTTTGAAACTGTGTCATATGGGGTAAAAAACTAGAATCATGCAAGTTTCACCTCTCGGTTATGACTTGCATCACTTGGCGATTATATCACCGTAATTATCATTAAACATGTACAGCAGTGATTTATGTATGTATAGTTCATTGAATTTCAGTAAATATCATCATCTAACCTGTTAATATAGCTCGGCAAAGCTTTTCATCTGTTTTACTGATATCGACTTATCCGCCCATGGAAGAACCTGCTGTAACCATGGCGTAGTATGGTTGACATTGAAGTTATTATTGAAATGTTAAAGATGTGTAAATTATATTGAGTTTATCTTTGCATGTATGTTTAGCGGGGCTATATTGGAGTAATGCTTGAGGATGGTTGGTTGGTACGTATAATTTTGTCCGTGCTATTTGGCTGTCACCATTGGTCAGATTTTAACGAAACTTGGTATGAATGATCAGTACCAAGTCTAGTTGTGCACATCGTCGGCACAAGTTGGTGGAATCAATTTTAAAGTAGTTATTGCCCTTTGTATTTTTACACGTATAAATTTTGTCCACGCTATTTCTCTGTAACCATTGGTCAGATTTTAACAAAATTTTGTATGAATGATCAGTACCAAGTCTAGTTATGCATATCGTCGGCACATGTTGGTCGGATCAATTTTAAGGTAGTTATGGTCCTTTGGTTTTTTACACTTATAAATTTTGTCCACGCTAGTTTTCTGTAGTCAATGGTCAGTTTTCAAAAAAAAATTGCATGAATGATCAGTACAAAGTCTAGTTGTGCATATTTGACTGTGTCAAGCAGTTTCTGGGGGTATTCATCACCTTCAGTGATATTTCTTGTTGATAATAACTAAGTTGCTACTTCTGAATCTTACATTGAGTTTATTCTGTGTGTTGAGGCAGCACACACTATTTTGTAAACAGGTTTGCCAAACGCTGGGGCATTATTTAAATGAGCCGTTCTCCAGAAAAACCGGGCTAAGTGACATTGTATTAGTAATTATGTAATAAGGTTAAGAAAACCCTCTTAAATGAAAAAAAAGTCATGCTCTTTGATTTAAGTTCTTGGATAATATACAACCATGTCTTAAATTTATTTTTTCTCATGAATCATGTTAAAATATCGTCTGCCATTCCTATGGTGACCAATTTCTGAAGAGTATCCATATTGAGAAAACAAGGGGTTAGTGGTTGAAAACAGTAGCTACATTTCTCTAAAAGGTAAAAATCGCGATTTAGATATGTTTTATTAAAAAAAGATTATAATTCTAAAATGTGATACAATTTTGATAAGTTTTCGTTAAGAATTCATCAAATACTGGATTTATGAACTTCTTGTCAACGTAACGTCAAATAATGTTTGAATGACGTTTCTGACGTCACTAACAAAGAGGGGCGGGGGGGAGTGGTTAGTTTTAAAAGTCTGTAACTTTGTAATTTGATGTTATATTTTGCTCAAATTTTCAGAAACTGATTAAAGAGTCTTGTCTTTCTAATGCTATATTATCATGATTTTTCGCATTTTTGTTTTTCTGGAGAACGGCTCAAATGTATTATATTGCACCTAGTCTACCTAACTATTAGTTGTTTGATCTATAAAGCATATTTTATAGTAACTTTGTGTTAAGCTACTTGTATTGTTTAACTGCGCTGTCATTTAGCGCTATTATACCAAATGCTATGCTTAGCCCTATAACCATCATTAGCTGGCACTTTATTTCCTCCAATCTGATTGGCTGCCAGCATAAGCCCCAGCATTTCGCAGACTAAGGCACACTGTCACAAGCATTTATTTCCTGCAATCTGATTGGCTGCCAGCATAAGCCCCAGCATCTCGCAGACTAAGGCCCACTGTCGCAAGCATTGTCTGCCCAGCTTAGATCTTTGCATCTAGCACTTGAAACTTTGTTTACTAACCCAAGTTATTACATACATTTTACAAAGGCCAACCAATACAAGCCGTCTTTAGGTATATAACTTGAGTATAATAGAACCATTTTAGATCCTTTAAGATATTTTAATTCTTTATTTTATTCTACTGAACAGTGCTTGCTGCGGCTCACCTTCCCCACCCCTTTCTTTGTTTATTATTGTTGTCGCTTAAGACTATTTGCTTAAGACTATTTCCGTCATTGTATTTACTGGATTTATGGCATAGATCTATCTTTGGTATTTGTTAAGAATCTATTCTGTTACATGTATGTGAAACCTTAGATACAGGCAAATAACAATCCTGTCCATTAAATACATATTCAGGTTACAAAAGTTGTTTTTCCATATTTTCTTAGTTTGTAGACCTAGTGAGAAGTGGCTCAGAGTATTGGCTTCAAACACACAGTGATCACAGTGATGTTGCCAAGAATTTTGGACAAAAATAAATTTACCTATCATCATTATTGTACATTTGGCGTACGAAAAGCGTATACTTTGGACGGCGTATGATTTTCGTACGCATTGCGTATGAACGGCGTACGCCAAAGTAAATTTTCACCTAGATCATCATTGTACATGTGGCGTACGAAAAGCGTATACTTTGGACGGCGTATGCTCTTCGTACGCATTGCGTACGAACGGCGTACGCCAAAGTAAATTTTCACCTATATAATTATTTTACATTTGGCGTACGAAAAGCGTATACTTTGGACAGCGTATGCTTTTCGTACGCATTGCGTACGAACGGCGTACGCCAAAAAATCAGTGCGTATGGAAAGCGTACGCCGTTCGCACGCTTTTCGTAAGCCAAATGGCGTACGCCAGGCGTACGTTGACCTTAATTTACGCCGTTCGTACGCCAAATGGCGTACGCCAGGCGTACGCTTTTCGAGTGAAAAACGTACGCTGAAATTTTTGCTGTGTATCCTAAAAGTGCATTTTGGACTGCTGTATTGTCTGGAACTTTGAATAATTTTAGGCGGTTTGCGACATTTTCTTGATTGCCGCCTTGTCGTTTGGGGTCCATTAACATTTAATGTGCATGCAGGTGCCTAATATAGGTCAGAATGTGTTATTTGGTGTTAAATGGAATCTGCAGGCTTAATCCTGGTGACATATTTGAGTGAAAATCTTAAAAAAACTTGAAATATGACCTATGTAGTACTTGGAAATGTGATGGTCTGAGCAGAGTTACTTCCCTTGGCTGCATATAATCACTGCTTTGATGATTTCTGATCCATCCTGAGTCATGTTTGTTCATTTGTTTGATAAAATACAGTAGAATAATGTGGTGCTAAACTGACAGTCAATACCACATACAAATAATAGGCACTAAACATATGTATACACACATTCGATCTACATCTACTTTGAATCTATAAAATATCAGATCTACGAGCTGACATGTATATAGAGGATATTACATGAGTGTCTTTTCATATTGAATTTATTAAACGAGTTGAATAAAATAATAAAATGCGAGGCTCTGCCGAGCATTTTATCGATTTTATTCAACGAGTTTAATAAATCCAATGTGGAAAGTCACAAATGTAATGTTCTTTTTATCATATGTTAGCTATTTCTGGCCGAAACATAAAAAAAAAAGATTTAGCGTCTTTCACGAATGTTGTATAATATGATAAAAAATCGTTAGTTCCTATTACTCTGTTTTATATATCTTACCAATAGGAATTATTGAGTATCATGTATGATCCGGTTTTTTAATTGCAGTGATGTATAACCTCTCTACAGCGACCCCTGTTTAGCAACTACCTCTTAATATAATTATGAACATTCATTTTTTCACTAGCCTTTTTTCCTTCAAATCTTACCTTTGGAGAGCTACTACCTCTTAATTACGACCACCCTTTGTAGCTCCTATTTTGTGTTGCTTTATAGAGGTTCTACATGTACTGTATAGTATATATTATTATTGTTGTTCTTTACAATCCAATATATGAAACGTTGTTCATATGTATTCATATTTATCACATGTTTGACGTCGCGGTAGCGTAATAAAGCCATTATTTATTTTTGATAATACACTAGTGTAATAAAGCTATCACGCGACGTCATTCAAAGGACAGGCGACGTCGTCAAAGTTGCGAGTTTATTATAGTGAAAAATACGTAGCTATTTTATGTTTTGGCCGGAAAAGGCTAACATATGATAAAAAGAACATTACATTTGTGACTTTCCACATTGAATTTATTAAACTCGTTGAAAAAATCGATAAAATGCTCGGCAGAGCCTCGCATTTTATAATTTTATTCAACTCGTTTAATAAATTCAATATGGAAAGACACTCATGTAATATCCTCTATGTATTTTGCGCTGCATTTACTATGTAACGTCTTTTGGCGCCACCGCGTTATTATGCATGACGTTACGTCATCATTGTTTTTGTATATTATAATTATTACCTGAAGAAGTCTTCTGGGCGAAACGTTGTAGTCTAATGAATATACAGTAAATGTTATTCGTGTTTGGTGGTTTCTCTCTATTTTCGATATGGCCGAAACATAAAATAACTACTTATTTTCACTATAATAAACGCGCAACTTTGACGACGTCGCCTATACGTTGAGTGACGTCACGTCAAAGCTTTATTACACTTACTGTCTAGTGTATTATCAAAAATAAACAATGGCTTTATTACGCTGACGCGACGTCAAACATATGATAAATACATGTATAGGCCTATTGACCGTATATAATGATAGTCTGTTCTATGATTTGTAGATCTAATGGAATCCTTCCTACAGTAATGATGCAATCAAACGCAGACTGGGCATTTATGATTTTAACATAGTCCCTATAGTGATTACTGATATTCCACCGAGTAGATCTATTTATTTTACATTCCGCTCGTTTCGCTTATTACGTCACGTAAAGTTATACCCCATTTGGTACCTCCATATAAACTGATGACGTCAAAATTACAATCTAAAAACATGACAAATTGATCGACCTCGTTATTGAACATTTATTTTCACACTCAGTACTCTAATCTCAGAAAACAAGAGTAGAATAAGGACGCAGGATGGTTAGTAGACATATTCTAGGTGCATTGGAAATTCCCACGAATGGCCCAAAGTACGAGCTTAATTGACTTGGTTGAAATCTAGTAGACTTTGTCACTCGAGTGTGCTGGATGCGTGAAACTACGCTGTTTTTAGATCGGGGAAGAATTAAAAACACAAATTACAACCAAATATCAACCACAGAACCGGTATCCGATGTATCCTTGACGCCTTTGAAAATACTACCGCTACGAGAACTTGTTTGTTTTGTTATGTACACAAAACCACGTGAGCGTGGCTATGACGACGCAACTTACAAAACAAAACAATACAAGTTTAAATATTTGTTTTTGACAAACTTGATGCGTGTTTTATTCAAATCTACATCACTAAAAATATTTATTGCCAAAAGCAATATCTGCAACTATTTATCGTAAATTATAAATGTCAATTTACAATTTTCAAGAATTTTATTTTTAACCAATCAGTGAGAGGCTCTCTTTGCCCTTATTACTTACCGAAAAAGCGGAAGTGAGAGGGGACAGGTTTAGAGCAAGTGGCGAAAATTGGCCGCTATGACCGTTGTCCGACGCTAAATTTTCGGAGAAACATGCGTTTGAGTCCCAGAATGGTTGTTTCATCATCGGCACCTATGTTTTACGAGCATTCTGCAAAAAACCCTGGAGATTTGATGCAGTAATAATTGAGTTGTGAATGTTTCTGTCAGTGGCGTGTATATCTTGGGAAATCCTTCGTTAAATATTTAGTTTAAACATATTTTATTACCCAAACACTGACATACAAATAGATCTATAAATACATATATATACATAAATAGGTAAAAGGGTCGAGCCACAAGTTCTACAACTTAGTTACGGCTCTCCCCTTATACCAATATCAATTACATTATAATAATTCAAGTTACTATGTTAATATGGCATAGAATTAATTTAAATTAAATACAGATGTTTACCTGAAAGAATAATGTATACATATTTACAAAGGTAATAATCAAACAATTTTTGATTGGAATGACTGGATTGAGTAAGAATAACAGAACAGTAAGAGTAAGGTTTGGAGTAAGAAAAGAATAATGTTGTGGACGTTAGATCTAATCTTTATGCATTGAAACGTTTCGTGTCTTTAATGAACCGATGAACAGCATTTACTATTTTTATATTATTTTCATAATTTAAATATGTATATATAGACGGTATTGGACACTTTTCATGGACCTGTGCATTCATGTTATACAGAATAGTTTCAGGATTTGCTGTTCAACGAGTTAATAGAATCGGCCTTCAATTAAGACGATTGGACAATTTGATATCTCCACACCGGATATCGTTGCAAATACTGGTTTTTTCCGTTGGATTGAATTCACCTTAATGATGTGGTTTGGGTTTATTTAGATTATATATGGGAAATAAATTGTATAATTTATTGTGGCGGAAAAAATCGGTCGACCGAGAGGAGAACGGATGTTACCTACTAGGTATTTCTTCCAATATTAAATGTTTTATGTACAAAATGTACTTTAAACGTGTTTGTCCGATTAGGGCTCCGATCTCGTTCCGGGAACCCGACTTGGAATGAGGTGCCTCTGATAGGGAATCTAAATTGGTTGAGACTTAACGATGTACTACGGAAAGGTATCATACGGTTGATCAGTGAGTGTGTCTGTTGCGTAGTATTAGGTATTGCCCTCCTATAATGGTAATTCCTAGGTTGTTGATATTGTGTACACACGGTCACTGTTTATACAGTGCCACGGCTTGTGGCACAGTAAGTTGTTTGTGTACTCACATTCCATTTTTCCTTCCATTTTCCGTGAACCCGATGGTGGGGGTCGCGATCGGTTGATTTTGGTTGGTGTCTTACGTACAGCCACGGCTTGTGGTTCGCACTGTGGAAGTCGTAGTACATCTCAAGGGTAGTAGAATAATCAATGGGAGCATAATCAAATTACGTATAACGAATCCGTTTTCCTTTCGGTCGATCGGATTTACAGACATACACGGGTACCCGGTATTGTCTTAAGCGGCCTAACTTATCCACATTTATTATACGTTTAAGTGTGTGATTAAATCGAATATTACTGGAAATTCATATCGAGTAATAAAATAATAAAAAAATTACACAGAGTTAGGTAAGATAATTAAGTCAACTGTGCTAAATTTCAATAAAAATGGAGTACATAATACTAATAATTATGTTCAATGGGGATCCAACAGTTTCACACACAAAATACAACCCATACACTTTTTTATTAGTTTTGTAAACATTTCTTGGGACTAAGTCGGACAAAAGATAGAATAGTCGTAATTTCGTAGATCCACCCTGATCCACCCTGGAAGTCCATGTAAATCAATCGGAATAGGATGCAATCTACGATCGTTCGCTGTGACCTGTACTGGGTACAATTTTTTCACTTTCTACTTGATTTATACATCCATTCTAAATTAATTACTACAATGGCTGTCGTCTAATTTGTGTAGAACTACAGTGGAAAATATAATATATAATACTTGAAATAATGTGAACCGAAACCGTCGCGTCTCAACCGGCATTCATATTAACTCATTTTTATCAATTGCATGCTTTCTGAACATCTGTCATTGGGCTACCTCTATGCTATGATTCGATGAAGGCATAAAACTCAGAAGATACTGCAAAGCCACTTAAAATTGGTGGTCATTTCATAAGGGCAATTTAACTTTATGAAATATAATAGCATTCAAATACAAGAACTCTTGATATCACTATGTAAGTCAGTATATATGTATCATTTTTATTGGTATTTTTATATAGGAAGCCGTTGGGTCTTCTGAAATGCCACTTCGTGACTAAAATACGCTCGGAGCGGCAACCAGGGTTTTCCACTACCACAAAAGCTAGTAAGTCTTCCCGGCTTTAGAGAGTGCGACTAAGTTCAATAAGAAAACAAATTAACAAAATGAACACACAAGAATTATACACTGTCAATTTCCCTCTTCGCTGATTGCGATCTAGATGATCTGGTAGCATCACCTTTGTCATCAGCGGTCCTCGTCATCAAGATGACAGTGTTTCCACTTCACGCTCCAAGAACCTAAGTCGACTGAGTTCGGCAATTCTTCGTTTCAATATACATGTACGAGGGGTGATCAACAAATGCGCGGAAAAGTGCTGTGTTTTCTTTGTTTATCATTGTAAGTCGTTGAAACTTTCTAAACATAACGATACATTTATTTCAAATTGATTCACCGCTGACTATCAATATTAACCAAAGTCAGAACGAACGCGGCTTCCTATGGCAACGTCTCTCGACATCATGCGGCCCAAATTTTTATATTTTCCAACGTTGCACGTAGTAACGAAGACGTATCATTCGTGCGTTTGTAATATTACAATTTTCTAAAGGGTCGGTTATGGATATGCAATGATACAACATTAGATTCAGTATTTCTAAAAAATATTTTAACGTCAAAGTTCCGTTTTAGAGTTATTTGCTTCGAAGTCGTAGTCTGAAAATGAGTGCGATACAGAAATCGGCGACGAAACGTCTTGTTGCGAATGAAATGTATTAAAATACCAATGGTAATATTGCAAAATGCAACAAATATGTAATAGCATACAAAACAGGTGTCTGTTTTACATATTATATCATATGTAGCCATGTGAAATCAATGCCGACATGCAAATGGGCTATACGACGTCAATTACGTCAAATTACGTCATCAATATGTATGTTCTCATCAGCTAATTCTTATAATGTACATGCAAGTTGCAGAGAAAAAATGTTGATTTTCGTTTGACCGGTCTATGAAGTTTATCTTGTCGTACAGCTACTTTTTGACACCCATTCAATGCGTCAAAAATTATGAATTGTGCCACGAATGAGTACGTATACTGTTATATGTACCGACGTCGCGATGACGTTGGGCCGGTGTAGCCATAGTGACGTTACGGTTTCTATGTTATTTCGACCAAATACTTTCTTGAATTTAATGCGTTTATAGTTATGTATTTGTAATACGCCTAGTTAATGACCAATTTTCTTCAATATTGGTATGGTAACAAAAAATTCAGACCATTTTTCCGCGTATTTGTTGATCACCACTCGTACATGCGTTTATAGCAAATCGATGAAGTAAGTTATTTTTTCCATACTTTCATCGTTTTCCAATCATCAAAATAAAATGTTGCAATCATATAATTTAAAGCTACGCCACTCATAGCTGAGTAATAAAGTATGTGGTCAGCATTTTCACCGGTCACTTTTCGTTTTCTCTAAATGCTAGACGGAGCAGTTTATCGCTTCCATATCCATGTCATGTTTACAAGAATTGCGTTCGGTAGTTTTGAATTCTGGCGAAGAATGCCATTATTATATGAGAATGAGATAACATTTTATAGCCTTATTGGCGTCACGGTATACTTGGTACCACCTATAAAGGAGGGCCCAACTCTCCGAGAGAAGACGTTGTACAATATTTGCCCCTTGTAAATGACTTACAGGCACTAGGTTCAATTGCGACCTTCATGGATCCAGAGCAACCTGCTATAACCAAACTAGTATGACTAGTGCATTTTGAACAAAGCTGGTGCGTAGCCTACCACGTTTTGGTGGGGATCTCGAAAATAAATATAATTATTTTAATTCTAAAATAATTTTGGATTATTTGATAACGTTATAGCATGGACATACTGTCATAGACTGGTTGTTCAATAACGTTACTACAGGGACCTATAGACTGGTTGTTCAATAACGTTACTACAGGGACCTATAGACTGGTTGTTCAATAACGTTACTACAGGGATATATAGACTGGTTTGTCAATAACGTTACTACAGAGACCTATAGACTGGTTGTTCAATAATGTTACTACAGGGACCTATAGACTGGTTGTTCAATAACGTTACTACAGGGATATATAGACTGGTTTGTCAATAACGTTACTACAGAGACCTATAGACTGGTTGTTCAATAACGTTACTACAGGGATATATAGACTGGTTTGTCAATAACGTTACTACAGAGACCTATAGACTGGTTGTTCAATAATGATACTACAGGGATATATAGACTGGTTTGTCAATAACGTTACTACAGAGACCTATAGACTGGTTGTTCAATAATGTTACTACAGGGATATATAGACTGGTTGTTCAATAATGTTACTACAGGGACCTATAGACTGGTTGTTCAATAACGTTACTACAGAGACCTATAGACTGGTTGTTCAATAACGTTACTACAGGGACCTATAGACTGGTTGTTCAATAACGTTACTACAGAGACCTATAGACTGGCTGTTCAATAACGTTACTACAGAGACCTATAGACTGGTTGTTCAATAACGTTACTACAGGGATATATAGACTGGTTTGTCAATAACGTTACTACAGAGACCTATAGACTGGTTGTTCAATAATGATACTACAGGGATATATAGACTGGTTTGTCAATAACGTTACTACAGGGACCTATAGACTGGCTGTTCAATAACGTTACTACAGAGACCTATAGACTGGTTGTTCAATAACGTTACTACAGGGATATATAGACTGGTTGTTCAATAACGTTACTACAGGGATATATAGACTGGTTGTTCAATAACGTTACTACAGGGATATATAGACTGGTTTGTCAATAACGTTACTACAGGGACCTATAAACTGGTTGTTCAATAACGTTACTACAGGGACCTATAAACTGGTTGTTCAATAACGTTACTACAGGGATATATAGACTGGTTTGTCAATAACGTTACTACAGGGACCTATAGACTGGCTGTTAAATAACGTTACTACAGAGACCTATAGACTGGTTGTTCAATAACGTTACTACAGAGACCTATAGACTGGTTGTTCAATAACGTTACTACAGAGACCTATAGACTGGTTGTTCAATAACGTTACTACAGGGATATATAGACTGGTTGTTCAATAACGTTACTACAGGGACCTATAGACTGGCTGTTCAATAACGTTACTACAGAGACCTATAGACTGGTTGTTCAATAACGTTACTACAGAGACCTATAGACTGGTTGTTCAATAACGTTACTACAGAGACCTATAGACTGGTTGTTCAATAACGTTACTACAGAGACCTATAGACTGGTTGTTCAATAACGTTACTACAGAGACCTATAGACTGGTTGTTCAATAACGTTACTACAGGGACCTATAGACTGGCTGTTCAATAACGTTACTACAGGGACCTATAGACTGGTTGTTCAATAACGTTACTACAGAGACCTATAGACTGGTTGTTCAATAACGTTACTACAGAGACCTATAGACTGGTTGTTCAATAACGTTACTACAGGGATATATAGACTGGTTGTTCAATAACGTTACTACAGGGATATATAGACTGGTTTGTCAATAACGTTACTACAGGGACCTATAGACTGGTTGTTCAATAACGTTACTACAGGGATATATAGACTGGTTTGTCAATAACGTTACTACAGGGACCTATAAACTGGTTGTTCAATAACGTTATTACAGGGACCTATAGACTGGTTGTTCAATAACGTTACTACAGGGATATATAGACTGGTTTGTCAATAACGTTACTACAGGGACCTATAAACTGGTTGTTCAATAACGTTACTACAGGGATATATAGACTGGTTGTTCAATAACGTTACTACAGGGATGTGCGTGAAGTTAGCAGCCAGTTGCCAGTTGCCAGTAGCCGATTCAAAGTTTTCAATCGGGAATTGGCAAATGGCAGCTAACTTCACAACCTAGCTGACAATTCGATTTTTTCTATCGAATCGGCAACTGCGAACTGGCAGCCAGCATCCAATTCAAATTTTAATATAGGATCGAATTGGTAACTGCGAACTGGAAGCCAGCTGCCAATTCGATGTTCTTAGTGGACACGAATTGGCAACTGGCAACTGGCAGCTAGCAGCCGATTCAAATTTTTCTCAAAAAATATTTTAACTCAGAAAAATCGAATTGGCAACTGGCTTCCAGTTCGCAGCCAGCAGCCGATTCAATTTTTTCTCAGAAAAACCGAATTGGCAGCCAGCAGCCGATTCAAATTTTTCTCAAAAAATATTTTAACTCTGAAAAATCGAATTGGCAACTGGCAGCCAGCAGCCGATTCAAATTTTTCTCAAAAAATTCGAATTGGCAACTGGCAACTGGCAGCCAGGAGCCGATTCAAATTTTTCTCAAAAAAATATTTTAACTCAGATAAATCGAATTGGCAACTGGCAATTGGCAGCCAGCAGCCGATTCAAATTTTTCTCAAAAAATATTTTAACTCAGATAAATCGAATTGGCAACTGGCAACTGGCAGCCAGCAGCCGATTCAAATTTTTCTCAAAAAAATATTTTAACTCAGAAAAATCGAATTGGCAACTGGCAACTGGCAGCCAGCAGCCGATTTAATTTTTTCTCAAAAAAATCGAATTGGCAACTGGCAGCCAGCAGCCGATTCAAATTTTTATCAAAAAAATCGAATTGGCAACTGGCAACTGGCCATCGTTTCAAATTTTTCTAAATATCGAATTGACAATTGCGAACCGGCAGCCAGCAGCCGATTGAATTTTTTCCGTAGGATCGAATTGGCAACTGCGAACTGGCAGCTAGCTGCCAATTCGAATTTCATGATAACTTGCTAACAGTAATCCGTTGGTTGACGGTATGATATGTTACGACATTCTTTTTTATCGCACGATATAGGCTGGACCTACTGTAAAAAAGGTTAATATATTATAGTGTCACCATTGAAAGGGCCAGCCAATTTGACTGATAAGACACCTATTATTCGTGCGCACAGTACCTCCCGAATCCCTTCTCGTATTGCTGGGCGCCTGGTAGAGATGGGCCTACGGTAACCATTCTTTAACTATCTGGCGGCTCAATTAATCGACCGCATTAATTAAAACCCAGCTTTCGTCGGGATTCGAACCTTCGATCTCCCGCTTCCACGACGAGCGCCCTAACCACTTACATAGGTAACAACCAACTTATTTATGTGTGTTTATTAAAATATTCTTGTTGTACGGATTAAACCCTTGACTTCTGTGCATTTTTGCGCACAATTATATTTGTTCTAAAACCGATAAAACCTATGTTTTGCCAGTAGCGCTCGTGCGAAATTGAAAATTGGAACGTTTGTATTGACAAATCGCAAGTTATATAATATATTATAACCCTGTTAAAACTCATCAAATAAAAGCATACAAAGTAAGTTAACACATATAATATTTGCATGAAAGCAGTCGATCGGTAGAAACTGGAATTCTTCGAATGTGATTGTGTCGTACTGCTGTCGCCATGCAATTCCGTTGCCACTATTCTACAATGACAAGGCTATAAGAGCGATATAATGTCACTGGGACGATAAAGGATCGCCCTCACAAAGGGAAACCCCGAATATAACTCGTAGACAAGGCGGAACTATGCGCATGCACAATCGCAGGAATCGGTTCCGGTCAGCCACAACCACAGCTAGGATGATGATACGAGTACAATGTCGAGTAAATTGACAAATTATTTGAAAAATATAACTCTGTTTTCTAAATATCGTATTTTAAGTTTGATTCATTTTTTGTTTCACTCTTCATTGCAGACGATAACGATACATTTCACAGTCGTTTCATGTTTAGCCGATAAATGTCGCAATTTATACATATCTTTACCAGCAGTATCACAAACAATGAATAAACGTATATTTTTATTTGTACGTGGTACTAGTTGCCTGTGTAGCAGTTGAGTCAGTTTCAGGCAAAACTGTGCGCCTGTCCCTAAGCGAATTCATAAACGTGCATGTCTGGGCGGTCGGATCCGCGCACATGCACCTCTACCGTGGAACGTTGTTGTACCTAACCGGACCCTCATTCAAGAGTAGAACATGATCCCACAAAAACGCATGACAACCATCATAGCATCAATGAACCGACTAGTGCATTCGTGTTAAGGGCTCAACACCAGGCATTAAATGTGACAAATGTGTAAACTAAGAAATTTATTATATCATGTGTATAGGTTGTTCGGTTTTATTTTGTTTACTTATTCCTTGCCAAGAACAGAACAAGAATACTAGAAGTACTTTGATTTGTTTCCACCACAAACGGATAATGCATATGCTTTCCGTGTTTTGGACTTTTTCATTGATTTGTATTATGTCTTTGCCACTGCGTTTTATCACGATATTAATACGGTAGAGCCACGGACCTTCCCCGATATTGCCCCGGTTATCCCCGGATTTTGATATCGCTTCCGGTACCTCCTGGTTGTATTAAAAAATTTAAAACAACCGAGGCTGCCGGGCTGTCAGCCGGTTCACGGTCTATCACGGATCGTCCCGGTTGATCCCAGATGTCACAGTCACTGTGCTGCTGCGGTTGTCTACCCGGATAGACACGGTCCCCTAGGATTACAAACAGGGACTCGCCGGGGATGCCAAATCCAGGACTGTGAGAATGGGACCTAAGCGGTCCATCACTGTTTATCACGGATCACCCCGGTTGATCCCGGATGTTCACGACCACGCAAGGCTTGTCGCCCCGGTAAGAAACGATATCCCTGAATTTGCCAAACTGGTACGAGAAGAACGGGATTTAAAGTGACTTTCGAACTTATCTGGAATTTTCGTAATGTCGTAGTTATTTTCAAGTTACAGAAATTTTCGAGAGTCGACTGTACTTGTATGTATATGTATGTACATATTGGCTATACGCACCACCTTTATATCCGACTGCTTATGTTGGTTGCTCAATACCAATTATACTTGTTCTTTAGTATTAGCCACAAATGTTATAGTCTCATGGTGGCCACCCCGACACTTAAAAAATTAGTACATGTATAAAACATTTGAGCTTCAAAGTAATCAATTACAAAAATATGTCATGCATGTTCTAAGAAAGATCCGACGATCATAAATGGATAACATAAAAATGACTAAATTTAATGCTTTTTGGCATTCACAACTGTTGGATATTTTAAGCGAATGTGGTGTGAAGTACATACACGGGAACATTTGATCAATACAGTTAACGCCGTTACGGCTTCTTAACGCTTACGACGGTCCAAAATTTCCCGCAGTACATTTTATTTTGTTCTTAAAATAGTTATGTTTTTCCAATGTCATTCTTGGTATTTTATTGCAGTTGCCAGTTGCCATTTCGATTTTTCAGATTAAATTTCTTTTTTAGAAAACTTTCAATCGGCTGCTGGCTGCTAGTTGCCAGCTGCCAATTTGATTTTTGAGAAAATTTGAATCGGCTGCTGGCTGCCAGTTGCCAGTTGCCAATTCGATTTTTCAGAGTAAAAATATTTTTGAGAAAATTTGAATCGGCTGCTGGTTGCCAGTTGCCAATTCGAATTTTCTAAGAAAAATTTGAATCGGCTGCTGGCTGCCAGTTGCCAGTTGCCAATTCGATTTATCTGAGTTAAAATATTTTTTTGAAAAAAAAATTTGAATCGGCTGCTGGCTGCCAGTTGCCATTTGACAATTCGATTTTTCTGAGTGAAACTATTTGTTTGAGAAAAATTTGAATCGGCTGCTGGCTGCCAGTTGCCAATTCGATTTTTCTGAGTTAAAATATTTTTTGAGAAAAATTTGAATCGGCTGCTAGCTGCCAGTTGCCAATTCGTGTCCACTAGGAATATCGATTTGGCAGCTGGCTTCCAGTTCGCAGTTGCCAATTCGATCCTATATTAAAATTTGAATTGGCTGCTGGCTGCCAGTTCGCAGTTGCCGATTCGATAGAAAAAATCGAATTGTCAGCTAGGTTGTGAAATTAGCTGCCATTTGCAAGTTCCCGATTCAAAACTTTGAATCGGCTACTGGCAACTGGCTGCTAACTTCACACACATACTACAGGGACCTATAGACTGGAATTGTTATTCAATAATAAAATATAACATGGACATGCACCCATACACGGGTTATTTAAGGGGGATTTATCCCCATTAACGATTACATGCGAAAAACACGTGATTGTTGTATTTGCATTGGCTATTTTTTGACAGACCGGATGCAGAATAATTATTCGGTAGACTGAATTTCACGTCCCACTTCTGGTAGAGGCAAGTTGTTGCTCAAGATTTGAGAACCAATCTTGTTTAATGTTTTTTATTCTAACACTGTCTGTATTTTGCTCAGAGCTGTAGCGTTATCAAATAAACGTTATATCACGGTAGAATATCGGCTGTTAAATTTATCTCCCGCGTATAATTCGCGATTTTTATCAATGAAAGGAGCATGTACGATAAGGGGTGTTTTTGGCCCCATACCCGACTTTATACGATTTTGATTATTTCAACTATTTTTTGTCACCATATTTTGCCATAGCAACCGTGTTTTTTCTAATCACTAAAATATGCAACAGTCTGTGTTTTTCTTCCAATTTTGCTATTAATGAATTCCACCAATCTGACTCTGTGTGTGGAAATCCTTTTAGATGGCGTTAAGTTCATAATGTGGGGTGAATGGAATCCTAAGCTTCCCTGTATACGTACACATTCTTATTTTTGTTTAGTTAAAGTGTCACCCCATTTCATGCAGGCAGACATAATCTAGTGTTCATTGTACGAGGGATGATCCATGTATAACGAGAAAATGCTTATAACTTTGCTATTACAGGTTATTTTCTAACAATATTTTATGTGGTGGCTAATTTTTGAAGAAAACGTGCGAAATAAGTTTGAGATATATCGAACAAAAATTTTTTGGAACATTTTTGCCGACATATGAAACCGGTAGGCGGGGCAACGTCATTTCTTAACTTCATTCAGAATTGTACTATGATCTTTTTAACGATCACGTTCTATAAGTCCTACTATTTTTATTTTTTTAAAAAGTCAGATTATTCTCCTTCAATATGTATACGTCTTCGCCAATGCGATGCCAAGTTAAAAAAGACGCACGATATTCATCCTTTGGAATTTCGTTCAGAACATCCAATATTTCTGTGCTTAGTTCTGACGTCGGCGTTATGATGTACACAAATCGAAGCTATTGACAAGACATGGTCACGAAATGATAACTGAATAGCATGCACACTTTTATTATTAAGTGTTTTCTTCAAAACTAAATATTCTAATGATAATCATTTGTCGTTCGTTATTTTTGCTATCACGGAACGATACCACGTGCATGATGAATCGAATGGCAACACAACCCGTGTATGACGTCACCATCAGTACGGCGAGTCTTAAGCATTATAAGCATTTTCTCGTTATATATGGATCATCCCTCGTATTTTAATACGTATGAGATAACAGAATATGACGTTTTGTGATAACAGAATATGACGTTTTGTTTTAAATTTCAGTTGTGCGCGACTATTTGACATAGAAAGTATCCTATAGAAACTCTTTATAAGTACAACAAAACAGTAGCCCCGATTGACACAACTAACCAATAGTAACAAATGGCGCATAGCAACGCTGGACGCTTACAACTAACCAATAGTAACAATTATGCATACAACTAACCAATAGTAATGCTCGACACATGCGACTAACCAATAGCAACGCTGCACGCGTACAACTAACCAATAGTAACACAAATACATACAACTAACCAATATTAACACAAATACATACCACTAACCAATAGCCAAGCCGGACGCATACAACTAACCAATAGCAACGCTGGGCGCATACAACTAACCAATAGCATCGCTGGATGCATACAACAAAACAATAGCATCGCTGAACCCATACAATAAACCAATAGCATCGCTGAACCCATACAACAAAACAATAGCAACGCTGGACGCATACAACTAACCAATAGCAACGCTGGGCGCATACAACTAACCAATAGCATCGCTGGATGCATACAACTAACCAATAGCTAAGCTGGGCGCAATATACAACTAACCAATAGCAACGCTGGGCGCATACAACTAACCAATAGCAACGCTGGGCGCATACAACTAACCAATAGCATCGCTGGATGCATACAACAAACCAATAGCATCGCTGGATGCATACAACAAACCAATAGCATCGCTGGATGCATACAACAAACCAATAGCATCGCTGAACCCATACAATAAACCAATAGCATCTCTGAACCCATACAACAAACCAATAGCAACGCTAGACGCATACAACAACCCAAAAGCAACGCTAGTAATGCAAACACGGACTCGTTTTCTGAAAAGGGGAGGCATAACCTAGAAATTTACTTATAGCAACCAATATAAACACCAGGAAAACGTTTTATTAATATATCCATAGTTGTCGTTTCTGCTAAGCTCAAAATGTGTATGAGAAAGGAACGACAACCATTGAATGTAGTGACTGTCCCTCATTGTAGAAACTTGTGTTGTCTCCGTTTGTATAGTCCGATTATTCTGGTCTGTCATATTGTAACTTATAACATTGTATGTTTTATTGTTTTAACATATTGATATAATAATAATAATAATAATATCTTTATCTAGAGGAGGTAACATGTATAGACATATGCAATAGACAAATATCTTAATTGAGGGAAAAGGGCAGTACAAAACAATACTAATACATTCAATTAAATTAATACAGTAATAAGAGAACTTCCAATGTTATGTAAACAAATGACCGACCTGAATAATCGAGTTGACATTATCTGTCACAACTGCGTTAACAAACATTCATCACGATCGATTATTACAGGTATTGTCTGACCAGATCAAACTGAGACTCCTTGCATAATTCGTTCAAGTCCGGAAATTTCCGAAGTTATAAAAACATATAACTATATTTATCGTTTTATGTGGCTTTATTGGGTTGCTACTAGATAGCAATATGTGATGGCTCAGTGGGTAAGTGTGCGGTGTGTAGACCACAGGGTATGGGGTTCGAAGCTAACTAAATGTATTCTTTTTTTAATTTTTATCTTGATATGCAAGTATGCTATTCGTGAATTATAATCACCGCCATGTCCACATGTCCAGTACACAATTTATTCAGTCACGTATTAAATTTATAATGATCAAGTCGTTTAAACATATTTCATGTTCTAGAAAATAATAAAATATGCAATTGAAAATATTACAAAAAAACGAAAATAAAGACAAAATAATAATTATAAGAACATACGGGAAATAGTTTTAAACAAAACCCGTTGATTCAAGAATAGAAAGTTGAAGTAAAAATATTAATGTCAAAAGACTACAATGAGTATTGAACCTGCGACCAGTGGGGTTAGAGGCGCAAGCGTTTCCACTGCGCTACTATTCATGCTTGATATTGTTTCGATTTTATTACAAATGAAGAGATTATTGCACTTGTAGTAAACCGAGCACAGCCGGGCGTATACGGACTTTGATCAGAGTCTCAGTTTAATCTGGTCAGACAATATGTCAGGACTAATTCCTAACGTCATTATTGCATTTATATGGTCAAAACTTTAACTGCGCTATAGCCGAGTGGTTGACAGCTATGGTTTTGTCTTATTTTGAAAATGTATACAACTTACTGCGAGTTCCAATTCCAACAATGCCTAGATTGTTTTTTTATTTTTGCTTAAACTATGTACTTGTTTATTTATTTAATGCTTTTGCTCATTCCGGAGATTACATGCATACAATGAATTAACTAGATCTATTCGCAATTGTATTCCAGCACACTAGGATTTAGTTCATCCTAGGAAGCTGGAAATTTCTGTTTGTTTTGCACTAGTAAATAAAAAAACATAACGTATCTATATCAAGCTAGCTACATATTTCGCAAAGAAAAGTATGAGTAAATTAATTTGTCGATATCGAAACAGAAAAAACAAACATTATCAAAACATAACAAAGAAAAAGCGTATCAGACTGGATTCGAACCATTACGTGGATTTCGTCAAGGATTTATGCTGATACCATGCATTTAACGCACTACGCGCAATGTTTTACGCTTATTAAATACATAAAGCTATGATCAAAGATGGTATTATTAAAATAAGAGCGCTGATTGGACAATACATACATTTACCTATTAAGAAACGGAACATTCTGGCGGTCTTGACAGATATCTTTCAGAATATCGACAGTATATATGGCTAAGAACGCAAGTAAAATACTTAACAAAGTTTAAAACAACTGAAAGGAATTTATTCTTTCACTCGTTCAAGCCGAGATTTAGTGTTACTGTATTGCCTTTGATCTGTCGCTAATTAATCGTCTTAAAATAGCAACTTTAATTGAACAACGGACTAGGACGAAGGTTGGGCGCAGCCATGTGATAACGGGTTACGTGCTATATTTAATTGACAGTAATGAATCGCTTTATTTTCATCCAACCCATCAGAAGTCCCAATAGTTCAGTGTGTTAAACAGAATGTACCTCACATTCACCTTTAGTTCACTTTGTAGGTTCTAAGTTCGAATACCATGCGCAACACATTTTTTTAATGAAATTTGTTTTTATATTCATATGTGTATGACAATATTTATTTTGGTAATGCTTTCTTATTTGTATACATTTAGTGCTTTTATTTAATATAGGGTTTTATTTTAGTATCCATCTCGATATGCCCTATTCGACATGTAGTATTACACTTCTATAGTCGGTTTAGTGTCCATGCGTTCCTATTCCACATGTAGTATTACACTTCTATAGTCGGTTTAGTGTCCATGCAGTCCTATTCCACATGTAGTATTACACTTCTATAGTCGGTTTAGTGTCCATGCAGTCCTATTCCACATGTAGCATTACACTTCTATAGTCGGTTTAGTGTCCATGCAGTCCTATTCCACATGTAGTATTACACTTCTATAGTCGGTTTAGTGTCCATGCAGTCCTATTCCACATGTAGTATTACACTTCTATAGTCGGTTTAGTGTCCATGCAGTCCTATTCCACATGTAGTATTACACTTCTATAGTCGGTTTAGTGTCCATGCAGTCCTATTCCACATGTAGTATTACACTTCTATAGTCGGTTTAGTGTCCATGCAGTCCTATTCTACATGTAGTATTACACTTCTATAGTCGGTTTAGTGTACATGCAGTCCTATTCCACATGTAGTATTACACTTCTATAGTCGGTTTAGTGTACATGCAGTCCTATTCCACATGTAGTATTACACTTCTATATAGTCGGTTTAGTGTCCATGCAGTCCTATTCCACATGTAGTATTACACTTCTATAGTCGGTTTAGTGTCCATGCAGTCCTATTCCACATGTAGTATTACACTTCTATAGTCGGTTTAGTGTCCATGCAGTCCTATTCCACATGTAGTATTACACTTCTATAGTCGGTTTAGTGTCCATGCAGTCCTATTCCACATGTAGTATTACACTTCTATAGTCGGTTTAGTGTCCATGCAGTCCTATTCCACATGTAGTATTACACTTCTATAGTCGGTTTAGTGTCCATGCAGTCCTATTCTACATGTAGTATTACACTTCTATAGTCGGTTTAGTGTCCATGCAGTCCTATTCCACATGTAGTATTACACTTCTATAGTCGGTTTAGTGTCCATGCAATCCTATTCCACATGTAGTATTACACTTCTATAGTCGGTTTAGTGTCCATGCAATCCTATTCTACATGTAGTATTACACTTCTATAGTCGGTTTAGTGTCCATGCAGTCCTATTCCACATGTAGTATTACACTTCTATAGTCGGTTTAGTGTCCATGCAGTCCTATTCCACATGTAGTATTACACTTCTATAGTCGGTTTAGTGTCCATGCAGTCCTATTCCACATGTAGTATTACACTTCTATAGTCGGTTTAGTGTCTATGCAGTCCTATTCCACATGTAGCATTACACTTCTATAGTCGGTTTAGTGTCCATGCAGTCCTATTCCACATGTAGTATTACACTTCTATATAGTCGGTTTAGTGTCTATGCAGTCCTATTCCACATGTAGTATTACACTTCTATAGTCGGTTTAGTGTCTATGCAGTCCTATTCCACATGTAGTATTACACTTCTATAGTCGGTTTAGTGTCTATGCAGTCCTATTCCACATGTAGTATTACACTTCTATATAGTCGGTTTAGTGTCTATGCAGTCCTATTCCACATGTAGTATTACACTTCTATAGTCGGTTTAGTGTCCATGCAGTCCAATTCCACATGTAGTATTACACTTCTATATAGTCGGTTTAGTGTCCATGCAGTCCTATTCCACATGTAGTATTACACTTCTATAGTCGGTTTAGTGTCTATGCAGTCCTATTCCACATGTAGTATTACACTTCTATAGTCGGTTTAGTGTCTATGCAGTCCTATTCCACATGTAGTATTACACTTCTATAGTCGGTTTAGTGTCTATGCAGTCCTATTCCACATGTAGTATTACACTTCTATAGTCGGTTTAGTGTCTATGCAGTCCTATTCCACATGTAGTATTACACTTCTATATAGTCGGTTTAGTGTCTATGCAGTCCTATTCCACATGTAGTATTACACTTCTATAGTCGGTTTAGTGTCCATGCAGTCCTATTCCACATGTAGTATTACACTTCTATAGTCGGTTTAGTGTCCATGCAGTCCTATTCCACATGTAGTATTACACTTCTATAGTCGGTTTAGTGTCTATGCAGTCCTA
Source organism: Spisula solida (assembly GCA_947247005.1). NCBI lineage: Eukaryota > Metazoa > Mollusca > Bivalvia > Venerida > Mactridae > Spisula > Spisula solida. The sequence goes on along the minus strand of OX365962.1, from coordinate 146,255 downwards.
TTCCACATGTAGTATTACACTTCTATAGTCGGTTTAGTGTCCATGCAGTCCTATTCCACATGTAGTATTACACTTCTATATAGTCGGTTTAGTGTCTATGCAGTCCTATTCCACATGTAGTATTACACTTCTATAGTCGGTTTAGTGTCCATGCAGTCCTATTCCACATGTAGTATTACACTTCTATATAGTCGGTTTAGTGTCCATGCAGTCCTATTCCACATGTAGTATTACACTTCTATAGTCGGTTTAGTGTCCATGCAGTCCTATTCCACATGTAGTATTACACTTCTATAGTCGGTTTAGTGTCTATGCAGTCCTATTCCACATGTAGTATTACACTTCTATAGTCGGTTTAGTGTCCATGCAGTCCTATTCCACATGTAGTATTACACTTCTATATAGTCGGTTTAGTGTCCATGCAGTCCTATTCCACATGTAGTATTACACTTCTATAGTCGGTTTAGTGTCCATGCAGTCCTATTCCACATGTAGTATTACACTTCTATAGTCGGTTTAGTGTCCATGCAGTCCTATTCCACATGTAGTATTACACTTCTATAGTCGGTTTAGTGTCTATGCAGTCCTATTCCACATGTAGTATTACACTTCTATAGTCGGTTTAGTGTCCATGCAGTCCTATTCCACATGTAGTATTACACTTCTATAGTCGGTTTAGTGTCCATGCAGTCCTATTCCACATGTAGTATTACACTTCTATATAGTCGGTTTAGTGTCCATGCAGTCCTATTCCACATGTAGTATTACACTTCTATAGTCGGTTTAGTGTCCATGCAGTCCTATTCCACATGTAGTATTACACTTCTATAGTCGGTTTAGTGTCCATGCAGTCCTATTCCACATGTAGTATTACACTTCTATATAGTCGGTTTAGTGTCCATGCAGTCCTATTCCACATGTAGTATTACACTTCTATAGTCGGTTTAGTGTCCATGCAGTCCTATTCCACATGTAGTATTACACTTCTATAGTCGGTTTAGTGTCCATGCAGTCCTATTCCACATGTAGTATTACACTTCTATATAGTCGGTTTAGTGTCCATGCAGTCCTATTCCACATGTAGTATTACACTTCTATATAGTCGGTTTAGTGTCCATGCAGTCCTATTCCACATGTAGTATTACACTTCTATAGTCGGTTTAGTGTCCATGCAGTCCTATTCCACATGTAGTATTACACTTCTATAGTCGGTTTAGTGTCCATGCAGTCCTATTCCACATGTAGTATTACACTTCTATAGTCGGTTTAGTGTCCATGCAGTCCTATTCCACATGTAGTATTACACTTCTATAGTCGGTTTAGTGTCCATGCAGTCCTATTCCACATGTAGTATTACACTTCTATAGTCGGTTTAGTGTCCATGCAGTCCTATTCCACATGTAGTATTACACTTCTATTGTCGGTTTAGTGTCCATGCAGTCCTATTCCACATGTAGTATTACACTTCTATTGTCGGTTTAGTGTCCATGCAGTCCTATTCCACATGTAGTATTACACTTCTATTGTCGGTTTAGTGTCCATGCAGTCCTATTCACAGGTAACTGTATTTGTATTTAAGTGATCAGATTTTCATGGTATCAAAGACAAGAATTGACTTTCGATATCTTCGAAAAAGAAAGTAACGTCACACATATCATATTGATCAGCATTATGTACGGGACTTCAAACATACAAACATTTAGGAATCACACAGTGCACTTTACGTAAAACTGCTGCCAGCGTAGACAACGTCCACCAGCTAGCGAGAGGAACTCTTTTTAGTGTCAGCTGCATACACAATTACGGTATCAATTTAATATCGTCTGCTCAAATTTACAATTCAACGGTCCTACCAAGAGCATTTAATGGCTGCGACTTGTGGAGCAATATATCCCGAAGTGACTTGCGCCACCTGGAGGCAACTCACCATTACTGTCTCAAACGTATGCAATCCCTACCATTTAGAACGCGGTCCGACTTAGTGAAGGGTCTTCTTGGGTATACGCATCGACCAACAGAAATTGAACTTTTTATGAACTATTTGTAGAATGAAATCAACTGATGTTATTTTGATAATGTTCTTATATAGACTCAATTCAGACTTAATAGCTCCACTAAGCACAGGCTTCATACCTGATATTATTCGTATTCTTATTAAATACGACCTAGAACACCATATACGTACTAGAGTTTGAGAAAACTATTTTCTACAAAGTGGTCATGGAAAAAGACATGTAAACATGCGATATTTGCAAATGAGCAACGTAAATGGCTAGAACGTATGGACATGTGACCAGATTTCAGCAGATTCGGTGAAATTTATTTTGACATGACACCTTCGAACCTTTGGCGAGTGGTGTTAATGAAGCCAAACAGTACCGAACTCAGGAATTTTCTGGAGGAAAAATGTGTTTTATCTCTAGATTTCTATCGTATACTTAATGAATGAATGTGGTTACAACAAACATATCTACTAGACCAAAGACTTTCATACTTAGTTGCTCCAGAGAAATATGCAGATATAATTTGCTGTGTCGCATCATACATGAGACAGTTACATAATGTACATTCAACATGACAGTTAAGCTGTCCGTAATATTGACAGTATATCACACGTTTCTAACTTTTTGATTGCAATATGAGTACCAAGTCAAATAGTTCCTGCGAGCAAATGGTGTACCGACTTAAAAAAAAAGATTATATTAAGTCAGACAGGGAAGGCAGCACTCAACTCAACCAGTCGAGCACAGAAAACATTAAAAACACACAAAGCACAATGCCCAACTGAACCAAACGAGCACAGGAAACATAAAACACATAAAGACACAATGCCTTACTAAACAAGCACAGATCCGCCCAAGTCCAAGATGTCGAAAAGTATAATAAATAAATTGGGAAAACTATATGCACGGTAATGTGACATTGTTAAATAATTCCATGTATAACAAACCAATTTTCAAGACACATATTAATTGCATATTATGACTCCCTTGTTCCATATAATATTTATATGCTTATAAATAAAACCTCGTATCAGTTCATTAAAAGGTATTATCATAAAACATGTTTTCAGTGTTCAACAATATCAAAGATCATAAATCAATTCCGATAAGTCCATGACAATTGACTGGGAAGCGCTGTGCTTATGCAGCTGCAGTCACCTGCTGTTTAGATCCATGGTCTCAATATTGCCTAGCGCTCACTGAAATTTCGGGCAGTACTGATTTCTTCGGTAAATAAATTATTGCAATGCGACAGAGACCGATGTTATCCGCATGGAATAATGGAATTAGTCTGGTTCACGACATTCATTTTATTTTTGAAATCGTAAACCATCGAGAACAGGTCATGTGCCCCTCCATGGACTTTTTACTTTATGCTATCCGATATACCTGCTCGCTCAAGGCTCGCAGGTAATAATAATATTCCTATACTTTAGCTTCCATTTCGTTCTTCTTTCGCGAAGCTACTGTAAATGGCGTATTATTAAATATTTTTATCTAAAAGACGTTAACAGTACTCTTCCTTAAAGATAAAAGCAATAAGGGGGTACTGTTTAGCGCTTGTAAATGAGTTTATGCTTTGTATATGTAATTTGTATGTTTGTTTATTCTCGTGCTTATAATGGAACTGAATACATGTGTAATTATATGAATACTTAGTATCTCTATTTATGTTTTTCGAATGTGCGCGTGTGTATGTTGGTGTATGTGTGTGCGCGCGCATGTGAGATGCAAGTGTACGTGCATGTATGTGTGGGTGTGTACGTGCGTTAATGATATGTGAATAATAGCATTATTTTTGCTGTTCTTTTTCCCCCGTTGTTCTCATGTTTCTATGTACGAGGGGTATCAAAAATTTGATTTGTTATCTTAAACTATATTCAATTCTGTACTAAGAAACCAATAATATAAAATAAAATATTTAAACGATTTAAAAGATGACCTACAGCCACCCGGCGCACTTTTCGGACGACACGACGTCGTCCAACGTTGACGCATATGTCACGTTTCGGTCGTCCAATGGTTATTCGTTCACGAAGTGTGGTCGTAAACACTCGATACACCTTTACCAGGTTCTGATCCACTAATCGTTAAAGCCTCAAACTCGCATGTTATAATTTCCGCCATATTGTGATGTGCGGTCGACAATAACGCACCTGTACCCTAAAATGGTCATCCTCAATGTTCATTCTTAATTTTGGGTAATATTGCAGTATCCCAATTGGGGCTATAATCTAATTGTGTATTGTTCTCAATCATGATTTAGCCTCGACAGCGTCCTTTGTTAACTTCAGTTGTATATGTCTTGTTTTTTACATCGCAATCATATTTTTAAAGTTTAAATAAAATGAACGCGAAAGTCATACCGGCGCCACTTGAAAGTCATACCGGCGCTACTTGAAAGTCATACCGGCGCCACTTGAAAGTCAAAGCGGCGCAGCGTTTGCTCATCTGTTCGAAGTCCTCATAAACCTTAAACAGTTCCGAGATAATGGTTTGGCATGTCCTATACCTTACCAGAAAACTCATCTGACTGCTTTTTCTGTATAAATATGTGGCTGTCACGGTTAATGTAATATTTGACCAATTCAGTTTTTTCATCAAACTGCTCAAGAGGTCTATCTTAACGATAAGCACCATTTAACTCTTTCATCGCTACATGTCTTATACCATTTAAACAGGAAAATCCTAAGACAGCCTCACTTCTACATACTTGAGTATCTTAGCCCATAATTGGGGCATATCTGAGGTAAAGGCGTTTCGATAGTCTGAGCGTAACGTCACTTTGAAAAGTGCGCCGACGTCATGAAATGCGATTAAAGTCACGCTACACAAATCCACATGTTTTTGACACCACATCAGTATGCATGCAACTAGCGCCATGATATATACATGATGTTGATTCTACGGTCTTATTGTTTACGTCGGTGGTTTAATCTTTCAAATCGGATGATGATTCGCAGAATTATAAGTATATTTTGAAGGCCTAGTCCATTATCATTTTAAAGTGCGCCGCGGAGCATTTTTAAGTAACCATAGTAACCGCCAAATACTTAGCAAAATGTTATATTCGAAGAAAATTTGTAAAACAAATCAAAATAAGTTGTTTAAATGTATGTGTGATTTTTGCGGAAATCAGTCCTTAACTGAACAAATGACGGGCCCAGTGCACGAACTTTTTGATACCCCCTCGTATATGTATATATCGTCATGTTTGTTAATATTGATATGTCACTGTTAAGAAAATGGAGGAATAAAAGTTATATATATAGATCTACCTAATGATGCTTTGATATAAGCACTCTAATTGGCGACACTCGTTTTTTGCAGTATTTGGCCTTTTGAGTCGACAGAAATAGCCTTTTAACTTTTTTAATCAGGCTCTGTAAATTCCAAGTGTATAGTAAGTATGGTCATGTCACCTCATGTAAACCAACAAAAAGAGGTCATACAACTACAAATATGTATTGTATGTAAGGGCGACACACTTTTATGCGAATTGATTGTGTATTCTGAGAAGAGGTGCACGGCATCCTGTACGTTTACATGTACGGTTAGCTACACGATCACGTTCTCGTTCACGTTCTTTTCACAACCTTCCTATTGTCTCAAAAACACAACATATGGCATCATTATCCCAGTATATTTCTCTATCTTTATCAAAACACAGTTTTGTTAGTTTGTGAGTTTTAAAAGATTATGTTCAAACATAGTCTACAATCAACGTACCACATTTGACCACGCTAGCTTGGATACTTTTCACAAGTTTGTTTTCATGGCAACCAATATTTCTGACAAAATCAAAATCTTTGAATGCATGCATATTCTCTTAGCTTCCTTCAACCCGTATATGTTTATCGTGACGGATACCAAGAAATCCCACAGTATGTTGACTCACTGCACCCCCCAACCGGAAGTCGCTGGTAACTAGGCGTTCAGTTTCATTTTGGAAAGCTGTCAACAGTAAGTTTTTAATGTTTTTATCAGACTTTTTGAACTGAACATACTTTTTGCATATATTTTTTCATCGTGAAATAAACGCCTCTTTAACAGAAAGTCCTATACTAGGTATTAGCATTTAGAATGAAAACGTATTTTCTCAAAATAGACAGCTGGCTAAAGCGAAAGATGATTCAATCACGATAAAATGCCCGTTAATTTGGAAATGCTAAGGAAATTCGAGTAATATTCTCTTCAAGATGTTTCATTATCAATCTATACGTATGAATTTATACGTGCAATGATGCATTTCCCCCTGAATCGTTGCAATAGTGTTTAAACAAGTATGCATTCGATTCATGCACTGAACGCCTATTTGGAAAACGCGAAAATCCATCTGTCCCACTAGTCGCATTACCACTGTATGCCTTTTCAATAAAATATTCAAATATCCAAATACCAAATGCTTGTGCGTATTAGCGTTTTCAAGGTACTCATTGAAATGATAAATATCAGTTATGCACTGCATCTTTATTTCGACTGGGATACAGTAAGCTTTTGGTCATTTTCATCACAAATGACCCTTGCATATCCGTTTTGCACCTTTCCATATTCTGTTCTAGGGGGCGGCGGGCAGACCAAGGGGAATCGGCCAATTTTTCTTTTTTGGGTTTAATGCCCCACCCTAGATCCAATATCGGGATCTAAAACCCGACCAATACATGTATCTATTACCGTGACCCGGACTCATTCGGCGTGTCAAATTCCAACCTTTTCGGGAATGCCCCCGACCTTCCTCCACCCCCCCCCCCATCGGAAGTACATCAAGTATTTCGACATCATTTATATATAATACTCTGGTGAACGAGAATGAGTTATCAGCGACTTCCGGTTTGGGGGTACAGTGAGTCAACATACTGTGAATCCCGTCAGTGAAAAGCTTGCTCATCGATAAGGGTGGTTTGTTGGACTTATATACTGCCATTCTACTCTAATGACAATCTACAAGGTTTCCAACATACATTTTGTATTAAACCAATTACCTCCCTTTATTCATTCAGCCACAGTTACACTTGCTAAACCCACAACTTGTTCATGTTTGAGTGTTTGCATGATCTAGGTAATTTGTTCATATGCTTTAGTTTTTAATACTTTTTGTTACCATAGCGACAAGATAAATAACCGGAACATGTTAAAACATACATACACAAATGTTATACCAAATACGTTCTGAAGTCATGTGCATCGTTTGTTGTGAATAAGAATTGGATAAGTCTAAAGTATTTTTGAAATGTTTTCCTTAACTGACTCAGTTCCCGTTGCCATGGCAGCAGTGAAAAGCAACATTTTTGAGAGCATTTTTTGCTCTCAAAAATGAGTAACAATGTTAAATTGGGTCTAAATATTATGCTTTGCTTTTTCCTGGTTTAAGTCAGTGTATTTGTAAGCGTGAGCTTATGTGCAATACTCTGTATGTAGTAAACATCAATACTCCGTACACGAACTTATATCTATTTTGGTGTGTATCTTTGTTGTACTTTGATCAAATTTTCTGAAATTTTGACTTCGGACTAAAGACATTTAGGTTCAATACAAACAGAATGCTCACTTTAAAAAATATATATCTGGTTCATACACTCATTCCAAACGCAATATTTATGAGTGAGCAGCTGCCCAATACTGAGTAATTTGAACACTTCTACGAATACCTGATATACTATGTTGTACTGACCAGTTTGAAAAATACCCGAAGACGTAAATACCTGGTTGGGATGGTGTAAGTAGTCAGCAGTTTGGAAAATATCGTCTCTTAACTTACCCTTGTGTACACTAGAATGTCACGAAAATTGATAACATTACTCCCCATTACTTATAGCAATATCCGATGTTCGGTATACCGCAGTGAAGAAAGTACTCGAAAAATGTTCCTCATACTAGTATAAGGTTTTTTAAATCGACGACACTGGTGCCTGTGAATTCACCATTTTAGTACACGTTGGACATTTGTGAATGATGTGGACGAAACTCGGGACTTTTGTACCCGTTCAGGGGCGTAGCTAGAGGTATTTGAATGTGTACGCAAAAGGGCTAGGGGGTCTGGGGGCATGCTCCCCCTGAAAATTTTCGTTCGCAAGAACGTCTCTGGTGCTTTTGGGGTGTTTTTTGCATCATCTTTAACATTATTTTTACTGATAAAACCAGTTTTTTGTGTATAGAGCTTTTTAAAAATGTTTCTAAGAAATGCTGAAAATACTAAAGGATTATCCCCCTTAGGGCTTAGGCATCAGTTTTTGTTTCATTTTTCGATCATTTAATGTTTCACTTTTTGAGAAGCATGTGTACGCAGCTGCGTATTCTGCGTACAGGTAGCTACGCGCCTGTCGTTGTTTGACACCTTGCTACCAATCAGTCCCGCATCATGTTATTTGCATACAGCATTTAGCTTACTACTTCAAGAGTTTCACCAATGTTAGCCATGCGATGTAACAATAAGTGATGTTGTCGGTCAATATTAGACTACAGCAATGACCAATAATGACTCACGTGTATAAACGGCATCTTTTATTACCTCCCTTTAGTAAAAATATAAGTAAATCTTGAATTATTCTTCTATGTGATAATAAACAGTTAAAATACAAATAATATCATCTTTTACTTTACCAAATTAGAACTTCATTATAAATATTTTGAAATAATTATATTCCAAAAAGGCGTTCGCAGTATAGATAGATAAATATATATAATTGTGTGCAATGTTTTATTACTTCCCTTTATCAAAATTATAATTAAATGTTGAATTATTCTTTCCATTGTGATACATAATAGTGTTAATGCTAATAATGGAATATTTTACTATACTAAAATTATTCTGCATTGAACACTTTTTGAAATCTAACCGTACCTTTATCCAGGAATGTTGGCATTTAACCCAGCATACGAGGGATGGTCAATATATTCGAGAAAAACTTTAAACTATTTACAACACTGAAATTGCCGTCTTGTAGATCTATCCATTTTCGAGCGTTTTAAATAAAAACAAATCAAGATTCTTAATACAGATCAGAAATCAAAGTAATATAATAATTACACGACAGGTAAGTAGGTATACCATACGACACATGAAACAATAATTGCTAATCTAGCCAGGTAACAAAGTGTACACTTAGATGTGATAGCGTGCTAACAAAGTGGGAGCACCCGTAGGCCTAGTGCCTGGTCACAGCGGTATTCAGGGGTTGATATCGTACGACAACCATGTGGATATCGCAGTCAAGTCGTCCGGAGTTCTACCAGACGGACCTGTATCTTGTTGAACGTTAAATCTCCATAAAGTTATAAATTTTAACACTTGACCACAGAAAACTTTAGAGGATATATATATAGTTGTACACCTATTCAAAACGTTAAGGGATCATTATTGTAATTATTTAGTCCAATATCCATGCTGACCCCAGATGACAACTCAGGTGTCCCATAGTCAAGGATAATGGATCTGAATACACTAATGTTCGTCATGTATGGAAAACAGATTCAATATAGGGCTCATGTCTGTGTTATATCTAGGGGCCTTGTCCTGTATGGGGTCAAATGCCAGTGCTTTCATGCGAACTTATCTTATTTTTGCTGCTGATTTGTTGGACATTTTGATCGGGAACGAACAGTGTCGTTGTATCGAGATCTGACTGTAATAGGATTTCTGCTTTCTTATCAATGCTGACTCACTAAATGACTCTGATATATACCAATGAACTGTTGATTTACATAAAAGTTCACCTTATTACCTTTACTTATTACTAAGCTTTTTTATTGATTGATCTCAATAATAATACATCAATATTTATATATTGCTTCTTAGGTGATTGTTAATGAATATCTTAAAGGTTGTCTGCTTCCCTTATGTTCGTAAACTCACCACTGTCCCCCCGTTTTCTTCGATTTTCACAAGAATTTCATCACCTCTGTGACTTAAAAACCTTTCTTTCTTAAAAATGAACAATGTCTTATCAAATGATGGCATTTTCCTCGTAAGTCAGCAAATAAATCAGGAAATGGCACCATAGGTAAAATGATGACGTCACTTCCTGTTTTAAAGCAAAACATATTAATGAGTACCAATTTTAGAAGTAGGAATCACTTCTACACACTATCACAAAAGAACAGTCAAATACATTACAAATTAAATAAGTTATAAATCTTTTAGGTAGGTCCCCGATTTTTGGGATAACCTGTATATCAGTAGATCTACCAAAAAGACAAACACTTAAATTGCTTTAAAATCATTTTATCTTACTCATTGTGTACATGTTTATTTTGTATATTTGTAGATAAAGTTTGGATAAAAACTTTGTGCGCATCTTAAAAAGTAACTATGTTCTAAGTTCGAGGCCCGGATTCATATGTGTACATGTGTACATACAGTTTGTGAGTAACAAAATTAATGCCGTATTTCCACGTCTTAGCACCGGTCGGGATGTTAATCTAAATATTTTAAAACAGAAAGTTAAGTTTAAGCGGCGTTTAAATGCGCATAGTAGTGATGTCACGTGGTTGCGTGTATAACGTATTCTGATCACCTTGGCAATACTCGATGCTTTATTTCAACCATTTTTCAAGGATATTCGACGGCTGATTCACCTAACCAGTTTTCCAGGATTGTATTCTAACAACGTCAGTCTATACGTTAAGACGTAACGTCAAAAGTTGCGAATAGCAGGAAGGCGATAATACGATAGTGAAAGGTCGAAACTACGATGATAAAAAGTCGAAAGTACGATAGTGAAAAGTCGAAAGAACGATAGTGAAAAGTCGAAACTACGATGATGAAAAATCGAAACCACGATGATGAAAAGTCGAAAATACGATAGTGAAAAGTCGAAACTACGATGATGAAAAGTCGAAAGTACGAAACAACGAAAGTACGATGGTGAAAACACGAAATAACATGGGCGTAGGAGCGTCTTCAACATTGGGGGGGCCAAATATTTGGGAAGGGGGGGGGGGGGGGGGCGAAATTATTTTTTTTTGAGATATGTGGGGGGTAACATTATGTGTTAATAAGCTACATGAGCGTAGGAGCGTCTTCAACATTGGGGGGGGGGGCAAATATTTGGGAGGGGGGAGGAAAAAAATTGTTTTGAGATATGTAGGGTCACATTAAGTTTTAATAAACTGTGATGTATGTTTGTGTTTACAATCACTAAGGTATGGTATATCTACTTAGTTGTTTGCTTGTCAAAAGACCAGTTAAAAAATTGAACCCTATCATAAACTAACATTGTTAATTAGGTGGGGGTCCGGGGGCATGCTCCCCCGGGAAAATTTTTAATTGGATCAATCTGGTGCGTTTTGAGATAAATTATTTGTTAAGATCAATCAAAATTAAGTACTTCTTTTGTTAATATTTTTACTAATTATTGCATAGATGCCCGAATTCTGAGAGTTAAGTGTTGTAGTAAGGGAATTTAACAAAGCAATGACAAAGTTTAAAAGCAAAATAGGACCTGGTGCAAACTTTGCATACAATGTATTTCTGTAGTCCTTGTAGCTCTTTTCAACAGTTATGTGACTGTGACTTTTGGCGGGTATTCTGTGTCTAAATACCCCCGCGAAAGAATATGAGGGTCTAATTTAATGCTTGACCAATGAAAAGCCTATAACATTTCAGTTTACAAACGAGGCAATACTATCAACAAACAAAAATTTGGACCAATAGAAATTAATATTACGACGCAGAATTAAATGATTTTATTGATAAATAAAATGCTGTAAATTATGCTCCTGATATGAAGAATGACAATGAATGACTTTAAATAATAATTGCTACACCGACACTAATGGTATCAATATCAATATTCAAATTACTGTCCATTTGACTCAACACAAATATTTATGCATGTAAAATGCAGCAAAAACTGCAAGATTAATAACACCCCCGCAAATTTACCTCAACTTTAGATTCACCCATCTCGATTTATTTTAGTTCTTTATTTTACCAAATGTAAAGATCAATTCAATAAGAACCTAGTTTCCAGCTTCAAATTTCCTGTGTTATTTTTATGAAGGTTTTGCTGTCGTTAGCTGTTCAAATTGCTACATACATATCAAATTCCATAACTGCATATAACACACCAACATAAAGCCCAAAATAAGCAATTATAAGCTAAGCTTACTAAAGAAAATATGAACACAACAACAAGCTTAAATAACATGCTACACAAATAAGCAAGCTGAATTAAACAATAAACACTTACAATACTGGTTCCAAGTGACTTGCCTGCAAAATATATGTTAAGCTATATACACTGGTGCACATGATATAAAATTAATACACATCAATGTTATATAACCCTATCCCTCATTCACCCCAAAAAATGTTTGTTTCAAGAACAGCGTCACATACCACTGTCACATGAAACTATCTTCAAAGATGTAAGCTACCACCTTTAAGAAGATTCCCCACTCCAAAGAAATAACATAGTTTCCTACACTTTCTTTAAGGAGTAAAACCCTTCCCACGCATATAACATGATAGTACATGAACATGTAACGATATGAACAACTAAACATATAACAATATATTCACTTCATGTCAGTTTTAATTATACATCAACTTTAAATAAAAATAATGTTATATGCATTCTCAAGTGGCAGAACTATCATATAAGCTGTAATCTGAAGCCTTATACAAGCATAATTAAAAGACAACCTATTTCTTTACACCAGCAACTAAATGTGCAACGGTATTAATAAAAAACGACTTGAGTAGTCTGGTGCCTTCCACATTTAGGTGGAGGCCACCATCTCTAATGGCGAAGTGTTCCCTCACCGGTTTCACTCCATTAAAAAAGGAGCGAAAAGAACATAAAAATATTGCCTTCCGTCTATTACATAATTCTTTCAGTCTGCGGTTTACTTCTTTAACCTTAGGTCCAGTATGCTTAAAGTCTAAAGGTCTAGGTAAAATACTGGAAATTACTAAATGGGTTTTCGATATATTTCTAGTTACGGTGAACATGTTGTTATAGGCGCTTAAGATCTCGTCCTCCGATAAATTGTTTATATCATTCGTTCCTACGTGAACAACTGTAAACGGTTGTGATAATAAGGATGGATCTCTTTCTATTCTGGCCGTCAAACGTGTAATGTTCTGGGAAGGGAATTACCCTGGCATTCCGTATCCCCGTCACATGTTTCGCAATGGAATCGGATAAAATATTGACCTTTATCCCTGCAAAGATTAAAATATATTTTCCGTTATATACTGTAAATTTCCTTATTTTATCATTTCTTATTAAAGGCAAACATATTCTTCACATTTTATACTTTTTAACCAAGGATAAAAGGCAAATTACCTTTTACAAGACTATTTTAGGCGGAAAATTATGAATATGGTCTGAATTATTGGGGGGGGGGGGGGGGCAAATGATATGTTGGCCCCCCTGTCCTAACATTGGGGGCCTGCCCCCCCCCCCCCCTTCTCCTACGCCCATGAAATAATATCGACTTTTCACTATCGTACTTTCGTTGTTTGTGTTTCCACCATCGTTGTTTCGACTTTTCACCATCGTTGTTTCGACTTTTCACCATCGTACTTTCGTGTTTCTACTTACTTATATGCAGCGATGGCCCTAACGGGACACCGTATGAATGATCACATAGCCTGGTTGACGTCTTCTCAGAGACTCGATCGTGTGACTATGATCGTCGGTGGCCTTCTTCCAGCCGACGATTAGCTGTCTGGTGGTAAGAAGGGAGTCATCCGACGAAAGTCTGAGGAGCCTACGAAAGCCATATTGCTTATCAATGATAATTATGTATGAACATTAATTAAGTCCATTGCTAGGTTGCTAGCTCCGTAGGTAGGTCGGTAGCTAGCTGGGTAGATAGCGCACCTGGGCTGAGGAATGTGTCAGTCAGGGTAAAACAAAGAGGTGTGAATTATTTGCGAGGACCCCGTTTTTATGCAGCTATGACATGTATATTCGTTGGTTTGGTGTCACCGAGACTGACAAGCAGAGGTGCGAATATACAGACTTGACAGTAAATTGCTGCGGAACCCCTAGTAAAATATTTAAAATAAAGTTGAAAATGCTGAATATGAATGTTTGAATTATAGCTCAAACCCTGCCCTGTTATATTATATTATATTACCATACATAATTGTATTCGCATTGAAAATACCTACACAACGATACCAATAACTTACATGTGTGACAAATATTACCAGATACATTACATGTATATAGTCGCAATATGACCCGAAATATATACTCTAGCATTTCGCCGGTATTTTGGGGGTCGGGATTTGTTTAGCTGTGGTATAATACGATGGCTCAGCCAGATCATTTATACACGAACTTGTTGTTATGTAAAATAGCTACGATATGATGCATGTAAATGTATTATAGTGGCAGAAATGAAATATTTATCATGGATACACGGGCGATGAATTATTGGCTTTTATTGCGAATTTATTGCGTAAATAGCTTGTTTCTCGGATAGGGGGGCAATTGTAGGCTACCCTTCTCCAAAAAGCGAGCAAAACCCGGGTTAAACGCGGGTTAAAACCATGTTAAACCCTGCGGTATTGGCACCGTGCTAAAAGTGCGTCTTTTAGCTTACCGACTGGGTTTTTTCTGAGCAAAACCCAGGAAAAACACGCTTTAAACACAGTTTTAACTCGCTTTAACTCACTTAAGTTGGTTTTATGTGGGTTTTAAAACCCACTTATTTTTAGAAAGTGGGTTTATAGTGTGTTTTTTCAATAAGTTGGTTTTAAGTGTGTTTTTTCTGTGCTGAAAAACTCGCTTATGTGGGTTTTAAAACTCACTTTTAGCTCACTTATTTCAAGTAAGTGTGTTTTTTCTCAATAAGTTGGTTTTAAAACCCACTTTAGCCAACTTTTTCCCAGCAAGTGAGTTTTTTATGCGTCAAAAAACTCGCTTTAACACACTTCTACTAGATCGGAAGTTGGTTTCTTAGTGAGCTAAAAGTGAGTTTAAAGCGAGTTTTAGCTGTGAAAAAGCACGCTTTAAACTCGCATTTAACACGGTTTTAACCCGCATTTAACTCGCTTTAAACTCATGTTTAACTTACTAAGAAACCAACTTTCCACCCAGTAGAAGAGATAAAAGCGAGTTTTAGCTGTGAAAAAACACACTTTAAACTCGCCTTAAACCCGCATTTAGCCAGCTTTAGCTCGGTTTAAACACGTTTTTAACTCACTTTTATTCAATTTAAACTAGAGCTGTCGCCATTCCGCAGACTAATATACCCCCACCGGCAAAGGGCCACAATTATGCCAAAATTCATGGCAGCGCAAATTCCTTTCTTCATGCACATCTATATGTTGAGGTTGTGCATCTGTGAAAGTTTGAGCGAAATCCTGCCAAAACTGAATGGAGGAGTTGCTTCCACAAGATTGCGTCTACGGACAGACAGACCGACAGAGAAACTGAATCCAGTACACCTCCCTTACAACTCGTTGTGCAGGGGTATAATTAAATGGAATACCTTTTCAAAGCAATGTGAGGAGTCCAGGGTTAAATGCTGTTTTAGTTGTGTAAACTCACTTTGATCAATTAAAATGAAATGACATACCTTTTCAAATTTGATAAAGAATACAACAATAAATATCAATTAATAAAATATTTACTTGAAAAAATAAAGATGTTTGTAGTAACGTTAAATGTCGCATCGACACATAAACTTTCAGAGATTAAAACTGTTTTCAAAAAAATATTTTTTATTTCTACTGTGTATATTTTATACAACATACATGTACTTAGAAGAAATAAAAAAAATATTTTTTTTGAAAACAGTTTTTAATCACTAAAGACTTATGTGTCGAACCCCTTTGGGTAAACCCCTAAGAACTGTGGATACGTCTGGACTTAAACTAGAACAGTAATTCTACAAATGAGTGTTTATATAGGATTGCGACATTTAGCGTTAATGTTGCGACATTTAACGTCAGGCCAGTTTGTTGCGACATTTAACGTCACAGATGCGACATTTAGCGTCAGGGTGGATTGCGACATTTAGCGTCGGTTGCGACATTTAGCGTCAGCCTTGCGACATTTAACGTCAGGTGCGACATTTAGCGTCGATGCGACATTTAACGTTGCTACAATGTTCTTACTGATATACAACAATACAATCAAAACACAAAACAATGTTTTACATATAAACAATATGAAAGATCTGGTGAACAATAATGTAGGTACATACAGAAAGACATTGCATTAATAGAAAGATATAGCATAAATAGATAAATATAATAACTTTTTTGACATAAATAAGCAAATTAAATTCATTGATATAAACATCACAGCTTGCTACATTTTGACTAATCTACAGAACAAACTGTCCAGAGCAACTCCCGGTTGTAAACACAAAGTTTGGTTGTTGTACAGAGGTTGTGTCTGGTGAGGTATAATATATAGTAAAATGTTACTATTTAACAAAATTATTACCGGGCATGTCGTTAAAGCAGGTTGTTGCTGAATGGAATACCGCTCTGGAAAGGTTGCAATAGGTAACATAGACGGACATTAAAATCAACAAGAGATGTTTGCAAAACATGTATGCCCCCATGGCATGTATGCCCTGACATGGGCTGCTTATATTGTTTATATGGTTAAAAAGCTAATGTAATTACCCACAACAGGATATACGATATGTTAATGTAGCTAGATAGAGAAAGTTTTCCGCGAGGTAAAATTTTGGACGCTTTAATAGATGGGAAAGTCGGCCGAAATGGCTGCCCGCAGACGCTCGGCGGTGACAGCGTATTTTTCTCAGTATATATGGGGTAGGCATTTCAACAGTTGTCGTACAATGCGACATCGCAGGCTTATAATCTTTACATGAGCGTGTTGGTATTGAACACAGCTTCGAATGCATAGAATAGCCGTGTAGTAGAAGAAATAAAATAATAACCGTGCATGCACGGGCGATGGGTTCGTAGGAAAGCCCGTGAAATGCGATAAATAACCGGTGCAGCGGGGAACGGTCTGGCAATTTTTTCTCAATTGTGGGCTAACCAGACCTGTCCTGCTTATATTTTATGAGGGTTAGAAAGCTAATGTAATTACCGACAACACGATATATAATATATAAGGGTTTGTGTGAGAAATGGATTATATACCGTCCATACCGCACTCAGCGAACGTTTTAGTTTGTTCAACGTACCCGTTTTCTCCGTGTATGGGGAAGGCATTTCAATTCTTGTCGCACAATGCGATATCACTGGCCTATGAGTTATACACGTGCGTGTTGGTATTAAACATATCTACAATATGGTGTATAACACTGTACTATAGTAGCGCAAATGAATTCTCAACTGGTCGTACGGGTAGGGTTTGAATCGTCGAAAATAGGTAAATATTTATTCATTTTCAAATACGAAAATCGCTACAAAGTCATCTTTTTCCAGTTGCTAGGGAGTTCTTTCAGTTGTCAGGGAATCGAACCCCAGCGACGTGTCAATTTTTGGCAGTTAGATACATTTTCGATGGCTTCGTGTCACGGAGGCTGACACGCAGAGGTGCGAATGTACAGCCGTGAGGCGGGGTTCTAACTTTTCGGGAGGTGTGGCTAATTCTCGTGATTCTGTATATAATATAGCGCAAAATGGCAATTTGTCACTAGATCTTTATTATTTAATTTAGATTAAATAGTAATATTGCCTCTCGGCCTTCTGCTTGCTTGCTTTAGCTTGTCTGCACTTGAATTTAATTGCATTTTAAAATTTTAATATTAATTGTCCGCCTGGCTTGTTTTAAAGTATTTAACTACTTTTAAATAATAAGTTTTCGGACAGTGTTAATATTTTGTTTTAGATTAATTCTCTAAGTGTGGGGTGTGTTGTAGTATAGCTTTATTTATTTCGGTGTTAAATTGTTTCAGTGTAGTGTTAAATTGTTGATCTAGTGATAAATTGTTGTGTTATTACTTGGATTAATTTTGATTGGAATGGATATGGCTGATCGTAAAAAAAGGTAAGCGTTTTCTTCGCTTTACTGTATGTATATATATATATAAATGTTTTTGTGTATGTTTGATAGCCCCGGACACCGCCCGCGGGCCGACAAGCCTTCCTACTTGAGATGTACCCGTTGGTTCGGGGAAGCCTGCCTGTTTGAAAGACCCTCCAACCGGCAAGTCTGCCTACTTGTACCCGTTGGTTCGGGGAAGCTCGTCTGTCCTATACTTACACCTGTCTGTTATCATATTATGTATGTCTGCCTGTCCGCCCCTGCTAGCCAGTCAGCCTGTCAAGGCCTGTGATTGTCCGGTACACCGCCGCCAGCCGTCAAGCCTTCCTACTTGCGAGGTACCCGTTGGATCGGGGAAGCCTGCCTGCCTGCCAGATGGACCTGCCTGTTATCCTATTATGTATGTGTGTATGTAGGTAGCCTGCCTGTCCGCCCCTGCTAGCCAGTCAGCCTTCCAAGGCTTGTTACGATCATTTAAAACTTAGCTAAATAATGCCCGTTCCGTACTTGCCGTGTCTCGGACCCCTGCCTGCCTGCATGCCGGCCCGACCACTGTTATCATATTATGCATGTATTGGTTGTGTCACATGAACGTCCATCCATTCATTCATTTCCTCCATTGCGTGCCTCCCCATGACACCCACGGTCTCCTTTCTTTTCTTTCAGGGCCCGCAAGTCATGCCCGGTCTGTCGCAAGCCGTTTGCCCGATTACCGCAGCATTTACGCCAAATACACGGTATAGATGGCGAGCGTAACGCGCTATTGACGTACCAGGAACACGAAGACAGTGTTCTTCGCAGTATCGTGACCCAGAATTTGCAAAATTTACATACGCGTTTCCCGAATGCTAATAATTCATATTTAGACTTTGCCCTATACTTAGTGGACCGAGGTTTGCCCGTGCACGAGCCTGCCACGAACCCAGCCACGGGGGCGTTTTTCCCGGATCAACGCGTTCTTCATGTTAGTCGCGAAATGATTGTGGACCGCATTGGCACCATGCACGCCGATAGAATGGCACTGCCCCGTCCCATGATGCCTACATTGTCTACTGTCCTGCCCGAGCCGCGCCCCGTAACTGCCGCGGGTAATAGTAATGATGATAATATTTCTTTCGAAGACGCGTTGTTGCTGTTAACTAGCACACCTAAGCGCCCACGCACCAACGCAAGCGCGACGGTTAGTGTAAGACCCGAATCACCACCGTTAATCGCAGGTCCCTTGTATGATAAGGACGACAGCTATGCTGATGCTACTGTTGCTGCTACTGTTGCTGATGATGATAAAGATACCACGGAGGTACTGTCGCATCAGCAGCGGGAGCAGGAGCGGCAGTCACCAGTGGCCGGTCCCTCTAGCGTGTGGCACGCCGACGAGCCAGTGTCTGTGCCGTTTATCGCGTTAAGGGTTTCGCCCAGAAAGCGGGCTGCTGCCAAGGGCCAAGACAGCAGCAGTAGTCTTGACTCGAGTCCAGAGCCTGTCAGGCAGCCGAAACGCCAACGTATACGCGTGATTGTGTCGAGCAGTAGTAGCGCGTCCGAGTCCGACTCTGAGCTGCCCGTCAGTCCAGAGGCGCCGGTCGGTTCTAAGCATTTTGTTAAGGATAAATATCAATCGCTGGGGATATATACGCCACCGGCAGAGAGTCATCTGCTTTACCGCGAGATACCGGTGATGCGCGAATTCAGGCGACACTTAAACAATTACTCGTCGCGATCCCTCGACAATCACATGCAAATCGCGTTAAAATTTATGAAATGGGTATCGAAAGACAAGGACATTCGTAATTTTAAGTGGTCCGATATCACTGCGGATAGTTTTCAGCTGTTTTACAGGAGCCTTACGATGCTCAAGGCCTCGCACCTAGCCAATTACTTTTCAACGTGTAAGATATTTGTAATGTTCGGTCGCTCGCTTCCGGAAAACTGGGACTGCCTGTACTTGCAGTTATCGTACACGCTCGATCGTATCGTGGCCTTGTCAAAGTCCAACGCGAAAGCGATATCTCACGATACCGTAGAACGTAGGAAGATTGATTTGCACGTAAGCTTGGATCAGCACAAGGCCAAGCTCTGCGCGGTGTACCGGGCCTACGACAAGGCCTTCGAATCGGTGTCGCGTATATTGCGTCGTCGCCGCAGCGCTAAGCCTCACTCCAAGGCGGAGGTTAACGAGGTGAAGCAGTGTAACTGTTTCTTTAATCTGCACAACTTGGTCACTTGTAATCTTCCTGCTGTATATCAGTGCATGGACATGGAGAGCTTCGAGAAAGCGGAGAGCTCCAAAGTGGAGGACGCCAACGGTGGTGTGTACTACATTCTGCCTACCTCGCATTACAAGAAGGAAATGCGGTACATCAACCACATGTTTATGCCTAAACGCGTCTTCGAAATGCTCGCTGATTACGTACGGTATGTCAGGCCCAAGCCCCTGAACAGCCAGTTCAAAAGTGTATTTCTAAACACCAGCGGTAAGAACGTGCACTGTCCCACGACCGATTTAAGAACATATCTCGTGCGGATTGATCCTAGTCTCAATGGCCTGACCAACACGGCGTTTCGAAAGCTGGTCACAACTATCGCCAGCAAAAGCCAGCTGATGGCCAGCGATACACACGTCATACAGCGGATGATGTCATCGACCGTGCATTATATTCGCTTCAGTCTCGAGGAATTGCCTCATCTCACGGGCATGGGTATCCTCTCGCGCTTAGTAACCCAGTGCGGTGGTCAGACCAGCCGGGCGTTGCAAGACTCCGCATGCCTGGTTCGCGAAATGGATCACCGGGATCGTGTGCTGGTGGCCGGCAGTCCACCTCCTCAACAGTCACGTGTTCCTGCTGCTACCGCGACCGTGGTCAGACTTGCTCCGGCTATAACGACACCCGACCGTGCTGCTGTCCGCACTGCTGCTGTCCGTACTGTCCGGTCCCCGGAAGATGCATACGTTCGCCTGAACACGCTTCCGTCGTCTGTTTTTGCTCCTGCTGCCCGCAGCATACACCCGGTCCCTAGCAGTGGCCCTACCAGCAAAGAGGTTTTTAAAATCCTGAACGCGACCGTATTTCAGATACACACGACAAGCACATTACCCAGGTACGCGGCGATACGCGACGCCATTAAAAGGCATCCCGATTTGTGCAAAGCTGACACCTCGGGCAAAGCGCTCAAGTCCATATATTCTTACTTTGCCGAACTGCAAAAGTCACAGCGCGCCGAGGCGACCGCCCACGAGATGCGACGTACACTCGACCAGCCTAATCTCTATGATCGCATCAAAGTCGTGCTCAAGGCAAAGGGCTGGTATACGTTTACGTTGGAATTAGCCACGAACAGGCAGTGTGAAATGCAACGCGATCTAGCCAAGGGTACCGCGCCGCAATATAGCTAAGCTGGATAGCTGAATAACTGTCTGTCTACCGCGCTCATTTAAAACTCAGCTCTTCCGCTCTTCCGCGCTTCGCGTTCACCGCGTTCCGTCGGGCTGACGTTAGCCACGCGGTTATGTGCCAATGGTTCACAGCACCTGTCCGGTCCGTGAGTCGGGTAAACGTCTGCCCGAGTGTAACCCTTATGTGCACATGCCCCACCGCGCGCGCGCGATTGTCTACTTTTCTCCGCCGTTCACCTCGCTTCGCGTTCCGTCGGGCTGGCGTTAGCCACGCGGTTATGTGCCAATGGTTCACAGCACCTGTCCGGTCCGTGAGTCGGGTAAACGTCTGCCCGAGTGTAACCCTTATGTGCACATGCCCCACCGCGCGCGCGCGATTGTCTACTTTTCTCCGCCGTTCACCTCGCTTCGCGTTCCGTCGGGCTGGCGTTAGCCACGCGGTTATGTGCCAATGGTTCACAGCACCTGTCCGGTCCGTGAGTCGGGTAAACGTCTGCCCGAGTGTAACCCTTATGTGCACATGCCCCGACGCGCGCGCGCGATTGTCTAATTTTCTCCGCCGTTCACCTCGCTTCGCGTTCCGTCGGGCTTGCGTTAGCCACGCGGTTATGTGCCAATGGTTCACAGCACCCATCCCCTGTCCGGTCCGTGAGTCGGGTAAACGTCTGCCCGAGTGTAACCCTTATGTGCACATGCCACACCGCGCGCGCGCGATTGTCTACTCTTCGCCGTCGTTCACTTCGCTTCGCGATTCGTCGGGCTGGCGTTAGCCACGCGGTACTTTGCAATATGGTTCACAGCACACATCCCCAGGCCTGAAATTCGGGTAAACGCCTGCCTGAGTGTAACCCTTAACTGCAAGTGCCACACCGCGCGCGATGGTCTACTACCGGGGCGGCCTCCCAGCGGCGTAGACCGGAAACGGCACTAACGGAAGTGCCGGCTGACAGCCCCAGCGCGACGTCTCAGACAGGTGCCGTTGCCTGGACAATCGTGTAGTCGCAAAATGATAGATCTATAGATAGATAAATACAGGGTGTCCCAAAATATACGTTACAGTTTCGTAGCTTAAGCCGCATTGCCCACGAGAGCATCAATATACAATACGCAATTTATACAATGACACAACAAAATGACATTTTGTCACCCTGTATATATAATACAATGTTTCATCTATACACATGCCAAACTTCCAAAAGTCGAAAAGTCAAACACTGCGGAGATATACATGGTTACATTGGACCGGGTAGATACTAGTGTCAATAATACTCCGCCCCCCCCCCCCCCCCCCCCCCCTACATGGTCTAATGAACCGAAATCACTCTTAATCATCCTATACAGAAAAGTAGTGTCATTTGTTATCATTTTTCCTCTACCCGGTCCAATTTAAACAGTGGTTTGACTTTTCGACTTCAAATTTGGCATGTGTATAGGTATTGTATGGGGTATATTCTTCAGGGAGAGCTTTTTCCCCCAGAATCGGAGAGCAAAACAGAGTGAAGATGGTCCTCAATTTATCCGTGTTTCTACCAACATTTTGGTCTGTTTCTGTTTCATCGACTGACTGAGGCGGCAGGTTGTCGGAGTGGGTGTCGTATTTTGGTCTGTTCCTGTCTCATCGACTGACCAAGGCGGCATGTTGTCGGAGAGGATGTCGTATTTTGGTAGCTGTTCTGGTCTCGACTGGCGGAGGCGGCAAGTTGTCGGAGTTGGTGTCATACTTTGGTAGCTGTTCTTGTCTCATCGACTGACTGAGGCGGCATGTTGTCGGGGTGGGTGTAGCTGGTAGCTGCATACTCTTATGAGTGCTGTATTCCCTGTCCGATTATTATTATGATCTTTTTGAGTTTATCTCGGTGTTGTAAGTCAATCGAAGCGATGGAATCTAAGGACAATGCGAATTAAATAAAAATATTTGTAACAACTAGGCTTATCGAGCCGAGCATATTTGTAACAACTAAATGTAGGCTTAGGGCACTCTCGCCTTCAATTGCATCTTTTTCACCCACATGCATGAACCTCAGGTTTATGAGAGTGCCAAAAAGCCTGTTTATTTTCTCTAGACACTTTTTGTGACCGATTATTGTCTTTTTTCCATCAAATACGACACTAACATGTCTATAGTTCGAAAATAGAGAAGTTAGTCAAGAGAAAGATAAGTGCTTAAAACATGTAATTACTCAAATCGTTAAACATATTTCATTATTAAATCAGTAGCAACCAGACACCAACAAATTAACATAATAGTGGATACCAGAACAATACAAGTATATAGAGAAACAGTAATTTATCAACAGTAATCAATCATGAAATAAACACTGTTCATTCCATTATTACACCTTATGTTCTTC
This sequence comes from Spisula solida, assembly GCA_947247005.1. Taxonomy (NCBI): domain Eukaryota; kingdom Metazoa; phylum Mollusca; class Bivalvia; order Venerida; family Mactridae; genus Spisula; species Spisula solida. Next base: position 122,572 of record OX365962.1, on the reverse strand, counting down.
GATGTTGATTATATAATAATAATATAATGAAAGCATTATTTGTAAGTTGTAGTTTTGCTTACTTACATCATGGTCAATAAAACTCGCATGTATTAACAACTTACAACATTAACAAAAACATTAAACAAACGTTATGTTACATTGAATATACATTTTGTAATATGTGTTCCCTTTAAAGGGTAAATTACTTCTTTTAGCATATAATTTCCGTGATTTCTGTCAAATTATCAACCCAAGCGATAAAATAAATGCAGACATATCGGCCCAGTACGTATTCGCGATACGCATAAGAATGACCTACGGCATCTCTGTCATAGTCATAGTCGCGTTAATTCAATCATCCTAGAGTATTATTGTCGACAAGACAGACTGGGTAATGTCACCGGCAAGCTGAATTCCGTGGAAGGCTGGAAATAGAAAAAGAGGCTAGATTTGGCTGGCCTTCACATTCGACCGAGTTATATATTTCCTGCATATTTGATCATGGACACCATTTTGTTTTGTCTGCAGAATAACAATTTGTTCATTGAATGATTGTGTATATTGTTTAGCTTTCATACTAGGGCTTTAGCTGTTTTGGCATAAATAATTGTAATATTCCTCGTGAAAAAATCGAAATGTACAGTATTCACCATTTATGATGATACCAATTACAAATGTATCACGATGGTATTAATAGAGCAACAAAACCACTATTGCAGCATTCAAGGCCAGAGGACCCAAAAGGTAACAGAACATGTTCTATAGGCCTATACCAAAATGTTCGGGACAGACTGGAGATTATCAAACATAATGAATTGCAATTTTTACTGTGAGGGCCCTAAAATCCAAGATGGCTACATTCAATACACCATGGCAAATAGCAAAACTATTTATTGACTAGCTTCATGTATCTTAAAATTAACGTTAGTTAAGATTATATGTTCAACTATTCATCTGATCTACGTGTGCTTTATTTGACTGCCCTTTTTATGATTATAATAGAACATCATTGATTCGATGTATACAATAGCGACGCAAAATTTCGACTATAGGATATAACTGGATTTAATAATATATGGCACGGAAGATTAGTTTTTAATTGAATTTAGGAATGAATAACTACATTAATTTTATGTATTTGTTTTTCAAGAAAGAAACCCGTCTAAGTTCAACATGGAGGTGTAGTGTTTGGTCTAAACGACTGAAATGTCCTGCAACGGTCAAGCAGTTTGGTGATCAGTCCATCCCGGGACCAAAGCCACGGTCAAGCAGTTTGGTGATCAGTTCATCCCGGTACCAAAGCCACGGTCAAGCAGTTTGGTGATCAGTTCATCCCGGTACCAAAGCCACGGTCAAGCAGTTTGGTGATCAGTTCATCCCGGTACCGAAGCCACGGTCATGCAGTTTGTTGATCAGTTCATCCCGGTACCAAAGCCACGGTCAAGCAGTTTGGTGATCATGCAGTTCATCCCGGTACCAAAGCCACGGTCAAGCAGTTTGGTGATCAGTTCATCCCGGTACCGAAGCCACGGTCATGCAGTTTGTTGATCAGTTCATCCCGGTACCAAAGCCACGGTCAAGCAGTTTGGTGATTAGTTCATCCCGGTACCGAAGCCACGGTCAAGCAGTTTGTTGATCAGTTCATCCCGGTACCAAAGCCACGGTCAAGCAGTTTGGTGATCAGTTCATCCCGGTACCGAAGCCACGGTCAAGCAGTTTGGTGATCAGTTCATCCCGGTACCAAAAAAGCCACGGTCAAGCAGTTTGGTGATCAGTTCATCCCGGTACCGAAGCCACGGTCATGCAGTTTGTTGATCAGTTCATCCCGGTACCAAAAAAGCCACGGTCAAGCAGTTTGGTGATCAGTTCATCCCGGTACCGAAGCCACGGTCAAGCAGTTTGTTGATCAGTTCATCCCGGTACCAAAAAAGCCACGGTCAAGCAGTTTGGTGATCAGTTCATCCCGGTACCGAAGCCACGGTCAAGCAGTTTGTTGATCAGTTCATCCCGGTACCAAAGCCACGGTCAAGCAGTTTGGTGATCAGTTCATCCCGGTACCGAAGCTACGGTCAAGCAGTTTGTTGATCAGTTCATCCCGGTACCAAAGCCACGGTCAAGCAGTTTGGTGATCAGTTCATCCCGGTACCGAAGCCACGGTCATGCAGTTTGTTGATCAGTTCATCCCGGTACCAAAGCCACGGTCAAGCAGTTTGGTGATCAGTTCATCCCGGTACCGAAGCCACGGTCAAGCAGTTTGGTGATCAGTTCATCCCGGTACCGAAGCAACGGTCAAGCAGTTTGTTGATCAGTTCATCCCGGTACCGAAGCCACGGTCAAACAGTTTGGTGATCAGTTCATCCCGGTACCGAAGCCACGGTCAAGCAGTTTGGTGATCAGTTCATCCCGGTACCGAAGCCACGGTCAAGCAGTTTGGTGATCAGTTCATCCCGGTACCGAAGCCACACGTTCATCCACCGAAGGAGACTCTTGTTATAACGTGATGTAAGTTCATTAAGATTACTGAAAAATACTTTAGTTAAATAGAGGGACAAATATGGTGTTCATATATATCTGGAAAACAATTGAACAGGAGGACATTTTAGTTACCATTTGTACATAAATATGAAGATGTGTGTTATCGATTAACCATACAAGGTCATCACGGGCTTAGTGTGTAGTAATTCAACCACTTATTATGTCAGGGGTGTGAGTCTTCCTCCTTTAGACTGCTTTCCTCATTTTTATCTTAAAATCTTCCAAACAAAGGGATTTAGACTGACCTACTCGGATTTGTTTGCAATGGCGAGGCTGGTTGGGGGGAAAGGGTGCTGGGTATTTAAGCATTTTTCAGCATGTATGTTCGGTACGTAACCGTATGTGGTTATAGATAAAACGCATATTTATTATTCCCATTATTCCCATTGTCCAGTGGACAATTCCTATTTTACAGCACAGTGAGACACAGTTTCGTGGAAGTACATTCTTTCCTAAGAATGTTACGTAGTAGTTGCCATCAAAACCGATCGGTACGCCTCGGACATTACTGACGTAACACACCTTGCTCGAGCATTCCTCTATACCGCTGGCTTAGAATTAGAAGGTCGTAAGTACTACGTACGACCTGATAAGACTCATTCATATTTGAAATCTGCATCTCAAGTCGCTTCTTATGAGCCTATTTTCGTGAAATTTAGAACAGGTCATGTTGACCAAACTGAAGTTTAGACAGCTTGTTTTTCAATATGTAAAGAGTAGTTTTCAGACAGTTTTTTCTTGTTTTCTCAAAATATTGATTTTGTACCTACGACCTTCTAATTCTTAGCGAGCGATATGTTTTAAAACGCCCACTAAATTGTCTTTTTAGCTAATATCCACGACATTTTATGTCTGCATTTCAGATCCTGAGAAAAGTTACCACACGTACACCAACACCTAATGTACGAGCAGGAAGACCGAAGCAGAGAACAATCGACGAGTACGCTCTACCTAAAACCTACTAGAAGATAAAATGTGAACCCACACATTATAAGTGATTTAAGAATAACAAATTCGCGAAATTTTGAGTTTACAGTACTTAAGACATGAATTGTCGGACCGTCCCGGAAATACCCGGAAATACGCGGTATTCTGATTTTACAGTATTTAAGACATGAACTGTCGGACCGTCCCGGAAATACCTTGAAATGCTCGGAAAAACGCGATATTCTGATTTTACAGTATTGAAGACATGAACTGTCGGACCGTCTCGGAAATACGCGATATTCTGATTTTACAGCATTGAAGACATGAATTGTCGGACCGTCCCGGAAATACCCGGAAATACGCGATCTTCTGTTTTTACAGTATTTAAGACATGAACTGTCGGACCGTCCCGGATATACTCGAAAGTGCTCGGAAATACGCGATATTCTGATTTTACAGAATTTAAGTCAGTCCAGCAGTCTTTTTACATCTGTCCATCACCATCTTTGTTTCGTTATAAGTCTGGTATTTTGAAGACATAGTATCTTTGTAACTACAGTACAAGCTCTCTAGAGCAACCCCTTTTGGCTGTTGTAAAGAGGATGTCGATGTTAAATTTATAGTAAATGTCAGCTGAGGGAAAGTTTGAAGGTGTTATAGAGGGTCGCTCTGTGGAGGTTGGACTGTTTATGTAGAAGAGTGCTAATGCTCGGGGTTGGTATATACAAAGCATATTGAAACGTGTGATGTTCATATTTCTTGCAAGTTGAAGAAAACACTTTTTCTTCTCGATTATTGAAGCTCTTCATAATTATAATACTTGAAACTATCACGGTCAATTCTTTTCCATATTGATTGTCATGTTACATGTGTTAATTGCTGATACAATTCGGAGATTTTAAGATTTACTAAAACAATGTTCTTTTGTACTTAGATGCTTTGTGAACATCAGTCCATTGTTGAACTTTTATAGATGTTATATATAAACATAATATTATTACAACTCGTTATACTATGTGCCTGAGATATAACGTTTTCTCTTATTTTATTGTTCTGTTCTACCAATGAGAATGACCAGGACTATTTATTCAGACTATAGTTAGGATATCCAAATACACACAAACAGGATACCAAAGAGTCGCAGTGAAATATAAATTAAAATATAATGGTAATCATCTAAGGAACGCCGAAATTACATCAACACATATAATTATTATTTAGTTCACTCTTTTTTAATGCCGGATAACGTGTAACTTTTTCATGTTGATATTATGCTACCAACCAAAGCATTAATGGTGCATTTACATGTGAAAAAGATTATTTTAAGTGACAGACACACAACAAGGATTTTTGTATTACAATCTTGTGTAAATTTGTACATTCACTCTCGTTTGGAATGTTTGATTGTATATATATATTTATATTATTGCCATTGTTTATTCAGCTCTTCAAATTTGGAAGAAATAAAAGTATCTACTTATTTATCGAGCTAGATTTATGTTTGATACGTCAAATTGCGCGTTCATTCATCGCATCCACGTAGGTATGTCATACATTGACGTGCGACAAAAACTATAGCGACCAAAATATAAACTGTTTGCCCATACCCGCAAATATTGCATTTTCGGTTAATTTTTATAAACTTCATCAGCGTAAATTGGAAAAAAAATAATTAGAAGCCTGTGGTATGGGCGGCATACAATTCATCTATTCTGCTACATTAACATATCATACATCGATGTGTAGGTAATTACATTAGCTTTGTAACCATATAAGATATATAAGCAGGCCATGTCTGGTTAGCCGACAATTGAAAAAAATTGCTATTTTCGGCCTTCCGCAATAATTCACCGCCCGTGTATCCACGGTAAATATTTCATTCCTGCTACTACAGTACAAATGCATGCATCATATCGTAGCTATGTTCAATAGCAACGAGTTCATGCATAAAGTATCTGACTGCAACATCGCATAATGACACAGCTATACAAATCCCGACCCCCAAACTACCCGTCAAATGCCTACCCAATATACGGCGAAAACTACGGGGAAAAAATAATTAGAAGCCTGCGGTATTGGTGGCATTCAATTCATCTATTCAGCTACATTAACATATCATACATCGTTTTGAAGGAAATTACATTAGCTTTCTAACCATATAAAATATATAAGCAATTGAAAAAACAAATCCCGACCCCCAAAATACCGGCCAAATGCTATCTTGAGTATTAATATATAGCGGGTCATATTGCGACTATATAATGTAACTGGTAATATTTGTCACACAAGTAAGTTATTGGTACCGTTGTGTAGATATTTTTAATGCGAATACAATTACGTATGGTAATATAATATACAGGGCAGGGTTTGGGCTAAAATTCAAACATTCGTATTCAGCATTTCAATTTTATTTGAAAATATTTTAATAGGGGTTAAGTTAAGCAGCCATTTGCTGTGAAGTAAACGTATTTTCACACCTCTGCTTGTTAGTCTAGGCGACACGAAGCCAACCAATATACATGTCAATATATCTGTCAGAGATGCATATATACAACAATTCACACCTCTTTGTTTTACCCTGGTTGACACATTCCTCGACCCAGGTGCACTATCGACCCCGCTAGCTACCTAGCAACTGACTATGTACTATTATATATAAAATACTTTATGTTCATGCATAATCATCATAGATACTATGGCTTTCCTAGGCTCCTCACACTTTTGCCGGATGTCTCCGTTCCTACCAGCTGACAGCGTGAACCTATCCGTCGGCGGGAAGAAGGCCACCGAAGATCATACTCAAGCGATCCAGTCCCTGCGCAGATGTCAACCAGGCTATGTGGTCATTCATTTGGGAGATAACGATATCAGCCAGCTACTGGAAGCAGCCCGCAGACCGAACCAGAAAACCATTTGGCGTACTAGGCAAAGGTCACGAGAGATCATCACAGCCCTCGCTCGGCTGGTTCGAGCCGTGCGTCGCTATGTGGGCGGCCCAGTCTATGTTATAAACCTATTTCCGCGAAAGCGCTATGGGTTTAAGACAGACTGGGATCTGTGTCGGAGGCTCGTCAACAGAATGATAGGCAACTTAAATTCGCCGGGTACACGCGTCCTGTGTTTAGCCAAACAATTAGACTGGGCCCTTCTGAGCGAGGACAAGGTGCATCTTACATCTGAGGGCTACCACCAAATGGCCAGTATCATTCGGCGCAATGTTTAATCAGCCCTTTTTAGGGCTACGGTTCCTCCATCCATGGAGGAGCCAACAAATAGTTAGAAAGAGTTGTTTCTCTCTAAGAATTGTCAGTACCTACAAGGCCAATTTCAATACCAAGTCAAGCCCCCCATCATCGTAAAAAGCCTGTCACTCTCTCATTTATCGTGCTAGATTTATGTTTGATACTTTCATCGCATCCACGTAGCAGCTATATCATACATGAACGTGCGACAAAAACTATGGCGACCAAAATATAAATTGTTTGCCCATACCCACAAATATTGCATTTTCGGCTAGTTTTTTTCGGCTAGTTTTTATTAACTACATCCGCGTAAATTGGGGGGGAAATATTAGAAGCCAGCGGTATGGGCAATAATTCACCGACCGGGTTCATGTATAAATGATCTGGCTGTGACATTGCATTATGCAACAGCTAAACAAATCCAAAGCCCCAAAAAACCGGCCAAATGCTATCTCGAGTATTAATATATAGCGGGCCAACTTGTGACTATATAATATATCTGGTAATATTTGTCACACAGACCTGTAGCCAAGCAATTAGACTGGGCCCATCTGAGCGAGGACCAGGTGCATCCTGTCGCTCACTCATTTATCGAGCTAGATTCATGTTTGATACGTCAAATTGCGTGTACATTCATCGCATCCACATACTATTAGCATTCTGAAGAAGAAAGTAGTACAATGGCTACTGTGTAGTAATGTGTTGTCAAGTGCTGAATGTTGGCTATGTTAGAATCGAAACAAATATGACCAGTGTTTTATCTATTCACCATATCGACATTACAGGTTAAAATCCGTTTTCCGGGATAACGGAATTTATTGAGCGAAAATGTGCGAGATATTCCGAATGTATGTGAGGGGGGGAAATGCCTATAGCGTATAGAGCAACCAGGTACAATAATCGCGATTATTTAAGCCAAATGACAAGAATTTGTAAAAAGTCTTACTAGTAAACAATGACAACACAATTTTACGACCTCGCTGACAATATTTTCGCCAAAATAATATGTTTAACTTGAAAAATGCGTATATTTTCTCGCCATCGGTATCGAGCTACGGAAGCGGCAGTGTAGAATAAATTGCAATATTTTAAATATAAAGCATTTTTTAGGATAATTCTTGCTAAAGTTTAACAAGAGGGCCCAAAGGGCCCTAGGTCGCTCACCTGTCGTACTAGTGCATGCACACCCCTATGGTGATCCTACACATTTTCTGAATAAAATTTAAGGAAATTCAGCCTCTATTGCAAGTTTGTGTATGATTTGACCATGTGACCTAGCGTTTGACCCCAGATGACTTAATTAATATCAAACTTAACCTAGATTGTGTTGAGATGATTATTAGGACCAAATTTCATAAAGATTAAGTCGAAATTGTAACCTCTGGTGACTACACAGGGTTTTTCTATGATCTGACCTATAATTTAAACAAAATATTTCCTCCATATAACTGTACAAATACATGCTATAAAGACAGAACAATACCTAAACACTTAAAAAAATAATTATGGTTCCACTGGGGTTTGAACCCACAACCCTCAGGAAAATGTCAATTGACATTGTGACCTTGTTTTTGACGCCAGATGACCCAAAATTGGCCTAGATTTTGTTGACAGGATCATTGTGACAAAGTTTCATAAAGATTAAGTTGAAATTGTAACCTCTGGTGCTGACTACACAAGGTTTTTCTATGATTTGACCTTTATTTTAAACAAAATATTTTAGAATATTTTTCCTCCATATAACTGTACCAATACATGCTATAAAGACAAAACAATACCTAAACACTTAAAAAAATAAAAATTAAAAAATAAAAATTATGGTTCCAGTGGGGGTTGAACCCACGACCATCATGAAAATGTACAAATATATGCTATAGAGACAAAACAGTACCTAAACACTTAAAAAAAAAAAAAAAAAATTATGGTTCCAGTGGGGGTTGAACCCACGACCATCAGGAAAATTTACAAATACATGTTATAAAGACAAAACAATACCTAAACATTTAAAAAAAAAAAAAAATAAAAATTATGGTTCCAGTGGGGGTTGAACCCACGACCATCAGGAAAATGTACAAATACATGCTATAAAGACAAAACAATACCTAAACACTTAAAAAAATAAAAAAATAAAAATTATGGTTACAGTGGGGTTTGAACCCACGACCCTCAGGAAAATGTCTACTCTCCCTACAGCACTTTGATTTCCACTTAACCAGTACAATTCACACCCTGGTTAAAATACTAGAATATTTTGATATTTGACCTTTACAAAACTGCTGTGAACCCTGATACACATTTTCATTGGTTGATGAAAGTTTATTGTATGTATAGAGAGTAGAGAGTTACTGCAGATAGTTTAGTGACCATGAAGACTACATGTTGAAAGGTTTAAAACAAGGTTTTTTCTATAATTTGACCTAGTGAGCTAGTTTTTGACCTCAGATGACCGAATATCGAACTTGACCTAGATTTTGTTGAGATGATCATTGTGACCAAGTTTCATAAAGATTAGGCCAAAATTGTGACCTCTACAGAGGACACAACCCAATTGTTGACGGACGGACAGACGGACGGACAGACGGACGGACGGACGACGGACGAAGTGTGATCACAAAAGCTCACTCTGTCACTTTGTGACAGGTGAGCTAAAAACAAAGATGTTTAATGATAATGTGTAATAATTTGTTTATATGTATTTCATGTTTAAACGTTGAAAAAAGAATAATTAGATACACTCCCGCTATACCGCTAATTGCTCGCTAACCCCCTGACCGTGAAATTTCGGTTCCGGAAAAACGGGTTTTATTGAGTAATGTCGATATCGAGAATAACTATTTATGCACATTTCGTTGGATGCATACATTTAATCAATATGCTTTGCACTCCTGATTTTATTACTGTGCATCCAAACCCATGACCATGCTTTATTCTGCGATAAAACACGGTTAGAAGTTTATCATTTTTTTAAAATAAAATAAGTGTAAAATCACATGTCTATTAGAGCATGATTTACTCGTGAATTTCCTGTGCTCTACAAATAGCTGTGTGATGTACATGCCTAGTAATAAGAAATCATTCTGAGGCCTGAAAAAGCTGGATATAAGAAAACAACTTCTATCCGTCTAATTTTGTCAGCATAATGGCAAATGTTCTTTACTTATATGGCACAATGCTCTTCATGTACCTGCATAATTATACTGTGTTTCACAATCTTCCTATTAAGTTACATAAACCCTGTAAGTAACCATTGTGCAAACATATCAACCTGTACATAAACCCTGTAAGTAACCATTGTGCAAACATATCAACCTGTACATAAACCCTGTAAGTAACCATTGTGCAAACATATCAACCTGTACATAAACCCTGTAAGTAACCATTGTGCAAACATATCAACCTGAACATAAACCCTGTAAGTAACCATTGTACAAACCTATCAACCTGGTCCTAGAACTTTCTATTTGCATACTTCAACAGTTGACATACATGCCAGATATCCTGCATCATGCGTGAGTCTCCTGCATTTGAGACTCTTCTCCTGCATGATCGGAGGCCAATTTATCAAATCTCACGCATTTCATGGACAAAGTGGAACCTGACTTTTTTGTTTACATTATGAAAATGATGACAAATATTAGTTTAAATTGCTACATGAAGCATGCATGGTATTGTCATCAAAATAAGATAAGTGAAAACAGCATATAAACTTCAATACTTTAAGTCTAAACTTTCAGCAAGGAAAATCTCCTGCATTTTAATGAAATCTCCTGCATTTCCATCACCAATCTCACGCAAAGGGGTCTGCGAAACATGGCATGTATGAGTTGATTTCATGTATATAATAAATTCAGCCTTTGTATTCATTGAAGCTGAGAGTATTACAATTTTATACTAATAAAGGTGTACTACAAATAGTAGGCTAAATCACCAGTAAGGCATGACTTTCTCACGGAAAGTAGCTTGAAATATATTCATGCATAAAGGTTCGGGGACCAGGTTAATTTGTTTGAGCTATTGATGTTGATAAAAACACTCCCCTGACCGATTTTAAATCTGATAAGTTTTCAAATAAATATAACAAACATACATCACTCACAACATGCAAAAGTCAACACTAGGCCGCTCATACTGATGCCTATGCATATAGTTATTCAATGTAAGCATTTAATATTGGCTGGCATTGTATGGTCACTAATACCAGTCTATGATCTAAAAACTAAGGCAATAATATACAATAAAATCTTTATTTTTAGTCAGATTATACATGAATACAACAAAGAAACGTGCACCAAAGAGTAAATACAATGACAAGAAATTTTCATTTGAACAATGACAATTAGCAATGTTACCATGTATGCATTCCCTCTCCTTGGGTTTGCCGCAACTTGGTAATGAAAGTACAAATGAACTCAGCATATTGTTGCCTTCGAACAACAAGAGCCATGATCACATGGCCATCCCCCGGGCATATGATTGTCATTAATGGGCGTTAAAAAGAAACAGGACTAGATATAACACAATATATAGGTCGCTCACGTTTCCTAGTAGTTCATGCACCCCTAATGGTGGCCTCTATTGCATGTACAAGGTTTTCATATTGTCTTATGCTTCATAATTTACATCACATTTAGACCCAATGACATATTGAAGTGATTTGATCTTGTGACCTAGGTTTTGACCCAATATCGAACTTGACCTAGATTTTGTTGAGATGATCATTGTGACCAAGTTTAATAAAGATTAAGGTAAAATTGTGACCTTTAGTGACTACACAAGGTTTTTCTATGATTTGAACTTGTGACCTAGTTTTTTACCCCGGATAACCCAATATCAAACTTGGCCTAGATTTTGTTGAGATGATCATTGTGACCTAGTTTCATAAAGATTAGGCCAAAATTGTGACCTCTAGCGACTACACAAGGTTTTTCTATGATTTGACCTTGTGACCTAGTTTTTGACCCCGGATAACCCAATATCAAAATTGGCCTAGATTTTGTTGAGATGATCATTGTGACCAAGTTTCATAAAGATTAGGCCAAAATTGTGACCTCTAGCGACTACACAAGGTTTTTCTATGATTTGACCTTGTGACCTAGTTTTTGACCCCGGATAACCCAATATCAAACTTGGCCTAGATTTTGTTGAGATGATCATTGTGACGAAGTTTCATAAAGATTAGGCCAAAATTGTGACCTCTAAGGACTACACACGGCTTTTCTATGATTTGACCTTGTGACCTAGTTTTTGACCCCGGATGACCCAATATCAAACTTGACCTAAATTTTGTTGAGATGATTATTGCACGTGACCAAGTTTAATAAAGATTAGGCCAAAATTGTGACCTCAAGTGACTACACAAGGTTTTTCTATAATTTGACCTTGTGACCTAGTTTTTTACCCCGGATGACCCAATATCGAACTTGACCTAGATTTTGTTGGGATGATCATTGTGACCAAGTTTCATAATGATTAATTTAAAACTGTGACCTCAAGTGTCTACACAAGTAATTGTGGACGGACGGACGTTCTCACTGACTTGACGTTGTGGGGTTTTCTTTTGTTCATCCTGTTGTTTGTAAAACCCCATAAGCAACATTTTGCACCCCCTTGCAACGGAATGAATAGAATCTTGATATAGCCTATTGTTCCACTCCCCACAATGTCAAGTTGGTGCGTACGGACGGACAGACGACGGACAAAGAGTGATCACAAAAGCTCACTCTGTCACTTTGTGACAGGCGAGCTAAAAAGAAGGGAGATGTTTGGGAAAATAAAAAAAAAAGTTGTTAATTAATGAAACGGAACCAGGCAGAATTCAATAGAAGGGAAAATGGTTTGGTTGATCACCCCCATGATTGCAATTTGTCAAATAAATGTGAGGACTATACTGACAAAAATGTTTATAAAATCATCAAATTTAATTAATTTTTAAAATGAAATGGTTTCCAATGTGCCTAATAGTTATATCAATAAAAACAAAATCAATAACAAGCAGAAGATGGATTTAAGATAGTAATGTTCATATATACGAGGGGTGATCCAGAATTACGCTGACTTTTGCTCTCAGAAGTTTATTTAAGGTCAGATCGGTATGAAATTTACACAACAGCTGATTTTATCTACATGTATTATTGATAAAAATCACAAGACATACCTAAAAACAATACTTTGCATCAACAGTTATACGCTACTATAGCAACACATAAATGCTTTCGCACATCAACACAGAATTTATCAGTAAACATTTTACATTATTGCTAATTGTTACCGTGTTTCTTCATTTATAAATTCAGAAATTTTGCATCATGATGAAATTTCAAGGTTAAATTCGTTATATTCGCCATGTAATGAATATATGTGTAACTGTGGTCATGTCATAATTAACGTAAATAATGACGTCACAAGATTTCATTTACAGTCTCATAACCATGCGATTAGGTGTACAGCTATGAAAAACCCCAACAAAAAATGTTGCAGAAATCAAGTATAAGTTTGTATCACAGCCCCTTGTTTTAAATGACTTAAAAGATTTAAAGTCGGCCTGGATGATGTTACAGACAATGAGGGTAGAGATAAAAACCCGACGTTGACTGAATCGGTACTTACGTTGATCTGAAGCAACCATCCGTGACATTATTGGGAAAATATTATCTTGCAGAGCTTGTAACGGTACAGTTCAGTAAATATTGACATAAATATGCAAGATATTAGAGCATAATGGGTTAGGAAAAATAAAGAACCGTTGATTAACAGTGTTCAAAAGCATCATGAAATGATACAGGCGTGAAGATGATGTCTTACGTCATTTCTGGGCTGCCCCGCGATTTATAACTTTACCCTCTTACAGATGCTGTGTTTTCAATATTTATGATCAGATCTGATTGAAATTTGGCATACTTGTGCCATAAGTATCAATATTACATTGTCCACAGATTTGTAACTGTTAGTTTAACAGTTTTTGAATTAGAGCAAAAGATCATGTAATTCTGGATCACCCCTCGTATTATCAACGTAGTTGTAAAATTAAAACATTCTACAAACTAAAACTGCCACAGAGTGACTAATGATACCCCCACATACCGCTTTGTCACAGACGTATGTCAAACTACATCGATAAAAACTGTTGCATGGTGGACAACAATTGTACAGTTATTTTGTAAATTCAACAATATATGATGAAGTTATGGTCCAGATAACATAAATTATGGTCAATTCTGAACTTTTTTGAACTTTTAAGTGTGACCTTGATCTTTGTGATATTGACATAATTGTCACATCGTTTGATAGGGGTGAACAATTGTGCCAGGTTATTTAAAAATCCCAAAATAAATGGCATAGTTACAGCCAGGACAAGCTATATTAAGACAATCTTTTACCTGTGAACTCAAAGTGTGACCTTGACCATTTAGATATTGACGTAATTTTTTTGCATAACACATGAACTCCAACTTGACCTAGATTTTGTTGAGATGATCATTGTGACCAAGTTTCATAAAGATTAGGTAAAAATTGTGACCTCTAGTGACTACACAAGGTTTTTCTATGATTTGACCTTGTGACCTAGTTTTTGACCCCAGATGACCCAATAACGAACTTGACCTAGATTTTGTTGAGATGATCATTGTGACCAAGTTTCATAAAGATTAGGTTAAAACTGTGACCTCTAGTGTCTACACAAGTACTTGTGGACGGACGGACTGACGAAGAGTGATCACAAAAGCTCACTCTGTCACTTTGTGACAGGTGAGCTAAAAACAGTAGTAATGCATGATTGAGATACAAAATATTACATTAACACTAAAAACAAAAATTATGGTTGAAGTGGGGTTTGAACCCATGCAGAGCCCTCAGGAATATGTTTCAAATTATTTCAAATTTAAACAAAGGGAGATAATATAACAAGAGGGCCCAAAGGGCCTTAGGTCGCTTACCTGTCGTACTAGTGCATGCACACCCCAATGGAGACCCTACACATTTTCTGAATAAAATTTAAGGAAATTCAGCCTCTATGGCAAGTTTTTGTATGATTTGACCAGGTGACCTAGCTTTTAACCCCAGATGACTTAATTAATATCAAACTTAACCTAGATTGTGTTGAGAGGATCATTAGGACCAAATTTCATAAAGATTAAGTCGAAGTTGTGACCTCTGGGTTTTTCTATAATTTAAACAAAATATATTGGAAAAAATATTTTCCTCTATATAACTGTACAAATACATGCTATAAAGACAAAACAATACCTCAACACTTAAAAAAATAAAAATTATGGTTCCAGTGGGGTTTGAACCCACAACCCTCAGGAAAATGTCAATTGACATTGTGACCTTGTTTTTGACCCCAGATGACCCAAAATTGAACTTGGCCTAGATTTTGTTGACAGGATCATTGTGACAAAGTTTCATAAATATTAAGTTGAAATTGTAACCTCTGGTGACTACACAAGGTTTTTCTATGATTTGACCTTTAATTTAAACAAAATATTTTTGAAAAAATATTTTCCTCCATATAACTGTACAAATACTTGCTATAAAGACAAAACAATACCTAAACACTTAAAAAAATAAAAACATAAAAATTATGGTTCCAGTGGGGGTTGAACCCACGGCCCTCAGGAAAATGTCAATTGACATTGTGATTTTTATAATTGACATTGTGACCTTGTTTTTGATCCCAGATGACCAAACATCGAACTTGTCCTAGATTTTGTTGACATGATCATTGTGACCAAGTTTCATGAAGATTTGGCCAAAATTGTGACCTCTAGAGAGGACACCCAATTGTTGACCGACCGACGGCAGATTTTGCCGGAAGTGACTGGATAAATACAAGGTGATAATTAATATATGGTAACATAAATAACTTTTATGATAGAGAAGTGGTTTGACCCTTGTTATAAAGATAATGAGCCCAAGTTTTTTGGATATGATTAATAAATGCTTGTGATATAACGGTGACATTCACATCGTCCTTGATGCTGCCATACCTTTTAAGTGATTTCAAGAAATTTTGCTAATATATCATTTCACTCATTTCATTTGTAGCATCGGTGGTATAACATGCAAGGTTTCAATTGGTTATTTTCGACATATTTTGGGGCTGGTTTTGCAGTTTTGCAGAATAAAGGGGAACGTTTCGAACTTATGCTGTGAAAAAAGTATGTGACATTTGAAAACGATTTATGTGTAGAATAAAACTTACATATGTATGTTAATCAAAGGTATATAACAGTATACATTTTCTTAACAACTGATAAACTTATTAAAGTTATTTATGTTACCATATATTAATGATCACCCTGTACTATTACTATATCCCTTCGCCTTTGGCGGGGGATAATAAAGTATAACTAGTTAGGTGCCAAATTAAAGTTCACAAAGTACATTTTTCATTGAAAATTTGACAGTATTTCTGAATTCATAATTTCATGACAGGATGATTAAAAATTTGCTGGGTTAGAATTTGATATCATATGCTAGATAAATGTAATAAGGATTTGATTCTTATTTGAAAATAATTTGTATGCATTACATTTTGGTTGCTATGCAATTTTAGAATGTCAATGAAAATTCATGACTTATGGAATTGGTCTGGTTGTCATGGTTACATTCTTTCATGATTTTGCTGATGTGTCATGCACATGTATAAATGATAATCCTTCATTAGTATCTAGTTCATTTCTTTTTAAAATGCCAGTTAGTTAAATGGAACGTTTTAAATCTGAAAATAGTACAACACAAAATATGGTTCCCATTGACTCCCATGTAAATTTTGACTTTTTCTTGTTAAAAAATATCACGCATGTTAACATCTATAGTTAATACCATCAGATATGGGTTAATTTAACATTTTAATGCTGTTGTAATCAAGTAAATTGACCAATTTATTTTGCAATTTTTGTATTTTGTGAACTTTAATTTGGCACATGAGTGTACAACCTTGAAAGACTCATACATATTCAGAATCTGCATTCCTATATGCATGTTATATAGGGCTGACTCTGGCACTGGGAGTTCTTGAAGAAAGGACATACAAGAAACATGTGAAGGGGTGTCCATAAAGCTCAATTTGCCACTATCAAAATAAAATAGTCATTTTCTGGCTTTGCAAAGAGGTAGAGTGAGTACCTAATGCACAAAGAATCTGTACGCATGACCTAGTAGGTAAAAATTCAAATAATGCAAGATCAATGTGTCTCATGTATTTGCCATACATATTTACACAGTTCAGAAACTTTCTTTTCCTTCCTTCACAGTCCTGGAAGTCCAAAATTTTTTTTCCGTATTGGACAACAGACCAAGCTGTCGGTGTACACAGATGTGGTTTCCAGGGCAAGATTGCTTCTGTGGCAATAAGCTTTTCGTCCAACGTCAAGTAACCTAATACTTCAGCTACAATGATCGACGGAAATTTCTCCACTGTTCCAGTCATTTTTGCTGTTGGAGAGCTACGTTTGGACCTGAAATATAAATCAAATACTTAGTATGCAGCTGAATGGAATTTTATTATTTAAGGTAATAATTTGCAAGAAACTGATTGCCTAGGCAACCCTACAGTATATCATAGAACACTTCAAAATTGATATGTGTTTTCACAATTTATAAACAGCTCGCCATCTCAATATTTGGCACCATGTAATGTTAGAAGTTGTGCTATCTGATAACATATCCTGCAGTATGCCGCTGCTCAAAATTTTGCAGTCATCTAACTACAGTAAAGTTCCGTTAATAAGACCACTTTGATTATTTTGAAATCATGCAGATTTTTGCCAATTTAAGGTCCCAATGTATAAAATTTAGAACAAAAAAGGTCCGCTAATAGAACTGATTTGCTATTAAGACCACCTTTTTTACTGGTCTTATTAGCGGAACTTCACTGTATTAAGGTGATTGCTAACTCTTCAGTAGAGCGGAAGTTTAGAAATCGGTGTAAATAAGACGTATTGAAAGCGTCTGACTACCATGATGAAATAGTACGAAAAAATTAAATTTGACGTATCAGCATATTCGCATGTCTTAATATCGCGAATTTACTGTATAGTTATTACTATATTATACTATAATAAGCTTGCAGAATAATTCTATAGCTGAAATTGTATGCGCTATTTATTCAAAATATTAGAAACATCAACACTCGCGAATACTAGTTAGCTACAAAGTATGTGAAACGTTTTATAATGCGCCCACACAACATTTTATTCAAGTTTTAATATTTGTTAAGCAACTATCCCGACCACTTTAGAGGAAGGTTCTTTCCAATTTATTTCGTAAGAATATAGACTAATTAAAGCAAAAGAATGAAAAATGAAAAACAAATTATCGCAAAAACTGGATACAACATATTCAAAACGTTCATGTATTTTGTAAACTTCTGGTTTTTGACATTTCCAAAAACACTAAAGTGTCAATTAAAAAATTCTAGCCGAGCAACCCCCATTAAATGTGGGATAAAACTTCTATAATAGTTACTCTATTGGTTGCAAGTACGAAAACAGTATGTTGTTCAACTTTTTTTGGCCTATAATCGAACTTGGCCTAGATATTATGCCCATAAGCATTGTCACACAGTTTGAAGATGATCGGATGAAAACTGTTTGCACTAAAGAACAGACAAGGTCAATTTCACATTTATTTTGGTATTGTAGGACCATAACCAAATAAGGCCTAGGCCGATAATTAAACTTGGCCTAGATATTATGCCCGTAAGCATTGTCACAAAGTTTGAAGATGATCGGATGAAAACTGTTTGCACTAAAGAACAGACAAGGTCAATTTCACATTTATTTTGGTAATTGTAGGACCATAACCAAATAAGGCCTAGGCCGATAATCAAAATTGGCCTAGATATTATGCCCATAAGCATTGTCACAAAGTTTGAAGATGATCGAATCAAAACTGTTTGCACTAAAGAACAGACAAGGTCAATTTCACATTATTTTGGTAATTGTAGGACCATAACCAAATAAGGCCTAGGCCGATTTGGCCTATAATCAAACTTGGCCTAGATATTATGCCCATAAGCATTGTCACAAAGTTTGAAGACGATCGGTCGAAAACTGTTTGCGTTTATGCTAAATATAAGAAAGATTGGCCAATGTATGACAAAGTTATGGTCCGGACAAGCTCAATTTGACCTTTGACCTCCAACTGTGACCTTGACCTTTGAGATAGGAACCTCAGGGTTGGGCAGGACACTCCTCCTCATGGAGGTGAACATTCATGCCAAATATAAGAAGATTGGTCAAACCATGACAAAGTTATGGTCTGGACAAAATCAGACGGACGGACGCACACACGCACATACACCAAAAGTGGCGACTAAGTCTCGCTCACCGCAAGCGGGCTCAACAAAAAAGAATTGTCCCCGCCGTGTGACCTACTTAGAACAATTAGTAATCCACAGTAACATTAACAAGTTTCAACAGCAAAAAAGAATTGTCCCCCACCAAGTGACCTACTTCAACGAAAACAGTGGAGACAAAGGCACCAGGAAATTAGACAAGAGGGCCCCTTTGGGCCCTAGGTCGCTCACCTGTCGTACTAGTGCATGCACACCCCTATGGTGATCCTACACCTTTTCTGAATAAAATTTAGGGAAATTCAGCCTCTATTGCAAGTTTTTGTATGATTTGACCATGTGACCTAGCGTTTGACCCCGGATGACTTAATTAATATCAACCTAGATTGTGTTGAGATGATTATTAGGACCAAATTTCATAAAGATTAAGTCGAAATTGTACCCTCTGGTGACTACACAGGGTTTTCTATGATCTGACCTATAATTTAAACAAAATATTTCCTCCATATAACTGTACAAATACATGCTATAAAGACAGAACAATACCTAAACACTTAAAAAAATAATTCTGGTTCCAGTGGGGTTTGAACCCACGACCCTCAGGAAAATGTCAATTGACATTGTGACCTTGTTTTTGACCCCAGATGACCCAAAATCGAACTTGGCCTAGATTTTGTTGACAGGATCATTGAGACAAAGTTTCATAAAGATTAAGTTGAAATTGTAACCTCTGGTGACTGACTACACAAGGTTTTTCTATGATTAGACCTATATTTAAACAAAATATTTTGGAATATTTTTCCTCCATATAACTGTACAAATACATGCTATAAAGACAAAACAATACCAAAACACTTAAAAAAATAAAAATTAAAAAATAAAATTATGGTTCCAGTGGGGGTTGATCCCACGACCATCAGGAAAATGTACAAATACATGCTATAAAGACAAAACAATACCTAAACACTTAAAAAAATAAAAAAATAAAAATTATGGTTCCAGTGGGGTTTTAACCCACGACCCTCAGGAAAATGTCTACGCTCCCTACAGCGCTTTGATTTCCACTTAACCGTTACAATTCACACCCTGCTTAAAATACTAGAATATTTTGATATTTGACCTTTACAAAACTGCTGTGAACCCTTGAAAGTTTACTTGTATGTATAGACAGTAGAGTTTTAGCAGAGAGTTTAGTGACCATGAAGACTACATGTTGAAAGGTTTAAAACAAGGTTTTTCTATAATTTGACCTAGTGAGCTAGTTTTTGACCTCAGATGACCCAATATTGAACTTGGCCTAGATTTTGTTGAGATGATCATTGTGACCAAGTTTCATAAAGATTAGGCCAAAATTGTGACCTCTAGAGAGGACACAACCCAATTGTTGAAGGACGGACGGACGAACGAACGGACGGACGAAGTGTGATCACAAAAGCTCACTCTGTCACTTTGTGACAGGTGAGCTAAAAACTAGCAACCAAAAACAAGAGGCCCATGTGGCCCTAAAGCGCTCACCTGATGACTGGCAATTAAGCCAGAATCAGTATTTGTTATGATATGACGTTTAAAATTAATATTTGTTGTAGATTTTACAAATAGAAACTTTATGGCCAGATTTTATAAAGATGAAGTAAAAAATGTGCCCTCTAGAGTATAAACAAGGTTTTCTGAGATGTGATCTGGTGCCCTAGTTTTGTGACCCCAGATGACCCAGTTACGAACTTGACCTAAATTTGATAAAGACAAACATTGTGACCAAGTGTCATAAAGATTAGGTAAAAAATGTGACCTTTAGAGTGTTAACAAGGTTTTTCTTCAATGTGACCTTGTGACCTAGTTTTTTTTAGATTATATCAACAAGAGGACCCAAAGGGCCCTAGGTTGCTCACCTGTCGTAGTAGTGCATGCAAACCCTGTGATTTGACATAGTGACCTAGTTCTTGACCCAATATCACACTTGACCCAGATTCTGTTCAGGTGTTCATTGTGATCAAGTTTCATAAAGATAAGGTAAAAACTGTGACCTCTAGTGACTACACAGGGTTTTTCTACGATTGACCCTTGTGACCTAGTATTTTGACCCCAGATGACCAATATCAAACTTGACCTAGATTTTGTTGAGATGATGATTATGACCTAGGTTCATAAAGATTAGACCAAAATTGTGACCTCTAGAGACTACACAAGGTTTTTCTAAGATTTGACCTTGTGACCTAGTTTTTGACTCAAGATGACCCAATATTGAGCTTGACCTAGATTTTGTTAAGATGATCATTTTAACCAAGTTTCATAAAGATTAGACCAAAATTGTGACCTCTTGTGACTACACAAGGTTTTTCTATGATTTGACCTTGTGACCTAGTTTCTGACCCCAGTTGACCCAATATTGAACTTAACTAGAATTTGTTGAGATGATCATTGTGACCAGGTTTCACAAGGACTAAGTCGAAATTATGACCTCTACTGACTCTACAAGGTTTTTCTGTGATTTGACCTTGTGACCTAGTTTTTGACCCTAGAAGACCCAATATTGAACTTGGCCTAGATTTTATTGAGGTTCACATTGTGACCAAATTTCATTAAGATGATATAAACAAGAGGGCCCAAAGGGCCATAGGTGGCTCAACTGTCCTAGTAGTTCAAGCAGACCCGTTGATGGTAGCTTCTATTGCATGTACAAGGATTTCATATTGTCTTATGAAGCGACATTGCAATTTACATCACATAGACCAAATTGCATATTGAAGCTTAAGCCAAGTTTTATCTATGATTGGACCTTGTGACCTAGTTTTTAACCCAAGATGACCCAATATTGAACTTGACCTAGATTTTGTTGAGATGATCATTTTGACTGAGTCTCATAAAGATCAGACGAAAATTGTGACCTCTAGAGACTACACAAGGTTTTTCTAAGATTTGACCTTGTGACCTTGTTTTTGACTCCAGATGACCCAATATTGAGCTTGACCTAGATTTTGTTGACATGATCATTGTGATCAAGTTTCATAAAGATTAGGTCAAAATTGTGACCTCTTGTGACTACACAAGGTTTTTCTATGTTTGACCTTGTGACCAAGTTTTTGACCAAGGATGACCAAATATTTAACTTGACCTAGATTTTGTCGAGATGATCATTTTGACTGAGTCTCATAAAGATTAGACAAAAATTGTGACCTCTAGAGACTACACAAGGTTTTTCTAAGATTTGACCTTGTGACCTAGTTTTTGACTCCAGATGACCCAATATTGAGCTTGACCTAGATTTTGTTAAGGTGATCTTTTTAACCAAGTTTCATAAAGATTAGACCAAAAGTGTGACCTCTTGTGACTACACAAGGTTTTTCTATGATTTGACCGTGTGACCTAGTTTTTGACCCCAGTTGACCCAATATTGAACTTAACTAGAATTTGTTGGGATGATCATTGTGACCAAGTTTCATAAGGACTAAGTCGAAATTATGACCTCTACTGACTACACAAGGTTTTTCTAAGATTTGACCTTGTGACCTAGTTTTTGACTCCAGATGACCCAATATTGAGCTTGACCTAGATTTTGTTGACATGATCATTGTGATCAAGTTTCATAAAGATTAGGCCAAAATTGTGACCTCTAGTGACTACACAAGGTTTTTCTATGATTTGACTTTGTGACCTTGTTTTTGACCCCGGATGACCCAATATCGAACTTCACCTAGATTTTGTTAAGATGATCATTTTAACCAAGTTTCATAAAGATTAGACCAAAATTGTGACCTCTAGTGACTACACAAGGTTTTTCTATGATTTGACCATGTGACCTAGTTTTTGACCCCAGTTGACCCAATATTGAACTTAACTAGAATTTGTTGAGATGATCATTGTGACCAAGTTTCATAAGGACTAAGTCGAAATTATGACCTCTACTGACTACACAAGGTTTTTCTATGATTTGACCTAGTGACCTAGTTTTTGACACTAGAAGACCCAATATGAACTTGGCCTAGAGTTTGTTGAGATGATCATTGTGACCAAGTTTCATAAAGATTAGGCCAAAACTGTGACCTACAGTGTCTACACAAATTACTGATGGACGATGGACGGAGGGTGATCACAAAAGCTCACTGCTGACAGGTGAGCTAAAAATGTGACCTGTAGTGCATACCTGCCAGGTCACGAGATGCGCCTCAAGTCACTTTCCATTGATTGATATCATGTTTAATAATAATCATTCAATTATTTAATTTAAAACATCAGCCTATATATTTGTGATAATTTTCATAATGCAATCAACAAATGTAAGGTTCCCGTATGTTCAAGTCTGATTGATTCACAGTTCAAAATATTTGTAAGTTACCTATCTAAAATGCTGACTGCACATTAAATACAATTCAGTTTGTATAATAGCTTACAAAAATGTTTCCTAACTCCCATTCAAGTTTCAAATAGCACACAAACAATTGAAGGGAGGCAACTTTTGTGTGAAGTTGTGTCCGGTTTATGTCTGGACTTTATACCCTACCATAAAAACAACAACAATGGAGCAGAATTACAACACGAAAATGCATTCTGTGTATATCCGTGATTACAATGTTGTTCACACCCTATAGAGGGCAATTACCGATTGTTTATTGAAATGACAACTCTCCTGAGGTGTCATAAAGGTTTGTTATGCAATAACATGCTGATTAATTATCACCAGAAATTTACGAGTAAAGTGTATTTTAAAAAAAAATGAATTTAGCAGGGTAAATTTCGGACAGATCGGAATTTCGGATATTTCATTATATTTCAAATAAAATCGGGTTAACTCCACCTAATGTGGAGGGAGTACTTGGCAGGTATGTCTAGTGTGTTTATGTTTTTCTTTGATTTGACCTAGTGACCTAGTTTTTGACACCAGATGGCCCAGTTACGAACTTGACTTTGGTTTTCATAGAGACAAACATTGTGACCAATTTTCATAAAGATTAGGTAAAAAACCTGACCTCTATAGTGTTAACAAGGTTTTTCTTCAATGTGTATCCCATCGCTGTCACATAGTTGTATCGCATTGCCACATACCCGTAACCGGTATTGCATTCTTATTGTTACACATTGTATTGCATTGTCACAATGTAACTTTGTCACCATTGGTTAGAATGACTCAAAACTTGCTATGCATGTTTCTTGCAATGACGTATAGTACAGCGCACCAGAACCATAACTGTTCCCCTTTGATTGATTTTGCTTGTCCAGATCATAACTTTGTAACTATTGGTTTGAATGACTCAAAACTTGTTGTAACACAAAACAACGATAATTTGATAGTGAAAAGTTCATACATGTAACACGATAGTATGATAATGAAAACACAAAACAAA
Source organism: Spisula solida (assembly GCA_947247005.1). NCBI lineage: Eukaryota > Metazoa > Mollusca > Bivalvia > Venerida > Mactridae > Spisula > Spisula solida. Next base: position 98,252 of record OX365962.1, on the reverse strand, counting down.
GACAGTATGATAGTGAAAAGTTGATATTTCGAGTTTTCACTATCGTGTTATCACTATCTTAGTACTCGACTTTTCATTATCGTACTATTGTTGTTTCGTACTATCGACTTTTCACTATCGTAGTATCGACTCTTCACTATCGTAATATCGCTTTATCACTATCGACTTTTCACAATTGTAGTATCGACTTTTCACAATCGTACTATCGACTTTTCACTATCTTACTATCATTTGTTCATTATCGTACACAGACTTGGATCAGTAAATGATTACATTACAGTTACTTTTCAAATTTGCTGATTACAATTACTTGGATTACTCCTGATTTCTCTCAGTAATTGATACATTACATGCAATCAAGTAATCAATTACATTACAATTACTTTCAATAAACAAGAGGATCATAGATCCTCAGGGCGCTCACCAGCTAAACATGGCCAAACTTTGAACTTGACCTTAAGGTCATCAAGATAAACATATTGACTTAACTTGAAGAAGGTTAAAGCAAAACTTAGGCCTCCAGTGTGTTAAAAAGGTTTTGCTATTATTTGACATATTGACCTAGTTTTTTACCAACATGACACAAATTCAAACGTGACCTTAAGGTCAGCAAGGGACTTTTTGACCAAAGTTGATCAAGATTAAAGCAAAAATATGGCCTCAGGAGTGTTAATTAGGTTTTTCTATTATTTGACCTTTTTTTGACCTAGTTTTTGACCCCACATGACCTAACTTCAAACTTGACCTAGATTTCATTGAGAAACAACTACTGACCAAGTTTGGTGAAGATCAAAGCAAGAATGTGACCTCCAGAGAGTTAACAAGGTTTTGCTATTATTTGACCTTTTGACCATGTTTTTGACCCCAAATGACCCAACTTCTTGAAAGTGCTAGAGTGTTAACGGTGAATTGACCTTTCTGCCAATTTTGATTGACAGGTGGCGTTAGCCAATCAGATTGCAGCATTTGGGCAACGATTTATCGCTTCCATCTTGGACAACCTGGACATTAGACAAGCTAAAATCAATGTTAATTGTGCAATATTCAATTAAGCGTTATTTCATTAATATTTACCACATTTTTAAAGTTCTGGTATGTTTAAAAACTAGAGAACTTAAACTTTAATTTGGTAGCAATGTCATGAAAGTGAATTAATTTATTAAATCGATAAGGCCTCAGAAGTAGTAGCTATATATGTATATTTTGTCCCAAATATAGTCTGATTTAAAAGTTTAATATATCATTGATATTTACATCAATATAATTCGAAATAATTACATGTTGTGAAACTAGAAAGCTTTAAACCATAGACTCGTGATTTTATTTTATTATTTGATATAGGATAAGGACACATAACCCCCAAATAATGAGAATGTGTGTATTTCCCATCAAAAATGATTGTGAAGTGTTTTAATAATATTGAACATTATGTTGTTTTGGTCTACAGTACAGACAACGTGTTTTTTCCAATGGACATGCGAACACTGTGACATAAAATAAATTGAAGTATCCGGTCACCGTGACCTGGACACTCAGAAAAATCTAGTGGCCCCTTAAACGGACACGGTGACCACTTTAATATCTGTGTCGACGGTGTTCCGTGTCCGCCGATAAGTGAGTGTCCGCGGTGATTTTAAGTGTTTTTAAGGGTCCGTACCCGCATCACGGTGACTTGCTGCAAAAAAATTGTTTTTCAAATCCATGCACACACGTCTTAATGCTCAATCACATCGTTTAAAATTACCAACTGACCAGACGTCGGCATATGCCAATTACCGATTACTCACAATGTCGCACGTGTACTCGCTGTGTACTAAGCGAGCAATATGACGCAATAGAGTTTAATATTTGGAAATTACAATGTGATGATGTCGAGCGATTCAACTAGTTTAATACTTTTTTCTAACATATTTTACACGTAGGCCTACTCATAATATAGTATTTCGAAGACGCCAAGTAACACAATTACACTCGATATGTCGCTGTGTTTTCATTTGTCAAGTTCAGTTGGGAGAATATTAAAATGTGTAACCGTGTATAGAAATTATAAACATCTAAGGCCACTTCTTTTATATCTTCTGGTTTACAAAACCGACGACCCTCAAACTGGGAAAAATATTGAGGTCAAGTGAACTAGGTGAACTCATTTTCGAAAAACTAGACTCTAATTTCTGTAAATAGACGGATGACGTAAACAGCGACCATATTGTACCGGAATTTAATTTAGTTAACTGCGTGCACAAGTGTCCGTATTTTGTCTGTAGATTTTGATAAATTTATAATTTAGTGTGACCAAATACTATTTTCCAGGATGCTATATTGTTTGTACATCGCATTATTGTGACAACTAGTCAAAAAGGTGAGACTACGGAATTATAAAATACGCGGTCGAACCGACTTTGAATTGAGACAAGAACAGTTTAATTACCTTCAAATATTAGATCTAATCCATTATTGTTACACATGTGTTTTATCAATGCAAGATATAATAATAATCATGAATTATTACACTTACACTGATTAACAGATTATAAATAAGCGATGAGCGATGATTTCAATATGTTTCTATAAATTGAGTCAAAGCGTGCAAATATTCGCAGATCAGTCAAAATTCGAATGTGCATCGGCTACGATGTCTTTGATGTCAGTTCACAACATTTTCTTTTGCCCGACAAAGGTCGGCAGCGTCTGAGTATCATTCATCTACCGATTGTCGGCGTCTTCTGAAGTTACAATGTCGGTACGGAATAGTAAGGGCATGGTGATTTATAGTTGCGTTTTTTGTCAACATCTACATCCTGCTATTTGTTGACATGTTAAATACGTTCAATTAATGTGTTAATAATTTATTTCATAACCTGCACCCGTTTAATTAATACTTCACCATTTTCTCGCTCGTACATCTACGCACGTAGGCTGCCGTATACGTTGCTATGGGCAAACGTATACGTAACGCCGTTGCTATGGATCGTACAAGCGAGTACCTGCTTCTGTCCACAAAACACCGTGTTTCAACCGTGTTGTCACGGTGGCAATGGCCACGATGGACTGACCACCCCAATTTAAAGTCTATGTGGATTTGGGTGGGTTCACGGTGGCATATTTTGCGTTGCCACCCAGAGTCGTCGCCACCGTGACAGGTGGACTTTGGAAAACCCACCTTGTGTGTACTTGTGTTTGCCTATTTGCAATAAAGTTAATTTGTTATTTTGTTAGTTTGTTTTATTTTCTTGCACTCATTCACCCGCCTGATAGTGACCGCTTTTTAATTTCTGACTGTCCACTGTGTACTAGTGAGTGCTACTTTCCCTGTTCTTGTTAATTACGGCATGTGCGTTAAAATATTGTGGACTCGATTAATAAATTAATGTTAAGAGTTCGCAATAAATACTAACAAAGATCTAAAAATACAACTCGTAAACTTTACGTATTTTTGTTTAGCGATCTTAATTCAATAATTGCCACGTTTCAATCGACAGCAATTTATAAAATTGTGGTTATGTACAGACTTTAAATTTTTTTGTGTGTGCGAGTACCTTATATCTCATAAACACAATTGCATACACAAACATAATTTGCGTCAATTCCATGTGGTCTAAAACAACCGACCTCCACAGAGCGGCATTTTTTCTTTAATATCCTCACTAGCACGTCTTCAAATGCACCGCGCAAACAGTCACGTGAATAAAGTTCACAAGCGACGTCTCGCATTAGTAGACTAGCCGTTTGAAGTTGCCGCCGATGACGTTTTATGTTTGCCGATAGAAGACCACAAGCCGACGTCAAAGAGACTCGGCACGCCCAAAGATCGAAATGGGTTAACAGGTGCAATTTACCCAGATTTATACGCCTATAATCGGACATGCGTACGTGTCAAACAACTAAATGTTGACATGGTTATTTTTAGTGTTATTTACGAGAAAACTACAGCACCAATATTTGTTCTAGGAATTTTTTAAGGAATTAATTAATGGACTTATGTAATTATTATGTAAGTACAATTTCACCACATTCTAATTAGCACTTCAATACGTGTCGGAAATAATGTACCCTTAAAATCACGGTGATTCTAAGGGGTTCTAAGGGTTTTTAAGTGACAATTGAACACGCCGATGGACACCAAAATTATCCGAGGTCACGGTGACGGGTGACCCGAACACGCGTCGCGGTGACCAAAATCGGGTGGACACTTAGATTTGAAATCGCGGTGACACGTGTCCATTGGAAAAAACTCGTTGTCTGTACTGTATGTAATAGTTTAAAGCGCTTTTCAGTTGATATCCTTTTGGTGCTAATTGCATTCAATCTCCAAAGCTTATACATTTTTTTTAAATATATGTACTGTATGGTCCGGACAGCTATTGTAAATCATGATAGATCGATACATGTACAAATTTATTTCAAAGTATCTATATACACATTACTACAAAACATTTATAGCAATTATGTATAAAAATAACTGAACCCATACTGTTCCCCTGTCCTGACGGAAACCGCTATGTGTCACATTGATTATTGACAATTAACAAGACACCGCGGTATATCACTGGTCCCCGACTGATGTCCGAGATACGAATCTAAACGAGATCATCAAAGTATATAACACATTGGAACGTTAACTAACTTATAATCTAGGGCTTATTTATTTCTTGTATAATGGTGCATATAAAATTTGTGTAGCCCACATTATTGCACTTGACCCGACAGTTTTAACGTTATGTTAGAAAACGATATTCATTTACTTGATAACGCGTGATTGTAAATTAGAAATTTGTTGATATGCTGACTGTCAATGACAAACCATGTATTATGAGCGATGTGGGATTTGAAAGATTCACATTCATCTATGTTAACGTAGCACTAATTTTTTTGCGGAAGTTGCAATCAAATACAGACTCAGTCGTAAGTAATCAACAAAATGTATGTCCCCACTATAAGCGGTAGATCACACGGAAGACATCAATAAAAACACGGCGCAGAAAATCAGGAGGTCTTGTAACTTTACTTAAATAATATTTTACGCACATTTGAATTCGATTATTTATTAAACACACGATCACACGAACGTATACGGAAGATGAAATGCTATAGTGTATGGAAGATTCCATTTGTATATGTAAATATATGCATTAACACTGAATGATTTCTTTGTTACAATAAAGGGTGTATCTTTCAAGCCAGGTCATTCCCGATTTGCGCAAAAACTATACATAAATAGCTATTTAGATAAAAAGAAACATTCTGATTGAGCGGCAAAATTACGCTTGTGAGTGTCTGCTTGACTCCGATTTAGTAACTGTTTGCGTAAAATTCTTCAATTAAAAACCATCGATTTGATCGAGTTTTAAGTAGGCACATAATTATGTTTCACAAAATTTTCAAAACATTGGCTAAAAGCGAAATATTTAACGGACTTGTATCAAGAGCATCACACGACATCTCCGTATTAGACGCCATTTTAATGAAAGCTTGTCTTGTGTAGCAACAACGAATACCCGTAACTATAGGGGGCGTGGCTACGAAGCGTCTGCAGAAAGGTCAGTTGTCTAACAGATGGACGGACGACAGACGACGGACAACGGACAAAAAACAATCACAAAAGCTCACCTTGCCACTTTGTGGCAGGTGAGCTAAAAATTGCAAGACATAATAGTTGGCAATTCTAAATTTATTTACAGATCTACGGTATGTGAAAACAAAATCCATTTATTTTTGACACATATTTGATACATATAATTATATACAAATCAAATATTAATATAGTCATTAAATTGTTGCAAGATATATGGACTGTCTTATCAATGTTATTGCATGCACTAGCTGTAACAGTGTACGTCTCAGTTTACTTATTTTTAAGGGATCCATTGCATTCAATCATCAACATGCAAAAATTAGCATCACTAAAACTAATCATTCTTTCTACTTATGGGCTGATGATCATGGGGTGGGGAGGTAGTTTGCTGCCATTCTTGACAACTTCCCTTCTCTTTTGAGTATTGTAAATGGTTGCATTTCACAGGCTAGTTTTCCTCTATCAGATAGGTATTAACCTCAACGCACACATTATCTGGTGCAGAATTGTGCCTTTGTTTTGTTTGTAGTCATAAAGCTGAAGAGTCCACAGCTCCAGAGCTACACTCAGTTATTGTAAAGAAATGCAACACCCACTTAGACATCCATTACTTTAAAATATTAAAGTCAAAGTGGCTTTGGTTATATTTAATTTTACTGTGTTGGGGTGGGGTCAGTTCATAAACATCTCAGTCACAAATTGTTCAATTTCATTATATGTGGTTGAGTAGGGAAACTAATTTTGTCAGCTAAACATGACAATCAAAGTTATTGAATTGATTTTATGTGTAGGTTCGAAGCATTCTGTACAGAGCTACTTAATCACTAATACCCCAATCACACGAGAGTCGGAATAAGCCGGAATGCCGTAGGAATAGCGATAAGGGGTACATTCTTGTATGTTCGAAGTGTATTCCGTCTGTATTCCGAGTACATTCTGTCTAATAATAATTTATATTGGTCATTTAAAATGTTTTTAAATGATCTAAACATAAAATGTATATTATTTCAAATGTTCCAGATCGCATGCCATCCGAATAGCCGGAATGTCACCAAAATGTATAATTTGAGGTGTATTCCTGCGTAATCGAAGTACATTCTTAACATATTACGTCATATTCTGTTTGTATTCGTAGTACATTCCATATAGTCCGGCCTATTCTTGTGGCCACTTCGAATATTTTGCGCATGTTCAAAACTATCGAGATTGATTCGAAGTCGGCGAAATATCGAACGGCTATCGAAATGTATTCTACCTACATTCTGATTACATTTTAAATATTTTTACGGCACTCTGACTACATTCGAAACATTACTTAAAACCACTATACGTACTGTTATTAAACACACCACCCATGCCAGAGACAGTAGAGGAAGTAATTGTACTGTTGCTGCCCTTGCTAAATCCCGTGCGAAGCAGTCCGATGACTGTGTATACCGTAGTGTGAAAACATACGCGTATATACGTTCTCCGCTATCATTCCAGACATATTCGAAGTGTACACGAGTTATATTCTTCATATATTCGAATTGTGTTTGAATTGTATTCGAATCGTATTCGAAGTATTCCAACGGCTTTTTGACAAGGCTACAATAATTTTGGTCAATTCGAATTATCATTCGGAATGTGTTTCGAATTTTTATTCTTTCTCCATTCTGACTCATTCGGGCCCATTCCGGCTGGATCGAGATTCGTGTGATTTGGGTATAAGAAAACATGAGTTAAGTTTCAATCTTAAGACAAGAGGGCCCAAAGGGCCATAGGTCGCTCACCTGTCCTAGTAGTTCATACAGACCCCTCTATTGCATGTACAATGTTTTCATATTGTCTTATAAAGTAACCTTGTTATTTACATCGCATTATACTAATACCCAATGGCATATTGGAAGTTTAAGCCAAGTTTTGTCTATGATTTGACCTTGTGACCTAGTTTTTTACCCCAGAAGACCCAATATCCAACTTGGCCTTCATTTTGTTGACATGATCATTGTGACCTAGTTTCATTAAGATTAGGCCAACATTGTGACCTCTAGTGACTACACAAGGTTTTTCTATGATTTGACCTTGTGACCTAGTTTTTGACCCCGATGACCCAATATCTAACTTGACCTAGATTTTGTTGATATGATCATTGTGACCTAGTTTCATTAAGATTAGGCCAAAATTGTGACCTCTAGAGACTACACAAGGTTTTTCTATGATTTGACCTTGTGACCTAGTTTTTTACCCCGGATGACCCAATATCGAACTTGACCTAGATTTTGTTGAGATGGTCATAGTGACCAAGTTTCATAATGATTAGGCTAAAACTGTGACCTCTAGTGTCTACACAAGTAAATTGTGGACGGACGATGGACTGATGGATGGACGGACGGACGAAGAGTGATCACAAAAGCTCACTCTGTCACTTTGTGATAGGTGAGCTAAAAATGTAAATTTACTGAATTTACCTTATTCTGCCCTTGACGTCTGTTCGGTAATTCATGACGTTCTCAAGATGTCCCCCTTTCTAACGTTTTCCATCTTGCACTTCTTTTAAACTATTGATAATATTTGCACATGTGTTACTAGGTCATTCAGCGTAGGCATTCCGCCTTTTGGTTGCTGTATCTTTTCTACTGGGTCATTCAGCTAGTTATAATTTATTATACTTTTCGACAGCTTGGACTTGGGCGGATTTGCGCTTGTTTAGTTGGGCATTGTGCTTTGTGTGTTTTTAATGTTTTCTGTGCTCGGCTGGTTAAGTTGAGTGCTGCCTTCCCTGTCTGACTTAATATACTCTTTTTGATCTTTTTACCTTCTCTTTTGATGTTTCTCGTGAGCATAGATGTGTCTATTGGCTTTGTGCTGTATGCTAACGATTTCACATAGACCCACAAGAAGAATTCGCAATGATTTTGATCTGGGCTGTGGGCGGGCCATGTCACACCACAGTGGTGTTTCCTGGAAATTACTTTGAATCCAACTGTTTAAAGGAATTCATCCAACCCCTTATGTACACTGTGTGGCCCTGGCACATCTGGCATGAGCTATGCATCATTCAAAACAAAAATCACCTGCAGTGTTTAGGAATGAACTGATTTAACACAGTCAAGTAACGGGTTGAGTCTATTTCTTTCTATTGTGCTATCTGAATCACTAGTGTACAATCTAAAGCCAACGGACACATCTATGCTGCTGAAGAACATCAAAAGAGAAGGTAAGAAGATCAGGTAAGACACATTGTGCAAATGTAATTGATAGGTTCAAAGAATGAGAGGGGAATGTCAGAAGGCAACATGCATCGTGAAAACGCCGTTAATTAAGTACTACGAAATGATGTTAAAAAAAAATAAGGTAATTTTAGAAAATTGTCATTTTTCTAAAAAATACCCCGGTTATAATCTAAAAATTGGTTACAGAAAAAACTTACATCTTAATTTGTTGATATCAGAAAATGCATTTCTTGAAGTCGATTCTTAAAAAGTGGTGATAATAGATTAAGTCAATGAAAAACCAAGTGTCACAGACATGTTTTAAATACATTATTTATAACGGCATGTCCATGGTGTTAATTTAAGTTATTGTTAAGTATAATAATGGCTTTTAAAAATATCAAGGTGAAATAACATTTTTTTTAGTTGGCCAACTAATATTTTGGGAGTTTAATGCCCCAGTAGCGTGTACAAACATCGCATACCGTTAGAAAAACCACATGTGGTTGTATCGATTGTTACCATTATAGTTTTTTGGTAGCCTATAAAATACAAACTACCAAATGATGAAAAACTATGCGACAACCTATGGTTTGTTTAAAACGTTACTCAGGATTTTCTTCCCTAAACACACGGGTAATTATAGACCGTCAGTCAGTTGGATACGTCTTCTATTCTTTCGAGACGACACCCTCAACATAATTCCTTTATCAGGTTTATGTTTCAGTTTACATTGGTTTAAGCTTGTACATGTCCACTACCCTATGATCACAAAGTTGGTTTACATTGATCAGCCTCCGTATATAGAGAATACTAGGTTAGTGCCTTATATTACTTGAATTTATTGGGTGAGTTGGAGAAAGTTTATTCCGCGAGCCTTGGCGAAGAAGCCTTTCGAAGACGAACCCAATAAATTCAAGTAATATAAAGCACTAACCTAGTATTCTATTTATCCTGTAACACTTTTCTGACACAAGCAAATGTTTTCTTCACCTTTAAATACGAACACAAAACCCTGTGGAACACGTGCAACAATATCGAAACATCGGCATTCTAAGGTCTCCAAATAAAATCTAGTTCCATATTAAAAGGCAAATCTGAAAATCTGAACGAGAATTTAGTAACGTGCTTCAATTCAAATACAATCAATAAACACAAACCTACAATTTAACGTAACATGCACTACACGTAAACTCATTTTGTGTTTCAACGTCGAATCTCTCCAAAACCTATAAATGACATTCTAGAAATTAGAAGGTTGTAGTGACGTCAAAATCTTCATGACGTCACGCGGTTTGTGACGTTTCCCGTTTTTTTAAGTAACAATACGAGTATGTTCTCCTACCAAACACATTTAGTGATAGGATAAATAGAATAAATCAGGCCCGTGACGTGTTTAGGATTCCAATAGGGCCTATATCAGGCCCGCTACAATAATTATGTAAGATTCGCCTTTAACACTGAATGACTTGGTTGAACTTGAGGTCCAAAGTAGTCCCATGTCATGTGACCACATAACCTAATAAAGCCCACATGGCATAATAAAGTAAAACAAATTTACACAACGGGTCGATTTCGGGCTAATAATGGCCTAATGGTAGGTTAAACACTAATCCACCTTTACAAACTGTCAATCACAGCGCAAACTAACAATCAGAGTGACAATTTCCGGCAGTATGTAAAACACTCTGAAATTAATAACATTGGCTATCAACCAATGAGATCGTAAATTAGATCACAGATTGTCTGTAATCAAGTCAGGGCACTTAGTCTTGTCAATTTCAACAAATTGTTTAACATAAGTTTTTTATAAATTAATTCCTAAACGCACATTTTCCCTAAGGATCTTGCTGGAATTAAATAAACTCACGCTGATCAGAGCTAACAAATGTAACCTGTTGACTAACATGTTTAATCCTCAATAAATCCACGGATATAAGTGCGTCATTCAATATATTCGTAGACAATCGTTCTCATTTGATTATTATTGCGTTTTAACAATAATTTCTTATAGCATAACAAGCAGTTACTTATTACCAACAGTCAATACAAATTTATTTTCAATAATGCAAACCAGTAGCATGTCATCAGCCATTTTATAACCATAGTAACCCACTACCACCCCCGACCGACGTAACGTGCCTTTTTCATTTGTTAAACTACTTATAAATTCCGATTAAGTTAATGTACATTCCAATCTTTCTGCCAGATTATTACAAAATATTATCATGGGATTTCGTGAAATTATGAAGTTATTTGGACATCTGAGTGTGAATTAAAAACTGTTTAATCAAGGCGAGTCGCGTTTTCAATAACGTCAAACTGTCTATTTCTTTACGCAAGGAAATTCATTTGACTATTGAATTGTGCATGGGGCTTGGAAAAACAAATCAGACACACATAAGCTGTTACAGAGAGCGAAAGGAGAACATACAGCATGCAGTGACCTTGTGTTTAAGTTGCAAAAACAAATTTCTAAAGCGCAGCATCGTATTTAAAACGATACAGGGATGGGCAGATAGGCAAACGTAGTGACAGTTCACGCAACGTCCGTCGAAATGTGTGAGGTGTTTTCATTTTAATATAAAACCATTATACCAAGCCTTAATCCTTAACTTAAACTATATAAGAGATTTGTGGAAGATATGTTAAAGTGATATTCCGGGATAATTTATAGTTTATCTTAATTTATTATTTTCTTTGAGCTGAATCTAAATCTCCTACTTACTAATGAGCCTCCAATTTGTTATGGCAATAAAACCCTAATTAACTATCTCCAAGAAGGGTATAAGGGCGCCACCATTTTGGCCAGAGATACTCTCTATTTATCAGATAAACCCGTACCTAGTGACGTCAGAGTCAATTGATATAGAATGCCTTGAATACTTTATAGCACTGTATGTAGGAAAAGTGTATCGTTTTGACTGTTGACTGAAATTAATTTTAAAATTCTTTTTTATCACTATAATTATTTGCCTTCTATAAAGTGTTTTTCAGAAACAATAATAAATCATTATTTTATTTTGAGAGTACAAGTAGTTTTTAATGTTCAGGGTTTCAGTACTTAGATAATAAATCCATCTTTCATACCGTTGTTTATTTTTTACAGGGTCTGCAAATATACTCATTCCCTGTCCATGCTTAACATTGTAACGATTGGCTTTGCACTGAGGTTTTTTATTGCCAAATTACATCAAATGAAAACATTATTATGTTAAACTATTATAACCCACTAGCATTCACTACTGTCTTCTCAGAGCCTAACTGACGATGTGACATAGTACTGCAAAGATACCTAGTATTATAAATATTAAATTATACTATAAATATGGTGGCTCTCCAAGTCAAAGAGAGTTTAATTACGCTAGCTAATTAGGTTGTGAATAGGGGGCTATAAACACTGAATTTGAAGATAGTTTTGGGTTCTTTACAACATATCAACAAGAGGGCCCAAAGGGCCCATGGTCGCTCACCTGTCGTAGTGGCCCATGCACATCCCAATGGTGACCTAGGTAATCATTTAAATTTACTGAGTAAGATTCAAGAAAATTCAGCCTCTATTGCAAGTTTTCTAATGACTTGACCATGTGACCTAGTTTTTGACCCCAGATGACCCAATATCGAACTTGACCTAGATTTTGTTGACATGATCATTGTGACCAAGTTTCATAAAGATAAAGTTAAAATTGTGACCTCTAGTGACTACACAAAGTTTTTCTATGATTTGACCAAGTGACCTAGTTTTTGACCCCAGATGACCCAATATTGAACTTGACCTAGATTTTGTTGACATGATAATTGTGACTAAATTTCATAAAGATTAGGTCAAAATTGTGACCTCTAGTGACTACACAAGGTTTTTCTATGATTTGACCTTGTGACCTAGTTTTGGACCCCGGATGACCCAATATCAAACTTGACCTAGATTTTGTTGGGATGATCATTGTGACCAAGTTTCATAAAGATAAAGTTAAAATTGTGACCTCTAGTGACTACACAAGGTTTTTCTATGATTTGACCTGGTGACCTAGTTTTTGACCCTGAATGACCCAATATCGAACTTGACCTAGATTTTGTTGAGATAATCATTATGACCAAGTTTCATAAAGATTAAGTCAAAATTGTGACCTCTAGTGACTACACAAGGTTTTGCTATGATTTGACCTAGTGACCTAGTTTTTGACCCCAGATGACCTAATATCGAACTTGGTCTAGATTTTGTTGAGATGACTATTGTGACCAAGTTTCATAAAGATTAAGTCAAAATTGTGACCTCTAGTGTCTACACAAGCCAATTGTTGACAGACGGACGGACGACCGACGGACGATCACAAAAGCTCACTCTGTCACTTTGTGACAGGTGAGCTAAAAAATAAAACAAGACTGCGTTCAATAAACGCTTATGCCCCCATGGAAGCCTTGCCCATAAAAAGCTAAGTCAATCAGGGGCCATAATTTTGTAATAATGTTGGATAGTGTTACATGGCTTTGATAATGTAAGGGGCTTATGATAGTAAACAAGTATGCCAAGTTTTAAGGCAACGCCATGATGGACATGATGTAAAACGAAACTGTCAATTTGGGTTAACCAAGAATTAGACGCTTAATAAGTCTAAGTCCAAAATTAGGTCAATGTGAAGGTCAAAATGAGGTTAGGTGATATAGGTGTGTGGAGAATGTTCAAATACAACAACCATGCAAGTATGAAAGATTTGTAGCAAGCCATATTAATGCTAGAAGAAACGGTCAATTTGGGTTAACCAAGATTTTGGCCCTCCAATAAGTCTTAAGTCCAAATTAGGTCAAGGTGAAGGTAGAAATGGCGTCAAATGATACAGGTGTGTGGAGAGAGTTCATATACAACATCCATGCAAGAATGGAAGCTTTGTAGCAAGCCATAATAATGCTAGAAGAAACGGTCAATTTGGGATAACCAGGAATTTGACCCTTCAATAAGTCTAAGTCCAAAATTAAGTCAAGGTGAAGGTCAAAATGGGGTCAGGTGATACAGGCGTGTAGAGAGTGTTCATATACAACATCCATGCAAGTATGAAAGCTTTGTAGCAAGCCATAATGATGCTAGAAGAAACTGTCAATTTGGGTTAACCAGGACGGACGGACGGACGGACAGGTGAATCACTATATGCCTCCCCATCTATTGATAGGGGGGCATAAAAATGCTGAACTTTCACTTTAAATCATATACAATTTGAATGTTTATGTTTATTTCCATGTTAATAACATACTTTCAATTCGGGCTACCAATCAGCAAAACGTCAATAACGTCGCTGACGTCAGATCATAAATTCCGGTGAGTGGTGGTAACGGTATGGTGATATTTATATTTCAGCCGTATTTTCTTTAAAAATGCGTTGTTTTGTGCAATATTTTCAGCACTTTGGTCCGAAAAGCTGTAGTTTAACGTGATGTAGTTTGTTTTTCTGTGTCAATGGATGTTAAAATGATTAATACAGTCTACAAATTTATTGAATGACCCTTGTACACTCCGATAATTCCATGATAAATCCAAAAAGATTTTAAAGCGCAAAGTCCTCACCATGTAAAGCATTTATTCCAATATTTCCTAAAGACAATACTACCTACTGTAGATAATATCAACTAGAAAATAGATAGAAATCTATGAAGATCTACTGGATCTAAAAACTTTTTTGGCATACTTTATTCTATTCCCTTCTTTAAATCAGTAATTCTATAATGATATGATCAGGCATCCCGAAAACCTGACCAACAAAAATAGCTTTAGTCTGGCGAAAATTGACTGAATGTCGGACCTTTTGAACGTCGGCAATTTTGAGCCCACAGTTGCATAATAGAATGTTAAAGAATGTAACACAAATGCATTTTCGTAATTCCTCGCCGAGATGCAATAAGAAACATTCCGAAATCGTCAAAAAATGTAAAAATATTCAACGGGATAAGGTAGTGAAAACTTTTTTACATATTTGGATGCCGATATAACCCATACACGGCACGATTCCAGAATTTCCACGACGTGCATCCCGTCTGAATATTTTTTCATTTTGAAGATTTCTTACAGGGCTTTTTAACATTAACAAGAGGGCCTAGCTATTTTGGTAATTCGCAAACAGCCACAGAAAATTCCTCGCCAATACTATGGCTATATACTGCACATATTCTTGAGGCTCATCCATTAGGCAATTAAAATCCAATGAGCTATATAGCTGTCAGTCAGCACTTTTTTGGAGTAAAATGGCAAAATTAAAACCCACCTTGATTTCTGCATCAAATCTCCATGAAAAGTCAGAATAGCCCTAGTTTCGCATTTTTACTCAATATTTCCAAAAGCTTCAATCAGGGTCACTTGAACGCTTGTCAAAATTTTACAAAATCATCAAATTATTAAAATCAAGCCTCAAAACCATTCTCCATAAATTATTTACTGTCCTAAAAGCTCTTAAAACATCTTGTATCTACTAAAATACTCAATTTCTACCCGGCCAAAAACATGCAGAGCTAGCCTACTGTTTAGTGCCGCCTTAAGAGCACATCAAATCTTGATCATCTTAAGCAACAAGCCTTTTTAGTAATATTTGAATAGTTTGCAATAAGAAATGAGCTATATTTTGCATCTCAAATGTCATTTTGCCTCTCATAGCCACATATATTAAATCGACATGTGCAGACAATTATAGGCCCAATTTTACAGATTTTAAGATAAAACTTCAATTCCCCTGAAATTTCAATAAAAACTCCCAATATCAAATCAGCCATTATGTGTTGCACATAAATTTGCAGCAGATACTTGCAAGTACATATTTAGTGGAAACAAGACTGCGTTCAATAAACGCTTATGCCCCCTGTGGAAGCCTTGTCCATAAATAAGACTAAGTCCAAAATTAGGTCAAGGTGAAGGTCAAAACGGGGTCAGGTGATACAGGTGTGTGGAGAGTGTTCATATACAACATCCATGCAAGTTTGGAAGCTTTGTAGCAAGCCATAATGATGCTAGAAGAAACGGTCAATTTGGGTTAACCAGGACGGACAGACGAACGGACAGACGGACAGGTGAATCACTATATGCCTCCCAATCTATCGATAAGGGGGCATAAAACATATACATTTGAGACAAATTGCAGTTGTATTTGGCCAAATTTGATGCTCCGACCCTAAAATTCCACCCTTTTCACAAATTTTTAAAGTTAACATTTTGTCATTTATTTGCACAACAGGGGTAATATAGGAGATAAAATCAGACTTTCATCTAATAATCAAGTAAAACAAGTAAAAATAAATCACTGCATAACACATACTTAGTTAAAATTGGCCCCAGACATATCCAATGAATGTTAGTCAATGAACAAAGGGAGACAATTCGATTTCATACAATCTTGTAAATAATTTGCAGCTCTAACTCATGAATGCACAACTTGTTATGACATAATTTCCCGCATTATTGAAAGATATGATGTCATGATGTCACATCATCATGCGCCATTTGGCGTACTTTTCATGAAGTAAGTCTATAGTAGCTGTTGTATACAACTGTTGAACTACAGTAGTGCTAACAATATATTCATAAGGAACGTATTAGTTTACGGACTATTTGTCGTGTTCTATTTCATGATGAAATCTTCTTCTACATTTGGAAAGAAGAGAAGTAACAAGAATTCTCAGGAAAATAAAAGGAATCGTTTCAAGACAGGCCATGTGCCTCACAACCTAGTGTCGCAAACTTACCTAGTATGACAGGCGTACAAGACTCGGAACCAACAATACAACGTCTCACCACTGAGAGTGCCACAGAAGTGAAGTATGTGCAGGAATTCGAGTTGATGGTAGTAAGGGAAAATGCTACACCGAGCAAACTGAGAACTGTGCCTGAGATAAAAGAAGACAGAACAGTGCAAATTAGTGATGAGAACATCATAGTGAGCATGTACAAATTGTTGAAACTAGTTTCAAGCGTTCAGAAGCATCGGTGCAAGCGTCCCCACACGAAAGTCGGAGTAATGAAAAGATATGGGCTTATGGTAGCCCTTTCCATTAAGTGTACTAATTGTCGTTTCAAGTCAGGGCCTATCGAAATGACGGACACAGTACAGAAGGCCAGCAAGGGTCCAGCAGCTGATGCGCTAAATGACATGCTTGTTTTGCCCACCCTGAAGTGCAAAGTTGGATTAAATAATATAACCATGGTATTGACATGTTTAAATATCAAACCCTCTAGTCCCCCATTGCTACAAAAGAAATTCAACGAGCTATGTGATACTGTGACAGATCTAAATGAACAAGAAATGATAAACAACCAACAAAAAACAAAGCGAATACAGGAAATAATCGGGAATGAAAACTACGCCCATGTTCAAAGTGACACATCATATTCTAGACGCCCCCAAGCGGGTTTCGAAAAGGCGCAACAGAGCTTTACCCCACTCATTGACCATACCACTGGACGGCCAAGAGTGATCAGCTTGTCAGTCGCAAATAAGCATTGTTGCAGGAGAAAATGTGACCATTCAAACTGTAAAAAAAGTTATCGTTCAGAAGCTTCCATCGCCTCCTCAGAGCGCCAGCATTAAAATGAAAATCTTGAGAAAGTGCGCAGAACCGGAATATTGAAAATCAAGTCTATAACAACGGACGCTAGTGCACAGGTGGAGAAGACAATAAGGGATTACAATACTAGAAACAATACTCGTATTCTGCATTATAAATGCTTGATCCACCGGCTGAGAACATTGGAAAAACATGTGAAAAACCTAACATTGAAAAGTATTCCAAAGAAACACATGCCGTCGAAGCCATACATGATCAGACTGGGCCAATGTGTTCGCAGCAGAGTGCGACTAGAGCTAAATAACATTAGATCTCTCACACAAAATGATAATTATTTCATCAATTTGGGATTACTGGCAATGAAAAACGTCACCAAGTGTTTCAGTGGTACGCACTTATGTCGATTTCATCTCCGCAACAAAATGCTAGCTTCTCTTCCTCACGGTGTCCCTCTCGAGCCAAGCGAAAGTGACCTTGATAGGGTTCAAGGTGTTATTGACAAAGTACTCAGCAAAGACGAATTGAAGTCTACAACCAAGCTCTACAATACAAACGCGTGTGAAAGTCTAGATTCTACGGTGTATACTTATGCGCCTAAAATCACCTGCTACAGTAGAAACTTCTCGGCGCTTTGTCACTCAGCGACACATTCTAGAACCGTTGGCTCTGGCCGAGCCACGTTTCTTCTCGCTAAAGCTGCTGGACTTCCTGTGAAAACAGACAGCTGTATGTTCACTCTGCTGAAAAAGCAAAACACGAAACGGCTCAACCTTGCTATTTATAAGGCATCACCAGGGCGCAGGAGAGCACGGTCATACGGATGAAAAGAACGACCATATCAAAACCTAAAGGGCGACCTTTTATATGGAGGCGAGGGAGCTTCTTCGAGTGGTATGGCTGCTGAACACAACTACGGACTACGATTTTAGAACAATGTAACAACCAAACTGATAGATAAGATCAAAACAATGGATTTTCAAACTTGAAAAAGTCGTTGTCACATATGACTAGAGTATTATTAGTAGAAAATAGCAATTTATGAACAATTTTAACCAAAACAATCTTTTTTAATAATTACCAAATTTTAAAGGCACAGGCTGTTTAATTTTGTTCAAGAAAAATCACTGATTTAGAAATCTATACTTCATTTTGTACAAATGTTTTACCTTTTAAGGAAAAGGTTTTATTTGGTTACTGGAGAAACACCACAATTTCTTCAATATTTTCAGTGCCCTTTTCAACGTTACAACATGCCCTTTACAAATCCTAGCTGGAGCACAGACACTTGGTGGCTGGACCTCCCCCCCACTACGCACCTGGATAAATTTTTATCATCAACATTGTATACCCAGAACCATACACTAATGCACCTATCAATGTTTTCCCCCAGGAGGGGGGCGGCGGGCTGACCGAGGGGAATTTGACATTTTTACTTTTTCAAAGTCTAAATTCCCACCCTAGAGCAATGGCAATTTGTCAAAATCCCCTCGGTGGGAGATGCTTTACATACCCCCCGGGATCAACATTTCGGCCAAAGTCAAAATTTCCCGGGACTCGGCACCATTCTGTCTGTCAAATTCCCACCTATCAGGAACAGCCTTCTGTCAAAAGTCCCGCGTATGCTCGCCGCTCCCCCCATTGGGGAAAACATTGATAGGTGCATAACCACACAAACATTATTAAACGTATCCGGGACAAATATTTTTTTTTCGTAAATGCCCCTCAAGCTTAAACCCCTTTCACAATTGTCGTGCAACGGGTCTACAATGTAAATTTGAGGACTGTCATACTTTCGTCACACGACAGAAATTTCTGCATCGTGCGACAGAAAACATAATCGTGGACCCTGTCGTAGAGTTTTGGAAATTTTCTACAGCAGTTGACTCATTGGTCCATCATTTTATGCCCTACGTCGTCGTACGACGAACATGCGATGGACGCATGATTTGTTTGTGATAAGGTCAAACTAGGCATTTATCAGGGGGGATAAACACGTGACCATAATTTGAAACAAGATGGCGGCGTAGACGCGAATATTATCGTTTTGGGACTGTTATTTCAAGGTTAGTACGGAATTTAAACATCTTACATACCCTATCATGTGGTACTCAAAACGCGCTTTCCAGCAGTGTATAATATGCATGTGTGGTACGTTTATTTTCTGAGAACATTAAGACCAAAATTTCGAGTCAAGCACAAAAAGCTGTGGTGTATTTCATGTTATTGATGAATTTTAGTGTTTTTGTGATCAAAACGCACTTATGTGAAGTATTTAAAGCAACTACTTACTAAAAATAGTTTATAATGTATGTCAACACAAGTCATTTGCTCATATTTATCATATTACGAGATTTGTCAATTTTAGATGAATTGGTGCATCCCACGCAGAAAGAAACGATGATGCATGAGTGTTATTTTCTCATATGAATTGTATAAAGCATGCATCCTGACACCTCCTATTGTAATTCACGAGTCGTATCTTATATACATGAAGTGCGACGGAGATAACACTAGCCTTTGTTTGCAATTAAATATGACAATTAAATGCATTTCCCATCTCTTATTTTGTGGTGCGATCATCGCATGACCGTCGTGCGCACGTTAGTTCCCAAATATGCATCTCAGAGAGGTCGCACGTCCTACTTGTGACAATTGTGACCGGTCCACAAAATAACCCTTTCCAGACGCAAGTCGGTACACTTCAACGTAGATTTGAAAGCATCGTATGACGAAGAAATTCCTACAATTGTGAAAGGGGTTTAAATAACACAGGAATAAAGTAGATTTTTTGTATAATATCAAATACATCCAACAATTTTCCTGTGATTACTGAATGGGTCTGGATATATAATAAATAAAACAAATATTTCAGGCGCGTAGACCGAGTGGGACCAAATGTCTTTGAGCTGGAGCTATCTGGTACCTCGGTCCGATTGCTTTCTGACGTCGCAATATACGGACGTATATTTTTAATATGCGAACGGGAATCTAGCTGGAGCCACAGGTGCAAGACACAAAATCAAATTTGGCTATATAGGCCTATCTCTTATATATATATACTAATAGGCCTATATAGCCAAATTTGATTTTGTGTCTTGCACCTGTGGCTGGAGCTGATGCGCCTTGTGATGCAGATTGCGGAGCACTTACGACCTTCTCATTCTAAGCCAGCAAAACTTTCCGGAAAAAAATAAAATGCTGTTTATAATACCTGTAAAGAGTTGATCAGTCAATAATTATTAAATAGATTAAGAAATAACGTGATATTATTTTTAGTACGTGCGCCGATAAACTAAACTGAGCCGCCACTAAGAATACAGTATAAACAACGGTAAAGTAAAAAAATTATGCGGTCCGCATAATTTTTTTACTTTACCGTAACAACAAGCAGGACAGTAGTGGTCATGAACACAATAAGGACGCTTATTTAACTTAACTCATTCCAATCTGTTCATTGCAATTTAAATACGCTGCATATCTGTCAATTAATTAAACATAATAAGACATATTCATATGAATATACATTATTTAAGGAAAGATCAAAGAAAGTCATTAAATTGAGTACCAACTGATCGATCTAAGAACCCTAGATCCTATAATGAGTAATGTGATGCATTGAGCCATATACCATATTAACGCTATTATAAAGGCCTAAAATATTATATAAGAAATATATTTGTAAGTTGGCCCTGAATAACCGACAAAAGAGGAACATATGTCGCGAAATTTATCAGAAAACATAGTCAAATTATCAGAAAACATAGTCTGACCCCAGAACAAAGTAATCTAGACCCGTGATATAAAAGGTGTATGGCACATGGAGCCATATACCATACTGAACTACTTTAAGGGGCTCAAAATATCATATCTAGGCGAAATACATGTAATTTGGTCCTGAATGCCATAGAAATGTACAAAAAAGGTTCTTAAGTAGCCAAATTCATTAAATACATACTCTGACCCCGGATCAAAGCCCCTAAACAATATACAATTTATATGTAATGCATGTGACGCAATAAGCCATATGTCATATGAAAGCTACTATAACGGACCAAAAGACAACATCAGCAATATATATGTAAATTGGCTCTGAGAAAATCACACAAAGGCTCATAAGTCGCCAAATTTAGTAAAAACTATAATCCGTCCAAACCTCTATGACCCCTTGACCCCGTAATAGGGAATGTGACGCAATGAGTCATATACCATATTAAAGCTACTCAGTCAGCAAAAATATGATATAATCGATATGTTTGTTACTTGGCCATGAATACCCCATAAAAGCTCCAAAATCTACATAAGTCGCAATTTTTAGTACAGAACATTCTCTTAACCAATAGCGACGACCCCTAGACCCCTTATTAGGGAATGTGACGCAATGGGTCATATACCATATGAAAGCTACTATACAGGGCTAAAGAATGATATAATCGATTCGTTTGCAACTTGGTCCTGAATACCCGATAAAAGCCCCAAAAAGGTCCATAAGTCGCGAAATTTAGTAAAAACCATAATCCGTCCAAAACCTTTATGACCCCTAGACCCCATAATAGGAAATGTGACGCAATGAGTCATATACCTTATGAAAGATACTATATAGGGCTAAAATATTAGATATACGATATGTTTGTAACTTGGCCCTGAATACCCGATAAAAGCCAAAAAAGGGTTCATAAGTCGCAATTTTTAGTAAAAAACATACACTAAACCAATAAAGACGACCCCTAGACCCCATAATAGGGAATGTGTCGCAATGGGTCATAAACCATATTAAAGATACTATACAGGGCTAAAATATTATATAATCGATATGTTTCTAACTTGGCCCTGAATACCCGATAAAAGCCAAAAAAGGTTCACAAGTCGTGAAATTTAGTAAAATCGTATTCCGACCAAATCTCAATGACCCCTAGACCCCATAATAGGGAATGTGACGCAATGGGTCATATACTATATTAAAGATAATATAAAGGGCTAAAATATAGTATAATCGATATGTTTCCAACTTGGCCCTGAATACCAGATAAAAGCCAAAAAAGGTTCATTAGTCGCAAATTTCAGTAAAAAACAGACTCTGACCTCATATCGATGACCCCTAGACCCCATAAAAGGGAATGTGAAGCAATGAGTCATTGTTTAGATATAGTTCGACTGACAGTATGTATACAATGCTATTGCTGCGTTTTGTGATTACGTAACAATATACAAATTTACGAAATGCTGTTCTTTTCCATATTAATTGGCCTCTCTCGTACGTTTAGTAAAAAGCAAATACAAAAGACTTTACTTACAGAATGTCGATTCATCAGAAAGACACCAACTTAACACTCATATATAACGCCTTATTCCACACATGCTGAATATTGCATGTAATACATGTACTATGGCAATTGATTATACTATTATGCTGTTTGCGTGCCGATGTTTCACAAAATACGCCCGTTTAAGGGCCATAATCCAGGAAGGCCTGGGACAATCTGGCTGATATTCGAAAACGACCGAGATAATAAGGGGGGGGGGGGGCACTCTCTAAATTACAATTCATGCCCATGTAGTTAACTTAAGGTAAGTAATGGGTACGGATTTAGCTCAGTGGTAACGCACTGGACTGTCGATCCAGAGGTCGTGTGATCAATCCCCGGCATCGGAACTTGACATTTCTGAAATATTTATGATATGTCCCGCTATATCTAACCGTGTGCCATGTAAGGTATCTGGGTAAAGGTGCCAGTAAGCTGTGCATCGGTGCAATACAACGGGCACATTAGAGAACCAGTTTGTTTATTCGAAAAAAGAGTTAGGCGCACTTCTGCAGCGCCGGACATGCCTGTATCTAATGTCTCTCTCTCCCTTCAGGGACTTTCTCTCAGTCTGTCCCTCTGGTCAGATCATGCTGTATATGGACTGGTAGAGGATGCACCTGCGCCCTTGTGACTGCAACACTATAATGTAAAGTGCCTTTGAACGTGTGTTCGCATGAAAAATGCGCTATATAAATCTGGTATCTTTTACTGACCGAACATGGAGTATAGTGTATTTTTGGACCTGTCAAAATAAACTTGATTATACGGTAGCTGCATACCCACATCTTTCTGATGATATATTTTCTATATTGTGTTTTGACAGGTCAAGCTCTATATTACTGAATATGAAAACCTGTGCACATGAAAAACGTGTGCTGTTTTTTTTTTAAAATCAGAAATTACCAAACTACGAGGTCAGTAATTGACTAACAAAAATGTGGACAACAACGAACAAAACACCATGTTTGACAAAGAATAGGATTCAGATCATTCTTGTCACTGAATACGCAGAGATAAATATAATAAGATCATCTATAATAAATAATGAACATATTGTAATTTCAATATGATTATATGTAACCGTGTACGTTGCCACTGGACCAGTTGTTAGAGTTCTATATAATGTTTGAACCATTGAACCACACATATGTACATTCAAATATGTCTGAAGATACAATGTACAACCAAAAGGAACAGCAAAATAATGGTCTTTGTTGACAAGTGGTCTCTCTTAGCAGGTTAAATTAATCGATGTTCCTTTTGGTTGTATCTTCAGACAATAGAGATCAAGTAGGTGGTTTTTGTCGACAGGTTTAGTTATAAGTAATAACACATTAGTAACAACAAATAAATAATAACTAATTATAAGTATTAACAATGTTGTGTTATGCAGCAAGTCTATCTGCAGCCTCGTTTAGTTATCTGACCAGTGTGTGATAACCTTTGTATAATCTTAGAGTAGGCACTCTATACCCATAGCTTCCATTGACTAGACATATATATACCTGTAGACATTATGGTGGTATTAAAGTAGTAGCATTTATATACATGGTGTTGTTCTACATAATATACCATAAGACATAACAAAACAAACAAGTAAGTAATAACAAATAAGTAATAACAAAAAAGTAATAACTAATAAGTATTAACAAGTAAGTACAAAAAAATGTAATAACAAATAAGTACATTTGTATTTACAAGTAAGTAATAACAAATAAGTATTTACAAGTAACAAAAATGTCCCTCCAGGGCTTCCGTACCATGGATACTGCCTATGTGACCAATTGTAATAAACCAACCCACACGGTATGGTACCGCACTGAATAGTCCTGTGTAAGGTTCCCGTGATGAACTTAGTTCATGACAATAGCTGCGGCCATGTTCAACATCGCGGAGAAATTGTCTGTTGCTTGAAGACGTCCAAGTTACTTAGTACATAATTATAGCATCTTCAGATATAGGCGCGTTGCTTGTGAACATGGTATTTTCAAATGTGTGAGCCAACTCAGTATGATGGAATATCGACTTAACGGCTGCTCATACATACATTATATGACTTATTAACAACATGTGGTATGGGCAGACATGGTATCCTCGTAAAGTAAGACACAACGCGCATTTTGTATAAAATAGTTGAACGTTTATTTCGTCGTATCCTTAGATTACTGTTGTATTTCAGATACACTGTAAAAACGGTGTTTAGCTGAGAGACGTGTTTATACCTAAACCCGTTTAGCTTGGTGTGTAATGGCTAAACGGATACCTGGACGATGTTTATATGTGATACGCGTACTGAATATAAACGTATCAGATTAAACCAAACCGCGTGCACGCCTTGAAGTTCGAACATACATAAACAGAGAAATCAGTATAAGACCATATTAAAGGTCATAAGATCTGTTTTGTTTTCGTTAATTTAAAGTAATACCACAATATTTATATGATTTAGACGTTTTACGTATGTTTATGACTATTGTAACATGATTTCGCGAGACATTGTTTTTGCAAGAAATGAATGTATGTTTGCTATTTAGTTAGGCTACTTTGTCATCATTTTCCTGTCATAGTTGAAATATCCTATGATTTTGATAGAAATGACAGTTAAAACAAGAAATATCTTTTAAAAAGATAAACAGCGTGAAAACGCAGTATCAACGTCGGGTGTCCGTTTAAAGGGAGGTAATAAAAATATATAAAATTATTATATACTGTACAAACATTCAATTGGTGAAAATATTAATTTTTATCCAACAGTATGTCTATCAAAGTAATATATATATGGTGGGGAAAGAGTTAGATTATAAAATGTTACATAAATTTCAAAATATAAATTAAGATGTGGTATATAAACCGCCCATTATTATGAAATATGCACCAATACTTTTGCTGTTGCATTACATGTTTATATTCATCTTTTTACCACCTAAACATGTTTGTCTATTACATGTTGAGCATGAACACGTGTTTAATGCCTGAACACTTTATTCGGTTACATGTTTAGGAAAGACACTTGATTATGGTCTAAACATGTTTAGCACCTATAGTCCGGCCCGAAATCCCCGAAATTTGACCGAACCTTGCATTGGAGTATAAAGTTTTTTTCTTTGCTGATTTCAGTAGCCAAGATCTTTCAAATGGAATTTCTGACGGGTGACATTGTGTCACCCCTGAGCATTTTGAGAAAATTGGGGTAAAAGTTCCAAAATATAAACGAAACTGCGAATTTTTGGAATCGGTGAACTACATTATTATTTATAATAATATTTTATAATAAATCACATTTATATGTAGTTATTATATTGCAGTTGAAGACTGCAAAATTTTAGTGCCGTGCATTTATGCAAAAGGAGGTATTTTGGGGTAAAACGTTAAAAAGTGCATGGAAAAGTGCGAATTTTCGGAATCGGTGGACTATAACGTCATTAGCCATTATATTTGGTAAAGAATCGCTGTGCTAGTTATATAGTGACTTGCTATGAAGATATTAAACACCTTAAGCTAGGCTTTGGTACAAAATGTGGTATTTTGGGGGTAAAACGTTAAAAAATGCATTTAAAAGTGCGACTTTTTGGAATCGATGAACTTTAACGTCACTGGCCATTATATTTTGTAAATAATCGCTGTGGTAATTTTATAGTGTCTTGCCATTAATATCAAACATCTTAAGCTAAACTATAGTACAAAATGTGGTATTTCTGGGGTAAAACATTAAATAGTACATGTATGGAGGAAAGCTGCAATTTTTTGGAATAGGTAGACCGGATACAATGTCATGTATCTTTTCTCTGTGATTAATCAATATGAATGGTGTTAATAACCTTATAGTTTTGATATCAAACGTCTTAAGTTTGGCTATTGTGCAAATGTGATAATTTGGGGTATACATTGTAACTTCAAAATATAAAGAAAAAGGGCGATTTTTTCGAGGTGGTAGACTACACAGTCTTTTATCATTTTATTTCATAGTAATTCTATGCAACATGTACTTATTAACAAGTAGAGTTTAAAATATCAAACCTTTGTGCAATGTTATTGAGATCAATATGATATATTGGGATAAAATGTTATAACATATAAACGAAAACAGTGCTTTTTGGAATCCGTAGACTTTATTGCCCTTAGATATTTATTTGATAGGTATCCCGGGTCATAGAAATTACTATTCTAGCTGTCTGTAAGTTACATCATAGAACTATTACTGGCAATGCCCAACAGAACTAGTATGTGTTATCCCATATAGACCAGGAGATGATGCTGTGCAAGGCAAATATAGATTTTAATAGAGCCAGTAATGACTTCTCCATAGTGCTGAGTACCCAAAACTAATAAATCAATAGCAGCATCAGGCGCGTAGTTGATATCCTATCCTGTTAGGAATGACTACTGGTATACCAGGCAGTGTTTTGTCACCCTCATAGAACCAGAAATATCTGTTCATAGCAGTGTTAGGTATCATATAGAGCATAGTATGGCTATTCTATGCAGTGTTTAATGCCATATAAAGTCTCGACTGACAGTTTTAGACATCACAAAACAAGGCGAAACTGTGCCGGGTAGAGTCAAACATCCCAAATAGATCAAGTAATGGCTGTTCACAACAGTACAAGGTTACTAATCCATATGATCCACTGGCACTCGACCAAACGAACAACTCTATAAATGGCCTATAATCTATACGTTTTTGGTCAGTGGGTCATACATATCATTGACAGTCAGTTGTACCCTATAAAGTAAATAAAGTGTATGTTATATAATTAGTACCCCACAGAGCAACAAAGAGCAGTTCCAAACTATGTTGGGTACCAATTAAAGAAAGGAATGGCTGTTTCAGGTCATCGTATGTGTCCGAATTAAGCAAGGAATAGCCTAGAGATAGGGCGCACGCTTTGGGATCGAGACGTCTCGGGTTCGATCCCACTCTGCACCATTGCCTAATTTCTCTGAGCAAGAATAACCCACAATGCCCACTTGACGAAGGTGTGAACTGGTACTTGTAATGATGTGCATGTTAGATATTTCTGGATGCCACATCTCGATTTTGGGGCACACATACCAGAGGAGAACTAGTGATTTACTATCAAGTTAAATTAATTATAACAACATAGTAAACATATTCCCAAAAATCATACTTTTCCTGACAATTGTGTATGTTCTTTCCTAAAATTATATATTTTGCACCATACCATGACTTAAGATGATTGTTATCATTAATAACACATTACTTTATCATATTATAGTAATTACAATTGTAATTACCAAATAAAATGAACCATGACATAGAAGTCTATCAGTTCCGAAAATTCGCACTTTCCGGTACATTCTTTAGTGTTTACCCCCAAAAGTCCTTATTTTGTACCTAAGCCTAGCTTTAGGTGTTTAATATCGTCGTCGCAAGTCACTATTAAACTATCACAGCGATTATTTACCAAAAATAATGGTCATTGACGTTAAATTTCACCGATTCCGAAAATTTGCACTTTTAAATGCACTTTTTACGTTTTACCCCCAAAATACCACATTTTGTACCAAAGCCTAGCTTAAGGTGTTTAATATCTTCATCGCAAGTCACTATATAACTATCACAGCGATTATTTACCAAATATAATGGCTAATGACGTTATAGTCCACCGATTCCGAAAATTCGCACTTTTCCATGCACTTTTTAACGTTTTACCCCAAAATACCTCCTTTGGCACAAATGCACGGCACTAAAATTTTGCAGTCTTCAACTGCAACTTAATAACTACATATAAATGTGATGTATTATAAAATATGATTATAAATAACAATGTAGTTCACCGATTCCAAAAATTCGCAGTTTCGTTTATATTTTGGAACTTTTACCCCAATTTTCTCAAAATGCTCAAGGGTGACACAATGTCACCCGTCAGAAATTCCATTTGAAAGATCTTGTCTACTGAAATCAGCAAAGAAAAAAACTTTATACTCCAATGCAAGGTATATTGGGTTTGGGGCCGGACTACTAAACACAATTCATTACATGTTTAACTGAGTTACATGTTTAGCACCTAAACACAATTCATTACATGTTTAGCTGAGTAACATGTTTAGCTATCTAAACGCGTAAAAAAAGAAACAGCTAACACGTAATGAAAAATGTTTAGGCCCTAAACACCTTTTTTTACAGTGCATACCGCTCTATTCGGACAATTCTACATTAACGGAAGTGATAACCGGATGTAACGCTAGGAAGGAATTCGGAATACAAGACCATAGGCACATGGTTTCAAACATAGGCATTTGGTTTCAACTCGCCGTAAATTAATAATTTGCTCTAGTCACTGATCTCTTCAGTGCCCCGGTCAACCAGTGACTATAGGGCAAGGACAGTTGACCAAATGCCTATAGTTACACACTATGTAAATCAGGTTATCCGAGTGTACCCTATGTATATCAAATTATCTGAGTGTACCCTTTGTATACTAGTATCCTTTCCGCGGCCATAGCATACTAATGCAGACTCGCCGGGATGGCCATTTTGGTCTTCCGTAGTTTTCGACCTAAATGCCCAAGTTCGGGATTTTTGCTGTCAAGGGTACACAGGCATCTCAGACTAAAGGATATTACGGGCCCAGGGTCGTGCACAGGTTTTTGGGTCCACTGGGCCCCTTTAAAGAGGGCTTTGGACCAAGATTTTCAAAAACTGATAATACTGGTCCTACCCGCCATTGCGGTACGATTCCCTGTGGAATTGCATTAACATTTAGCGCCAAAAAGTTTTTATTTTTCTGTTGAAGGAATATAAGGATAGACAAAGCTACATAAAAAGCGTAATATAGATGTATGTGACATTAGGAGATGCTTGTAAAACACATATGTCACCAAGACCTTTGACCTACTAAACTGAAAATCAATAGGGGTCATCCACTGTGGATGACCTGCCTCCATGAAAAACACGAGGATCATAGCATTCTTGAGTTACTGAACGGGGTAACCATTTGGTCTACCAACCGACCGACCAACAGACTGACCGACCGACGTCATGGGATCAGATGAGGTTTTTTTACGGAATTTCGCCGCTTATCACCGTTTATGGGCTTTTCTGTGACATTCAGGACCAACTTACAAATAAATCGACGACATCATTTCGTAGCCCTATCTTGTAGTTTTAATGTGGTATATTACGCATTGCGTCACATTCGCTATTAAAGGGTCCAATGGTCTTTAATATGGGGTCAAAGAGGTTTTTACGGAATTTCGCGACTTATTAGCCTTTAGGGGCTTTTCTTAGGCATTCAGGGCCAACTTACAAATAATTCGACGACATCGTTTCGTAGCCCCATCTAGTAGTTTTATTATGATATAGTACTCATTGCGTCACATTCGCTAATAGAGGGTCAACGGGTCTTTAATTTGGGGTCAGATAAGGTTTTTTACGGAATTACGCGACTGATCAGCTTTTATGGGCTTTTCTTGGGCATTCAGGGCCAACTTACAAATAAATCGACGACATCATTTCGTATCCCCATCTAGTAGTTTTAATATGATTTATTATTCATTGTGTCACATTCGCTATTAAAGGGTCCAATGGTCTTTAATATGGGGTCAGATGAGGGTTTTTTTACGGAATTTCGCGACTTATTAGCCTTTAGGGGCTTTTCTTAGGCATTCAGGGCCAACTTACAAATAATTCGACGACATCGTTTCGTAGCCCCATCTAGTAGTTTTAATATGCTATATTACTCATTGCGTCACACTCACTATTAAAGGGTCTAAGGGTCTTTAATATGGGGTCGGATGAGTTTTTTTATTGATTTTTGCGACTTATCAGCCTTTATGGACTTTCTTGGGCATTCAGGGCCAACTTACAAATAAATCGACAACATTATGTCGTAGCCCCATCTAGTAGTTTTAATATGCTATATTACGCATTGTGTCACATTCGCTATTAAATGGTCCAAGGGTCTTAAATATGGGGTCAAATGAGGTTTTTACGGAATTTCGCGACTTATCAGCCTTTAGGGGCTTTTCTTGGGCATTCAGGGCCAACTTACAAATAATTCGACGACATCATTTCGTAGCCCAATCTAGTAGTTTTATTATGATATATTACTCATTGCGTCACATTCGCTAATAAAGGGTCAAAGGGTCTTTAATTTGGGTCAGATAAGGTTTTTTACGGAATTTCGCGACTTATCAGCATTTATGGGCTTTTCTCGGGCATCCAGGACCAACTTACAAATAACTCGACGACATCATTTCGTAGCCCCATCTTGTACTTTGAATATGATATATTACGCATTGCGTCACATTTGCTATTAAAGGGTCCAAGGGTCTTTAATATGGGGTCAAATGAGTTTTTATGGAATTTCGCGACTGATCAGCTTTTATGGGCTTCTCCTGGGCATGACTTACAAGGATATCACCGACAACATTTCGTAGCCTTACATCGTTGCTTTGATACGACATATGACTAATTGCGCAACATTTGCTTTAAAAGGGTCTAATAATCTTTAATGTAGGGTCAGATGAAGTTATTTACGGAATTTTATGACTTATCAGCCTTTATGGGCTTTTTTGTTGCATCCAAGGCCAACTTAAAAATATATCATTCCGACTGGATCTGTTTGTTGCTCTATATAGTGGCTTGAATACTTTGTATAATAAGGAAATAGAAACAGATAAAAATTTGCAACGGACCGCATATTATAAAATTTTGTGTCGTTTTATACACTTAGATAATATTTCTTACTGGCGGCATTACTGGCGGCTGGCTTGATTTTGGTACGTGCGCCTCGTGATTGTGATATCGTAAGAACAACTGATACGTGGTTATCATTATCGGTCCGTCCGTACCGTACATTATCCGGTCCCATAACCAACATAGTTAATCTATTACATTCAAAACGCATTTGAAGCGCTTGCAACGCCTACACCCATCAATGACGAAGATAACAGCCTTATTGATCCCCAGAATGATCTGATCACAGAGAAAGAGACTTCTAGAGGAACTGCCATCTGAAAATTGCGAAAATCAAGCTTGTTCCAGTCATTACAGACATCATTAACACTATTTTCACTGACCTGGATGTACCAGAACACTTAAAGGATGGGATATTAACACCTGTACACAAAAAGGGGAAAAGTAAAAATCTACCCGGGAACTAAAGGGGAATTGTCGTTACAAATACTATAATGAAGGTACTTGAAAGCGTTCTGAAATCACGAATTGACATAATATTTGGAAAACAACAAAATCCTATGCAGAGAGGCTTTACATCAAACAGTCCTTCTGTCAACGCAGCGTTTCTAATATCTGAAACAATCTATGAATCAAAATCTAATGACAAATTGTATATGACAAGCCTAGATGCCCAAACGGCGTTTGATACCGTTGATCATCAGGTCCTTTTTAACAAACTACATGTATATCATTTTGGTATCCAAGGACATCTCTGGGTCCTCCGTAGAAACCTATACCGAAATGCAGCGGTGAGGGTCAAATGGAACAACCTGATATCTGACAAGTTCATTCTACAACAAGGCACGAAGCAAGGTGCGAAGCTCAGCACTACGCTACACAAGTGCTACCACAACAGTGCACTAGATGCACTCTCAAGAAGTAACCTAGGCGCAAATCTTGGTGAAGTCAGGGTAGCAGCCCCTACCTGTGCA
Source organism: Spisula solida (assembly GCA_947247005.1). Lineage (NCBI taxonomy): Eukaryota > Metazoa > Mollusca > Bivalvia > Venerida > Mactridae > Spisula > Spisula solida. The sequence goes on along the minus strand of OX365962.1, from coordinate 66,009 downwards.
GACGATACTGCTTTGTTAGCAACATCAGAGCACGACCTGCAAGCAATATGATGGACATTGTTCATTTCTGCTCCAAAAAGGACAAAGTGACAATAAATCCGGAGAAATCAAGCTGCGAGAAGTTGGCACGCCAATAACGAGCTAGCATTGAGTTCGATATTCACATAGCCACGCCAATTTTCAGCAGGTGTCCAATATCGAGCTATGAGTTCGTTATTCATTTTCTACCACTGCGAATGTCCAGCCAGCAGGGAGTTCGTTATTCGACTTGACAAAAATGTCGAATTTCCAGCTGAGTTCGAAATTCCAACCAGCTCTGAGTTCGTTATTCGACTTGAATAAATGTCGAATTTCCAGCCGAGTTCGAATTTCCAGCCAGCTTTGAGTTCGTTATTCGACTTGACAAAAATGACGAATTTCCAGCTGAGTTCGAAGTTCCAACCAGCTGAAAAACCTAAATGGTAGGGGACTAGCTTGCCATGTGAAAAACCTAAATGGTAGGGGGCTAGGTGTCCGTAGGAAAAACTTAATTGTAGGGACTAGGTGTCCGTAGGAAAAACCTAAATGATAGGTTTTCATGTGAAAAACCTACATGGTTGGGAACTAGGTGTCCATGTGAAAGACCTAAATGGTTGGGGACTAGATGTCAGGAGGAAAAACCTAAATGATAAGTTTTCATGTGAAAACCTACATGGTTGGGGACTAGGTGTCCATTTGAAAAACCAAAATACATGTAGTAGGGGACTAGGTGTCCATGTGAAAAACCTAAATGGCAGGGGACTAGGTGTCTATGTGAAAAACCTAAATGGTAGGGAACTAGGTGTCTATGTGAAAAACCTAAATGGTAGGGGACTTGGTGTCCATGTGAAAAACCTAAATGGCAGGGTACTAGGTGTTTATGTGAAAAACCTAAATGGTAGGGGACTAGGTGTCTATGTGAAAAACCTTAATGGTAGGGGACTTGGTGTCCATGTGAAAAACCTAAATGGTAGGGGACTAGGTGTCCGTAGGAAAAACCTAAATGATAGGTTTTCTTGTGAAAAACTGACATGGTTGGGACACTAGGTGTCACATGGACACCTAGTCCCAAACCATGAAGATTTTCACATGAAAACATATCATTTAGGTTTTTCCTACTGACACCTAGTCCCCACCATTTAGGTTTTTCCTACGGACACCTAGTCCCCTACCTTTAAGGTTTTTCACATGGACACTGACACGAACTGAATATGAGTTGTATATAACTGTAAAAAGGCATGTGCATGAGTTCTTTATTTTTTACACAACGGCGGTTTTTATTCATTGTACGGATTATGAAAGAACTTATCTCGGCTGACGAGTCTTCATACGAGAGTGCCACGATCTAACAGTGGGAAAGTTCAAGAAGAAAAGACAAGCTGATACGGAATATCCAGCAAATAGGCACATCTCTTTAACATGTATCAACTGTAAAATATGACCAATAGTCAGCAGACAGATAGGATTTTATTAGATTTTAGTAAAGCTTTTGATAAAGTTTAGCCATCTTAAACTTCTGTACAAATTTCAAGAACATGGTGTAAACAACACAGTAATCTTATGGATAAAGTCATTTTTGATTGTTAGAACTTAAACTGTAGTTCTGGGAGGTGATGTATCTTCGGAGGTCCCTGTTACATCTGGGGTCCCAGAAGGATCTGTGTTTGATCCTTTTCTTTTTCTTCTGTATATACATGATTTACCTGACCACATAACCTCACAAGTACGTTTATTTGCCGATGACAATAAATATATTCTCATCACATCTTGTAACTACAAAAGGTGTCACCTGAAAAAATAAAATATTAAAAGTATGAGCAAGGCTGATTGCATACACCCAAAACAGAAAGGTCCAAGGGAGGTAATCCAATTATCTATAAGAACAAACTAACCAGAGTTGTCTTTCTTTTACAACTTAAAGTACACCACATTACAAACAGACATTATTCCATCAGCCCGGTTTGCCTTCGGACAATCAAAGGTAACAAGAGACATAACATACCATATTACATGTATAACATTTTCAACAGACAATAAGTCACATATATGTAGGATCGATTTAGACAACAGACATTCAACCCTATAATATAAATTAACAGAAGTAGTGTTAACAAGGTTTTTCATTGATGTGACCTTGTGACCTAGTTTTTGACCCCGGATAACCCAATTGTGAACTTGACCTAGATTTCATAGAGGCACACATTGTGACTAGGTTTCATTAAGATTACATAAACAATGTGACATCTGGAGTGTTAAAAATGTTTTTCTTTGAAGTGACCTTGTGCTCTAGTGTTTGACCCCAGATAACCCAGGTACAAACTTGACCTAGATGGCATGGAGACATACACTGTAACCAAGTTTCAGAAAGGTTAAGTGAAAATTGTGACCTCCAGAGTGTTAACAGTCCAATTGTTGGCGGCGGACGGTGGACACGACGATCACAATTTAGCTGACCTTGAGCACTTTGTGCTAACACGAGCTAAATGTGCATGCAAAAGTGCGATTTTTCGGAAAATATTCTAAAGTGACTTGAGATTAAGATATACCAACTTAAGCTAGGCTATGGTACAAAATGTGATATTTTTGTGGTAAAACATTAACTAGTATAAAGCAAACGTGCGAGTTTTTGGAATCGGTAGACTGTGTACAATGTCATGTATCATTTTATTTGGTTATTAATCAATATGAATGGTTTAAAGAGCATTGTTGCTTAGATAACAAACATCCTTATTTAAGCTAGTGCAGCACCGCTATTGTGCAAAATGTGATACTTTGGGGTAAAAATTAAAAAAATATAAAGGAAGACGGTTGATTTTTGGAGTTGGTAGACTACATAGTCATTTATCATTTTATTTCAACGTAAATCCTTGCGACGTACATTATTAACTTCAGCATTAGATAAACAGCGTCATTTCAATAAGAAAAGAAAATAAAACATTCATTTATGTACATTTAACAATTATGATTGATTTTTTAAGGTTTTGGTATAACACATTAACACATTTTGAGCTGCAGTTCTCTGTACGTGCATATAGTCCGTTGCCTAGCAACTGCGGGGTATATATTTTGTTCTAATTATGCAAGCTGTATTACGACAATAATCTAACCATAATTATCAACTCTAAGTATTTTCACTAAAGTCATAGCAACCAGTACTGAAACTGTTAAGTCTTCAAGTGTAACCGTTACTAGCATAGAGTATAATTATAATGAAGCGTCATTTAGTTATACCTTTTCAAATAATTTCTGGAGCGAAACAATTTCTTGAAAATTAACTTTATCTAGTCGGTTTAATCTGTAATGCTTTTTCATGTTTAAAATTTGGTTTACCTTGCAAAAATAGTTGGAAATAAATAGTAATCATACATGCATACATACGACGTTACGCTCGATGTTTGCGTACATTAGCGTAACCAATTCCGACGTTATTAACGTTTTTGACGTTTATTGACGCTACTAGGACCATCTGGGTGTTTCGAATACAATTTTTATTAAATTATGCTGTGAACCCCATATTTTTATTTATCACATATTTCGCGATTGCTTTAAAAATATTGTTGTAAAATTAAAATGGTTTTGTATGACCCGCTCGTTTGATAAGTGCATTTTAACGCAATATATGCGGCAATTTTTAGATCGGCCATATGGCGGGGAGGGGGGGGGGGGGGTAATAAAGGCGTTATAGTCGTACATTTTAATTAAACATACAATAAAATATACCAAATATACGCCGCGTGTCGTTCCATACAAGTATTTTGCCGAAACATTAAAATCCATGTACAATATTGAGAAAGTAAGTAAAACAATTCTACGAAAATCACGTCCCGACAAGTGGCGCTTTTAAAACCGCTAAACTTACTATTTCAGACCAAAACATCATAATTACGTAAACTCCACCGCTCATACTTCATTCATACAAAATTTCATTTAAATCTGCAGTACATCGACTATTTTACTAAAACGGGTAACTATTCTACCGAACACGAAGACGTTGACGTTATGTGAATGTCAAGGGTGTGACATTATGGCTAGATTTGCCAAAATTCATAAATAAAATTAAAGCTATGTTGAATGTAAGACTAATTCATATCAAATTACAGACAATTATATGTACTTATTGGCTGTAGTCGCTGTCGTTTTAACAAATGCATACTTCTTTAAACATTTTTGCGCATAGAAACTTCACAATTTTAAGTTGTGCTCTTTTTGATGGGTGTGACATCGTGGCTAGAAAAAAGTATACCTATTTTATTAGCCAAATTCAAAGTTAATATCGTACAAAATATACCCAATTCAAAAGTAGGATGTATGAACTTTTGGTCAAAATAAAGATTATAGAAAGTTGCCTTTAGTTATAGAAAATACTGAAGTTTTAACAAATCTTGTTGCGGAAAGAAATGAAATCTTACGTTTTCAGTTGAATATGTTTTTTGCTCCCGGTTTGTTACTAGAAGTTTTGAACGGCACATAATTGAAACGACGCAAAATTGAGTTGGTATCACGTCACTGAGTCTACTTTTTGGGCGGATAAAGATAATTATAAGAATTTGCCAAGCTGCTAAACACTGCACATTAGTAAATTCTGTTACATCTTACATGACGTTTTTGTGACGATCTCCGTCATTCTATGTTTAATTTAATGTATACTAATAATTAAACGTAATTGCGGATCACATTACTAAAATTGCGATTCTTTTCTTTTTCTTGTGATATCAAAGTATAAACAATCGTATTTCTACAACGATTTTTATGCAATATTGAAGTGTAAAAATGTTATAAATTGCCAATGTACGCCAACAACGAGCGTAACGTCATACATAAATATACGATTATTACAAAAACTGCGATGTTTCTGTTGCGTAGCAACAATGGAATTTTTCTGTCAACAATAATTAGGGATTCACGCTTGAAATTTAGATCATACATAGATGAATTTGCAAATCATCAATTCAAGATACATTTCAACTGTGCGGTAAAACAAAGTTGAATCGATCGAGTAATTTGAAAATACACACATTTTGAACTTGATGGGTCATGTTCAAGTTATAAGACCCGTTGAATTCATGTTAATTAAATTCACAGAAAACTGTTTTCATTCGTTTTGCAAGGCTATATCGATGAAATTTTTGAAACATTAAATAATGTTTTCCTACAAAGTGCAAATAAGCCATTTCAATTAACCAATTACTACCACTATAAAAAAAATTTATGGTTCGCTTTTTAACCTCATATTAAACACTGGTATAATACCAGCAAAATGGATACAAGGAATAATAATACCGATTTATAAAAAAGGGGATACCTTACCACCGGAAAACTATAGACCTATCACTCTACTGAAGTTGTGTCAGTAAACTATTTACCTCTGTATTAAATTGTAGATTAAATAAATTTCTGAACGAGAACAATGTATATAAGGTTTTAGACAGAATTACTCCACCTTAGATCATGTTTTACACTTAACTCAATAATTGAATTATGGAGATACCAAAAAAAGAGAAGATATTCTGCCTATTTGTTGATTTCTCTAAAGCCTTTGACAGTGTATGGAGAAAAGGACTATGGAGAAAACTACTTGATAATAATATAAATGGTAAATTTATTAGATTGATTCAAAACATGTATTCTAACATAAAAGCGTGCATACAGTCTCAACAGGGAGAAAAATCACAAACATTTTTTAATGTGACTGTTGAGTCAGGCAAGGTAAGAACCTCTCACCGGTACTCTTCTCTTTATTTCTAGATGATCTGGAGAATTATCTTGTGGACAGAGGTCACACAGCCATTGAATTACATGAACCTGATAACAAAATTAATACATTTCTTAGAATTTTACTCCTCCTTTATGCTGATGACACAGTCCTAATCTCTGAAGATCCAATAAAACTACAAGAAACACTAAACGGCTTCGTATTGTGACACTTGGAAATAAAAAAATAATATAAACAAAACCAAAGTTCTAATACTTGGTTCCAGAAACAATAATAAATACTCATTCAAAATTGGCGATACACAAATAGAAATAGTTAAAAAAATACTCACGGTACTCACTTTTCTAAATCAGGCGGTTTCCTAACAACAAGAAAAAGTCTAGGACAACAAGCTAGGAAAGCTATGTATTTACTATATAAAAGAATATACAACTTAAACTTACCATTAGATCTAATATTTAAACTGTTCGACAACACGATTCTACCAATTTTTACTTATTCCAGTGAAGTTTGGGGCTATGAAGACTAAATTCCTTGATGGATAATATTCACTGTGACTTCATTAGAAAAGTGTTACATTTACGTAAAAGTACCCCTAGATACATGCTGTACGCAGAATCGGGTAGATATCCAATTGATATTATAATTAAAAGTAGAATGATCGGATTTTGGAATCATACATATATATAGTAACGAAAAATAAAAACAAAATAGCGTTCAAATTATATCAATACATGCTTAACAAACCTAATTTCCAATCGAAATGGCTGAGTAAAATTAAATCCATATCCAACGAGACAGGTAGAAATGATTTATGGTTACATCAGAATGATAGGCAATCAAGATATATAAAGTATACAATAAAAGACATTCTCATAAACCAAATTACTCAAAACTGGCACGCCTCATTAAATAACTCTAACAAAGTCAGACATTTTTTTTTCATAAAAGAAAGCATGAAGTTGGAAAGATACAGCACTGAACTAAACAAACAAGAAGCTGTGAACTTAATAAAATTCAGAACGGGAAATCACCACTTCCCAATCGAAACAGGAAGGTGGTCAAATATTGATATTAACGAAAGAAAATGCACTTCTTGTAATCTCAATGATTTAGGCGACGAGTACCATTACTTCCTTAAATGCCCATTCTTTGATCCAATGAGAAAAATGTACATTAATCGTTATTATTACCGCCATCCTAACATGCTTAAGTTTAAAGAATTGCTTACAAACTCACTGTTACATGAGTTGAAAATTACATGTAAATTTCTCAAAATACTTATTGAAACGGTCAGATAAGTTTGACGCTATACTGTTCTTGAAATAATTAAGCCAATCCCGACCCCACGTACATAATATTAATGGTCTTTCTCATAACTTTTTTTATCGATTATTGTGTCATCTGTTTTTCTATTTGTTTGTTTTTTGTTAACAAGAACATGAAAGAAGAGCAAGATCACTTACCATCTGTAGATTATCCCTTAATTTAATTTAGGTATATCCAATTTGCGAATGAATTATAACTACACATACATGTGTTGTTCTTTAATTTAAGAAACACCCTCGACTGTTGTCTTGCTACCCGTTGTTTATTCTACTTAAATCTACTATAGATTAACAACTATTTTCAACACATCTTTGTATATCACATGTATTTCATGTTGAAATTGACAAGCAACCTAACCAATAACAGTCACGTGGCCTGATTTAGACAGTTCCAAAATACGAGGGCCACTTAAAAAGTATTAATCAGTGGTTAATAATACGTTTAATATTCAAAGTGTACATTTTCTGAAGGATACAACCTTTGCCTAGCTAACCCACGGTGTATGATCAAACCTACATTGTTGGTACAAAACTGGCGTTGCCTTCACTTTTTGGTATAAGCAACGAACTTTTACGTACAAAAAAAACGAAAAAACGCGGAGAAGATCACGGAAAATTCAAACAGTTCTACTTCAGAGACGTACGATGAATATACTAATGTTACCACGGAACATTAGAACCATTCCAGCTTCCATCTGAATAAAAACAAAATGAAAAGCTTCAGCAGTTTCCGAAAAATAAGGGTTACAGTTTCAGTACTGCTTTACCAAATCGGGAAATGGAAATCGTTTTTGCTACTATTTTTATAACTTGTGATGTTTTATGCAAAGTTTTTGCCTATATATTCAGTTTTTTATCTTATGGAACTGAAAAAAGAAAAGAAACCATCCTTTAAAATCAATATCGTCTCTAAAAACACGATTTTATCAAACTATAAGGCACCTTTATTTTAGAAACAGCACTAAACTAGGGCACCTCCGTTATTTCGGAAACACTTAGTCATTTACAATGTATTCAGCAACTACTCGTACATGCTTTTTCTAAGTATACACTAGCTATTTGTTTCAGTATAAGATGGTTAGTTGTATTCTTACCGGATGACAGAGGGGGGATAAGCTCACATATAGTCACAATTGGCTTTTAAGGTCGGGGATTCACTTTATCACTTTAAAATTTGACACTGTTTGATTCTAATAATGTAAAATATTCATTGAGATGACGTGCATAAGTCCCATTTTCATTCCGGTTGTTTCCGTTGTCGAAGCATAATTTAGAAGCTGAAGATCTTCGAGCAGTCCCGAAGTGTTGATGGTATGCATATGCAAAAATACGAAATCAATTGACTTAAAGCTGACACTTTGATGATGACATTAAGCAGGTTCCAACAGCCCGGCGAAAATCTGACCATTTGAATTGCGCTTATAATCATCGTCAGGATATAAATCCCGTTGTCATTCAGTGAGAAGTGAAGCAGTCCGTAATAGATCTGCGGATAACAATCGGAATGGTGCTTTTAGTATCGGGGCTTAATCCTTGTTGAAAATGTAAGGTCTGGTCATGCAAATTGGAGCTTTCTGTAAATGATTTGTGGCCAACCAACTTTGACATGGTGTTTTTAGTCTCGGGGCTTAAACCCTATTGAAAATGTAAGGTCTGGACTTGGCATTTGGCTGAGAAATCAAAGGACTTAGGTAGTGATAATGAAATTTAGAGCGCACTCGAATAGAAGTGCTCAGTTATACCAAGGGCAGTCATTAGACAGTATATTTTGTCCATGACAACAAAGTGACTGACAGTTTTATCTGCAGAAGACTTTTTGAGTCCAGGGTCAAGATATTTACAATACATGTACTTACAAGCAATGAAATCCAGTTATGTAGTTGTAGTTATCAATACTTTACGCCATCATCGGTAATACGCTGTTCGTTCAATACCACATCAATATGCCAAATCGTACAGAAATTGCAATCGTGGATATTTGGAAAAGTTGCTTAATGTATTTTGTTTTTCAGGGCCAATGTACTGAAGCCGTGCTGTCTAATCGAGTATGACTATTTTACTATACTGCTTTTCAAGTAGCTGGATCCAAACGCTAAAGCACTCATCTGTTGAAAGGGAGCTGTATTCAAAGCATGACATGCATTGGTTACATGTCCACGTCGTGTTTTGCAGTATAGACCACAAAGTCGCGTAAGGGACGCCGTGTACATACTTCGGACTCAGGTGTGACGGGTCAATGAATTTTTTATTTATTTAAGAAAAAAAGCTCAATGCATCCTCCAAACGTCTGACACGATGACGGTGTCTTAAATTCCAACAGAAAACGATCATTCAGACCGACATTTGCAAAAGAATTAGCACGTGCTTTGTTTAAATGCATCTCGCTGTAGCAAGGAGTCGTACAAGGAGCGGTTTTTGAATGGAGGGGAGCTGTATGCTAGGTCAACATACATTGTACATGTAGATGCTGTAACTTCAAACGCAGCTACAAAATCGATGCGTGAAATGTAATGCAACAGTCAATTGAAACCACGGAACCCAACGCCGGGAAAATACGGGGATTTTTACTGTGTTTTTTTCCAAATTCCTGGTAAAATTCCTGCCCCATGGCCATACTGTTGGTCAACCCATCGCATATTGTCACTCCCCTTGATTTTAGTCAGTGAAATCCTACATTAAATATAGGTATGTGTAATTCTACTTGATATTTGGATGTATGCAAACATCGCAGATGAATTACTGTTGGTCAAACTATGAAGATCGCCCGTCTGTACGCCTGCAATAAACTCGGTAAAAACACAGGTATAGTCACGGCTATATTTTCCCGCTATTTCTCCCATCCTTCCTCCTCGGGTTTCGTTTTACTGGTGCATAGCATTAAAGCACGTGCGAAACCATGGCGTAACCAAGTTCCGGCCTAACTTATATCGGATTCTGACAAATGAAAGATCTAGACCATTTGGACGAATTATATTCAGAGAGACAAATTTTGACATAATATAGGTGCCCTTATACAAACAATATAGGTGACTTATCATAAGTTAATTATTGCAAGATATTTTCATGTTAGAAGGTTATGTCCGCTTTTGATGATTATCCCAATATCAAAGTATCATTGTAGTATAAATTGAACATCAGAACAATACCAAAAATAATAGGATTCGTTGTTCAAATACTTTTTCAATACACATGTCAATTTTTTTACTGTGACACGAAACAGAAGATTCGTTCATTTTCATACTTCGGATACAAACTTCGACTTAATTTTGAGCGGATTACATTTTTACATCTTCGAGTGGTTCCGTAGATGGCGAACTTTTTTAAGGAATCTGCTATGTTCGAAATACTACAAAAACTGCACTTTGCTTGGATTATACCCTATACGTTGTTGCTGCATTGTTCTACTGTACGTCTTAAGTGGGAAAGTCAAATATGTAGAATTTTTACACATTTATATATGTTACTATCTTACACATGATAAATATTTCCTGAATTATTTATAATTTGTTCTTTACTACAGCCAAAAGAACATGATCACGTGACCAAAAAATACGTATTTTAGATTTATGACGTCATATCCCTAATTCAATAATACAAAAAATAAAAACACCTGAAAGTAATTATATATAAGAAGAATGAATCACATTAAATGAGCAACAGGTGTGAATTTTCTTTTTTTATCATAAATAGGGGGTATAACATTACCCCACCCACTTTTTTAAAGTTGGACTTGAACATAAAAATTTGTTGTAAAAAATAAAATTGAGGTAAAAATGATTAAAATCGTCCGACGAATGAAAGTACATATAATAATGTAGAAAAATTAATATATTAAGAATAAATTAGTGTTTATTTACCTAATATATATCTTAATATTAATTACGGTGTAAGTGTGGTATTTTGAGTCGCGAATGTGACTTGTTTATATTGCGATAGTTTGATAATACTCTACTGTTTTAAAAATTATGGATTGCCATTTAAGAGTACAATGATATATATTGCAAATGATATCAATTTAATTTCAGTAAGCCTGAATGACATTTGACAACAACGCTCAGAAATCGCTTGAGCCAATATAACACAATTTTCTAACGTATTTATGAGTTATTCTTTGTCCAGTGCGTTAAACCATGTCCTGTTTGAATATCAATAAAATGAAAATGCTTTCATATTAAATGATGATAATACCTCGAATGTCTAGCTGAGAGATTGTTCTTTAAGAAAATGTACACTTTTTATATAGTTAGAGGCAATGGTGTTGATTTATCGCCCACTGATTAATACTTTTTAAGCGGCCCTCGTATAGTAATTGTAAAACTCAATCAACTTTATTATTATAGGCGATTTCAAAATTCCTTACCTTTCATTCATTATATACCACGGGATTATACTCTAGCAAATGTAGCTATTATAAGCACAGACAGTCACGAATATCTCGTGCTCGCTGCTTGCACTGTTTACAAACATTCGATCCACCCACGCATTCATAAATTGTCATTACCTATAATCCGTTTCAGAAAAAAGACGCACCAGCTAAATCAGTATGACATTTACCCCCCCCCCCCCCACCAACTGGATAAATAAATTTATGTATGTAATGTGTACATGTATAAATGTATATGTATTCGCTGACATATTTTCACACCATGTCATGCTTCAACCACAGGTAACTGTATCATTGATAAAAAGTTTTAAAAAAATCTTTTATAAAATTATGTTATCTTAGAAAGGAACATTTGTACTAAAGTAAAGTGGACAGATTGTCATGGTATCAAAAACAAGAATTGGCCTTCGATATCTTCATAAAGTAATTACATACATCGACAACATCGTTAGAGCTACCTCCATGCAAAATCCCAGCAAAATTGATCGACTAGTTAAAAACGTTATATCATGATTTATAGTTTACCCTACTTCTTTGTCCAATCAAAAGCTAGGGATTTTCAAATTTTTGGACCTCTAATCCATTTATTTGTGCAATGGGCACAATATCTAGTAAGTGGTTCATGAAGTAAATTCATTTATTAAGACAATTTGGCTGTTTCCTTGTATGGAAAACTAGACCCGCCTTCCCTTCAAATTGTACTGTTATTCCTATATCAGCATATTACCAGCTTATATACGAGGGGTGATCAACAAATACAAGGAAAAAAGCCCTAATTTCTTTATTTGTCACTGTAATTGGATGAACTTTTCAATACATGAAGATAAATGTATTTCAAGTTGATTCACCGCTGATCATCAATATTAACCAAAGTCAGAACGGATGCGATTTCCTATGGCAACAGCACTCGACGATATGCAGCCTAAATGTTGATATTTTGCAACGTTGAACGTATCATTGGTGCATTATATTTGTTTGTAATATTCTAAAGGATGGGTTATGAATATGTATTATGTAATGATATAATATTACATTCATGATTTCAAAAACAAGTTTTGATGTCAAAATTCCGTTTAAGAACTATTTGCATCAAAGTCGTTGTCAGAAATTAGTGTGATACAGAAATCGGCGATGAAGTGTTGTTGCGATTGAAACCTCATAGCATACAAATGACAATATTGCACTATGCAACAACTACATGTATGTAATGGCATACAAAACAGGTGTATGTTTGGTATAATTATGCTATCATGTGTAGCCGTGTGAAATCAATGCCGACATGCAAATGGGCTATACGACGTCAATAACAAATTACGTCATCAATACTAATGATCTCCAATAGCTTATTCTTATAATTTACATGCAAGTTGGAAAAGAAAAAATGATTTTCGGTTTACATGTCTATGAAGAGTATCTAGTTGTACAGCTATTTTTGAGAATGTTTTACTGCATTATACATTATGAATTGTGCCACAAATGAGTATGAATACTGTTATATGTAACAACTCCGCAATGACGTTGGGCCAGTGTACCCATAGTTACATTACAGTTTCAATGTTTTTTCAAAAAATATTACCTTGAGTTTAATGTTTTATAGTTATGAACATTGTGTATTTGTAATACGTCAATCTTTTATATGACCAATTATTTTAAGTATTGGTCACGTTATAAAGATTTCAAAGCATTTTCCCGCGTATTTGTTGATCATCCCTCGTACATACAATCTTGCCTTATTTTACCCTCATTACTCCATCAATGGGCATGCTATTGTTTGCAAACAAAAGCATTGGAAAGGACACCATAAAGTGGGCGGGTAAACTATAAGCCGGTTATAAATCACATATTAGAATTATAAACAAATTAAGTGCAAGGGAGCGAAGCGACCGCAGCACTTATGATCTATAACCACTATATAGCACTATGATCTATAACCTATACATATTGTACACCTATTATGTAACAAGGATTCTGATTGGCTTAGACGGCCTGCACGAGAGGTCTATAATTTTTAATATTGTATACATGTTATGTAACAAGGATTCTGATTGGCTTAGACGGCCTGCACGAGAGGTATACATTTTTTAATATACACCTCCCGAAACCGAGGCTGGGGTGGATATTACTTTTTTATGACGTGACGTCATTTCCTACAACATAACGTTCCAAACAACGTAACGTTATTTCCCGTATTATTTGGCCTACAGCTGCTGATGCACATGTATATGCTCTTACCTAGACACCAATGATAAATGCCGTTAATAAATACGTGGATACTCTCGCATACATATACATAAGAGCATTGTTAGTTAGAACATTTGAAGAGTCGTATTTTGTTTCTATTATATACACTTTCCTAAAGAGAGACTGCAGTTGTTATAATTTAAAAAGAGTCAATAAGTTTTATTTCCTTGACTTATGGCATGGTATACAATATAACAGTTGTCGACTTATGTTTCGATGAATATGATGTTTAGTTGACCTTCAAAAAGTGATATTGACCTCTGACTTCGTCAGAGGTCAATATCACTTTTTGAAGGTCAACTAAACATCATATTCACCTCAACATAAGTCAATAACAGTATAATATACACCTCCCAAAACCGAGGCTGGGGTGGATATTACTTTTTTATGGCGTGACGTCATTTCCTGTGGTATGACGTTCCAGACAACGTAATGTTATTTCCCGTAGTATTTGGCCTACAGCTGCTCATACATATTTATAGGTTCTGACCTAGCCATTAATGATAAATGCCGTTAATAAATACGTTACTGATACTACATAAGAAGAGCATTGTTAGCTAGAACATTTGAAGAGTCGTCTTTTGTTTCTGAAGAGAGGCTGAAGTTGTTATAATTTAAAAAGACGTATGGCATGGTATACAATATAACAGTCGTCGACTTATGTTTCGATGAAAATGATGTTTAGTGGACCTTCAAAAAGTGATATTGACCTCCGTCTTCGTCATCGGTCATAATCACTTTTTTCAGGTCAACAAAACATCATATTCACCTCAACATAAGTCAATAACAGTATAATGTATACCATGGTGTCCAGTCAATGCTATTCTAAACAAGAAAAAAAGAAAGTGAGTTCACGCCATGTGGGTTTATTGTCTTATTTATAGACGAAATGTAATAATATTGATATCAAATTAAAGACGAAGCTCTCTGGTTGCTGATTATGTAATAATATTTAAATATTTAACACCAGTATTAATGAAATGCTTATTAAAAACAAACTGCACCTCAGTGACTGCGTGGTCAATTTCCCATGTTATAAACCTTTCTAAGATATTATATATTTTTGTTTACTCTTTATTTTTGATATAGTTACCTGCGGCTTCAACATGTTTAAATAATATTGTACCGTACACTCATATGTTGTAACCATGCCAACTTGAGTAAATAAAGTTCTGTTCTGTTCTGCAATGTGAACACTTGAAAAGTAGTCATACGTGAAACATTGCTTAACCACACAACTGTCAATAAAAGTATTCTAGTATTAATTTACAGTAATTCGCGGTTATTGTTGCCTAGCAACTGCAGAATGTTTAAGGTTTTCTCTATTTTTGAACATAACTACCATTTCAAGCGCCGGAAATGTCACGGCGGCCTCGTCAACTCTGAAACGTGTTTCCAACCCAATAGAGATAGGGTTTGGTGGTAACCCAAAGGTGGTATTGTGTTTTAGGTGCTGTACACATACAGGCACGGATAACACATTGTCTTTGACAAACATAGTCAGAAGCTGATGTCATCAGAAAGGCAGAAACAAGTTAGTCTAACACAATTTCGTTTCTAATTATAGTTCAATTTTGAACTTTGAGCCATGACCTATCGGACTAGTCCATTTTGGCGGGTAGACCATAGTTTATTACGTTCGCATGTCATTATTTAATGATGTGATTCTTACATCTATCTGTTTCTTATCGAATTACAGTTTAGTGCAGTCGGCAACGTTCAGGATTTCTAACCCGAAGTTCGGTGGTTCGAATTCCCAATTCGCTTATATTTTTAATTCATTATTTTATGTTATTTAAAGAGTATATAAACTAAAGTACCTTTTTTTTAATTAATCCATGAAAATGTGTTGATTCA
Source organism: Spisula solida (assembly GCA_947247005.1). NCBI lineage: Eukaryota > Metazoa > Mollusca > Bivalvia > Venerida > Mactridae > Spisula > Spisula solida. The sequence continues at coordinate 50,468 of OX365962.1, read as the reverse complement.
TTCTATTTTTCATTTTCACTTATAGCGATCGTTTCCACATTCCGAGTTTACTGACAACCTGTATTACGTTGATTAGCCGTCATAACATGCTACAATACACAATCATGCCAGATCTAAAAATATTTTGAAGCATGTAACAAATACGACTTGTCACATACTGTTATAACACGGATATTGCAAGTTATGTGCATTTATAAATTAAAAAATGTGTAAATATAAATTAAAAAAAGAAAAATATATTTATTTGGTGAGATTCGAACTTTCCCTGGTCAGACAAAAGTTATTTTACAATGTATCAAGCGCTATACCGTCACGACCATTCAGACGCACGGAATATTTGGCCTTAATTATATTACTTATATTTTCCATTAAACCTATACCAACCTATATCGATTAATGGTTAAAACTTTAAAAGTGCAGTCACGGCTCAATGCTCGAAATCGAACTATACAAGAACGTTGAGCGTTTGTTTTTATAGGGGTAGGCTCTTAATCAAAATATTTCGCCTGGGTCACAAATGTAAACCTATTGCCGTTCGATTATTGGCCTGCGTATTTTTGGCTAATCGGACCGGAGGCCGAATGATCAACAGGATTGTCAGACAAATCAGATGGGTAGTTTAGCGACAAAAAGGTTTGTCGGTGACCATACGATAACGGTATGTTGTCCTGTATCCAAAGACAAAGGCCGATCATCAACATGATCCTGGCATATACACGATACCTTGGAATCGGATACACGCCGGTTACAAGGGCATTGTCTGGCACGCGGGTTATTTGTAACCCGTACATTATTCCATTATACCTGGTTCCATAACTTAAAAAGCTTCTGGCCACTAGGTTTCATCACATTGCGATACATTCTACAGATATAATACTCTTTTTGATATGCGTACCACATGAACCTAGCAAACTCGCTATTCAATTCAAAACTGACATCTGGTGAGAACATGAAGCCAATATTATCCGAGGGAGAAAGAACTACTTTAAGAAGTGCAATGTAGCTCTACGAACACATAGTTAGAGAGACAATAGATGTAACTGGCGTTGGACCATAGTTTGCGGTTGGTGTGGTTGTGCATGATTTACATACATAAACATCTTGCATGTGGTCTATAAAGAGGGTTGGACAAGTGGTCCAGTGGTGACAGACAGACTGCTGATCCAAATATTGCGGGTTCGATCCCGCCTCCGGCCGGGTAAAAATAGAAATGTATTTCAGTGCTCCAACACGACGATTTTGGACGCAATTTTTTAAAACCTAGGTCCAGTGTATGATACTTTACTGTAAAATCGTCTGTATCCTGCAGCACTGTCCCCAAATCTAGTGACTTACCTCTTATGGGGGGGGGGGACTCTTTCATATGGGTTACCATAGGCGAGGATAAATAAAAGTTTATAAATAAATCTTATCAGTTAAGCCTGAGTGACAGTATCCAGCCGGTGACCATTGGATTATTTAAGTAGGTAGGCCCTATTGTTATCAGGCCTACCTACATAATAAGGGTACACCTGCGATAATGGTTTTACTTTTTTTGAATACTGAGGAAAGTTAAATATGAAAGTATCTCTATTAAAGTACACAGATACAGGGAATTATATTCACTCTTAAAAATGCGTAATAGTTAAAGTTTGATAATTAAAAGTACATTGTCAAATGAATTAGTAATTGACTTTTGTCTGACTGATTTATGAAATATACTTCAACGTTTTGAACTGGGGTGTAACGTAGAATAAACAATGTATGATTTTTAAAAAAAATGTAATTAAGAAATAATGAATACGTAGCTATGTTTTGTTGCGTAATAAAATATAGACACGTGATTTAATGTACGCATTCAAACGAGTGTCTATATTTTATAACACAACAAAGCACAGCTCCTATTTATTATTTCGATTCTAACATCGCCAATGCTCTGCCATTTATAGCACAACAAGGCAGGTTGACGTCAAAGGAACGTTACCGTCACCGTTACGTCATTTGTCATAGTACGAGGGTCGTTCATTTAATTCCCGGACAATCGTCATAGCGCTTGATTGAAACGTACGATTTTGATAGATTTTCGTTTAATAAGACTTACTCACCAACTTGATTATTTGACAAAACTTGGAATAATTTCATTCAACCGAACACAAACTGTGGTTACTATAGTAACCCAACCAAAGGCTACCCGGCCCAGCCCAAGTTTTTAGTGATATGTCGAGTGTTAATATGACAGGGAGCATGGTGTAGATGCCTATTTTCAACGAAAAATATCATATAACGTTATGTCTACATGTATAACGTTTAATGTCATTTCTGTACTTTTACTGTGCGTGAAGCGCTGTTTGGGGACAACGGACATGTTTCCTTTAATATCGCAATGAAATCGCATTTGATTGGGAAAAAAACGGATTATGACACAATTTCGTAAAAATATTAGTCATACACCTATAAAACTAAAGAATATATTTTAGAGAAGCCTTTTGGGAATATTCGTATATGTATATATTTCTGCATATAAACGGTTCTATGATGACAAAAAGCATCTCGCGATGATCCGAGGCCGGGTCATTCTACCGTTAGAAACGGGGAAGTGTCGTCGGTTAAACACCTTTTGGAGGGGTAAACACTACTTGAAGAATAACTACTATAGTAATTACGGAATCATGCGAATTATCGTGGATACAGCATTTAACATCACTACCAAACATCTTAAAATGGTAAATGTGTATATGCTCGTGTGACTTTATGGCTCCAAAACGATGATCAAATAGAGAAGCAATGTCACGTATTAGGAGCGAAAATGGCGTAACGTCACAATATTTTGTCGTCGACTTGGGCCGACTCGCGTAACATGTACTTATTAAAACACTAATATTATGTAAACCCTTCGTCGTAACAAGTTGAAATTTCATATGTGAATTAAGGAATGATGAGAATCTATTCCTGTAAGTTTTCAGTAATATCTGTATGGGTATTAAATGAACGACCCTCGTATATGACGTCAAACGTGACGTCACCAATCAGCTATATTTTATCGCGGTAATAAAATATGGTAAGCTCTATATAGGAGAGACCGGGGTTAGTCCGGCCTCGGGGCATGTTCAAAGCGCTTGAACCAAGATATAGAGGTGCCATGCATATTGTTATGTAACTTGTGATGTCTTTATCCATTTAAGTACAAAGATAACCGCATCGAAATAGTGTGTGTCGCTTTGGGTCCAAAACTTCATTATTTCGATTGTTGATAAATTGTTTTACATCTACATCAGTTTTAGTTTTTCATGAAATCCATTACTATTCTAACTAAACTTTGATTCATGTATCAATAAAGGTGAATATGCTTCAATATAGTACATGTATCATACAACTGTCATATTCTGCAACATGAAATGAGATGCCACGTGACGTGTTTGTATCTACGACTCGGGGCTAGTTCGGCCCCTATAGCCTATAGCGTTTAAATTTGGAATCAAAATGTTTTTTAATTTGCAAAAGAAGGATTATAATGCTAGACAAAGGAGTCGGGGTCAATGCACTAAACAGACCAATAATTGGACCCGTTTTCCAAACAAAATTGTTTCGTCTATTTTCATTTAGTTATTGTGCTTTCTGTCCGGATATATCCAGCGAATTTCAGTGCTGCAAATCAATAATGTCTAGGGGTCCATAATCTAAGGACCACGAGGACTTCAAGACGTGGGTTTCATGCTCAATATTCAAATTGGTTCCACGAAATACAAATAATATATCATAAAGTCTCTGACCGCCGAACTTGCCCCGTGGGGTGGCCGGACTTGCCCCTTCGCGGGGCAAGTTCGGCCACCTTGACCTGATCACTTTGACCTAAGATTACTTCCATACCTACCAAGAAACACTGTAGGAAGTAATTGAGCTAGTTCCGCCTCATTATGCCTTACCTAAATATATTTTTTCAGAGACCAAACTAGATAAACTGTTTGTAAAATGTAATTTTTCTAAAAAAGGGTCGAACTAGCCCCGGTCTCCCCTACACATAGAAGGCAAATCTCACGTGTTATGTTAGAATAGAGGATAATTTTAGTTTTATGTTGAACACAGTATTTTTCATAAAGTATGAAAAATCAGTGTAAATTCAACTCCTCGTTCAAAAGAGTAAATCGTTTAATTAAAATAGTATATGGCGTCGAGCGCAGGAAAAGGGCCCTTAGGACAATTTTTTTACAAAATTACATAATCGGACGCCCACAACATTTTGCTTCGTTCAGAACTTTATTTGATGCTTATATATTGCCTATTTCTTAAGTTATGACCATTTATGCATGATGCATTCTGCATCATTATTTGCCAAACGTCGCGACGTCAACATTAAATAAACAGCGTCATTTCAATAAGAAAATAAAATAACCCATTCATTTATATTTAGTAGCAGATAAATACGAACACATGATTATTATTGAAAATATTGTTTAAGGTTTTGTCATAACACATTTTGAGCTGCATGTCTCTGTATGTGTATTATATTTCCGTTGCCTAGCAACCGTGAGGTATACATTTTGCTCTTATTACACTAGATGTATTACGACAATAATATAACCAAAATTATCAACTATAACTATTTTCACGAAAGTCATAGCAACCAGTACCGAAACTGTTTAGTCTTCAAGTGTAACCGTTGCTAACATACGAGGGTTGTCCATATAAGTCGCGAACTTTGTCTCTTATTTCAACACTACGCATTATTCTCCAGAAAACATTTCACTAGTTATTCATTAGTTATTTCTTTACATTTGTGTGATATTGGAAATTTATTTCCTTTTTAATTTTGGTAATTAAACTTGATTAACAGATGCGAGTTGGGTATAGTCGGCGCATGCCCTTTTATAATTTGTAAAAACGTATCGGCTATCATTTAAGAGCTTATAACTTAATAAGTGTTCTTATTTGTGCATTAAAAAGTATGCCGATGTCAACACCATATAGTTTAAGGTCGATAGTGTCATTAACAGCATAACTATTAATTTATTCTCACCGCTCTGGTTTTCGCGTCATTCAAAAATGGCGACGTCAAGGAAAGGTGCGGCGCAAAGAATCACTGCCGGACTATAGTCTGACACCCGCTTAATCAAAAACAGAAGTCAAACATACATATAATCGTGGGAATGTCAGTAGGACTCTAGTCTACACCTGGTGTAAATGTTTTAAAAGGAACTTGGCGACAAAAAGAAGACTGCCAAGCCTAAAAGGAAAACTCGGCGCTATAATTAACCGAGCTAAAAACGTCATTCCCTAAGACTAGCATCAGACGGTAAAATGTTGAGGCTAAACATGTTATGTGTTAAACTGTTGCACATAGATTTTTTTAGACAATTAATCTACGTGTTGGAGTATCTCTCTGAACTTGAACTGTCATGTTTGATTTACGAGAATGCGTCGAATTTATCCAAAATTGCATCAGTCAATGAAGCCAAAGTGCAGAAACAAAAGAAACGACGTCGTCGACGTCGTAGAGTGTGCCGCCGATCGGACCTTCTGCAGGTGCAATAAAACAACGCAGATTTTTAATACTTTAAGATATCAACATCAAATTGTGCAATCACAATGATAACATGTCTCTTAAAAAAACAATGTATGCAAATTGTGAATACAATGGACGACAATACGATAAAAACCAATGTTCGCGACTTTTGCGGACCACCCTCGTATAGTATAATTTTTATAACGTAGAGTCATTGAGTTGTAACTTTTCCAATCACTTCAGTGGCAAAGCAATTTCTTACAAATTAACTTAATCACGACGGTTTAATCTGTATTGTTTCAAATTGGGTTTACCTTAAAAAAATAGTTGGAAATATATAGCTAATCATACACACAGTCATAATTATACGAGTGGTATAAACACTGCAATGTTTCTGTTGCTTAGCAACAATAGAACATTTTAACGGTCAACACAAGTTAGCTTTTCAGTCTTGAAATTAAGTTTAAATAATTGAGATCATACATAGATTAATTTAAAAATCAACAATTCAAGTTACATTGTATCTGTGCGGTAAAAACAAAGTTGAATCGATCGAGTTATTTTGAAAATACTTGTACACACATTTTGAACTTATTCAGTTATGAGTTCTAAAGATCACCAAGTTTTGTAAATTAAATTCACATAAATTCAGCTTTGGAATGTGCACATGTAGTCATATATGAAGATTGCTAAACAACACAACTATCAATAAAAGTGTTCTATGGTTCAAAAATCATAGTAGTAATTGACAGTTACATGTTTTCACAGTTATTGTTGCCTAGCAACTGCAGAATGTTTCAGGTGTTCCCTAGTTTTGACGACTATTATAGTCCGTTAGCGACTAGGCTGGGCCCCATAAACCTTCAATATCTTAAGCGACTGAACTCACTGGCAATGTGCAACCTCGTCAACTCTGAAACGTGTTTCCAACCCAATAGAGATAAACTTGTTGGTTACTCTTAGATGGTATTGTGTTTATCGGTGCTGTACACATACAGTTACTGGTAACAAATTGTCTATGGTCACATAGTCAGAATCTGATGTCGCCAGAAACCATAGTCTAATACCCTTTTGTGATTTTCGAAATGTGTCATTGCAGTGTTTGGTACGAAATACAACACATTTTCGTTTCTATAAGAACGTTGGGTGTTTATTTTAATAGAGGTAGGCTCTTAATCAAAATATTTCGCTTATACTTGGGCCTATTGTCGTTCGATGATTGACCGACGTATTTTTTGGCTAATCGGACCGGGGGCCGAATGATTTGTCGGTGACCGTACGATAACGGGTTGTTGTGCTGTATCCAAAGTCCAAGGTCAATCATCGGCCTGTGTCAGGCAGTATACACGATACCTAAACATCGGGTACACGTCGAATACAAGGGCATTGTCTGGCACACGGGTTATTTGTAACCCATACATTATTACATTTACCTGAGTCCATTACTCAGTGTACCAACCTCAAAACTAAAATAACGAACAGTCTTGCGGACGAGATTTTAAAAACCGAGGTCCCGTCAGACATCAGACGCATAAAATAACCATTTTTGTATCATGCTTTGTACCATGTCATTGTTTAAGTAGGTAGGCCATATCGTATTCAGGTCTACCTACATGATAGGTGTAAACCTGCGATAGTGTTTTTACTTTTTTCAAATACTGAGGAAAACCAAAACAAAACACTGGATCTGCAAGCATCTCTATACTAGTATAAAATACATAAATACAGAGAATTACATGCACTCTTAAAATGCGTAATTAAAGTTTGATAAACATAGATCTGATATTAGAAGTTTAATGTCAAATTAACAAGTTATTTACTTTTGTCTGAATCTATTAAATATGTTGACCTATTGTACTGGGTTTCTTTATACGATACTTGTAGTACAACATGTATTATTTTAAAAAAAAGTTCTAATACAGGGTAATTATTGTAGTTTTGTGTTGAAAACGACATTTTTTCATAAAGTATAAAAAATGGTGTAGGCCCCAACCGCAAGCCTTCGGAACAAAAGAAAATCTTAAAGAAAAGTTTACTTGTCTTACCAACTGCACAATGCAACTACGATTGTGTACATCCAGTTTATTAATCAGTTATACAAGTGTATCCGATCTACACAAAATATACAAATTTAATAATAATAATAATAAAGACTTCATTTTACGGGGAAACTTGCTTGACAATTTATAAATACATTAAATTTGTTAAATTACAGTAATTAAACAGACATGTATTTTATCAAAATCGTTCTTTCGCTATCAGGAGCTATGCACAGTCCATTATTTTGCACAATGGTGATGTGCGGTAATAGTTTTAATAAGAGTAGTTTTGATAACGACAAAATACGAGATGCGCATACTTTTAATATACTGAAAAAAATGTGGGACGTGCATCAATTTGAAAACTTTTATTTCTTTACTTGTTTCTAAAATGACCTATCTTGATTAAAATAATAAAATTGTATGATCTACGACCAGCACGGTAAACAAATGTACATGTACTTTTATATGCAATCATGCAAAAAACGTTACAAAGTTGAAACGCTTCTGATCGACAGAAATAGACAGGAAAGGTAACCGACACCGAGCAATCTTTTTACCTGAGACAACAACATTTTCAATAAAATAAACATTTGTTTTTATATCTTCTAATCTGATGTATTTAAATTAGATATAGTTATCACCGGGAACTGTCCTTCCTGCTAAGTTTCGTCTTTCCAGCGACAAAATTGGAGAATATTAACGTAAATTATAAACGCGGACGTTGAATGTTAAAAAATTACGCGCGGTCTAGTCTAACGCATTTTATGACGTCGTGACGTCGTAAGGGACGTTTTCCTGCGCTCGACGCCATATGTATGTATATAATGTCGTCCGTAGCTCAGTGCACAGGAACTTGCATTTATAATTTGAACAAAAATTTGAAAAAAAAAATTTTTTCACTAGGCCTACTGTACTATTAAAATGTAGACAGGAGTGCAATGCGATTGTATCCCACGAACTATTCTAATACAAATATTTTCTCTATACCAACTTGACAGTTAAAACACATGATCTAGGCAGTTAAAGGGGCTTATAACAATACAGAATACATCCGCACCTCAACCGATCGGTACCGATAATCGTCTAATATCGGCTTTTAAAGCCAATATTTGTGGAGTTTTGATTTGGCGTCGACTCCATTGAACGTTTTTTTTTCATTTTTGTTCAAATTATAAATGCAAGTTCCTGTGCTCAGTGGTTAGCGCGCTTGCAGTCTAATCTGGCAACTCCCGGATCAAAACCGGGTGGAGGCACACATGTATGCCTGGCATGTTTCAGCAGAAATAGAGGTTATGCTCGGCATGTTAAAACGAAATTGATGCTTAAAACTCAATAAATATTCGTCTATCAAGATTTCACCAATGTTCGCCATGCGATGTAACAATAAGTTATGCTATCGGTCAATATTAGACTACAGCAATGACCAATAATGACTCACGTGTAAAAACGACATATTTTGTTACCTCCCTTTAGTAAAAAGATTAGTATATCTTGAATTATTCTTCTATGTGATAATAAACAGTTAAAATACAAATAATACTAACTTTTACTTTACCAAATTAGAACATCATTATATAAATTTTGAAATATAAAATACTCGAAAAGGCGTTCGGCAGTATAGATAGATAAATATATTCAATTGTGTGCGAAATTTTATTACTTCCCTTTATCAGAATTATAATTAAATGTTGAATTATTCTTTTCATTGTGATACTTTATATTGTTATTGCTAATAAGGTTATATTTTACTATACTAAAATAAGCCTGCATTGAAAACTTTTTAAGATCTAATCGTACATTTTCCAGGAATGTTGGCATTTAACCCAGCATGGATGATCAATATATTCGAGAACTTTAAACTATTTACAACACTGAAATTGCCAGGTCTTGTAGATCTCATAGGGGTCTGTATCGACTCACTGGTCTCTCAATCACTAGATATAGATTAACAGGGACGTAACTCGTATCAAAATTGCGACACCGAAAACTTTACAAACAGTCTTGTAACTTTTCCAAAAAAGGCAATTAATCACATACTGTTTTCTCCAGTAGCAAGCTTATACATTTATCTTCGAGATACAACCAATCTTATGTCAAAATATATCGCACTCGAGCCGTTACAAATGCATACATGTTGAAAATATACTGAAAAATAAAAACAGGACAAAAATGTGGACAGGCCCTTACCATACTATAGGGCTCTTCACACAGGAGTGTCGACAAAAACAATGCCATGGTTGGATGACCGTATAATAACTAAAACTATAACCAAAATATCACCTCTGAAAAGTAACACAAGCGCTAGTGCGGTCATTCTATCATTTTGAAATCTAAAAAGTTCATCGGACTTCCATTTTGAGTCACGTGACGTAATGTTGAATACCCGATGATACAAGCCATTTTATTGGACACGCTTTGGTGGAACATGTGACGTCACAAACTATACCTTGGGACATTAGGAAATTCGATCGAGGGTTGATCAACAAATATGCGGAAAAGTTACTGATTTAGTACTGCAGGCCTATCTACTTTATTCGTCATTGGAAGTCTATAAAACGTTCTAAATATATAGGTACCCTTTCTTTAACCATATATTCTTATTATTAACCAAAGTCCGAATAGACATGACCTCCTGTGGTAACTTCGTTGACGCCTTACAGCTTAATGTTTCCAACGTTGCGTGTCGCAAACTGTTTTACAAGTACTAATCGTGCGTTTGTAACGTCATGTTTTGATAACGGGTTGGTTTTCATCGTGCATTGATATTATACATTTGTAGTTGTATATAAATATGGTATCAATATGCATGTAGTAAAGTACAGAGAATTTAATCCGATCCTATTCTATTAGCATAAATTAACAGATGATATATTGTCTATATGTAAGATATGAACAAATGCACTGCATCCAGCGGGGATTTCCCATCAGGTTTTTTTGATAATCTGATGGAAGAAAAAAATGACTTTGGGATTTTTTTGCTCTACAACAGAGACTATAGATCTAGCCTCTGGCTGCCAGGCAGCACCACATAGAAAACCAGTCGAACAAATACTTCGAAACGAGTGTTTTCCAATCGAAAGACGGGTTGCACAGATATTCCCTATAAATAGTTATTATAATGTTACACTCGTCTTTTATTTGTTATTTATCATATGTTTGACGTCGCGGCAGCGTAATAAAGCCATTATTTATTTTTGATAATACACTAGTGTAATAAAGTTTTGACGTGACGTCACTCAAAGTATAGGCGATGCGCGTTTATTACAGTGAAAATAAGTAGCTATTTTATGTTTCGGCCAGAAATGGCTAACATATGATAAAAAGAACATTACATTTGTGACTTTTCACATTGAATTGATTAAACTCGTTGAATAAAATCGATAAAATGCTCGGCAGAGCCTCACATTTTATTATTTTATTAAACTCGTTTAATAAATTCAATATGAAAAGACTTAAGAAATAATGAATACGTAGTTATGTTTTGTTGCGCAATAAAATATAGGCACGTGTTTGGATGCGTAGAAATTAAATCACGAGTGCGTAGCACGAGTGATTAAATGTACGCATTCAAACGAGTGCCTATATTTTATAACACAACAAAGCAAAGCTCCTATTTATTATTTCGATTCTAACATCGCCAATGCTCTGCCATTTATAGCACAACAAGACAGGTTGACGTCAAACTACTTTCTTTCCTAGGAACTTTACCGTCACCGTTACGTCATTTGTCATAGTATATGACGTCAAACGTGACGTCACCAATCAGCTATATTTTATCGCGGTAATAAAATATGGTAAGCTCAATATACGCAAAGAAGGCAAATCTCACGTGCTATGTTAGAAACTCATGTAATATCCTCTATTTATATTTTAATTCAACATATTCACAAGTTGGCGCTCTATGTCGTGCGACGACGTCGCGTTAACGTGCGATTAAATGATGTGACGTCATTTCCGACGTCGCCATATTGTTTTATTTACGTTGGATTAACCCTTTCGCTGCCAACGTCAAAACGTCAAAAATCAGCTGGTGCCAAACATGCTTTGACGTCACGTCATTTCCGATGATACGCGTGTGTAAGTGGCGCGTTTGTTTGATTGTCAATTAGTAAACGTCGTCACGTACGCTTACACTAGAACTATTGAATAAAATGTTATCAGTGAATTATTTTATTAAATATGATGCGGTTGAATTGATTAGCACTTTATGGTTAAATCTATCTAAGCTGTCACAAACTGCATGTATGTACCAGGGATGTCCGGAAAGATTTCGTATTAACCAAAACCACTCAAAGGATACATTTGAAAATTTATTAGCTTAAAGATTTATCTATTTGTGACAATTCCTGAAAGTTTCATGAAGAAATCACGAAGGAAACACACACAACAAGCATTCTACGCAGTACAAGTAACAACTAAACTCCGTAGACGCACGACGTCATGCATTCGCTTGAACGCATTTTAGAGGTTGTTACACTTGTAGCCTTTTCTTCCGTAGAGATAAGCCCGGGAACCCATCGGGCTCTTACCTTTGATGAATTAAGATCGTCGCGGTATTTCATGATAGTATGCACAGCTGTCCGTTTTCGTATAACCAGGTCATCCGCCAATTGTGATACATGTCCCGTACACACTAGTAGTTTGCAGTCACGTATCACTGATGGTCTTCAGTTCGTCTTTTAGTCGTCTGAATGTTCATACCCGCCACTTACACCATTAAAGCTAGTGAAATTATAAACATTGAAAACCTATCTAATTTTATTATTTTATGTATTCCGTTCCAAAACAATAAAAGCGTGTGACACATATATATAGTGTATACACATTTTTTATCAACACGTTGATGCGTGCGTGACGTCAACGTTGATTTAATCCGGTATAGTTATATTTTCTTCATCCGTTGACCGTTACTATGTTTACCATAAAAACATAATAATTTAAAATTATAAGCAATGGAGAAAGATTTCAGTTTGATGACATATCGTTAACTCTTGCCAAATATACAAAATTTAATGGCGAGCTATTAATGAATTGTGAAGCACGTCAATTTCGAAGTGCTTCATGAAGCGCTCTATGGGTTGTCCAGCTTTCCTTAACGGTATTGTAAGAATCATTTCGTTCACAAATCATCCAGATGACGGACAATGTTAATGGAGTGAACATCGACCGGTTATCGGATGGTCACCGACAAACTGTTGTCACTAAACCACGCCTTGATTTTGTCCAACATTACCCGATTTCCATCCGGTCAGAAAGGTCAAGAAGTACGCCGGCCGGTCATCGGAAAGCGATCTGATTGGATAAGTGAGCCAGGTATTATTGCCACAGGGAGTCGACATCTCCTCGATATTTGGAGGAAACTTGAAAAATTAGTTGTCGCATTTTGAATTCCTATTGCATAAATGTAATTTATAGCATGGAAATTAATCAGTTTAAAAAGTACAAATCATTAAAACAACTCATGCTGTTTATTTATGCATTTAAATTAAAACATAAAATATTTCAATCGTTGAACGGTTAATTTGAATTACCGTTTGCATTGAACAATTCTATAAACGGGAATAAACAACTAAAACACTCGACACAGTTCGCTGTTTTTGCGACTACAAAATACATTTTGTGTAATCAAATGTTAAAAACATAAAAAGCAGCAAAAAATTGAATGTGTCCTATTTGCCATATACCTGTATTATTCTGTGATTCAGACAGACGTTCCCCTAACAATACAGATTACATCACCCAATGCATCCATCCAGTACACATGTTATATGCTTTGTATTTAAAGATCTAGTGTGATTTTGGAAAACTATAATAAATGTTCTGTTTTCCATTATATCTGAAGAAACAGGCCAGTATCATTATTTGTAAAATTGTAGCTTTGAAGTAACACACAGATCTATTTGATTGCCACTGACTGTCATCAAATTACACACTGCAATTGTGATTTCTAGCATGCTAAATTACCGGAGGTTGACCTTTCCATCGGAGGTCTACATGGTGTAGGCCGTGAAATACATGTACAAACTATACTAATTTTAATTTAAAACTTATTCTGTGATATAATGAACCAGTCTTTTGAAGCCAAGGCCCCGCACCCCGAGAAATAGATGGGATTTTTACTTTTGCATTTTGCAAAGCTCGGGTAAAATCACCAGGGCCATATAGATGTTGAAACCCAATAAATTGTCCTCACGGCTATATTTCCCCGATAATTTGCAGTGTGGGGACATCGGAAAGGTAAAAACATGGGACTGTTGCCTGGCTTTCCCTCGGGGTTGGGGGGTTCAATTGACTGGTGCATAAGTCATCTTTATACACATATATATCGTTGTCCAGATATATTAACAGGTGATCTGAAACAAAATGGCCTAGCTACACAGGTCGTATAATTTCGGCAATAATTGGACGGCATCATTATGGAACATCCATGAATGATTCTGGAGTTTGTCCTGTTTTATTTTATTTATGGTTTATAAAGACATATATACAGGTAAGGGACAGAGTAAATATGTTTGGTTGTATCTCAAGATAGAGGCCAGTTGTGGTTCGGTATATTGAGGATGGCGCGAAAACCAACTTGTAAAATGTCGTGATCTGCTAAGTTCTAATTATTCATTATGAAATGACTACTGCGTGTATGCAAATATGTGTATTTTTGTTAAATTGGAATGTACAACATTTTCAGTCATATACAGTGAACGACAAGTTTTCTTTGACTGTGCCACTGGGTCACACACCATCCGGATGACGGATGATGTCCACCCGGACGCTGGACGATGTCAGTGTACCCATCGGATGTACACCCGATGTCTAAGCATCGTTCACCCGCCCTACGCCAGTATTGAATCCTGTTTGATGGAAATCGGTTGGGCATTGCTTGCTGATCTTTCGATGTCCGTCACATATCGGGCGAAAATCGCCCGGTCATCGGACGGTCACCGACAAATATATGTGTCGCTAAACCGCGTATTGATTTTGTCCGACAATGCCCTGATGTCCACCCCGACCGGCCCTGTCAGTCAAGAAGTACACAGGCCGATCAATCATCGAACAGCGATCTTATTAGATGTGTGACCCAGGTTTTATTATCACAGGGGGTCGACATCTTCAGTTCATTTGTTGGTTTCTTATTTGGGACTGTCAGTAAATGGGTAATGGATTAACGTGTGTTTAAAAATATGGTAGTCAGTGTTATAATGATTGTTTCATTATGTTCGGGTCTCGTTACAAAGACGTAGATCTATACGGATGTTGTCCAATATATTTTGTTTTATTTTATTTATTGAATGAAATGTACCAAATTGAACTTCTAACCCGGTGCCTGAAGTTTTGGAAAAAAATATGACGCAGTATGTGAGGACAGATATAATTTTATTCATAAATGTGCTCAACTGTATTATTGATCCCTGGAAACGCCATGGTTGGGCCTTCCTGTGTGTTATTGTGCCCGCGGGTCAAGTTCGTGATAAAGGTGTGCAGTGTTTATAGAACATGTATGATAGCAGGAAATTTGCAACATACATTTCAACAATATCGAATCCTATATATCATTAAAGATGTCGAGTTTGCTTCATTAATTGGTTTGACGTCATACAACGTTGCGTAGAAAATTAACACGTCTTGTATGTATACAAGTGTTACAAAATATACATTCATTTGCTAATTATTCAATGGAATGGTACTAAATTTTCAGTAGTAGAAAACTAAGCTATATAGATCATGATTATATCCATAGTTTATGCGTAATTAACGATAGCCCGTGTCAAAATGATGTGAAAATCACGCAAATTTCGTAACATAATAACTGAGTATCAAACACGAATATTTAATTACTTTTGTAATCAGACTGAAGAGTTATCATTTTTCAACTATTGTAAATAGTTTATTTGTGTGCCACCGTCTATAAACTGCTTAATTAATCACTTTTTCGGTGGTCACTTTTGATGCGCGATCCGCGAAATGGCGCCAATATTAACGTCGTCAGACGCATGACGTCATGTCCGAATTTCACCGGAAATGTCGTCATAATGTTTTGACCCTTACTTGTTTACATCTTAACCCTTTCGTACGATGTTTAGATGTAATATTTCCAGGTTCCTTAAGTCCATATAAAAATAGGCCAAATAGGCCCGTTGGCACTCAACGTAGTAAACAATGATAGGCCAAATAGGCCCCGTGGCACAGAAGTGGTTAAATAAGACATGTCTTTTTTCAATAATTTTCATGATTTGAATCAGGCTTAACGTTATGAAAGAATATGTTAGGACTCAAAAGTTTCGTAATTTGAACACTTTCAACCATTCACTTCTTTCGACTCCGCAATTTTCTAAACCGGAAATGACTTTTTCTAAAACGATTAGTACCGATTCAAAACTCTGAAGAACATAGGCACGTGCGTGTTTCTGGTATGGGTATTTACAATTTGTTCGCAGAAATTCATAAATTCAACGCAAGAACTTGTTATATATTCAAGTATACAGTAAAGGTAAGGATCAGACCCAATTCTCAGTGCTGTACTCCTTATTACACATGACGTGAATTTTTAAATAAAATAATCCAAATACATAAACGTTAATTAAGTTGTTTGTTTGTTTGTAGGGTTAACGCATGCTTTTTCGTGCTATAACATCTGCAGAGTCCCGAGGGACGGTTGGTGCCCAAGCCCGTTAGGGCGAGGGCACCAACGCTCCCGAGGGGCTCTGCAGATGTTATAGCACGAAAAAGTATGCGTAAACGCTATTATAGCATACAGAACATCAATTTATCCGTTTGTATTTGGAATTAATTAATTTTGGCGGGAAAGTTTGTGGCGACGTCGCGTAAATAAACGTAACGTCGCGAAAATAAACGTTACGTCATAACAGTTTTTGTTATGAGCATCGACTTCCGGGATCGGCAAATACCAAGAAAACATGGATAATGCGGGTTATTTTAAATTTATTAATTAGATTTTATAGAAAATTAATTAGAAGTTATAAATAAAATGGGATTGCAGTTCATAAGACGCTGTAAAATGGTTTATTTTCGTCGGTGAGGCCCTGAAATGAGCATACGTAAAACTGGACGTTAACAGCGCGTTCTCGCGTGAATCCTTATGTTTACGCATGGTTTTTCGTCCCGTTAACGTATGGGCAAAAGTACCGTTTTTATGCTATAATGTGTTAAAATGAACGTTTTTTATAGTTCATTATTTATAGTAAGCCAATATAGTATAATTATGTTTAAACAACATTGGTCACTTAACAAGAATTTATGAGCATTTTCCTTTTTATGTGTTGATCATCCCTCATGTACATTTAACGTGTGCTTCTTAAAATGGGGAGTAGACTCATTGATTAGTTTAAAACCTTTAACTGTTGCACGCTTTTCTGTGGAATATAGTAATATTTACAACCATTCTACATTTCTTGCTTACTCACTTGAATCAGAACACGAGTTTTTCGTGCACAATTTGTAGACCGACACGTAGTATTTACAAACTACTTGATCCCGGTTGTGCATCCAATACGTATTACCTGCGCTAGAATATCGAGAACTAGTATATCTGTTTGCAGTGGTCACATGTTCGAAAGTTCATCCAGTAAAATAGCTTGTATCATCGGGTGTTCGGCTTTACAAACATGGAAGTCCGATGAACATTTTTAGATTTCAAAATGATAGAATGACCGAACTAGCGCTTGTGTTACTTTTCAGAGGTGATATTTTGGTTATAGTTTTAGTTATTATACGGTCATCCAACCATGGCATTGTTTTTGTCGACACTCCTGTGTGAAGAGCCCTATAGTATGGTAAGAGCCTGTCCACATTTTTGTCCTGTTTTTATTTTTCAGTATATTTTCAACATGTATGCATTTGTAACGGCTCGAGTGCGATATATTTTGACATAAGATTGGTTGTATCTCGAAGATAAATGTATAAGCTTGCTACTGGAGAAAACAGTATGTGATTAATTGCCTTTTTGGAAAAATTACAAGACTGTTTGTAAAGTTGGTGGTGTCGCAATTTTGATACGAGTTACGTCCCTGTTAATCTATATCTAGTGATTGAGAGACCAGTGAGTGGATACAGACCCCTATGGTAGATCTATCCATTTTCTAGCGTTTAAAATAAAACAAATCAAGATTCTTAATACAGATCCGAAATCAAAGTAATCTCCAGAAATAGCGCATATAGGACTAACTTAATAATTACACGACAGGTAAGTAGGTATACCATTCGACACATGAAACAATAATTGCTAATCTAGCCAGGTAACTAAATGTACACTTAAATGTGATAGCGCGGCAACAAAGTGGAAAAACCCGTAGGCCTAGTGCCTGGTCACAGCGGTATTCAGGGGTTGATATCGTGCGATATCCGTGTCAAGTCGCAGGCCTACTGTGCACATAGGAACTGGTACGGTGACTGCATGGAGTCCGTGTAATAGTCTCACAGTTTTCAAAATCAGAAAATAACAGAACAGTTTATTGTCGTAAACAGTACAGTACGCGACTCCGAATTCCCAAGTACTGAAAGAGTGAATAAAATCCGCACGATGCTCGTATTATAATTCTGCGATGTGCGTGCGTATATCAGTAGATCTACCAAAAAGGCAAACACCTAAGGTTCACAGAACAAATGCTATCTTGTTTATATTACAATCCGTAGCCTATGGCTTTAAAATCATTTTATTTTACACACTGTGTACATGTATATTTTGTATATTACATTTTGTAGATAAAGTTTGGATAATCTTAAATAGTAACTATGTCCTAAGTTCGAGGCCCGGATTCATATGTGTACTGTGACATTTGTACATTCAGTTTGTGAGTAACAAGTGTCGTATTTTCATGTCTTAGCACCTGTACTGGTCGAGATGTTAACCTAAACCTAAATCTGCGTTTAAATGCGCATAATAGTGATATCACGTACGCCACGCTTAGGGGACAATTATTTGCTTTCCATAAAATATATAATCTTTTTCAGCGGCTGTGCCGTTTTGTCCATTACCTTGTGAAACCTAGGAACGTGTAGGTTTCACAGGGTAATGAAAAAATCGGTAAAACTGCTAATAAAGATCTTATTTTTCACGGAAAGCAAACACTTCCCCCCTTAGCGTGGCGTATATTTCATAGAAATCGATGAAGAAATCAAATACTTATGGCTATATTTGTGTTCCCATGTTTACAAATTTCTACTTGTAACTGTAGTCAAAAGTCACGTGGTATTGCTACCCTGTAATCGATGCTTTATTTTTCAACCATTTTTCAATGATATTTGACGGCTGATTCACCTAACCAGTTTTCCAGGATTGTATTCTAACAACGGAAATCTATATACGTTTAAGATACAATTAAAGAACGTGAAGAATAAAACGTAATTTCTCCGGATTCTAATAAATATGGACGACGTGTCTTTCCAGTTAAATCGATACAATTGTACGTAATGACATAATGAAAGTTGACTGAGCATAACGTCCCTCAAAGAGGGTTTCATATGGACATGTAACATGACGAAAGCTGTCAAATCTCATCATATGAACATGTTACAGGGCGAAAGCTGTCAAATCTCATCATATGGACATGTAACAGGGCGAAAGCTGTCAAATCTCATCATATGGACATGTAACAGGGCGAAAGCTGTCAAATCTCATCATATGAACATGTTACAGGGCGAAAGCTGTCAAATCTCATCATATGGACATGTAACAGGGCGAAAGCTGTCAAATCTCATCATATGAACATGCACCAGGACGAAAGCTGTCAAATCTCATCATATGAACATGCAACAGGACGAAAGCTGTCAAATCTCATCATATGGACATGTAACAGGGCGAAAGCTGTCAAATCTCATCATATGAACATGCACCAGGACGAAAGCTGTCAAATCTCATCATATGAACATGCAACAGGACGAAAGCTGTCAAATCTCATCATATGGACATGCAACAGGACGAAAGCTGTCAAATCTCATCATATGGACATGCAACAGGACGAAAGCTGTCAGATCTCAATTTGTTCCATCATTTGTTCTTTATTGACTTTAGATGAGTTAGCTTTCGATTTACTTTAGTCGATATCGAGGAACACAAGCCGCTCCTTTGTGTCCGTTTGTTTGTTTGCTCCGTTTTCCTGGATTGTATTAACAGTGCTAACAGACCCTTCAACAACGAACCAATAACTCCTTCACATATGAAGGTAAACCAACATAAGCAAGTTCACATGGTTGATAATTATCAAACTACTAATGCCAATCCAAAGCACGTTAGTCTTCATGCAACTCCTAAGGACGTACATAAAAATCCGAAATTGTTCATGTTACATGTAGACTTACATTACATCTACAGTATTGTACATGCCCGGTGTCTCGCATGTTTCATACGGGTGGTTTTCACATATAATTATTAAAAGTACAACAATATGGTATGTTTAATCAGCAAAAGCAAGCTTAAATTCAAATGCTTTAAATTAATTCAGTCATTTTGGAACTAAAATAATAGTAACCAGATACATAATAAACACATCGATTCAGTAAATGAAAGTACCGCTTTTGACCAATTGGTAAATGATAGTATTTTATTTCATGATTGCGTTTTGATTGTAATCGTTGTGTACCCGTCCGTCCGTCGTCAACAATTCATTCAAACAACTTCTCCTCATAAACTACTTTGCCAATTTCGATGAAACTTTACTAGAATGATACTAGAATGGTCCTCTTTCAGGGACGGAACTTGTTTTCTCAAAAAGAACTTCGGAAATCTTCTATTTGTCCAATTTCAAAATAGTTTCACAGATACATTATGTTTATTGTGTGACCCTCTACCAAATTTCCTAATTTTCATGTTGATTCCATAAAAGAACATGGCCGTCAGGGGCAAGTCTAATTTTCACTATATGGCTATAGAGAAATCTTCTTCTCAGAAACTGCTGGCCTGATTTCGATATAACTCCTTAGAGATGTTCCTTGGCTGACTCTACCATATTTCCAGGGGCGGGGCTTGTATATGTTTACATGGGTATACATGGTACTCAGGAGAGCGATCTAGGGCTATCATAGACCTCTTGTTTTTTTAAATAATTTTAAAAATTGAATCCCACTCTTTTCGCTTTCCTTACAAAATATTCGATCACACCACAAGCTAAAACATTTTGTACGATGACCCTATAATTTATTATATTAACACACTGCTGGATAATTTCTCCATCCAGCGACGTAAAATTATTAAGGTGGCTCACCCAAATCGACTTGAAATGTAAAACTTGGCCTACACTATGTACTGTTTACAATCGGTGATAAATATTAGCGAAAATGAGTCAACTGTTAGCTCGAAAAGTACCAGCAATAATGCTTTGATTTTTTTCTGCATACTAGTACCCTGTGACCAGTATTCACGACTTAAATTTGAAAGCATTTTGTACTTAAATATCTGTTCATACTCAGTCATAAATAATTCTGTATTTTAGTAATCTATTCTCAATAAATAATAACGTTATTTAGTTACAATTTAAGAATTAAAAAAATAATGCGAACATTTGTTCAAAGACACTTTACTTTATAGTGTTGCAGCCACAAGGGCACAGGTGCATCCTCTACCAGTGCAGATACAACATGATCTGACCTGAAGGGAGAGAGAGAGGCATTAGAGACAGGCATGCCCGGCGCCTATTCTCAGTAATTACTAACGGTATATAGTTACAATTTAAGACATGAAAATATGCCGACACGTTATCTTAAATACATTCGATTTCATATCTGATGGAATCAAGTTTTTAGGAATGTTATCCAGGATCGTAAACTATTACGTTTAAAAGCTGCACACAACACAACACACAACATAAAATATACGATGTCAAATATTGTGACGATACGCCATTTTCGCTCCTAATACGTGACATTGCTTCTCTATTTGATCATCGTTTTGGAGCCATAAAGTCACACGAGCATATACACATTTACCATTTTACGATGTTTAGTAGTAATGGCATATGCTGTATCCACTATAATTTTGCATGGTTCCGTAAAAACATTGGTAGTTATTATTTAAGTTATGTTTACCGACGGCACGTTCCTGTTTCTGACGTTAGATTGACCTTTGACTATCTCAAGGGGATTCTTGTCATCAAGGAACCGCTTATAAGTAGAAATATACATGTACGAATACTCCCAAAAGGCTTCTCTAAATCGAGTCTTTAGTTTTACAGGTGTATGACTAATATTTTTGCGAAATTGTATCATAATAGGGTTTTCCCTAACAAATCGATTTTATTGCGATATTAACGGACACACGCTAGTTGTCACTAAACAACGCTTCATGAACAATCACAGTACAGAAATGACATCAGCCGTTATATTACATAACGTAGATGTAGACATAAGTAATAGCCAAACTGTACAATAACCCTTGTAAAAAGACACTTGTGACGAAAAACTAGTACTATATCTGACTTATACTCCGACAAAAATAACACAATCACCAGAAAGACAATGTTTATCGAAATCTATTCTGGTACAATTCAAGAACAGAAGATGTTTTGCAGTTTAGAAAATATAATTCTAATGTTCAAAATAAGCTTGGCCTAAAGATCCTAAGGGATTATCTAACTGTCCATTCATACAGTGCTGAGCATTTATTAGCATGTGAAAATTTATTGAGTAAACATCAAGAATTCCCATGTTATTACGCCTCATAAAAGAATACACATCTATAGGTTTCCACATTGGTGACTGGTGATACAGGCTTGATGCACAAAGGTACATATCTGTGCATATTATTTGTCTTTTATTTTGTATTTAAAAAGTAGACAATCCATGAAAATATTTTCAAACACGTTCATATAAAAAAGCTTCTAATAGATTGTAAACTCTTTTATGAATGTTAAGACAATGTATTTGGTTTATACTTGAAAAACACTGCTAGTATTATGATAAGATCCTTAAAGAAATGACATGTTTTCTAGTTTAAACATACATTTTTCACGTGGATATATTTAATGATATAATGTTGTATTGAAATAATACTAAATGTCATCACCATGAAAAAATACAAAAAAGTTAAAGCCACTAAACGGTTGATGTATATAATTAAGGTTTCTTGCAATAGATTGTCAATTTGTAAAATGTATGTTTCAAGCTTACAAATGGTTTCTAGTTCGGTTTCAATTGCTACTGATAATTAATACTGTAAAATCATTGAATTTAGAGGAGTTTACTCCCTGTTCTGGGGATTATAACAAATAAGCCAGTATTGTATTGGTTTGGTTGTAGATAAATTGTGAGGATTGAATTTTATGATATACATGTAGTTCAACCAAGAAATTGATTAAAATTTAACGCAACAAACGTGATATTTTTTACAGTAATGCAGCATATTTTTCCATGCTGTGTGTTTTTACAATTTCCTAGCTTGGTGTTTTGTGCTTTAGACAATCAGTTGCTAGGTCGTTTATTTAACTGTTACACAGATTTGTAATATTGTTCGCCTAATTGACCATTTATGGCAATTATTTTCTGAGTGAAACAGTTTTCTTATAGCTCACAAAAGTGTCCGCTTACGAAAATAATGTACACTTTTTGAATGGAATCAGTGGGCGTGTCGGAGTATAGCGTTATATGATGTTTTGCCGTTGAAAATTGGCAACTATACCAAGCACTCTGTCATATCAACGCTCTACATTTCACTGAAAACTTGGGCTAGACCGGGTAGCCCTTAGTTGGGTTACTATAGTAACCACAGTTTGTGTTCGGTGAGATAAAAATATACCAAGTGTTGTCAAATTATCAAGTTGGTGAGTAAGTCTTATTAAACTAAAATTTATTACAAGTGCATGTTTCAATCAAGCGCTATTGTGATCGTCCGGACACTAAATGAACGACCCTCGTAAATGATAACAATGATTCCATGTGTACGATTCCCATCTACGACAAATCAAGACAGAAATATGTTCAAGTCCGTCACAGTTCGCTAATCATTATGCCATGAATCAGGTTTTTATCTACTAGGAGGTTTTAGAAGCGGACCTCTGTAGAGCAACAACCCCTGTATAACAACACAATCCAAATTTCCCTAAGCCGATATTCACTGTAAATTTAACCGATGTAGAGCAACAATTTTAGTATTTGCCGCTTCCAAAGTTGCTTTCAGAGACCATGCTGTATTTCTTTTGTGCCTTGTACCGTCAGGAAATACTATTATGTGTATGCTTTTATTTATCCTCGCCACCCATACGAAAAACGGCCCCAAAAGTGGTTAGCCGCTTTAGTATTGGGGGATAGGGTATGGTACAGACGATGGTCAAGTATCGGATGCATTCCTGTTTTTTTATTGTTGAGCAATATGCGTAGGACCTCGGTTGTAAATGAGTCTGTGTGTGAGGTAAGTCGTAAGTCAAGAAACTCTGCAAAGTATTTTTTATTTTATCTGGCTGGATCGAACCCTCAACAGGACCACTACTGCCGTGACCACCTACATACATATAGACTCATTGTTAACAATATATATGCTGGGTTAGCGTCAAATTTATAGAACAGCAAACATGGGTTTTAATCTCATGATACTTATTCCCAAAATTATACATGTTAAACTATACATACGACGTCGTTTTAAGGGTTTTGTCGGCGTGTTTTGAAATAAATGTGTAATAATTATATCTGTACGGATGCGCATTCATTACATGAATCGAATGCCATAGGTTTGACATTACAAACGTTATTATTACGATTTTCACAGGCGTTTTACTACGTGTAAGGTTTGACACGCCGTAACGTAAACAACGTGCGTAACATAGCAACTTCACGACGTCATAGCAACGTCATTATCTGAAAAAAACGAAAGATTAAAGTTCAGTTTTGAATTGGAAATAACTTCAATTTTACAATGATACCAAATTTGTCTATAGACTCCGACATTATTTAACCCACTGGTTCCACCTTAATTAAATAAATAGTATAACGTTAGTATAAAAACTATCAAACATTGTTCAATTCACCACATGAGCAATGTTTGGACGAATAGACTTGGAAACGCAGATTGGGATCGCCTAATGGCTTGCCTTGTCCTACATGGATTTCAAACTGGGTACACATGTCCGAATTAATGTATCTCCGAATCGTACAGGACTGTGTTAGAAATACCAAAATATCACTGTGTATGTGGCGGAAAATGTATTACAATGTGGATCCAATGCAGGAAGCAAACATTTAAAACACGACTGACCGACTGTTCGGTGTATTTGAGCCCATAATTGGAAATATTTATTTGGAGACCGTTGGTGTATTTATTAAACAACCCACACATTTAATAAACACCATGTATTACATGAAGAGAATAAAAGGCTAGTTGAAGGAAAGCCCGGGGTGACTTCATAGTTCATACTTCAAAGATCATACATTTCAAAGTTCAAAACTGTGAACTATGAATGTTGAGGTCTCCACCGGGCTTTCGTTCAATAATTAGACTATAGATCTCAGTAGCTAGCCAATCAGCATGGAGAAAAAGTGTTGAATAAATCCCGTATACAACACTTTGCTGTGGTATATAAACTGTAAAGCTATAATATGTATACATGCATTTAGCACAGAAAATGTGGATGCCAAACATTTTTGATACCAAGCTTAAATTTAGTCTATATTATAACAATACTATATTTTAAACAAGTAACTAATTGGACTTATTAGAATACATGTATATCAAACCTTTCTACATTTGTTCATAATTACTGTCATAATCTGAGACAACAATTTTGATAGATAATTAACCAATTAAGGTATTGCCAAGATCTCTGCTGAGTGCTGACAACATTATCAGTAGAGGGAGAATGCTTGAGGATCTCATGGAAAATTGTCATTTAGTTGTCAAATGAGTTTCCTCGTTAAATAAAGTCTTTATTATCATTATTATAATGCCGTGGTAGCTTCTATGACTACAGTACGACCTCTCTAGGGGACATGTGTAGTGCAACACCCTCTGTATAACACAACCTAATAAGTTACTTGCTACCTTCCTAGACTGTATCCTAACTAGTGCTTATTTACCCTTCCACCATGAACCAGCAACTTCTCCACATGTGGAGGACACTATGTATTAATGTATTTTTATCATGGAAGGAGCCGAATCCAGATCGCCGGGTTACAAATCCATCTAATTATCCTGTCGTTATTACAGCGGGTGATTGCGACGGAAGAAAGTTACAAATGTTTACATCGCCTCCTCGATAGCCTAGTGGTACAGCGTCCGCTTCGAGTGCGGTAGGTCCCGGGTTTGAACCCAAGCCGCATCATATCAAATAAGAAATAATACTGGTACATCTCTCTTACCCTCGTAGCGATAGATAACATCAACAATGGGGTATCCAGAGTGATTAATATCAATTGAAAAAACTTGTTTCATAATCGACTTTAAATAACTTACAGCAGATATGTAGTATAAATTAAATTTAAATGTTTGCACTTATAGTGGGATTCAAACCAATAATGTACGTCACCATCGCCAACCATTTGTTGCATTCGACTGACACAGTCGGTGTTGCTATCCCAGCCTAACTGGCCGACGAACTCCGGCTTTGAGGGAAGAGACGGACAGTTTGTTTGGTACAATGAATACAGGCGCGCTGCCATACGTCTTTCCGAATAGTCTTCTTGGTTCTTTAACGTGTCCGGTATATAGCATATAGCTACGATATGGACGAGACTTTTACCCCTGGGTTTCCAATCAGTTCATCTCTAGTTGGGTGGGAAGCACTGAAAAGCGTTTTTGAAATGACCAGACAGTGACCCGGCCAAGATTCGAACCAAGGACCCCCGGATTGATATTCGGGAGCGCTAAACACCGTTCCACCTGAAGTATGGAATTATTAGACCACTCGACTATCGCAACAATCCCCAAAACTGTTGTCTAAATAACCTCCATCAATATACCTGGATCAGACAACATCCGTAATTAGCCGTGGACAGCGTCACTGACTATATTTATTGTTTTTACGGTCAGCACACAGTACAAATACTCAGAAACTAGAGATTCTGTAGGTTTAGCCTTGTAAATTTCATATAATTCGAAGAGAAGTCGAAAACAAAATCACAACTTCGCGAAATCAGAGCGATCCACCTTAAAATACGTTCATTTTTACAGCAAAATACATAGATCTACAGAAATCTATACACGTTTTAAAACATCATAGTTCGAATTTTGAAATAAATGCGCTAGAAACACACATTTATATATTTTTATATCCATATATACATATTCGGTAATAAATTAAAATCTAGCAGAAGACACCTGTATTGGTATAAAAATACATCCCGTCGCCTTACTGAATAAACGCCCCTCACCAGGTAAACGCGGTAATATGGAGCGTGAATCCCGTGCTGTTTTACCGTGTGTTGAATTTTGTGTACCGAAATTATGGAATTATTGGAGTTTTTTTAAATATTCGTAAATGAACGATTTAGATGTGTTTAGGGGATTTAAAGGACTCATTAATCTCGGATAGAAATGGTTTATCAATATGTCGTGTTTGATAAGGTAAGTTTATTTAGTTTTATTTAAATGCTGTAAAATGTGATATTTATTCAGTGACTCTTGGTCAGTCTGTCAGTCTCCGCCAAAACTATGTTAATATTCTCAGTTGATTGTAATTGCAGACGTTTTTATTTGTATACCACATGCATCACTGTACTGTTACCTTCACGCGAAGACCAACTCAATAATCAGACCACACTTTCCAGGTCTACTTGCACTGATTAACCTCAACGTACTCATCAGCTCATGATCCCCAGTTTGCATGGCATGCTGGTTTTTATTATTGAGGTTTTCAGTTTACAGTAATATTAAATATTCAGTAAAACGTTACAAGTTATTTCACAACTCAAATTATGAAATGTGCGTGATTTTTAAACTGTACTCTTTAACCTCCGCTGAATTGCAGAAGTTCGCACGCGCCAATTGTTTTTAAAAAATTGACCGGAAATCAATAAATGCATATATTACATGCATTGACATAAAACACGAACATGTAATTATTTATTTATCAGTGATTATCAAGCTACGATGTTTTGTTGCATTGTTTTGCCTGAACTAAATCATGAATGTCCTTAATTGACAACTAATTAGCAGGTCATTCAGTGCAATATAAAGCGCGGATTAAATCGACTAAACATTGATGTTCAAATCAGATGACATTAATTTGAAATTTTGGTTGACCTTGGTTCAATCTTATAGAAATAAACAATTACATATGAATAACCATGGTCAGGATCCCGAAACTAGATTAAGAATTGGGGGCCTGCAGGGGCGTAGCTTGTTCACGTATGGGGGAACGCATTCATGCCATTCATGGGAAACTTTCCTATTGTGTAGGCCCGTGTCTACAGTGGCCAGTGCCGAATGCACCAGTCAAAATAGCCCGCCCGGGGGCGGCATTCGATCCAGGGGAATAAGACAGTTTCTATATCGTCGCAGGTGCATTCTTAGCAGTTTTCATACTAAAAAACAAGAACAACAATGGCACTCAATTGTGATAGGGTAAATATAATTCATCAAAATATCTAATTCATTAACATCAATGACAGTATTGTCCAGATTCCATATGAACATAGTGTTCAGGCCTTATTATAGAGGGTCCGTGGGCATGCTCTCCCGAGCATACGTCCGACGTTAGTTTCATAGGAATGTATTTTATAGAAAGCCAGAGTTCACCTTTTGCTAGTTCACTCTATAATATATATGAATGTTCATTTTAGGCAGTTCGTCACTTGGACAGTGGGGAACTTCGTCAGTTCGACAGTTGGTCGGTTGGGCAGTTCGTAACTTCAACAATTCCAATGCCCGTGTTCCGAAGTGACGAACTGTCTTTTCAGCATGTACAAGTTCGCTACTACAGTCATAAACTTTACATAAGGGATATATATGTGTAGATCTACATGAACTGACTAATTCGTACAGCATTTCCGAACTACAGCGTCTAAGTTCCGAACTGTCGAACTTGCACTTTTCGCACGTTCGTCATTTCACACTGTGTGTATATGATTCTGTTCTATTCAATTATCACATTTATCGTTTAAATTGTTGCATACTGACATTTACCGTTTACCGTTGAAACAGAATTACAGCGTTAGGGACCTCCTTCTAAATACACGCTGGTTGTTTCCCCATTTATATCACATTATTATATTGTACAAAAAGCGAGTTTAAAAATGAACTAGCGAACCGCCCAAATGTTCGTCTGTTCACTCTACTATGTATATGATTCTGTTCTATTCAATTCTTATATGATGATATAGTGAACTGTCAGATTTCGCAAATTTGGGCAAGCTGTGAAACTTTTCCGTTTTAAATTAGGGACATCGTTCTTAATATGTACTGCTTGTTTCGGTAATGTTTCCCCATTTGTACGAAAAAGCATTTTTGACGAACATGACAAATATTCATTTGTGCTGGTTCAACGAACATGACAATTAATAATGAATTATTCATTTTGCTAGTTCCTGATAATCCAATCAAACAATCGTGGTTAGGGCATGAAACCCCGCCTTCTCATGCGGAATCTTTTGGCAATATCGTTCATGTTGTTTAACGTTCAACGGGTAAATCTATTTTCTTCGTTGTAAGACAAGGAAGCACAGCCAAACAGTACTTATATGTTAGTGACAGAAGGTACTGTAAACTGCTAATATGTTCTTTCATTGATTATATTCTGCTCTCATATTTCCGTGGTGGATTAGTCAAACCATTTCGACGCAATCTATACAGGGATGTCTGTAGTGGCTGGACCGTCAGAATTTAAAAGCAGCCAGTTGCAGACAGCTTATTATATCTGTGTACGTGGTGGGTGTGATATAAACAATTGTCACTGTAGTCCAAGGTCTTTGACGATGATCATTCCATTTTAAAAGGTCGAAACGTCAGTGTAAATAAAAGTCCATTTAGATATGGTATTCAGAACTATTGTCACTGTTGTGTGCACCACGTACCTTAGTGCACCTAGTAAGTAATAAGTAAGTACGTGTACGGGCATATATAAAGTCTTTATATTACGATGCTAACATATGTTCAATAATGCAATCTTCCATATGGACCTACACGACTCCTGTTAATATAGATCCTGTTAATAAGTGTAGGCCTACTGTAGCTATATAGATCCTGTTAATAAGTGTGGGCCTACTATAGATCTATAGATCCTGTTAATAAGTGTGGGCCTACTATAGATCTATAGATCCTGTTAATAAGTGTGGGCCTACTATAGATCTATAGATCCTGTTAATAAGTGTGCGCCTACTGTAGATATATAGATCCTGTTAATAAGTGTTGGCATACTGTAGATATATAGATCCTGTTAATAAGTGTGGGCCTACTATAGATCTATAGATCCTGTTAATAAGTGTGGGCCTACTGTAGATCTATAGATCCTGTTAATAAGTGTGGGCCTACTGTAGATCTATAGATCCTGTTAATAAGTGTAGGCCTACTGTAGATATATAGATCCTGTTAATAAGTGAAGGCCTACTGTAGATATATAGATCCTGTTAATAAGTGTGGACCTACTGTACTATAGATCCTGTTAATAAGTGTAAACTCACCAGAGGAACAGTGACATTACTTTTGGATCTACCCACGTATATATCCTGTTAATAAGTGTGGGCCTACTGTAGATCTATAGATCCTGTTAATAAGTGTGGGCCTACTGTAGATATATAGATCCTGTTAATAAGTGTTGGCATACTGTAGATATATAGATCCTCTTAATAAGTGTGGGCCTACTGTAGATATATAGATCCTGTTAATAAGTGTAGGCCTACTGTAGATCTATAGATCGACAGGTAAGCTGTCTCCAAGTGGCTGCTTTTTAATTCGGACGGTAATATGTTCTTTCATTGATGCCGTCCGTCCCTTGTACTAATTAGTACATGAACTTCTGAATACCATGGGTTTCTCACTGTATGTGTAGACTAGACTGTGTTGATCGAAACTTGATTTTGGACTTTTCAAACCAAACAAATTGAATGATCATATTAGGGATGTTACTGAGTTTTATCCCGGGTTTGAAAGAATTAAGTAATGTTCAGTTTGGCCCCATTCAGACTCAGAGCTAGTTTATTTCCTGTTTACTATGGATCCAGTTATGCTTCAGTCAATTGAAATCAACCCCCAACCCAGGGGAAGGACCGGGGATTGTTTGGGAACAATCCTGTGATTTACCTTTCCGAGTGCAGAACTTTTTGTCATAACTATATGAGGTATAGGGCGGGGCAATTTGCGGTGGTTTTACCATCTGCATGGCCCTGGGGTGCAGGAATTTTACCAGGATTTGAAAAGGCAAAAGTACAAGTCCCTGCCCTTCGGGCTTCCCCGTGGCTGGGGCTTGGTTTCAATTGACTGCTGTTTTGCATTTAGATGTAGGCTGATGTGGTTGAAAGGCCCCGTGTGATCAAGGTTGTTGGTGTTCTGCAGACACTGGCCAATTATGCGATCTAGACTACTAAGTCCTATCCACAGGTGTACCACTATTTATCTCTCTGGTATGTAGAGTCTAAACTAGACTACTAAGTCCTATCCACAGGTGTACCGCTATATATCTCTCTGGTATGTAGAGTCTAAACTAGACTACTAAGTCCTATCCACAGGTGTACCGCTATTTATCTCTCTGGTACGTAGAGTCTAAACTAGACTACTAAGTCCTATCCACAGGTGTACCGCTATTTATCTCTCTGGTATGTAGAGTCTAAACTAGACTACTAAGTCCTATCCACAGGTGTACCGCTATTTATCTCTCTGGTATGTAGAGTCTAAACTAGACTACTAAGTCCTATCCACAGGTGTACCGCTATTTATCTCTCTGGTATGTAGAGTCTAAACTAGACTACTAGTCCTTTACACAGGTGTACCGCTATATATCTCTCTGGTACGTAGAGTCTAAACTAGACTACTAGTCCTATCCACAGGTGTACCGCTATATGATGGGCAACGCGAGAAAAGGGCCCTTAAGGTCAAAATTTTCGATTTGTGTTTTTTCACAAAAAGTAAATATTGGATCAAAAATGTATCATTTATGGCTATACCATGTTCCGTTTGGTTGCTATGGAGATTTAACAATGCTGTTTTCAGGAAATTATCAAAAAAATACATTAAATAATTGGCATTACATGCATCATACATTAATGATTATTTTAAGTTTGTTTTACATTACAACACCACTTAATTTTTTATCTTATAGTAGGTAATATCGATTGAGCTTGTTGTAGATATGAAAGGGTCACATACCGTATTTGGCATTTTGTGTTACTATAACAACAAGCCTCTAACCTGGAAATTATCTTTGTACATGACACTGTTGACACACAAAAAATATGCTATTGTATATAATTAAACTGCAATTCAAATCGAAAACGGAAAACAGCTAAACTCATTACTTTATGTAAGAGTTTCATTCGATATATGGTTGTCATGGAAACAAAACATTCAAATTAAGCCGTTCTCCAGGAAACCGGGCTTAGTGATCACGTAATCACGTAATAATACTTATTATAAAAGGCCCTCAAATGCAAAAAAAGTGATGCTCTTTGGATTTATTTTAAGTACTTGGATAATATAGTACAATAACATAGGTTTAGTTTTACGTATGTGGTTGCTATGGTGACCAATTTCTGAAAAGTTCCCATATTGAGAAAAACGTGGGGAAAGTGGTAAAAACAGCTGCTACTTTTATTTAAAAGCGAACATTCTCAATATTGATAAGTTATATTAAAATAAGAATATAGTTCTAAATGTGATACAATTGTGAAAAGTTAATGTCAATAATTTATCAAGTACTGGATTACTGAAATGCTCGTTTAACGTTACGTAAAATAATGTTTGAATGAAGTTTGCGACGTCACTACAAAATAAGACGGGAGCGGTGAGCTTAAAAGCTCTGTAACTTAGTAATTGGATGTTGCATTTTACTCAAATTTTCAGAAACTGCTCTTAACAGTCTTGTCTTTCTAACTCTATACGTTTGTATTATGATTTTAATATACTTAATTACCAACTTTTCTGAGAATACATTTTCAGTTCTTTATATATTAGTTATTATTCAAGATAACGCTTTCTTTCGTGTACATTTATTGTTCATATTGCGCCGTGTAATCCGACTAAATTTTATAATGAAACCTTTAAGGTTAACAGATTCTGGAATGTACGTGCGTTTCGTGCTTTTTGACAATTTCATTATATTACCTCTGTTAAAATTCGCAATTATGCCTTCAAGCTGAAACCAGATGATTGGGAAATTTAAAAGCCATCAAACTTTTAAAATATAAATAAATATTTGCATTGGGTGACATAATAATAAGCACGTGTTCTTGGGGTGCTGCGATCACATGGTGTTATTTTTCAAAGAGGAACATAAACAACTAATTTTCTCTGATTTATATGTATGAGAAAACACAAACGTCTAATAGTTTTCAATTGTCTAAGATGTGTGTTTGAAATTTTTTACCGGTCCTTAATTTAATCTAGTCGATAAGTCTGATCATCTTTACTAAATTTTTATTTATTTATATAGATTACAATGATAACTTTAAGGCGTTTTGTTTATTTCTCATGGCGCAATTTTTAAGATTAAGACATCTGACAACTTTCTCCAAAAGTGTTCAGGTATCCTCATGCTTTACACCGTGTTGAGCATTATACACTATGCCGAATTTCTATTTGATACTATGTGGTATATTCATTCAATACATATGAAGTTGTGTTATGTTTTCATTCAACACACTAATTTATTGATCTACAGAAATAAAACACATGTTAAGGTACAAAATCATCAATGCGCAACGGTTAGTGCGAACTGGCTTTTGTGCACGTGGTGCCCGTGCACGACATGGACTATGTTCACATTTTGTTGAAATGCATCCTCTGTGGATGCCTTTTTTAAAAAACATTAAACCTAGTAAGATGAGTAATGCAGAACGCGCTCAAGCCGTCAGATGTATGCATGCACCTAACAAATTTCTGTTTGGCAACGTGTTTTTATGCCCCCATATCAATAGATCGGGAGGCATATAGTGATTCACCTGTCCGTCCGTCTGTCCGGTTAACCCAAATTGACCGTTTCTTCTAGCATCATTATGGCTTGCTACGACGCTTCCATACTTGCATGGATGTTGTATATGAACACTCTCCACACGCCTGTATCACCTAGCCCCATTTTGACCTTCACCTTGACCTAATTTTGGACTTAGACTTATTGAAGGGCCAAATTCTTGGTTAACCCAAATTGACCGTTTCTTCTAGCATCATTATGGCTTGCTACAAAGCTTAATACTTGCCTGGATGTTGTATATGAACACTCTCCACACGCCTGTATCACCTAACCTCATTTTGACCTTCACATTGACCTAATTTTTGACTTAGACTTATTAAGCGTCCAATTCTTGTTAACCCAAATTTCGTCTTACATCAAGGCGTTGTCTTCAAACTTGACATACTTGTTTACCATCATAAGTCCCTTATACTGACAAAGCCATGTAACCCTATTTAACATTTTAACAGAATTATGGCCCCTGATTGACTTAGCTTTTTATGGACTAGGCTTCCACGGGGGCATAAGCGTTTATTGAATGCAGTCTTGTTTAATATTTTTTAGAAAAAGTGATAGCAGAAGAATACAATGTCCTCTCATATTCATAGTAAAAGATGTTTCTCACAGTATTTGGCGCTAAATCAAACGTAAATTAAGAATTTGCTTTTTTTTTTAAAGACGTGTGGCGTACTTTGCTGTTTTGGGTGCCGGTACTCATCATTCTGGGTGCTTGAGCGAGTTCAACATTATTCAATCTCTCAAAGTTTAGTGTTTTTCATAAAAGGCAATCAACGGAGAATACAATCCAACCAAATAGGAACATATTCCATGCCGCGCACGAGCACCACATGCACAAACGCCATTTCGCACTTACCGTTCCGGATCGATGATTTTGCTCCTGAACACGTGTTTTATTTCTATAAATCGATAGATAAGTGTGTAAATCAGAAGCAGTATCAACATAGTTACACCTACAAAATAGTGTACATTTGTACTTCTTAAATGGTATGTTTTCAACCTGATATGAATATTTTTGCCTGTTTTAAGTGTAAATTAAACCAAACAGATTAACATTATACTGTGTGTGTATCTTCCTCATACTTTCATCAAGAATGGGTTGTAGCATTTCTTTCCATAGACATGTATAATACGGAGAATTTGACATGACTCTTGACATTCCATTGGCATAATTTAACAGCTGATAAATTTTCTATATTTATTATTTCGGCCGTTTGTTTTCATAAGCGAGAAGTATCACGAAGTTGCTCAAGGTGTAATGCCAACATACTTCTAAAGGACCGATATAGCATGATAAGCTCGCGAATATTTAAATTTTCAACGCTAGAACATCATACTATATTCATGCATACATACTATATTCATACATAAAGGTCAGGATCAGGTCAGATTCTCCATACTTTACTCGTTTATTGTTATATGTACAAAATTAATGTTAAGCTTACCATCCTCAAATATCTTTATTAATTGTTATCTATGTAACAAGACTGTGTTTAAGAAACGCTTAACTAGCCAAGTCAATCAGAGGCCACAATTATTTGATAGTGTTACATGGCTTTTACAATGTAATGTGTGTATGATGGTTAACAAGTAGGCCAAGTTTGAAAGCAATGTCTTGTTTGACTTGAAAAATATTTTAGTTTCAACAACTTCACGTTTACAATGGGACAAACGCATGGTAGCACAGGACAATCACATACCCAGCAGTCAGTATTTTTAGCACAGTACTCCTGTTATTTACTTCAATCAGATTTGTTCATTTTTCATTCAACAAGTAGACTTTCTAAGTATGTTAGCGTATGTGGATCTTCTTTATTCCCATTGTACCTGCTAGTCTACCCGAAAGTGGAATCAGCAGTATTCATAGATTATGCTCCACAAAAATATGCCCCTGCTTGTTTCCTGCTCAGTAAACGATCATGTTTAGACCAATTATATTATGTTTAGATGTAAGCACTTTGTTTTTGTGAACACTTTTTGAGTTATAAGCTTAAACTTCTACATGTATGTTAAAACCAAACTGTATGGTCCCGAGCGATTGAGTGAACTGACCCCTTCTTGAACAGGCACCCATAAACTAACATTGCATTGACCTATTACTATGCATATTCTGTTAGACAACTTTGCACTGTACAGCGATCAACGTGCTGGGCGCAACAACCTGGTGTGTTCTTATTGCAGCGAAGTACAGTCTACAAA
Organism: Spisula solida; assembly: GCA_947247005.1. Lineage (NCBI taxonomy): Eukaryota > Metazoa > Mollusca > Bivalvia > Venerida > Mactridae > Spisula > Spisula solida. The sequence goes on along the minus strand of OX365962.1, from coordinate 14,703 downwards.
GACCAACAAAGGGTCTAATGGTTCCAGCGACATATGTACTATATTGTATGTACAACGACCCATGTTCTAGAACTAGCAACCTTTGCAGTTCACAATGAAAAACAGCAACTATCACTGGTCACAGTGACCCATGTACATAAAAGAAATAATATTCAACACATGTGCCAGTAATATCATCTCATTCGTTGGGTACTGCGACACCAGTACTGCTCTACTAAATCTGTTGATGAAAATGTAGATCTACATTATTGCTAACATTCAGTGTATGTTATGAAAATATAAAATTATCATAAAAACATATGTGCTGAAATAAGATAGATCTTAAATCATTTTTTATCTATTATTTAATCAAAACAAAAAGATTATATTAAGTCAGACAGGAAAGGCAGCACTCAACTTAACCAGCCGAGCACAGAAAACATTAAAAACACACAAAGCACAATGCCCAACTAAACAAGCGCAGATCCGCCCAAGTCCAAGCTGTCGAAAAGTATAATAAATTATAACTAGCTGAATGACCTAGTAGAAAAGATTCAGCAAAAAAAGGCGGAATGCCTACGCTGAATGACCTAGTTACAACAGTAAAACTGCTGAACTACATAGTTTTAGCAGCCTTTAGTCTCAAAAGTTAAATAACAATATTAAAACGTTGAAAGGCCCGTATAGTCGTATGACCTACTTTCAATTAGTAAAATGACGTAATTGAACAAATCGAGATATGACGTATAGGTCAATCAATTAAAATCTCCCATGCAGGTCAGAACTATTGTAGTAAAATACAACGTTCAAAGCAACAAACCGATTCAAAAGTCGCTTCCGTAAAAGTTAAATTGCGATCGATACTGCATCGGTAAATACACACGTACACCTTCTTGCATAGTGCTAGTTAAACCCATAGTGACGTGTAAACAACTTCATGGATACGCGTTATGAAAATATTTGAACTTAAAGAAAAATCGATAATTTACAGAAAATAACGAATAAAACTTTGCGAAAATGGAACTTAAATAATTTTATGAAATAAACACTTGCCATACGCATGAGTTTTAATAGTTTATTTGGGTAAAAAATATAAAAATAAAAATAGTTTTGTTTCCGTTGAATGTTCTGTGCATTGAATGCGGAAATGATCGAAGCTAACAAATAAATATCAATTTTTTGTAATGAATTGTGGCTTTCTTTGGATTGATATTTTTGTGAAAATGCATCTCCCTGACGATGCGTTAATTTTGTGACTGCTCCATTACTAATTTGGCAAAAAATTAACATTTAAATTGTCGGAAAAACAAGCGTAAAATTCAACTGTTGAGACACGTGTACGCTAAATTCGGCGCGCTCACGTTTGCGTCGTTTTCTCAAAATGACATTACGTCGCTTAAGGGCCCTTTTCTCGCGTTGCGCATCTTATATCTCTCTGGTAAGTAGAGTCTAAACTAGACTACTAGTCCTATCCACAGGTGTACCGCTATATATCTCTCTGGTAAGTAGAGTCTAAAGTAGAATACTAGTCCTATCCACAGGTGTACCGCTATATATCTCTCTGGTACATAGAGTCTAAACTAGACTACTAGTCCTATCCACAGGTGTACCGCTATATATCTCTCTGGTACATAGAGTCTAAACTAGACTACTAGTCCTATCCACAGGTGTAATGCTATATCTCTCTCTGGTATGTAGAGTCTAAACTAGACTACTTGTCCTATCCACAAGTGTACCGCTATATATCTCTCTGGTATGTAGAGTCTAAAGTAGAATACTAGTCCTATCCACAGGTGTACCGCAATATATCTCTCTGGTAAGTAGAGTCTAAACTAGACTACTAGTCCTATTCACAGGTGTACCGCTATATATCTCTCTGGTACGTAGAGTCTAAACTAGACTACTAGTCCTATTCACAGGTGTACCGCTATATATCTCTGGTATGTAGAGTCTAAACTAGACTACTAGTCCTATCCACAAGTGTACCGCTATATATCTCTCTGGTATGTAGAGTCTAAACTAGACTACTAGTCCTATACACAGGTGTAATGCTATATATCTCTCTGGTAAGTAGAGTCTAAACTAGACTACTTGTCCTTTCCACAGGTGTACCGCTATATATCTCTGGTATGTAGAGTCTAAACTAGACAGGCTGTTGTCTCCAAATGTCTGCTACCGGTCAAGTCCCGGATAATAACGTGGCACTGTTGTCAAGTTGATAATGCTCTTGGCTACTGATCAAGATGTCCTAAAAAAAATATTAATAATTGTATTTCATAATTTCAGTAATACACAGATATAATGTTTGGGGTCCAGTGGACTGGAAAAGAGGATTGGTTCAGAGAACAGTTAGCTGACATGTTGTGAGCTTGTGAAAGCAGAGACAAAGTCTAGGGTATAAATTTGACTCAATTTTTTTTATCTACTTGGTTCCTCAACATTAATGCCTGAATTCTTATCCATGTAAGAGGTGTCCGTAACCATTGTGTTTTTTTTGGTCAAGTCACAGGGTATTGAAACATATTTTGGTTAAGTGGTGCCTTATAAAATAAATTTTACAATATGTGATAAAATCTTTATGAAACTTGGTCACTATGATCCATCTCAACAAAATCTGTATTTTGATTATTTAACATATTTTATTATACCCCCACTACTGAAGTAGGAGGGGGGGGGGGCTATATAGGAGTCACTTTGTTGGTCGGTCGGTCTGTCCGTCTGTCCCAAAGTTTGTCCGGGCTGTATCTTCTGTATGCATTGAAGGATTTTTAAACAACTTGGTACATATTTGTTTGTCTTGATGAGACAGTGTGTCATGCGAAACAATTACGTCAATATCTAAAAGGTCAAGGTCACACTTGGAATTCAAAGGTAAAAAATAACCAAAATTGAGTTTGTCCGGCGCATAACTAAGTCATTTATTGTGGGATTTGAAAATAATTTGGTACAAATGTACACTACTACCAGACAGTGCGTCATGCCAAACAATTACGTCAATTTCTCAAAGGTCAAGGTCACACTTGGAGTTCAAAGGTCAAAAATAGCCAAAATTGAGCTTGTCCGGCGCATAACTAAGTCATTTATTGTGGGATTTGAAAATAATTTGGTACAAATGTACACTACTACCAGACAGTGCGTCATGCCAAACAATTACGTCAATTTCTCAAAGGTCAAGGTCACACTTGGAGTTCAAAGGTCAAAAATAGCCAAAATTGAGCTTGTCCGGCGCATAAGTCTTTTATTGTTGAATTTGATAATAATGTGCCACAAATGTTCACCACTACCAGACAATGTGTCATGCGAAACAATTTCATCAATATCTCAAAGTTCAAAACTAGCCATAATTGAGTTTGTCCAGCCCATATCTTAGTAATTTATTATGGGATTTGAACATAATTTGGCACAAATGTTCACCCCTATCAAACGATGTGACAATTATGTCAATATCACAAAGGTCAAGGTCACAGTTATGAGATCAAAGGTCAGAAATGACCATAATTTATGTTGTCTGAACTATAACTTCGTCATATATCGTTGAATTTGAAAATAAATGAACAATTGTTGTCCGCCATGCGACAGTTTTTAGCTCCACTATTCGTAGAATAAGGGGAGCTATTGCAGTCACCCGAGCGTTGGCGTAACACTTTTGTTAAAGTTTAGGTACAGGTTTAACCTCTTATATTCTCTAAGTCGTTTGAGATATTGCTTTCATACTTTGCATACTTGTTTGCCACCATGACCCCAACCCATATGCAGGAGTAGGTAACTCTATCAGGCATTTTGTTGAAATTATGCCCCCTTTTTCTACTTAGTGCAAATAGTGCAAATGTTAAAGTTTAGGTACAGGTTTTTAGTCCCCTACCGGTTTTTGACCATAGGGGACTATAGGTTTGCCCTCTGTCCATCATTCCGTCAAAAAATCTGGATCCTGACATAACTCAAACAGTTTCAAAGCTAGGTTTATGGAACTTGGTATGTGGATAGGGGACAATGATGCACTTTCTTATTTTGATTCCGACCAAAATTGTGGTTGCTATGGCAACAGAAACATTGAAAATGGCTTAAAACCGGTAGGGGACTTCTGTTTTGCTTGCAATTCTTAAATACTTGTTTAACCTCTAATATCTTCATAGTGCATGGACAAATTGCTTTGATACTTTGCATACTTGTTTACCATCATGACCCCAACCCATACACAGGGGTAGGTAACTCTATTAATCATTTTGGTGAAATTATGCCCCCTTTTTTTAACTTAGTGCAAATATTAAAGTTTAGGTACAGGTTTTTTCACCTCTAATAGTTTCAAAGTGCATTCACATAATGCTATGTATACTCGTTCTCCATCATGACCCTAACCCCTACACAGGGGTGGGTAACTCTATCAAGCATTTTGTTGAAATTATGCCCCCTTTTGGACTTAGAAATGCAAATGTTAAAGTTTAGGTACAGGTTTTTAACCTATAATATGTTCAAAGTGCTTTGATATGTTGCTTTGATACTTTGTATACTTGTTCACCATCATGACCCCAACCCCTACACAGGAGAAGATAACTATTTTGCAATTTGTTGAAATTATGCCCCCTTTTGGACTAAGAAATGCTTTGTTTACCTTCATGACCAAGGGGACCTACACATGAGTAGGTAATGGTCCTGCATAATTTGCCCAATTATCCCCCTTTTTCAATTTAGAAGCCCCAACCTCTACACAGCAGAGGGTAATGCTGCTGTTATGAAGCATTTTGTTTTGAATATATAATAATTGTACTATCCTAGCATGGTGCTGCGAATAGTGGAGTGCACTGTTCGTGGACAGCTCTTGTTTATACTTATATTTTATGTCTGCATTATTTATCTGTAACAATTTGTCTGATTTTCTCAGCGAAACTAGTTGGATTAATTTCAAAGTAGTTATTTCCCTTTGTTTTTACACTTAAAATTTTGTTCACGCTATGTCTTTATATCTATTGGTCTAATTTCAATGAAATTTTACGTGACTTTTCAGTACCAATTGTTGCTTTGCATATGGTTTGCACCCCTTGATCAGATCAATTTTAAGAGAGTTGTTGCCCTTTGCTTTAAACTTTGTTTGCGCTATTACTCTGGTCATTGTCTGTCTATCTGCGTGTCCATTCGTAACAAAATCGTGTCCACTTTAAACTAGTAACTTTTTAACGCCTGCGCCGAATTCCATGAAAATTTCAGCAAATGTGAAACTCATGAAGATGACATGCAGAACCCATGTTCCAACTTTGTCGGGTCAAGGTCACAATTCAAGGTCAAATGTTTGAACCTTACATTTTGTGTCCGCTCAATAACTTTTTAACGCCTGTGCCAAATTCCATGAAATTAAGAGCAGCATATAACAGCAACTGTGTAATAAAAACGACATGCAGAACCCATGTTTCTACCATTCAGACTTAAGGTCACAATTAAAAAAAACTGGTTTGAAACCAGTTTGAGACACGGGGTTGACCTGCAGAACCTAGTAGCATATAAGCAGGTTACATACGCTTAATATCACAGTTCACTATTCATTAATGTGGCGCTACTAATAGTGGAGCACCTGTTCGTGGACAGCTCTTGTTATGGATGTTGTTTGCCGTACGTCTGTGCCAAAGCGGTATGTGGGGGTATCATTAGTCACTCTGTGGCAGTTCTAGTTTTACCCCTACTACATGTAGGTTAGTTTAGTTATTTTTTTTTATCAATTTTCAGGCCATTTTATCTAAATGTGGATGTCTGAATGTAAGTTCTGCAACCATGATGTGTGACATGGTGCCAATAATCTTGATGGTAAGTTCATATGCACTTTAATACTTACATGTATACTTTATATTTGTACATATGCAATGTTTTTGCATTTCTCTTTCATTTTATTAGCTCACCTGTCACAAAGTGACAGAGTGAGCTTTTGTGGTCACTCTTTGTCCATCGTCTGTCCGTCGTCCGTCCACAATTTACTTGTGTAGACACTAGAGGTCATAGTTTTAGCCCAATCATTATGAAACTTGGTCACAATGATCATCTTAACAAAATCTAGGTCAAGGTCGATATTGGGTGATCTGGGGTCAAAAACTAGGTCACAAGGTCAAATCATAGAAAACCTTGTGTATTCACTAGAGCTCACAATTTTAGCCTAATCTTTATGATCCTTGGTCACAATAATCATGTCAACAAAATCTCGGCCAAGTTCGATATTGGGTCATCCATGGTCAAAAACCAGGTCACAAGGTCAAATCATAGAAAAACCTTGTGTAGTCACTAGAGGTCACAATTTTAGCCTGATCTTTATAAAACTATGTCACAATGATCATCTTAACAAAATCAAGGTCAAGTTCGATATTGGGTCATCCGGGTCAAAAACTAGGTCACAAGGCCAAATCATAGAAAAACCTTTTGTAGTCACTAGAGGTCACAATGTTAACCTTATATTTATGAAACTTGGTCACAATGATCATCTCAACAAAATCTAGGTCAAGTTCAATATTGGATCATCAATAACTATTGCCAATAGTTAGCCCAACTATCGATAGTTACGATAGTTTAAATAAAGTTTATTATCATATTAAAACAACTTCCGTTCTCGTTAAAAAGACTAATTTTAGATAATCACACGCATCAAAACTGCCAAAAATGACCAATATCGCATTTGTTCTTCCATTGAACATGATAAAAACTTTAATTGTAGTAATCTATTTCTGTTAAATTCATTTTAAATCATTTCCACAAATTATAGATTAGTATGTTGTACAACAAAGTGATATCTTACACAGTGCAAATTTGCATTCACAAGTTAATCTCTAGTTTCCAATCTTGGCGATAACTTTTGCAATAGTATCGCAATAGTTTCCAGCAATACAATAGTATCGCAATAGTACATTCAGCAATAGCAATAGTATTGCAATAGTCAAAAATGGACTCAATAGTCACCCCTATGCAATAGAGGCTACTATTAGGGGTTCTGCATAAACTACTTGGACAGGTGTGCGCCCTTTGAGCCCTCTTGTTGTTAACCTCACACCAGCTTTCCATTTGTTGTTTGGCATTCATCTGACAGTATAGAAATGGACAATTTACCCTTTCACATTGGCTTGGTCCCATGCAGTCATTAAATAGAGTTTCAACAGTCATCATACTCCCTGATACATTAAGTATATCAGGGGCAACATTGGAGTCAAGCTTGAGGTTGGTCAGCTGTTTGGTCCAGCAAATTTCGTTCAGGCTATTTCTCGATAACCAATTGTTGGATTTCTACAAACTGCATGACTGATCAGTACCAAGCCGAGTTGTGCACATCTTCGGCACACTTGGTCTGATCATTTTTAAGGGAGTTATTGCCCTTTGTTTTTTTACACTTACAAATTTTGTCCTCACTATTTCTCTTTAATCATTATTTGGATTTCAACAAAACATTAAGTAACTTATCAGCACCAAGTCATATCGATTATAAGGGTGTTATGGCCCTGTGTTTTTGACACTGATAGATTTTGTTTGGTTGGATTTCAACAAAACTTTGCATGACTGATCCAGATTAAGTGAATAGTCAAATAATGATAACTGCATGCATAGTAGTACACAGTAGTAAATATCAGAAAGTAAATTTACTCAGAATATGTGTGACACGTATAATACAGTTAGAGATTACATTTTGTATTTCATTTATTTTTATGCTCCCCGAAGGGTGAGCATATAGTCGCCGCTTGGTCCGTCCTTCCGTCCGTCTGTCTGTCCGTCCGTCACACTTTTGTCCAGCCAATAACTTGAACATATAAGAGATATCAATATGAAACTTCATAGGTGAATAGACCTCATTGATTGGAAGTGCAGTGCACAAGAACCATAAATCTTGATTGCATATTTTTTTAGTTATTCCCCTTTGTAATTTTTTATACTTAATTCTTGTCCGGGCCATAATTTGAACAGTATTTGAGATATCAATTTGAAACTTCATAGATGAATAGACCTCATTGAGGGGAAGTGCAGTGCACAAAATCCATAACTCTTGATTGTATATTTTTTGAGCTATTCCCCTTTGTAATTTTTCATACTTAATTCTTGTCGGGGCCATAATTTGAACAGTATTTGAGATATCAATCTGAAACTTCATAGATGAATAGACCTCATTGAGGGGAAGTGCAGTGCACAAAATCCATAACTCTTGATTGTATATTTTTTGAGTTATTCCCCTTTGTAATTTTTCATACTTAATTCTTGTCGGGGCCATAACTTAAACAGTATAAGAGATATTATTTTGAAAATTCATAGGTGAATAGACCTCATTGAGAGAAAGTGCAGTGCACAAGAACCATAACTCTTGATTGCATATTTTTTTAGTTTTTCCCCTTTGTAATTTTTTATACTTAATTCTTGTCCGGGCCATAATTTGAACAGTATTTGAGATATCAATCTGAAACTTCATAGATGAATAGACCTCATTGAGGGGGAAGTACAGTGCAGAAGAACCATAACACTTGATTGTATATTTTTGGTGTAGGGGCGAAAATTCATAGATAAATAAATCTTATTATTACAGTGCAGTGGCAAAGAATAATAACATATTTTTTTAGCATTTTTTCTGTGACAAACGCCCCACGGGGAGCATAACTAGTCTATGACGGCTCTTGTTATGTGTCTATTCTCATGTATACTGTTTGTACATGTATACTAAGTAATACATTGCATTTCACTTTCAGGCTTTGTTGGCATCAATTATAAATCACATCAGTAACAAACTGGGTTCTAGGACATGGATATCATATTACGTGATAGAAAAGAGACAGCAAATTTTGGTTGAGGCCTACTTCATATACACTAAGAGCTACAGATAGTCAAACAGACTTTAGATGTACAATGACAGTGGTATTCCACATATTTAATATTTTACCAGTAAGTATTCATATTTGTTTTCAAATGCATAAGTATGTCTCCCCAATATCAGTATATAGTGTCTGTTGGGGACGGACAAATTGATTTTGTCTCTGGATGGATGTCACAAATTGTGTCCACACTATTTCTCCTTAACCATTGGTTGTATTTCAATGCAACTTCACATGAAGTACCAACCTAGTTGGTCATATTGTCAGGAATTAGATGTTGGATTTTTTGCCAGGGTTAAGGGAGACATAGGTAAAACCCCCTTCTAAATTTACTTTTGGGGTCAACGAATGGAAGCATCATACAGTGTTACAGTAACAATCTAAATTGTGAGTTTATAATAATTAATATAATCTGTGGAATAAGTTTTAGTATCATAGTTAATTTATCACATAACCTGCAGCCTAGCTGTGCCATAAAGCTGTGCCGGAAATATTACTCTCAGAAGGGTAGCCGATTCCAACGTCGTCAAGACTTTTAGCTCATTGTTCCGCTAAATTTTGGTTGAAACATACCTAGTATCATAGCATCATCATTTTGAACGATAATGAGCCTTCTCTATGTGAAAGGTTATGTGATAAGAAGACCCTTACATTCTAACAATTTTTGAGACAAAACTAAAAATGAAAAGTGAAAGTGTGACGTTTAACATGTTTAACATTCACCAGAAGTGGTGTTGTAGATAGCAACAGTACTTTCAAAGTTACTATGCTTAATGTAAATTAAGTAATTGAAATTATTGTTTAAAATATCTTCATAATTTACAGCTTATCTGGTAGAACCATTAAGATGCCAATTGGATTTGGTGTGAATACATTGTAATTGGGAAACTACATCAGACAAGAAAGCTTCAACAACCATCTCAAGTGTGTGCTCTAAACCAGGTATCTATTCTGTTTTATAATCAGTGTTTACTAAAAAGACAAATATCTGACAACTTTAAGCTTTTTGGCTTCATGCATTTTCATAACAGGGTGTTATTTACACTGTGTGCTCATGTATTATAATACAGTACTTACATTATCCTCAAGAAACAACTGACAATATGTCCACATAAATCAGAGGCTGAGAAATTGTATAACTGTCACTGATAAGCATGAAGTTCATTTGGGGTTTGAACCTAAGCCCTTAACCCATTCATTTAGTACACTATTGACTACATACATGTATATAACAGGCATATACTAATAAATGTATTGATAATTTCTGTGTTAAATGATCAATTATTATTTATTTGCATGTATGTGTATGTTATGATATGTTTTTGATCTCAGTAATTTTGTTTCCTGCATATAGTTTGGGAGACATTGATTTTACTGTCTTCGTCTGTTCTTCTTAACCACTGGCCCACTTTCAATGAAACATGGATGCTTAGTACCAAGCATTGTTGAGCATTTGTTATATTTGCATATTGTTTGTTTCAGGTGCAAAAGATTATATGCAAATACAGGCATCAACTCTGCGTATAAACCAAATCACTGTACGACTTATTGGGATACTATACAATTCAACTTGTATGACTTATTGTGATTGAAACATCCGGTGATTTCCTATCACTGTACAACTTATTGCAAGACTATACAATTTAATGTGTACTCCTTATTGTAATAAACGGAAGTTGACTCGTTTATACACTGTGATTAATGTATGTCTTCTATGCATATGTTCATATTTGAAGTCTGCTGTGAGAAGTGTGTTTGGAGCTGAAGTTTTAAAAAACAATTCTACAATGTAATAACATCATAAAGAATGTTGAATGTGCGGATTCTATTACTTGCAGTGGAGTTATGGCTCTCTAAAACATTTTTACCTAGAGGCCTAAGTGTAAACAACTGTTGGTTTGAAATTGTTCATTTGTACATTAAGTGGTTTAATACTGTTATAAATGTAAACAATAGCAGCAGAAATATAGTCCATGAATTATGAAAACAGAGTTAAGCCACAATGGTTTTTGTCAGTTTATCTCAATTTAAGTGGAATGTCATGACTGTTTGAAAATTATTTCCTGATAAGCTGAATAATGTGTTCATATTTTTATCCCCAGATACAAAATATATTGGGGCTATATTGAGTCCTGCCTAAATCGGTCCGTTTGTTGGGCTGTGCATATTTGTCAGCGCTAATTCTCAGTAACCATTGGTCGGATTTCAATGAAACTATGTATGACTTATAAGAACTATGTCTAGTTGTGCGTATCAGCCCTTTCTTTTTTCTACTTAAATTTTTTAAAGGATTCATCAGTACCAAACCTATGCTAAACTTTGCACATCAGCATGCTTCTAATGCTTGCAGTATCTGGGGTATTCTTCACATTCAGTGTTATTTCTTGTTATAAGTGACATTGTATTAATGTATCCTATGCAACAACTATTCTGCAAATGGGTTTCAAAACTTCATAATGTGGTATTTTTTCCAATGGAAGTAATGTATGTGTATATTAGATGTTCCTTTCTTGTTTGAATATACGTAGGGTGTTCCAGAAGTAATAGGACTTTTTTAATAGCTGCGCGGTAAATGAGAAATTTAGAAAACTAATTTGCTGTAAATAAAATTTCATCTATCACTGAAAAACATGCGAAATATTAAAGCAATTGGATTAACAATAAAAAATATATTATGTACCATGGAGGCGGGCCGCGCCGTGACGTTATGATTACGTCGCCTTTCAAACATAGTATTTAACCGAAAGACATCCTTAGTAATGTTTATATATTGTAACCCTGACTTTCAAAACAGATCTGTCCACATTGTTTATATTTATCTCTGTACCAATGTTCCCAACAAATGAGTAATAGTAATGTAAGAAATTACTCTAACCTTGAACCGTCTATCAGTGTACGAACGGTGTCTATCAACGTCAAACTACTTTTATGTGACTTGACCTGTGTTCACTTGTTAGTTCATACCTCCGCCGTCTGTGAACAGTTTGTGCCAATAGAACACGAATAGATGCTGGATGCTTTTACATTTTGCTTATTTAATTATTTCAATGGTTTGCATTGTCGTTTTTTCCAATTGATAACATAATTTAGCAATTGCGCGGTTTCAAGATTTTGACGTTGGCGTCGTTTCGTCCGTGACGCGCTTGGATAAATACACTAATTTACTCAGTCGTGATCATAAACAAACAGCGATTTCTTCGTAAGTTTGCATGCACACATCAGTGACATCAAGGTAAAGACACATAGTTTGCCAATATTATTTATTCAGTGGTTACTGAAATATTCCCGTGTTTAGTAGGGTTAATAATAAAAAATTACAGTGTGACCTGCCATTGCGTATATGGTTTCTATGACAATGCTTTGTATAAGCATCACCAACAACAACAAAAACATGTTGTTATGAGTATATAGAGCATGAAATTCTACACATATGAGATAAATTTCATTAAAATGCAAGTGTTGAGTACGAAGTTATGAGAAAAGTACTATTATTTCTGGAACATCCCTCGTACATAAAGGGTTAATTCAATTCATTCATATTTGTTGAAAAAGCATTTTGTTCCTTACATTCAGTATTCAATCTACACTAGAGTCCAGAGAATTTGACACGACTTGACCTGCTTTTGGCTTAATTTCACAGCTGATTTATAGTCTATATTTATAACCCCAGTCGTATTTTTTCATAAGGGGGAAACTTATAAATTCAAAGCAAGTACCTTGTAATATATTCATGCATAAAGGTCAGGATCAGGTCAAATGTTTTGTGCTTTACTCATCATTTATGTTAAGTCCCAAATGCAGCATTTTCATTCTTTGTAAGTGTTGAGAACAGTAACCTTTTCAAAGTGCAACTAATTCATTTGAAAGAATCATCTATAGCAGAAATGTTAGTTCTTATTATGTTAATAAAATCGTGTCTGTCTGAATAATCTAGTATAATTCCTTAATCACACATATTCTTTAGCTTTGTATATTTGTCTGATCTGGTCTCCAGTAAGTCTATCAAAAAATGGTTTGTTTCCGATAACACACGCTGGCAGCTAGGGAATGTAGTTCAGTAAATATGGTTCAATTTTCGTTCACATAGAGAAAGAGCAAATACTCTTAGAAATTACAGAAAAGGTTGGGGTAAATTTGTAGGCCAGGGCAGGGTACTGGAAACAAATATTTTTGTTGTATATGTCTTGCTCTTAACATCCATCACCAGAATCTACCAACTTATACAAAAGTGAAAAAATACAATAAATTGATCAATAGTTTATTTATTTTTTATTTGAGAGACATAGTCAAACAAGTTTTATAACTTATTTAGCAATGTCATCATTACACTCGTCTAATCCGGGATGGTATCCATTCCTATAATTATAAGTATGAGAAGCAAGTTTCTTCATTTCAAAATTTGAATAAGAAAAAACACTGGTACCACTTTATCTATAGAATGACACGATCACAGAGTAAACCCCTAGATCCGACACTAAATGCGTTACCACTGCCAAATAGGCTAGACTATCTCATATTCCAAACAAACATTTTTCATCATTTTAAGTTCGACTTTTCAAAGAGAACAAGTGGAGCTATTGTCGTGACGGGATTGTCTGCGTTGGTTAAGTTTATTGTCCAGAGTCATTTTCTCATAGTTATTCATCATCACAAGTGGAGCCCATACCGACAACTCTGTGACCTATATTTATTGAGTTATCTGCCCTTGTTTGGACTTAACATAGAAAAGCTATCAAAGGTATCCACTTGAAACTCAATGTAGTTACTCACCATCACAAGGTCCATACTGAGTCCATACTCACAAGGCTGGTAACTGTGACCTATATTTATGAGGTATCTGCCCTTGTTACTTTAAGATTAGCAAGGGTACTATCAAGTACGAGAAAGTCGAGTGTCCAGCACTCGTAGGCATTGCTCTTGTGTGTCTTTTTAAGCACAGCTGGTATTTTCTTCATATAAACACACTCAATTTGGTCTGTCATCCATCAGTTGACTGTAGTAGACATGTAGTTTTTGTCAGACGAAAAAAGATGCCCATTCTGTTGAAGAAAAAAAACAAGCGTTAATACTTCCTAAAAGATTGCATAATAGTTTATTAACCGGGTTTTTCGACAAAAATTCTGGTTATTAGATTGGTTTATCACTGGCAGATGGCGGCAACGTCAAACAGGGAGTTTCTGGTCACTAAATTGAGTTTGGATTGACACATCTTCCTGAAACTTTATATATAGCAAGATGGCATGGAGATCTAGCTTGGGTTGGGGTCAAGGTCCCTGTTACTAAAAATAGAAAAAGAATTTTCACTCAATAAGTTGAGTTCAGATTGATCCATATTCATCAAACTTTGAGTATAGCAAGCTTGCATGGAGACGTACACAATTTGAGTGTCTCATTAAGTGGACAATGCTCAGAAAACCTCGCATTTCTGCAAGGCCGAAGCTTGTTTCCAACTGTATTTAGAACAGCAAGAACTTATTAGCTATTGTAGAAAATCCTTGTGTAGTCACATGAATGGCGCTTTTTAGAGCCCAAGAACGTGGTGATATCGTCATATTAACAAAATATAGGTGAAGTTTGATATTGGGTCATCTAGGGTCAAAAACAAGGTCACTAGGTCAAATCATAGAAAAACCTTGTTTAGTCGTTAGAGGTCACACTTTAGCCTAATCTTCATGACGTTTGATCAAAATGGCCATCCTGACACACTCTTGGTGACGCTTGTAATATTAGATCATGTATGGTCAAAATCTAGGCGACTAGGTTAAATAAGATAGAAACTTCTTCTAGTTACTAGTGGGTCACACTTTTAGACTAATATGTTGTTTCATAGGTCAATAGGGCAAATTATACATAAACCTTGTGTAGTCACCAGGTCAAACTATAGAAAAACCTTGTTTAGTCACTAGAG